>CM019064.1:105279073-105879073 GCA_009667805.1 Leptobrachium leishanense
TCTTTAGTATGAAAACTAATTTTGTTCATCCGAAAACCAGTGGAATACAATTACTATTGTAGTGGTGGCTCCTCAGAGGCTCAGATCGCTGCTTGTTAACAGTATCTCTCACTCTCAGCACAATGTGGGCCATATTACATAGTTGGTGCTAACTTAATCAGAGCTGTTGTAACCTTCCCAGAGCCATTATAGCCTATGGAGGTTTTCCGTTTACAACAGCTCTGGTTAAGTTAGCACCAACATTGTAATACTGCCCCGTGTCAGGCAAAGCTGTTACAATAACTGACTGCTGCTCATCACAGCGCTCAGTTTCTGTAAAACTAGTAAATAATATTTTTATATATAAGAGTAGTAGAACAATATTATTTCCTTGTTTTACTGAAACTCTGAGCGCTGTTACAGTCAGTTACTGTTACAACTGAGCCTGATACATTGTACTGAGAGATATAATAAAGCAGCCGATCTCAGCGCTCACAGCCACTGGATTTAAAGGGCTAAAAAAAAAAGGCTCCTCTCTGTATAATGTTTAGAACATCCTCCTGCATTAATTAATACCCCTCTTTGTATAATGTAGATAACATCCTCCTGCATTAATGTCCCTCTCTGTATAGAACATTCTCCTCAATTTATACTTTCTCTGTATAATGTATATAACATCCTCCTGCATTAATACCCCTCTCTGTATAATGTATAGAACATACTCCTGCATTAATTAATGCCACTCTCTGTATAGAACATCCTACTGCATTGGCATGTGGAGTGTGCAGAACTTCGGATGTTGCGATCTTCATTGCTGGTCTCCTTCACTCATCAATGTAATATCACAAAAAGGACTGAAACTAAAATGTAGTGCATTTTATTTTAGTTTCTTTCGTTTTTTGTACTGAGCAGTTTCGTTTCTCTTGAGTCATACTAAAACTAAATTATCCCAAAATTCGGACTAAATCGTTTTAGTACTAAAACGAATGCACATGTCTAGAAATGGCTGTCAGAAGAACAAGGCGGATATGGAGAAGACGGATGGTTCCAGTTAGAGAATGGACAAATAGTTCTACCAGCAACACTGGCGCCTGAGATTGTAAGAACGCTCCACGCAAGTACCCATGGAGGAAGAGAAATGATGGAACAGCAATTGGAGCCACATTTCTACGTACCAGGACTGTCAGTAATCTGCAAAGCAATAGCCCAGCAGTGCGTGACATGCGCCAAGAATAATCCAAGAACGGGCCCGTCTCCCCCTCATAGGGAAACAGCCAATCGGGCTGTCTCCAATGGCGTCATTACAGATAGATTTCACAGTGTTGCCACCCTGCAAAGGATCCAAATATCTACTGGTAATGGTGTGCACCCTAACAGGATGGGTGGAAGCTTTCCCAACAAGAACAGAAAAGACAGCGGAGGTGGTGAAAAGTCTGATGAAAGAAATAATACCGCGCTACGGATTGCCTCTCGAGATAGGGTTGGACAATGGCCCTGCATTCATACAGAACTGTTTACAACAGCTTGCCCGCCTGTTGGGCATCACCTGGAAGCTACATACCACCTACAGGCCCCAAAGCTCGGGAAAAGTCGAGAGAATGAACCTCACCCTAAAGACTTTGATGTCCAAATTGTGCCAAGAGACGTCGCTAGGCTGGTTGGATGTGCTGCCGATTGTCCTCTTGCACATTAGGTGCAGGCCCACCCCCCAATTGAAGCTAAGTCCGTACGAACTTATGTTCTGGCGGCCTACCCCTCTGATTAATGGACTAAGGGGGGACCTTCGGGCATTAGGGGAAATTAAATTGAATGATCAGGTTGTACTGTTGGGTAAGGCAATGCAGAAATTGAATACTTGGGTGGGAGATAATATACCTCACTTTTTGTACCCTCCGCTGCATAAATATTGTCCAGGTGATTCAGTATGGGTAAAAGAGTGGAAAAATTATCCATTAGGCCCAAAATGGAGAGGTCCTTACTTTGTTCTGTTATCAACCCCTACAGCAGTAAAGGTTGCCGAGGTGGTTCCGTGGATACATCACTCCAGATTGAAGGTAGCTGCAGCCAATTCTGAGCCAGTATGGAAGGTCGTCCCCAATGAGACCAATCCACTGAGGCTAAAGCTATCAAAGACCACAGTCATGAGCCCCTGAGAGATTCGATTGAAAGCATCCAAGATATTCAACCCTTGGGTGTTCTGATGGATACATCGAGATCTAATTATCCACCGATGGAAAATGCTGAAAGGGTTATTTTTAGGGGCCCGGCTCCGACCCGTGATCAACCGGAAATGTCTTTTGTTTTTGAAATTCCGGCGGGGAGGGATTGGGTTTATGTGACTGCGAAGAGAGTTGCCCAAGGGTTTTTGACAGTGGGGGCAATTCTGGTACTGATTTTGTTTCTTGCACATCTGATTTATGGACTATGTCCCAAGTGTCCAAGTATCGCCAAAAATCAGAACGGCACCTACCCGGTGATGGAGAACCGTACCGTGTGGAGACAAAAGCGAGAGGCGTCATCTGGAACTAAGCTAAAAGGACACCTACTTGTGCAATTTAAATATGATTATGCCAAAAAGTCTGGACAGACCACATGTTGGGTGTGTAGTAGACTGCACCCAGAGACAATTCATATACCATTCGCATCTGTCCCAATGAATTTGAGTATGTTTGCATCAGAAAATGTTACAGTACAGACAGTTGATATGCCCAGAGAGAAACCAGAACCATTCAGTCCTGGGCATCCTATAATAGGACCAGTGTATCAACCAGAGTGGTGCTTTCAACTAGGCCCAGATAGAGAGATAAGTAACGAGGGTGGGGCGTGCAACTCAAGTCAGTTCAATTGGACATCGTACATTTATATATTCAGAACAGGACTGTGGGCACATTACATATACATACGACATATACATACGATGCAGGCAGTTTACTAGAGAACAGGAAGAAGAGATTGCGAACGCAACCAATGGAAGGCAGGATATAGGGGACATGATGAGACGATTGAGACAGTTTGCAA
This sequence comes from Leptobrachium leishanense, assembly GCA_009667805.1. Lineage (NCBI taxonomy): Eukaryota > Metazoa > Chordata > Amphibia > Anura > Megophryidae > Leptobrachium > Leptobrachium leishanense. Next base: position 105,282,071 of record CM019064.1, read on the forward strand.
TAGCGATAACAAAGGGAACACTATATTCATCACCATTTATAGTGAAAGGAGGATATCAGGTGTGTTGTAAAGGAGTGTGCTACACATGGGTACCACATACAGTGACGGGAATGTGTTATTTGGCTAAATTGATCCCGGTCCAGAAGGTAAGGGGGGAGGACACTAATTCAGATACAATACTTCACCCTAGGTACCCACTGGTGTTTGAGAGACAGAGAAGAGAGTTGTTTAAGAAAGCGATCGAGTGTGGGCTTGGCTTCCAGCATGGACTGGATGGGGAAGAGAGTTGATGGCAAGAATGAACAGTTATGCCAGTTTCATGGATGAGATTTTGAATAAGACTAGTTGGGATATTCAGTTGTTGAATCTGGAAGTACGAGAGACACGAAAGGTGCAAATAATACACAACATGGCACTGGAACAGATCAGCACAGCCTTGAATGGATTGTGTGAGATGACGATGCACTATGAATGTTGCACATTCATCAAGAATGCTACACATGATGTCCCTGACTACTATCAGGTAATTCAAGATCACCAAGAAAAGGTAGCACAGTTGCAGGACACAGCAAGGAGGATCGCTGCTGAAGGCTGGAATCCACTTTGTGGGTTCGGAGCAATCAGAGATTGGTTTGGATCCATTCTGAGATTTATTTCACAGATTGGATCTATGATTCTGATGATAGTGGTGATCTTGGTTGTAGGGGCACTACTGTATCGTATAGGGCTTTGCCTATGGCCACTATGCAAGAAAGCACTGACACCCACACAGACACAAAAGATACCACTGATTATCCCACAAGGTATGTTCCTGACAAAAACAGCCCCCCCCGAATATGAGGAACTTGAGAATAAAAATAGTGAGGTGTAATGGCTACAAGTCTCAGGAGAAGAGCCTGAGGCTTGAGCCAAGGGGGGAATGTAGTGGAAATAGGCTGGAAGATGGCCACCATTATAAGCCAGGCGACCATCTTGTTCAAAATATTGGTTCACTTGAAAATAATTAGGTAGTTTGTAGTTGAAACTAGAATCAGGCATACATAGAAATTTAGGAATGTGCTGAGATTAGCAGAAAAAAACAATTAAAGCGCTTAGAAAGATCTCTGCTGTTCCCGGCACAGAAGAAAGATACATCAAGGTCGTTGGGGCCCGCAGAAATACAAAGAAGTATAGAGATCAGACCAGGTGCCATCTGTAACAAATAATTGAGGAAGCTAGGGAACCAAGCACAGCCCGGAACAGTAGGAGTAACTAATCATGATTTACTGTTACTAACACAAGGTTTGCTAATTTACGGCCAATTTAATGGAATGTCTTTGTATTAGCCAAAGGGAGGTATTAACCCACGTGGGGTGGGATAGAGTCACGGGAGGTGGGCTAATTGGGATGTACCTAATTATGTATTTGAGGTATAAAACCTCAGGACACTGTATAATCGATGCTCAGTCTTTGCGATTCAATCCTGTCTGAGCATTCTGTGACGTCACAATAAAGTTTGCCTTTCCTGAAGAGACTCGTGTTCAGACAACCCTTGCTCGTGTCCGGTCCGGCCTCGTCCCGAGTGAACCCGTCTGATTCCGGTTACAGAAAAACTCATGTCTTCTTGCAGCTTTGTGTATTGGACAAGTTACAAATCCTGGAAGTCTTCTTGGTATTCTAGACATTTTCCCTGGCCTAGATCTTTCCTCTGGTAGCTCTAAACCCTATGCTTTTTCTAATACAGGGGAAAAAAACCCTTTGTCTTCCATATGTTTTGATATACATTTCCATGAGTATCTTCCAACATAATGAGTGGCTGAGCATCATGGGAGATGAAATTGCAAAACATCTGGCATGCCAAGGCTGCTGAAACCTGTTCTAAAGATCAAGATGAATTTGTCAAGCATTATAGTTTTTCTGCCCTTTTGCCCCGGTGGGTTTCCAGAAACTGTGCAGCTGTTGAAGGGAATTTTCTGGATCCTTACAATCCAGTCCTTCATATTGAAGTTTCCAACATCACCCATTCTGACACTTCAAAGATTTTGTCTCAGTGCTTGTAAGATAGCACCTCATTGAAATCCTGGAGCTTGTTGGAATGTTTCATTGCCATGTTATCACAGGATAAGTGGCCTTCCAATAAGAGAACCTATGATAGGATTTAGAGAAAAGTTTTTCTCTTGGTACAAATTCACTAAGATCCACCCTTCCATTGCCCCTATTTGGTTTCTGACCTCAGGTGTTAAGAAGAATCTGAGCTCAGCTTCTCTCAAAGTTCAAGTAGCTGATATTTCTTAGCTGACTTTTCAGGAATTGTATTTGTGTCCGCTCATTAAAAATGTTATGCTTTTAAATCTACATCATTTGTCTGATGATTTGTGAATAAGGTCTTGCTTGGGATCTGATTCCTGTATTGGATGCACACTGTGAGCCCCATTTGAGCCTCCTCCAGAAGACTGTTACATCAGGTATCTGTCACTCAAATCAGTTTTTCCAAATTCCATTGCATCAGCCAAATGGGTGGGCGAACTATGAGACTAGAAATCTCCTTATGCATTATTCCATCAAAGAAAGGTTGTTTTATATCTTTTTAAATCCTAAAGTTCCAACATCTGCAAATTTAAATCAGGAAATAGTACTTCTTTTTTACCTTTCTTTTTGTAAGAATCCTGTGTCTTTCTTCCGGACTAGACTTCAGTGATGACGACGATAATAATATTTTAAAATTCTCTGGCTGTGAGGAAGACTTTTTAGATTTATACTGCAAGACCGTGACATAAATGAGGGAATATATTTGTTGATCCCCTGATTTTGTATGTTTGTCCACTAACAAAGAAACGATCAGTCTATAATTTTTATGGTAGGTTTATTGTAACAGTGGAGACAGAATAACAAAAAAAATACAGAAAACGTATTTCAAAAAAATTATAAATAGATTTGCAATTTAAAGAGTGAAATAAGTATTTGATGCCCTATCAATCAGCAAGATTTCTGGCTCCCAGGTGTCTTTTATACAGATAATGAGCTGAGATTATGAGCACTCTCTTAAAGGGAGTGCTCCTAATCTTCGCTTGTTACCTGTATAAAAGATACTTGTCCACAGAAGCATCCAAACAATCAGATTCCAAACTCTCCACCATGGCCAAGACCAAAGAGCTGTCCAAGGATGTCAGGGACAAGATTGTAGACCTACACAAGGATGGAATGGGCTACAAGACCATCGCCAAGCAGCTAGGTGAGAAGGTGACAACAGTTGGTGCGATTATTTGCAAATGGAAGAAATACAAAACAACTGTCAAACTCCCCCGGTCTGGGGCTCCATTGCATGATCTCGCCATGTGGAATTTCTGGGTGAGTGTTGTAGTCAGATGACACCAAAATTTAGCTCTTTGGAATTAGCTCAACTCGCCGTGTTAGGAGGAGGAATGCTGCCTATGACCCCAAGAACACCATCCCCACATCAAACATGGAGGTGAAAACATTATGCTTTAGGAGTGTTTTTCTGCTAAGGGGACAGGACAACTTCACCGCATCAAAGGAATAATGGACGGGTCCATGCACTTTCAAATCTTGGGTGAGAATTTATTTCCTCAGACAGGGCATTGAAAATGGGTCATGAGTGGGTATTCCAGCATGACAATGACCCAGAACACACGACCAAGGCAACAAAGGAGTGGCTCAAGAAGAAGCATATTAAGGTCCTGGAGTGGCCTAGCCAGTCTCCAGATCTTAATCCCATAGAAAATCTGTGGAGGGAACTGAAGGTTAGAGTTGTCAAACGTCAGCCTCGAAACCTTAATGACTTGGAGAGGATCTGCAAAAGAGCAGTGGGACAAAATCCCTCCTGAAATATGTGCAAACCTGGTGGCCAACTACAAGAAATGTCTGACCTCTGTGATTGCCAACAAGGGTTTTGTCACAAAGCATTAAGTCATGTTTTGCGAAGGAGTCAAATACTTATTTCACTCATTATCCCCTTAATGACCCCTGACGTACCCTGTACGTCCTGTCCTCGGGTCTCCCTTAGACCCGCGGACGTACAGGGTACGTCAGCGGCGCCAAATCCCCCTCCCGCCCGATACTCACCTCCCTCGTCGGATCCCACGGCGATCTTCGGATCTTGGATCTGAGATCCGACTGAGGAAGCCTGCAGGACAGCAGGAGAAAAGCGTTTCGGTTTATACCCCCTATTTTACTGTTTTCAATTTTCGTTTATTAAATATTTTTATCTTTACTCTTTACCTTTTCCATTTTTTCATTTTTTATATTCGTTTATCTACCCGTGGAGTACTCTATTACTCCTACGACCTTTGGGATCCAAGAAGGCTGTGACTCCTATGACCCCTGGGATTCAAGAAGGGTGAGACCTACCTATATATGGTCTGAGGCTATCTCTACTGAGCCACCCCCAAGGAGGCTCTGTGACACGTGAGTTGTTCCACGTTATTTGTTTCTTTCTTTGTGATTTCAAACAGTATTACGCTATATTTCCATTATTCTTTGAGGTCCTACTTGATGTATCCTGCAAATCTGGACAAGAAATACATCGTTTTGGTGGGAGGAGCCCCCCTTAGTGGCTTACAGGCGAAGATAGAGAGCCCTACAGGCTCCACCTTTGTGAGTGTGCAATCGTCATTCTTTTGCTATATTCTTATTTGACCCTCTGATATTGCACAATTTGCCTTTCCATTCTCATTCTCAGGTTTATGACTCTTTCCATCTAGTTCATACCTAGGATGAGTATTTAAATTATTGCATTCCATCTTTGTCACTTGGTGTGAGTGCTTTAATTATCTATTGTGTGCGCTCCCTGAGCTGCCTTTCGGCAATTCTGTTTTCTCTGTTAGTATATGTGGGTGAGGGATACACCCATTGGTGAGCTGCACCCTCCCATCTCTTACTTTGACCTAACCATTAGCGCCCTATAAACATCTTTAATCCATTAATTTGGGTTAATTTGTGAATGCTGCTTAACGTATGGAAAATGTAGATTCAAGCACACTACAGAAATAGTTTGCGTAGACAATTAAAAACACATGGGCAAACATCAGGCGATCTTGCAAAATAAAACGTACGTTGAATTAATTAAATCTACGTGCTAAGTGAAAATATAACAGATGTCTTCACCCCAAGCACCTAATAAATTCATTACAGAGAAATTAGGGGAAAAGTTCACTTTTTAGATTGTTTTATAAATGGTTTATAAAGTTTACTACTACAAAATATTTGTTGCACAGCAAGCTATTTTTGTCTGTTTACCACATACTGTTCCTTTTTGTCAATTAGTATGCTACAATATGTAACAGGTTTTCAGTACAAGTATAACTGGACAAAATAGCAATCCTATAGTTTAAATTTGCACGGAGGAATAAAAAGGGATTGGTAATTTCATTTTAACAAGCTAGATTGCAATAACTGGCCAAAAAGAAAACAAAATGTAGATGTACAGTATAATGATTATTTTTTAATGCATGTGGTTTTCTATTTTAATGACCTAAGCAAAGGAAAATGCAAATTTAGTTTCGTTAGTGAAATGAAAAAAGTTCTACCCTAGCCATTTGCAGACGTGTCTTTTGAATATTCATTACAAATATGACTCAGAAAATGTTCTTTAGATTTTAAATAAAGTGCTAGGTCAATTGTATGCCCTCTGTATTTATCATTTGTCATAATGGTGAGCTTGGAGTTGGCGCCTGTTTTACTTCTACAGCAGCCTCCATTTTTCTGGATAGCCTTTTATAATCAAGGCTTTGTTCTGCTACTAGAAATCAATTTTATTAAGTAATAACACTGGAAATATGAGTCATGTGTGTAGCTGTCAGTATATGAATGTTTGTATTTTAATTTCCAATGTGTAAAACCAGGAAATGATGTCACCGAGATTGAAAAGGTTGACATACGAAGGATTTAAAAGATAACCCTCTGGTTTGCACTTCATCCATCTTAATGATGGGTGATTTATTATACCGAGAAATGGTTTTGAAATTGATTATGCAGGTAACATTGCAGAGGAGAAAGCAATGCAATAATTCGAACTCAGAAAAGAGTTGTTACTAATATTTATGTGTGCATAAACAGGACAAAGTTTAGGATGACAGTGTAGGGTTAAGGCCAGGTCAAAAGAGCGCACTAAGAAAGTCCATAGTGACCCCCCTCCCAGCTAGGGATGAGCTGTTCGGTTCGGACGGTTCGGAGTTCGACCCGAACTTAGCCTGTTCGATTAGATCGAGAACACCGAACATTTCCGGGTGTTCGCCGCATGTTCAACCACAATGGACCAGAATGCATTTTCCCACTGGCCTGAAGCTCGTAATTGGCTACAGCCTTGTACCTGACCACAGGTCTGGTGCAAGACAGGTTCAACAGTATGCCAATCACGGCTCAGAGTCCTGATTGGGCAAATTTTGCCCAATCATGGGCTCACAGAGCTAAGTCCCGCAGCACACTATATAACGTTTCCACGCGCCGATTCTGCACGCATTTCAGAGGAGATTTCAGAGGGGATAGTTGTGTGTTGTTACTGCCGGTTTTCCACGCTACTGGGGGGTCTGGGGGGGTCTCATTTCTACCAAATATCAGGGAATTTAGGTGATGTGTGTCTTGTCACTGTGCCAGCAAGTTTTTTTTGGGGTTTACAACTTTCTTTAAAACATTTGTGAATTGAGGTGATCTTCTGTGTCTTGTCACACAGCCAGCAAGTCTTTTTGGGGGTTAAAGATTTCTTTAAAACATTTGTGAATTGAGGTGATCTGTCTCTGTCACACAACCAGTACCACGCAGTATTTTGGGGCTCACTAATTTCTTTAAAACATTTGTGAATTGAGGTGATCTGTGTCTTGTCACTGGCTGCCAGCTATCAGGGTGTCTCACTGAGTTATACCAGAGTTCATTAAATCTTTATACCAGAGTTGAATCAGAGTTCTGTATATATTAATCTATATATCACTCCCCATGTCCGAAAGAACAAAAAGGACAGGCAGACGCTCCCAGACACAGATAAGAGGGCAAGCAGCCCCTGTGTCGGGAGGCTGTGCCTCTGGTCGTGGTGGACGTGGTGCATCCTCTGCAGGGGCACGCTTGTCCTTTCTAACTGGTGCTGGCCGTCTTAAGCAGCAGCAACATACAGAGGATTTGGTGGATTGGCTAACCAGGCCATCCTCATCCTCCGAGTCCTCTGCCAGCCAGGCTTCTAGTGCTTTACAGTCCACCTCAGCTGCCAAAGCATCTAATGCAGCCTCCATGTCCACAGCTACTCCTGCCGTAGCCTCGCTATCACACACGGAGGAGTCAGCTGAATTGTTTGACTACAATGAGAGTGACATGCTGCTTGAGGATGCGCAGCAAGTACAGTGCTCTGATTCAATCTCTGAGGTTGAGGAAGGGAGTATAATCAACCTAGAGGAAGGGGGTGCCAGTGATGACACACAAATAACTGGCACTCATGTTGCCCCAGCAGCTGCAGCATACTGTCAAGTTGGCTCCAGTGACGAGGAGATAGGGGGTGATGATGACAATGATGATGAGGTCACTGACTCCACCTGGGTGCCTGATTGAACAGAGGAATTAAGTGAGGAAGAGGGGGGGAGGAGGAGGCACAGCAAACACGAGGCACAACATCCTCTGTGACCAACCGTAGCACTAGCCAGTCCAAAGCATCACATGTCAGAGCTGCTCCGGTGCAGAGCGCTGTTGTCTCAAAGAACACATGCAGGAACTCTGTTGTCTGGGAGTTCTTTAAGAAATGTGCAGTAGAGCGCAGCATTACTATTTGTAATCTATGTCAGATGAGGCTTAAGCGTGGGAAAGATACCGGACACTTGTGTACCACGTGCTTGAGGCGACATATGAACAACTGCCACACATCCCGTTGGCGCAAACCTTTGCGTAGGTCCTCCTCCTCCTCATCTGTCTCTACCCCCACTGTATGTCCTGCCATGTCATTGCCTACAACCTCCACCGACAGGGATGATGCTACAGTAATGGATGTACCAGGTCCTTCCTCACAATGTGACATCATCCCAGCAGCTGAAGATTTATGTAGTCAGATTACCTTGCCCCAGCTGCTGCAGCAAAAGAAAAAATATAGTCCCAACCATCCCCAAGCACAGCGTCTAAATGCCAGCTTAGCAAAATTACTCGCATTGCAGCTGCTGCCTTTCCAGCTGGTGGACTCTGCTCCCTTCCGTGAATTTGCTGAATGTGCTGTACCACAGTGGCAGGTTCCAAAACGCCATTACTTTTCATGCAAGGCCATTACAGCATTATACCAGCACGTGGAAGACAATGTTATCCAGTCATTGGGAAAGGCAGTCAGCAGCAAGGTGCATGTGACTTTAGACACGTGGTCCAGCAAGCATGGACAGGGACGTTACATTTCCTTCACGGCACACTGGGTAACTCTGATTGCAGCTGGGAGAGATCCAAGACGGGGCTCTGTGCTGGAGCTTGTTCATCCACCACGCCTCCAGAAAGCTGCTTGTATGAGGTCTGTCTGCTCCACCACCACCACCTCTCCCTCTTCCTCCTCCTCCTTCTCTCTCTCTGGCGAAGTGGCAGTTAAACCAACACCTGACAGGGTCTACGCAATGGCTCAAGCAAAAAGATGCCATACTGTGCTTGAGCTGGTTTGTTTAGGGGACAGGAGCCACACCAGGCCAGAAATTCTGTCAGCTCTGCGGGGCAGGTGCAGAGATGGTTAACACCACGCCAGCTTCAGCTGGGAATGATCGTCTGCGATAATGGCAGCAACCTTCTCTCCGCCCTACGCAAGGGTAAATTGACGCATGTACCATGACTAGCACACGTCCTAAATATGGTGGTACAGCGTTTCCTAACCAAGTACCCAGGGCTGCCAGAGCTTCTCATCCAGGCCAGAAATGTCTGCAGCCACTTCAGACGGTCATTCCCAGCAAGCGTTCGCCTGGCAGAAATTCAAAGAGAATTCCACCTTCCCACAAACCGTCTGATCTGTGACATGCCCACCAGGTGGAACTCGACATTAGCAATCCTGCAGCATCTGCACAAGCAGCAGAGAGCCATCAACGAGTACCTGTGTGAGTATGACACAAGGACAGGTTCAGGTCAACTTGTTTTTTTTCCCCCGCAGTGGCTGATGATCAAGGATGCATGCACTGTACTGTCACCATTTGAGGAGGCAACGAGGATGGTGAGCAGGGACAGTGCATGCATCAGTGACACAATTCCTTTAGTGTTCCTGCTGGAGCACACTCTGTGGGGAATTATAGATGTGGCTCTAGAGGCAGAGCAGCGGGAGGAAGAGGAGGCCTTCCCTAGCTCTCAAGGCCCCAGTCTTTCCGCAGACAGCATTCCAGCGGGTCCTACTCAGATCAGACAGGAGGAGGATGAATATTTAAGTAGTGGGGGCATTGAAGGTGGGGATTCCTCAAGGGAGGGTTTCGTGTGCCCAGAAACACAAGGGCTAGTGCGTGGCTGGGAGGAGGAAGTGCACGATACGGTCATCCTCATTGACCAGGAAGACTCGGAAGCTAATGCCATCTCCAACCTACGCTGCATGGGCTCCCTAATGATGCAAAGCCTGCTAAAGGACCCCAGGATTCGTGCTATCAAGGAGAGGGATCATTACTGGTTGGCAACCCTTCTTGATCCACGATACAAGGGGAAAGTTGCAGAGCTCATCCTGCCCGCACAGAGGGAGCACAAGATGAAAAAACTTGAGGACGCTCTAAAGCGACACTTGTGTAACACCTTTCCAGGCACTGGTAGATTACCAAGTGCTGACACACGTGCTTCTGAGGCTGCGGACGATCAGAGGAATAGTGGTGAAGGCCAGGGCCGCTTGACTGATGCATTTTTTTATTTTTTTAGACCTCGACGCCCAGGGACGTCAAATGTAGGCACCCATTGCCAGCTTCTTCACCATATGGTGCAGGACTACCTAGGGGCAAGGGCAGACATGGATACCTTTCCAGCAGATGATCCACTGGCTTACTGGGTGTTGAGATTGGATCACTGGCCAGAACTTAGCCAATATGCTATGCAGCTACTAGGTTGCCCTTCATCTAGCGTGCTTTCTGAAAGGATGTTCAGTGCCGCTGGAGGTTTTGTCACAGACAAAAGAGTGCGTCTGTCCACCGACTCTGTAGACCGGCTGACATTTATAAAAATGAATCAGTCCTGGATCAGCAGCTATCAATCCCCTGATGCTGAAGTAACGGAATAGATCGGGATGTCTTCTGCATTCACAAAACCTCCAGCACTGAACTCTTCCACAATACCACAAAAGGGTTATGGTGTGAAGGCACTTGCTGCCATGAAAGGCACAATATTTGGTTGCACTGACGCCTGTGCCAGATTTATATCATTTTAATTTTTTGAACCGCAGGGTCCAACCCTGCACTCTTCCACAATACCACAGAGGGGTCATGCCATGAAAAGCACAATATCTGGGTACACTGCCGCCTTGACCAGAATCATATCTTTTCAATATAGGACCACATGGTCCACCCCCCTGCATTCTTCCACAATACTACAGAGGGGTTACTGTATGATGATACTTGCTGGCCTGGCACCAAAGGCACAATATCTGGGTGCACTGACGCCCATTACCAGATAAAAAAAACTTTTCAATATAGGACCACATGGTCCACCCCTGCATTCTTCCACAATACCACAGAGGGGTTACTGTATGATGATACTTGCTGGCCTGGCACCAAAGGCACAATATCTGGGTGCACTGACGCCTTGACCAGAATCATATCTTTTCAATATAGGACCACATGGTCCACCCCTGCATTCTTCCACAATACTACAGAGGGGTTACTGTATGATGATACTTGCTGGCCTGGCACCAAAGGCAGAATATCTGGGTGCACTGACGCCTTAACCAGATGCATATCTTTTCAATATAGGACCACATGGTCCACCCCTGCACTCTTCCACAATACTACAGAGGGGTTACTGTATGATGATACTTGCTGGCCTGGCACCAAAGGCACAATATCTGGGTGCACTGACGCCCATTACCAGATAAAAAAAACTTTTCAATATAGGACCACATGGTCCACCCCTGCATTCTTCCACAATACCACAGAGGGGTTACTGTATGATGATACTTGCTGGCCTGGCACCAAAGGCAGAATATCTGGGTGCACTGACGCCTTAACCAGATGCATATCTTTTCAATATAGGACCACATGGTCCACCCCTGCACTCTTCCACAATACTACAGAGGGGTTACTGTATGATAGTACTTGCAGGCCTGGCACCAAAAGCACAATATTTGGGTGCACTGCCACTGACGCCTGTATCAGATTCATATCCTCAGAGGGGTTACGGTGTGACGGCACTGTTGGGGACGCTAAAGGAACAATTTTGAAGCACCTATTGTTACTTTCATCCAAAGCCTGCATAAGTTTCACAATAATTTAGCCAAAAAAATCAATAAACTTTTTCTGCGTGTTCGAAAATGTCTCCTCTTTTCATACAGACTGCCGCCCCAAGCAGTTGTTTATGGATAGATTAAAGGAAAAGCATTTACCGTCATATGAAACGTCATTTTTGTTGTTTTTAAGTGTTTCTATACATCCTAGAAATCCGCCACTTCACGGGCAGGTTATGGGGACCTCCTAGGCACGATATTTGAAGGAATTTTTAGTTTTTATTTTTAACCCTTATTTCATGGAAAACTCACTGTCCCTTTAAAAACTTTTTTTTTTTACTTTTTGTCCTTGTTTCCTGTTCCCCAGGGCACTACCCGGACCCCCATACACCTTTTATGGCAAATATGTAGCATATATGCCCTCTCGGAGGGCACTCTAAAAACTGAATTTTCAGCCCCATTGACTTGCATTGAGTTCGGGTTCGGACCCGAACATATGGGAAGTTCGGGTTCGGGCCCGAACCGAACTCAGGGGGTGTTCGGCTCATCCCTACTCCCAGCCTCTCTTGTAGCATTATGACGGTTTGACTGGGAGGGCTACACGGTGTAACGTGCATACTAGTATCACACGTTATATTGGGCGTGCACTTTTCCTCCCTGTCGACAACGGACGTTGGACAGGACTACATAGTGAGATCCTCCATAGGAAGCTCGCTCTTTGTAGGGCTGAGAGCACTAATGTGCACTCAGCGAGGTGGCCACACGGGCGTCTGAGCAGAAAAAATGTCTGGTCTCAAGAAAAGGTAAACAAACAGAGAGGACAGATCATAGGCCCATAAAACAACACAGATAAGCATCACGGTGAGCATCTGATGATAGTGCCTAAGAGACAAAGATTGCTGCCATTGCTAGACCAAGTAAAATACAATAAAAACTTGTGGTTTTGCAAAAGCAACACATAGAAGTAATCACTATGAAATTATTAGGAAAATTTAAAACTTAAACAATTAAAACTTTCAAGCAACCTGTGTTGGACCACTTGAGATTAACCCATCTGTGCATGTTTTTGTTTATATATTGTTGCGTCTTTTTATGTCCATCTGTTAAGTAGTTATTTGTGGTGGTTTATCTACATCTGTATGCAGGGTTGCCACATGGATAGCATGTGGTGCAATTGACTAGAAAACTGGCACAAGGTATTTTAGATTCTCCTGGATGATAGTGAGGCAAGCAGAACCAGTAAGTGCAGACCATATCTGGCACACTGAGGATAGAGATGCCTTCCTCTTGACAGCTTACCAGCTGCTACCCTCCCATTGGGCTCTGATTGAATCACTGCCAGCCAATATTAACCTCCAATGTAAGGGTTGCATTTGATATCTGGTAGGAGTGATCAAAATGCATCTTCCCTTTTGTAGACAAACGTCTGTGCCACTCCTGTATACTGCGTTGTGCTAATATACATAATTAATTAATTAGATTTCTAATATTAAAATTAATTACCGTTAAACCTATATACAAGTGTCAAATATATATTTATTATATATCATGAATATACATATAAAATTTAGCTTTCATTTAGTGTAATATTTCTAAGATGCAAAATAATGATTGCAAAAGAAAGCTACATAAAAACTCGTGCTACAATGAATGCAAAAACAAGTGATTGTTGAAGGTTTTGCCAAGTTTCCCAGATGGCATATGAAGCTATTGAACTCCTTCAATGGGGAAACACTCTGCTATTTTCTAACATATTTGCTTAAAGAAACTGAAAGAATGAATAATCAGAGTTATCTGTACACACACACATTTAAATATATATATATACATTTTTTGAGCTGGTCCTGCTTTTGACAATAATAAAAAAAAATTGTATAATAGAACAAGTGCAATTTATACTTTTTAGAATAATATTTTGAATCAAGTTTTATCTTACGCAGCGATGCTTTCAGTGCCAAGAGATAAAATCTGCAAAAGCTTCATTCTTTATTACTTCGAGCTGTTTACTGTGATTCAGTTTTGCATGAAGGCTGGAGGCTGACTTACTGAGCATGATTTCAGGAGTGTCAGAGAGCATTCATATCTACATGGAATAAATGTTTTGGCTAGAACACGGATTCACAAGCACCTACTTTGCCTTATTGTATGGGAGAATGAAAGAGGAGCATTGAGCTTGTGAAGGATATTGAGAAGAGGAAAAGGGTGGGAGAGGTGTAATAGTCCAGGTGGGGACATTTGAGTTGGGGACTGGAAGTGGAAAGGGAGTTGGAGAAGATTGCAGGAAGAGGAATTTTGAAGAGGCAAAGATGTAAACCTGGGATAAAAGCTGCAGAGGAGAGAGAAGTTGTGGAGGAAAGAGGTGTAACTCAAAACAAAGTGCATCAGCCAGGATAAGGGAAGACAAGAAAGGACTAGGGTGATCAAGTACACCCACACATGCCCATCTCAGAGACAATGGTCATTCCCCAGAGGAGAGGATGATAATGCAAAAACTAACCAATGAGGGTGACTTTGAGGGCGCAAGATGAGCAGATTGCATATGATGAGTGAAGACTTAGACGGTGGAAGAGCACTGGCAGTCCCAAGAATTAGCAGGACATAAACTGTCCAATATAACAAGTGAGATGATAATAAAGGAGTCTGTCAGCCCCATTGCTGGGACAGGGATTGCTGGTTGAATTGTGATTTCAGACCTCCCTCCTGGTAAGTAACATCTCTTGAACACACACTATATAAATTATGTTGTTCTGTTTTATGTCCATGTATAAGTCAAATTCTGTATTGCACTGTTATTGAGTGCTGTGTCTGATAGCAATGGTGCCCCATGTTGTTGTTCATCTTTAGCACTATAATTTGACAATTGGTTCAGCTCTTATTGTACAGACATTGGGCTCTATTACATTCTTCACGCAAAAACGCACGCAGAACGCGTGAATTTTTGCACACAGCGTTAAGCGTTAACGCACGTTAAACAACGCTGGTATTACAATCCTCGCACATTTTTTCATCCGTCAAAAAATAACACACGTAAAATGGACGTGCATGCAGAAATCAGTGTGCGGACTGTTTCTTCACGTGATTCAGCCAATCAGAATTAAGAACCACAATTATCTCACGTTAAGTTTTTGCGCCTGTCAAAGTCAATCTGCGCATATATGCTGCATCAATAAAAAAACACACACAACTTCTCAAATTTATTGGTTTGGTAAGTGTAGAATGTGTAAGTATACTTTGCTGTATTGTTTTTTTTGGGCTGGTGTATTTGGTTTCGACCAGGATGTTCGGATTTAACATTAATACCAGCTTTTCAAAGACGCTAAAATTATGCGCGCAAACGCTGTGCGTTAAATTTTGCGCTTAGACTGTAATACTGTCCGCGTACCAGTGCATAAACGCATTTGCGCTCACAATGTTAAGCATAGGACGCGCGCAGTACAGTACGCTCGCGCAGCGTTCGTGCAGGTTCACCCGCGGTAGACGTTAACTCACATTTTTTGTGCGCGGACATTGTAATACGATGTTCAGCGCAATGGGTTTTGCCCCTCGCGTTAATGCGCTTTTGAGCAGGCGTTCACGTTTGAGCGAAGAATGTAATAGAACCCATTGTGTTTTCCACGTTTTAATGTAACTGTGGATCAAAAATACTTTCATTATAAAATATAACAGTGGAAAAGTTTGTATGGACTAGTGCGTTTTATTGTAACAGTGGAACTCTTAATAGACGAAATTGAGCATTTTAATTGCACTGTACGTGGTTTGCGTGCTTTACTGTATATGCAGACCTTAATTTACAGAGGTTGTGTGTTCCGTTTTTAATGTATTGGTTGTGGCTTTGCACTATTGCATGATTACAGTCATATTGCACAAGTCCGTAAATTACGATTTTCACTGTTACAGGAAAATAAACTAGTTTGTTCTCTAATATTTCCACTGTTGCGGTTATAGCGCGCAAGCCCCAACTTTAAGATCTGCGCGGTGTTACAGTTAAACATGGCTTGAGTATCCATGCACGTTTAATTATGCTCTGTTTTTCAGGCTTTTTAATGGCCTGATATTTTTTCCAAACAGGGACTTTTTTCAGATTTTTTAAATTGAATCAGTCGATACTTCTTCGAAGGAATCTCCCAAAACCATTCAATAGTTTTTTTACAAAAAAAATCACCCGATAGAGTTAAATTGAATGACTAGTTGGATCTGTGTTTGTCAGTGATATCTTGTATACAGGTACAGTATATAATGTTATGACAATAATCAAACTCTGGTGATATTTGCTCTTTTGCTTTTGTTTCTTCTTTATACACAGAACTTTAAGAATTCCAGGAGAGCACACTTAACTCCACTATGCTACCACCAAGTCCTTGTCATTTCAGGAATATTTTTGCAAGACGGATCAAAACTGTTGTATATACTGTATATCACCATACATCTTGTTATATTTTATTGATTGTTGTGGTTTATGCATTGTAATGTCAATACGCATTACCATCACTATATGCTTAGTAAGTGTAGGCATGTGTTTGGAGTGGAATGTATCTTTATGCTGATAAAATGGGAAATGTATAAGGTATGAGTAGATAGTACATTAAGCATGATTGTAAGAGCTCTTGTCTTGGATCAATATCATATTGCAGCCATAAGCAGTCTTGATTGTCGTTTGGCGTCACCAATTGAAGGTAATTTGGGATTCTAAAGAGTACTGTTATGATTGGTTTTGATATTTATTTCAGCTGACACATGTCTTATGATGAGTGTTTTTATTTGTGTTGCACAGATATTTGTAGATGAGGTTTTGGTCTTTTAAGACTTTTATTAGGGAGCATATTACAGTACGTATTTAAATGATTATTATATTATTTACACAATAGAAACCGTTTCCACAGTACATTACTGTAAAATAAACTAACAAAACTACAAACAAACTTTGGAATCAAAGACTCAAGGGCTTGCTTCCCTTTGGGTGGGTGAGCAGGGCACACTCCTAGGCCAACCCACCACTAATAACATCCTCTGTGTGATAAAAAAAAAGTGCTGTCTGCGACTGCCACCTTCCTATCTATAGAGAGGTGTTTAAGGGGTATCTATCTGGCGACTAGAGAGGTCAGGGGGTAGGTGGGAAGATTGGAGGGGGTCACATTGTGTATCTGTGTATGAATAATGGTGGATTACAAGGAGGTGTGATGTTAAAAACCGTAGCGAGGGGCCCCAGTAAATGTTCCTACCTAGGGCCACTCAAATGCTTGAGCTGGCCTTGCACAAGAGCCCTTATTCCAACCAAGGGTCCTATTCCATTTGGAGCAATAACAATTGCAGGTGGCTTAGTATATACTGTATGTTCTCACACAATTGATACACCTCTGCTTGCTATTCTTAGCTGACAGGTAACCACTCTGCTATGTTGTCTGGATACTGCTTGTTTATGCATCCTATACATTATACAAACTCTGAGGCTAGGGTCAGACGAGCGCAGTGCGAACGCGCGTGCAGGCGCACTTAATCACGGCCGTAGTAGCAGCAAGTGCCAGGCAATGACGGCCAATATACGAAGTACGGTCGCACAAAAGTCCGGCTGCGCAACGCAAGTGGAAAACGAACGCATTTTGTCGAGAACGTAAAACCTCTAGTACGGTTGTACAGAGTGCGCTGCGTCCGCTAGAGGCGTGTTTGCGTGATTTGGAGATGTCAGACATGCTAATGTCCGGCCAACATAACGTCCAGATGTACAAAGTGTTTTATTGATGATCCGTACAAAATCACGGATGCAAATGCGCATCGTATGACCGCTATCGCGTACTCCGTGAAAAAATGCGTCCATTCGTTCGAACGCACTTTTTCACAGACAACGCGAAAATGCGTTCGTCTGACCCTAGCCTGAAACGTTGTACTAGCATTTCAATAACGTCAAACCCGAATTGTCATGACCCGGACGTTCTGACCCCAGGCAGCCCCTTTCAGTCCTGCACTCATGTCATACCCTGCATGGAATATGCAGGTTCCTGGACTTTCTGCCTGAATGTTTTGCTCAAGCCCTGGAGCCTCAGCTGAACTCACCTTGCTTTAATGAGCCCTTCTTAAAAGGAAGCTACACCCTGAAGGCCTTGCTTCCACATTGAATTCTTGACCTTGCACCAGTGCAGTCCTGCCTCCTGATACTTTGCCTGAATTCTTCCTGATTGCCATAGACTTTCCTCTGGACCCTCCGTTGAACTTTCTGGACATTTACCACCACTACCCACCGGTACCCTCCTTTGCTACCTGTGCCCCCCTATCTTGGATCCTTTGTGTACCTTTGTTTGGAATTTGATTATTCTATTGCCAGTCGCCTGCCTAGACCCCTGCTCCGGATTCAGACTATTCTATTTGCCTGCTCCTTACTTGTACTGTTGCTTTGCATATCTGTGTTATTTGTATTATTGTTTATTCAGTGTCTGCCCTTCCTATGTATTCCTGCTTCTCTCGCCCCTTCTAGTATTCCATTCTTTTCTTGCTATTCCTTGTTTCTCCTGCCTCCTATCTACTCTCATATTCAGTTCTCCCACTCCTTTCAGCCATCCTTCTTTTGCCTCAGCCCTTTTTTCTGCATCTCCTCTCTGCTCTGTTTCTATCTTGTCCAGCCTCAACATTGTTTGGTTTATATCTCCTGGCCATACTGTTGCTTTGCTTTAGTTCAGCTCTCTTGTCTGTTTATTATTTGCTTTGCTCTAATAAACCCTGTTTGTGCCCTGTAACCTGTCTGTCTACCCATTCACTGCATCCTTGGACTCACAACAAACCACACTGCACATAATGCACGGCCAGATCCCTGTTTTTTGCCTTCTGACATGACATATACACTTAACAGAGTCAAAATATTTATTTACTAAGGCTGCTGGAAAAAAAAGGATCTATAATGTGTCTGGGTCCTACAACAAATCATGACTTCAGCTAGTGTTTAAACACGATGAGCACAAAACAGATAAAATGAGCTCAGCAGCATACAGCGGTGAAACGGCTCAGTGGCGATAAGGTTAAAATTAAATTAGCAAAAACAATGCCAAAATAAAGTATGAACTTGTAGAAGATACTGTTCTATCACACATATGATGAATGAGAGCATAATGCTTGTAGGAGTGTACCTCAAACTGGAACTCAATATTGGCTGCAAATAATTTTTACCAGCTGAATATTCTACAGAGTACGTTAACGATAAAAACCAGTTTGACTATGAATCTAAAACATTGTGGAGTCTCCTAATTACAATGTGAATAGATGTTTAACCTCCATATATCTTTGTTATTTTATTCATTTCGGGGGTTGCTTTATCTTAACCCATTGGTGATGATGTTCTATGTTGTCATGCAAGTGGCTTTACTAATTTTTTTTAACTATTTTTCTTTACTTATAAATAAAAAGGTTTATCTGTCCTGGTGTTATATAATATGTGGGGGTACACCACATACAATGCAGGTTTCTCCTTTGCGTCCCCGTTTTAGCATGATATTACGCTAGAAAAGCTATCTGCATCTTAAACGGGCGCTAAGTGCTGCCGCGAGCATCCACTCGATGGAGTCCACTCCATTGAGGCAGCCGCTGGTGCTCACATGACCTGCCAGATCTCACCTCATGAGATCTGGCAGGTTAGCGTAGTGATCCGCAGAGAGAGACTGGGGGACTTTTCCCCCCAGTCTCTCCCTGCTCCTGGTGGACAGAGGAGGCGGTGGGAGCCGCGGTCCTCGTCGTGGAATTAGAGGTGAGTATCTGATTTTTGGGGTGGGGTTTCTGGCTGGTGATGACGGATTCTGCAGCAGCGGAATGTGTTAACCACAGACAGGACCTGGAGCTAACGTTCGTGTAACCGCAGCTGGACGGTAATCAGCGTTAGAATATTGTAATACTAACTCTAATTACCTCTTTGCGCTCCCCATGTTAAACATAGGGAGTGCAAAGTACAGTAAGCTCGCGCTGAAAAGCGCAAGATACCAATCGCTAATGTACGTGCCCATTGTACAGCACTGCGGAATATGCTGGTGCTTTATAAATAAAGAATAATAATAATAATAGGTTTTTTAACCCGTTAGCATTTGTAAAATGGGTGGCCCGCGCATTCGTTGTAGCGTTATGATGGTTCGATACGGAATGCCACACAGTGTAACGCGCGTAATAGTATCGTACGTTACAACAGGCGTGTTGTTTTCCTTCCCGTCGAAACGCTACAACGGACGTTGGATGGGTCTATAAAGCACAATCTTCCATAGGAGGCTCACGCTTTGTAGGGCTGAGCGCACTCAGCGAGGTGATCACATGGGTGTCCGAGATGAAAGAACGTATTCTCATGAACGTTCCCTCCACGCTTGTGTGACCTCAGCCTTAATGGATTGTGAATATTGCCTTTACATTTTGTGTGAAACACTTAAAATATGTAAAAATTATACTTCCCATCACCAAGTTATGTCAAAAGTTATAAAAGTCTGTGTAACGCAATTATTTTACTTTTCAATTGTTTGCTTAATCATATTTTTGTCATTATTATTATTATTATCATCACAATGACTTTGTATGGTTTTCAAAAAAGTACCTTTTAATCTAGATTACGGTTTTTTCCTGGTTTTTAGTGGCCTTTGTGTCTCAGACTGAAATCTTTAAGAAAAAGAGGCATTATTTAGGACTACAATGGTATTTTACAGCATGTGATCACAATTTTGCAAACAGACAGCTCAATTCTCAAGTTTCTCTGTCAAATTTGGTTGTGTATTCCTATTTACGGTACCTTTTTCTGGTGCTATAAAAATCAATCATATATTAATGATAATACTTGAACTGGGAAACATCATTCAATCAGAAATGTATGAATTTGCTCCTAACCTTGCAGCAATGGGTGACCTTTGTGATGTCTAGCTATCCACAGGAAATCAGTGCTCCATATATTTATGTTAATTAATTCACTTTAAAAAGGAACTTTCAAGCGAAGACAGTAAAAGAACTCAAAACAGTATTCAGTTTGCAATGCATTGCTTTTCAGTGATGATACATATTTAATATAGGAATGGTCATAGCTGAAGAGTTAGCGGGATCGTTAGTAGCGCATCCAAATAATTCTCCAAGATACGTGCCTCTGGGCTCAGAAACCAAATGCGTGTGTGTGTGTTTTTTTTTCTTATTCTCCAGCTCTTTTCTTTATTTTTACAGTAAAAAAAATGGTAGAAAGTTTCCTTTATTATATAAGAGATTCAATAAAATTCCTCAACCAACTGATCCAATTTTAAACCCACACACTCAGAAAAACATACACAATAAACTCTTCCAATATTGCATTAAGTGAAAGAGTCTGTTTGACCTAGCTATAGAGCTTTGATAACACTTGGCATAGATGACGCCATTGTGCTTTTATATTCTCTTTTGTGTTTGTTTTTTTACTCATCCTATGAGGACTTTTAACAAACACAAAAACATGTGGGAGTCCATGGATCAAACTGTTTCCCTTTTTCTAATATTTGAGACACTGCAAGCATTGCTCTTTACAGTGTCTGCAGACATCTCTTTCTATTCTCTGCAAGATCAAGTTGGATCATAAAACAGAAATGTTATATTCCCATTCTAGGCATGTTTTCGTGCAGTCAGAACCAATTTCACCTTCATGAAGGCAGGAAACTGCTGTAGGGTGTTCTATTCCATTTTACAAAATATACCATTTCATTTTGATCTTCTAAGGCAGAGATAAAGCTCTCGTGTGTAATGTCAGATAAATGTTAATCAGATACTATGTTTTCATGTAATAATTTATTTCTGCAGTTGTTATCTGTCACACATACCTTCAATATCATCTAAATTATTCTAAACATTTATAATAATCAGAAAAAATAATAATTTCAGCATTTTGTATTTCGTTAAAATTAAACATTTTACATGTGCAAAGTTTTGCATTTTGAATTTTTAATAAAAACTCCTCTTAGATCAATAGGCAATTGACTAAATGGATATGATTTATGAGATATTTGTCTTATTTGTATTATCATTTTAATTCAATATGAAGCCCATAATATGCATAACATTTGATGACCCATCAATCTTAAACATCATTCCTTTTTCCTATTACAGCTACTGATGAACCTACTGGATAAAGAATGTAACAATATCTGATCTTGGTTCCATAGATCTATAGATGTTCAGTTCTCTACCTAGTAGAAAATAGAAAGCCTATTAATTTGTTCACTACCAAAAACTGTGTATACATTATTTTGCTTTGAAATACATTGAAAAATAAAAACTGCATATAAAACCCTCTTTCCATATACTTTTATTGCTAGATCAGTGGTCTCCTTCAGAAGAAATGAAAATATCTGTAAGACCTCATTTCGGGTGCCCTGTTTTACTATCAAGAAGCAACAAGGTGCAGCCCACATTCACTCTAACAAATAGGTCAAAAATCTTTACTACATGACTGCAGCCAAAGAGAGGGTAGCATTCCAGCAAATATCAGCCCAATACAGACCATGTCAGGGGGTAAAACGTTGACATTGAAATGAAAAGCAAAGAGTTAAACAGTCCTCTAGGAAGATGATAGCTAGAAGATATGATGCTAGCGTCAAAATATTGACTGAAAGCAGCCTACATCACTTTATTAACTTTTTTAACTCCATAGTGGCCAGGAGATTTTTACCATTTTTGGTCCGAAAGTACCCACTGCTGTTTTACATTTCTGCGCTATTTGTGTTTAGCTCTAATTATCCTCTTACTCATTTATGGAACCCACACATATTATATATCGTATTTCTCGACATTAAGTGGACTTTCTAAAGATACCATTATTTTCATCTTATCATATTATTTACTATACAAAAAAATATGAAATATGATGAAAAAATGGAAAAACCGCACTTTTTCAAACTTTGACTCCCAAAAGCTACAACCATCAAAAAAGATTGTTGCTGTTTAACCCCTTCACTGCTGAGCCATTTCACTTCTGTGTGCTGAGCTCATTTTGACCATTTTATGCTCATCATGTTTAAAAATGATTTTAAGTCCTATTTTATTATATGGCCAGAGAGGTGAGTATCGAGAGGGAGGAGGGTTAGAGGACCATGACATGCATGGTACGTCTTTGGTCCTTAATGGGACTTTCTCCCAGGACGTACTATGTATGTCAGTGGTCTTTATGGGTTAAATTTATTTTACAAAAAATACACCTCAAAACGAACATCATTGAAAAAAGACAATTATCGTTACAATAATGCCTGCTCTGGTGTTCTAGGATTTACAGAAGTGGAGATCAGGACTGGCCAAAGACCCGGTGCTGCCTGGGTCCAAGGATAAAATGCTGCCTTCCCCGTCCAAAAACCCCCCACACATTACGTGTATGAGCATATCACAGAGCTTCACAGCAATAAAATGCACACTCATAGACAATGCACATTACTTTGAGTTTTACTGCTGTCCCCCCAAAAAAACATTCAGCATGTATGAGCGTATCACAGAGCTCCAAAGCATTAAAACTCACACACATTCGCACACACACACACACACACACAGTCACACATCCACATAGTCACACATCAACTCACACAGTCACACATCCATCCACACACATCCTGAACAGGGTGTCAGGTCCTGGAGGCCCTGACCCCCTGGCGCCTCCTTTCCGTGCCACATCCTGCATGCTCCCTGCAGGTTCCAGGACTTTGTATTGAGACTCTGCACATTCTTGAACTCTCTGGTCTCTCCATTCTGGACATGGAGACTCACCTGCAATTGATCCCATCTGATGAAACCTGCATATGAGGAAGCAACGCCCCTTCTCCCACGCTTCTTCATTGAAGTTCCTAGCCTTGCCTAGTGCAGACCTGCTTTCCTTGACCTCCTGAAAACCTTGTCTGGAACCCATCTGAACCAAATACATTCCTGCTTTCCCTCTGCTCTGTATCATCATTCATAACCGGTATCCTCCTTGTCCCCCCTGTACCCCTCTGTCGTATCGCTATTGCCTGTGTACCAGATCTTTGCATACTCCTAACTACTCTTTTGCCAACTCCCATTGTACCTTGATATCTATGTTCTCTGTATCCGTTGTTTATTCAGTTCTCTCATTCCTACTACCCCCAGCCTCCTCCTATTGTTTTGGTTCTGTATTCCTGTGTTTATAGTTTCTGTCTGTTTATTTGTTATTACAAATAAACCCTGTAACCTGCCTATATCTGTTCCTTATTTCACTGCATCTTGGGCTCACACCCACATCTCTGCACACCGTGCTAGGCCAGGGTCCTAACACAGGGCTAGCTGACCCCCTGGTGGATGCCGGTCCTAGTTGAGGCCCAGGCGGGTGTCAGGCCTGGTCGAGGCGCTCCATGCCTCAGCAAAATGCACCCCCTGGCAAGGGCCGCCTGGAGCCATGGCCTTTTACAGTCCCATGAACGGGCCTGCCCTGGTGGAGATAGAGGGGTCTACTGCCCACCATCAATCCACTGCAATGTCCTGTTCAGCTCCAATGGGTTAATGGCTTTGGGGAATTCAGTGTGTATTTACACAATTATGCTATCAGTCTTCTGGCATTACCCAGCGAAGTTGACAGTCTACAAGATGTTTTGCAAGGGAAGAAGAAGATGCCATTCATCCAGGGATTTGGAGACTAAGGGCCATATTACAAAGTTGGTGCTAACTTAACCAGAGCTGTTGTAAACTTACCAGAGCCATTATAGGGCCATATTACATACTTGGTGCTAACTTTACCAGAGCAGTTGTAAACTTAAAGCCTCCATAGGCTATAGTGGCTCTGGGAAGTTTACAACAGCTCTGGTTAAGTTAGCACCAACTATGTAATTGTTATGATCTCTGCTTGTTCAGATATGAGGCTGGGCTGTCAGGTTCACCATTGCTTTATTGCAGGACACTTACTGTTATATACAGGCTTGGATAACTGCAGGAACACAGGATCATGCATCTGCCTTCATAACTGCATCACACTAACTGACCCTGAAGATGGCTGCCGTGCCCTCTGACCTGTGTCATCCTGGGCGGAGCCACTAGTTAAAGTGATAGCACAGGTTTAGTATAGTCAGCTATAACACCTTCCTCCCCACCCCAAAACAAAACCAGAACAACATAACAAAAACCTAGTAACAAATCAACAACCAGAACAATCGAACACAGTTCATCTGAGGAACTTGGAGAGTGTCACTGAAAAACTGATGACTAGTCTTCTGAAGAAAATTGCGGGGCCAAATCATCATCCACATCTTTCTGGGCCCTACGCGAGGACCGACGGAAGTCTCTTATCCGTTCTTGAAGAAGTAAGCGGTCAGGAGGGCGTCGGTGACGTTGGGGACGTCCACCAGCAGGCGGGGTGTTGGAGGCGGTAGGATTGGATGAAAGATCAACTGGTGGGGTCAAGGAGGGTACAGAGGGGTCAGGGGGAACCTCTGAACCAGAGTCACAAATACCCACAGGAGACGAGTCCAAAGTTTCCGAGTCAACCCAGACACCATTCCAGATGTCCTCCGACGCATTAGATGTGGACACCGGACCCCGTAGGGTTGGGGACGTTAAGGGTTCAGGCACCGTAAACGAGACCGTAGCTGGTCTACATGTCGTCTGGTAATGGAACCATCTTCCAGGCGGACTCTGTACATCTTGGGTCCCAAAGATTCTGCAACGGTAGCAGGCAGCCACCGACTGTTGGCAGATCCATACGATCGAGTCCAGACCTCCTGGTGGGTTGCAAAAACAGGAGACTCTTTGGACTTCACCATCTTTTCTTGGGATTGTAATACATGTTCATGAACGGTCTGAGGGCGAAGCATGTCAAAAGCAGTCCATGGCTGTCTTCCCAACATAAGCTCAGCTGGTGTCGTACCAGTGGTGGCATGTGGTGTAGTTCTGTAAGTAAACAGGAAAGAGTCTAACTGCTGAGGCGATATGGACCTCTGGCTAGTCACAGCCACTGAGGCCTTGAAATAGTTCTTGAAAGTTTGTACAAACCGCTCTGCTTGCCCATTGGTGGCTGGGTGATAGGGGGCAGTTAATTTGTGCTTGATATTATGCACCGTAACAAAACTCTGGAACTCCTGACTTGTGAATTGGGCACCATTATCTGTGACAATCTCCCTGGGATACCCAAACGAAGCAAAAAGATGCAATAATATGGCAACTGTTGCCTTTGTAGTCAGCTGGGTAACTGGAATGACCTCTGGCCATTTTGAGTGGGCATCAATTATAATCAAGAAGGTTTGTCCCCTTATGGGACCCGCAAAATCCAAGTGAAGGCGAAACCAGGGAACCGTGGGCCAAGTCCAGGGTTGAATGCATCCTCGAGCAGGGTCTCTGGCAGTTTGTGCACATCCTACACAAGCAGTGACATATGCTGTGATATCTGCATCTATGTTCGGCCACCACACATAGCCCCTTGCTTTCTGTTTCATCCGCGTGGTTCCAGGGTGACCAGTATGTAGCAAGTCCAAGATGTGTCTCTGGAGGGTTTTTGGAATGACCACTCGGTCTCCCCATAAGACACAATTATCCTTCACAAACAATTCCATTCGCTTCCTGTAGTAAGGTTCATGTTCCTGTGATACCGTCGCAGGCCAGCCGTCTCGTATAAAGGTAAGCACGTTTGTCAGAAGGGTATCCTTCACAGTATGGGCTGCTATCTCTCTGGAAGTAAGGAGGTGTGAGGTGGTGTACCTACAACTCTTGACTGATGGTGTCGACTCTAGAGGCAGTTCTGTGAGACGGGACATTGCATCTGCATTTGCATTGTCATCATGACTTCGATACTGTATGCGGTAGCTGTATGCTCCAAAAACAGGGCGTAGCGCTGGAGACGGGCTGCAGTTGTCTGAGAGATTCCTTTGTCAGGGCTAAAAATTTGAAGAAGCGGTTTATGATCCGTTAAAATGGTAAACTCTCTACCATACAGGTAAAGGTGAAACTTCCGAATTGCCCATATCAATGCAAGTGCCTCTTTATCAATTTGAGAGTAATTGCTCTCTGTCTTCGTCAAGGATCTGGAGGCGAAGGCCACCGGTTTCTCAGAGCCATCCGGTAGGATGTGGGAAAGAACAGCGCCCAGACCATAAGGAGAGGCATCACAAGCCAGGGTGAGAGGCTTCTGGAGGTCGTAGTGCACAAGCATACGTGACGCTAACAGTTTCCGTTTAGAGGACTCAAAAGCATGTTGACATTTAGCTGACCAGTCCCACCTGGAGTGTTTCTCCAGGAGCTTATGCAGTGGAAACAATGTATGAGCAAGGTCTGGAAGAAATTTATTATAGTAGTTAAGCAGGCCAAGGTAGGATCGTAGTTGATGGACACTTGTTGGGGCTGGAGCTTTGACTAAAGCATCGACCTTGTCTTCAACAGTATGAATGCCCTCTGCATCTACTAAGTGGCCACAAAACTCCAATTTAGGCACCATGAATTTACATTTTGTCAAATTTACCTTGAGACCTTGGTCCTGAAGTCTTTGTAAAACGAGCTCTACATTCTGCTTGTGTTCTTGGTCCGTGCGACCAGTGATGAGCATGTCGTCTAATAGACACTGAGTGAAGGGAATGTCTGCTAAAATTTCATCCATCTTTCTTTGCCAGATGGCTGGTGCAGATGCAATGCCAAACACCATTCGATTGTATTCGTACAAACCCCTGTGAGTGTTAATGGTGAGGTATTTTCGAGAAGAGGGGTGGACCTCAAACTGTAAGTAAGCTTGTCGTAGATCAATCTTGGTGAACTTTTGTCCCCCAGCAAGTGAAGCGAAAATGTCATCTACTCTGGGTAGAGGATACTGGTCAACCTCCAGTTGGCTATTCAGCACCATGCGAAAATCCCCACAGATGCACAATTCACCATTTGATTTCTTTACTGGAACAATAGGTGATGCCCAAGCACTGCGCTCTACCTTGGAAATTACACCCTGTTCTTCTAGCCGGATTAGTTCAGCGTCCACTCCCGCTCTAAGGGCAAACGGTACTGTCCGAGCCTTGAAGAATTTGGGATGAGCATCCGGTTTCAGCTTGAGCCTCACACAGTCATTTTTGATTTTCCCTAACTCGTCAACGAAAACCTCAGGGAAACGCTGTTTTAAGGATTCCACTCATCCATCATCATGTCCTGACGGAACTGTCAGGGTGTTGCAAGGATTCTTGATGATATCTGGCATTCCCAGATGAGTGATCCAATCTCTGCCAAAGAGAGGCGGTCCTCCGTTTCTCAGGATATATAGTGGTAGTCTCTTTGTCTGGCCCTTGTATGATACCTTTACCTTTGCAAAACCAAGTGGATGGAGTACTTGCATTGAGTAGGTCTGCAGCTTTATTGGAGTGGGGCGGACAGTTGCCTGGATCTGAAGATGTTTCCACTGTTTTTGTGTGATAACTGACACTGCAGCTCCTGTATCAACGTCCATCTTTAGTCTCTTCCCTTCAATGGTTACTTGTACTGTCATTGCAGGGTGTGACGAGTGTATACGATGTATAGATAAACTATGTAATGCCTCATCGTTGTCTGAGTCAGATGAAGATGATGTCAATTTCTGTACCTTGTAAGTCTTCTTCTTAGGGTACTGCGGCTTTTGTCCTTGTACATGCCTATTACGGCAAACCCGTTGGAGATGGCCCATTTTTCCACATTGATGACAAGGTTGATCCTTAAACCGAAAGATTTTGGAGTCGTGGTCTGTATTACCGCACCGGTAACAAGCTGGCGTGGGTTTGGGTCTGTATCTCCAGTTGGCTGTAGCAACTGCGGTTCTGAAAACGTCCTCTTTCACCCCTTCTTTGTGGATCTGAGGGTGCAATTCCTCCATATCCCTGACAGCCATCTCCATGACTGATGCTATCTCAACTGCGCTTGTAAGGGTGAGTCCCTTTTCTGTCAGAAGTTTCCTGTAGAGTCTTGCTTGCTGGTTTCTCAGGGAACAGAAGGTCTCTTAGAGTGTCATATGTGTTAGCCCCCACGGCTGTGAGAAACACTGCAACCTGTCTCTCAGGGGGTATGGTGTTAGCACTGAAGTACTGCTCTAATCTCTCAGCCCAGGAGCTCCAGGAAGTTTTCTCTCCATTAAACTCAGTTAATGTGCCTATCAGTGCCATGATCTTGCTGCTGGATGGCAGTGTGTGCTTTATCTGGCTTTCAATCCCTGTTTTTTGGGGTTTTTTTTCAGGCTGAGCAGGCCTTTACAAATCTCATTCTCGTCGCCACTGTTATGATCTCTCCTTGTTCAGATATGAGGCTGGGCTGTCAGGTTCACCATTGCTTTATTGCAGGACACTTACTGTTATATACAGGCTTGGATAACTGCAGGAACACAGGATCATGCATCTGCCTTCATAACTGCATCACACTAACTGACCCTGAAGATGGCTGCCGTGCCCTCTGACCTGTGTCATCCTGGGCGGAGCCACTAGTTAAAGTGATAGCACAGGTTTAGTATAGTCAGCTATAACCGTAATATAGTCTTAAATACATAAATATATGTGCTGGAGGATGAATGGGAAACAACATTTGAATTCCAGTGAGAATTTTATTGATTTCCAAGGTGTCCTTGCCACTCAAAAAGAAAATTATAGTGCAAATAATAACATCTTTAAGAAAAACCACATATTTATCTTTCCAAAAGTATGTTTTTGGGGCTCCATGCATTAGCATAACATGCAAAGAGGGGGTCTGATGACCAATGCTGCAGAGTAAAATCTAGTAGTACTGCCCTTACATTTTGGATGAAGCTGTGTGTACTTACTCCCTGCATCATCTTCCTCTCAGTTAGCCCTTGTGCTATTGTTGGCAGTGTTATTGTTTGTATTCTAAGTGAAAAGTTGGTAATTGCATTGCTTTATTCTTATTTTGTACATTTTTCCATTTTTTTTTCCATTTTATCTAGTTAACAAGTTAGGTGTCATTAAGGGACATGCATGCTTTGCTAGTGTGCTTTTAAAAACGTGCAATGCCTTTTGAATGAGTCAGTAGTGTCATTCAGCAGGTATAAAAAGCAAGTAAATATGTTATTTTTTCATATTTACCTGATTTTCTTTTTGGTTTTTTCCACTCCCACCTCAGGAGGCAGTTTAAGCTAACCAATCAGTGCCTATACCTAGGTATAGATAAAAACCGCACTTAGCATGTGCATCTGAGTTGCTCCTTCTCCCTCCTGCACTGTGAGCTGAGGGGAGGGCGGGGCTGAACTTTCACCCCCAGCTACTGCAGAGACAGGGAAGGAAAGAAATCCATACACACAGGGAGTAAAAGAGACAGCAGAGAGAGGGACAGCAAAGAAAAGCATAGAGACACAGCAAGAAACGGTAAAGAGAGAAAGACGGCAAGATAAAGCAGGGAACACACAAGAAAAGATACATGTTCCACAGATCATCTGCAGTCAAGAGGGAAAGTGGACTACCCCTGGGACATGTCATCCATAGGGAAGAGGTAAAAGAGAGCATGCACAAGAGACAGCACAAGAAAGAGTGAGAGGGAGTGACTGTGTGAGGGACGTTGAGTGAGACAGTGAGTATGTAAATCTTGAAAGAGCGCAAGTGAGCGTGTCAGTGGGTGAGTCGGTGTGTGAGAGAGTGTGGGAACGAGACAGCGGATGAGTGTGTGAGCAAGTCAGCAGGTGAGTGAGTCTTGCTTTCACAGTTGCAGAGATGCTAATATTCGGTTTCCCCAGTCTGAGGTCCTGACCGTGCACAGCTTGTGTTAGTTCATACAGTTACAGGTATTTAAAATGCGCTAGCAAGTTCTGTAGCACTGTACAGTGGGAGAGGCAGAATAACAAATGTCCATACAAGTTAAACATACAGAACAGTAGGAGAGAGCACCCTGCCCAAGAGCTTACAATCTAAGAGGAGAGGGGTGGCACACTAGGTGAGGTAATAGCTGAGTATGCGAAGTAGTGGGATGCATGGGGGCTGTGGGCAAGATGGAGCAAGAAATTTAGTTCATGTGAAGCTTTGATGGGTGCGATAGTGGGTATAGTAGTGGTCGAGGAGGAGGCGGGGAATATTCAGGAAGTATGACCTGAAGAAACACCCCTAGCTGAGGGGCGTCGCCAGAGAAGATGCAATGACAGAGTTTAAAGCAAGAAAATAAACATTTTTTACAATTTTTAAAACTTTTATTGATGTATTCTAGTTTGTCTATAGGTATAAAAGTTTTTAAATGTTAATTTAAAAAAAAACTCTAGACACACATATCCCTTTAAGGAAAGCCAGACTGTGATGACTCGATATTCTTTGACAAATAGAAGTGAGTGTACAAGGGTCCGAAGACTCCCCCACTTCTAAATTCTTTCTTGCTCTGCTAGAGTTAAGGTATTTTCCTGATGTCAAGATGTTAGCAACTTCCAAAATTCCCAATGCGTGGCCTGACAGTCCTCAAGCTGACCAACAAGGGGGAGAAGAGGGATATTGCCAAAGGAGCAATTTAAGGGCAAGTGGTGTAGATGACATGTTCCACATATCATCTGCAGTCAGGAGGGAAAGTGGACTACCCCTGGGACATGTCATCCATAGGGAAGAGGTTAAAGGGACACTCTACTCAAAAAATCACCCCCCGTTTTTTTATCCTAACCTATCCCTATTCCCTTAATAAATCTTTTGTTTATTTTTATTTTTTTGTAACTGTAGTACTTACCCTAACATCCTCTTCTTTCCAGCGGCGTCTTTCTTTTTTTTTTATACTCACCTCCCTCCTCTTCCGCTCCCGTCCTTCTTCATGCTTCTTGGCTTCTGGTTTACGTGAGAAGAGCGCATGCTCGCCTCTCACATAAGTCAGCCAATCGGCAGGCTTCCTCCCAGCTCACTCTGAGGATTAGTGTTGCGCGCAAGAGGATGCGCGCAACACTAACCCTCAGAGGGAGCCGCCAGCTTCTGCGGTGAGTTGGAGACGTCATCGCGCTGAAAGCACGATGACGTCTCCTACTCGGCAAAAGTCGGCAGAAGCGGGAAATATGATTCCCGCTCTGCTGACTGACAGCTGGGAGGGCGGAGTAAACTCCTCCGCCTCTCTCAGCTGTTTTCAGCCTTTCCTAACGATCGGCTGAGCGGAGGCAGGAGGGACAGGCAAGGGAATACTCCGGGCATCATGACCACCTAAAATAGCTTAGGTGGTCATGTTGCCTAGAGTGTCCCTTTAAGTGTTAACTAAGCACCTATGTTTCAAATAAATGTTATGAAAATAATTTCTTTACAGCCAAAAGCACTTTGCAGAGTGAAAGTAAAGTGTAGCTTAAATTGTTATATGTATTTACCTAGATATACACACAATGTACAAAATAAAAATAAAGCAATGCAATTACCAACTTCTCACATAGAATACAAACAATAACACTGACAACAATAGCACAAGGGCCTACTGAGAGGAAGATGATACAGGGAGTAAGTACACACAGCATCATCTAAGCCAGCTGGGTGGAGTAGAGGTAACATCACTGCTCTGTAACCGTGGAGAGAGACTTTGGAGACACAGGTTCGATCCCGGCAAGAGCACCTCCCCAGTAACTGTCCTTGGAGAAGACACCTAATGGTACATACTCGCCACCCAGGACATACTTGAAAATGAGAGAAATCTCAATGTATGTAAAATAAAAATCCTTGTGTGCAATTTTCTGTGCTCATCAGGTACCCATATTTCATTAGCAATGAATAAACAGTGTGAAACAAATTTCAGGCAAGCTCTGATAATGCTAAATGAAACGACTGCCTTATGTCAGATAATAATATCAAAATGGTATGAATGGATGCAGCTGTAGAAATTCTATCTTGCTTCATCTAATCATCACCATGGTTAAAATGTATCTTTTATTGAGGTTTCATTAAATTTAACTTAAGACAAAATTATATCTCAGTGCTAGGAATATAAATGCTTGTGTCAGTTTAGTTTAGTATCACATGGGACAGCCTACATGTTCATTTATATTTGGACCAGGCACCGACTGGCAGCTTAATATACTGTTGATTTGATTTATTTTTTATTTTATACCAGGCCTTCTTAGAAAACACGGTTCCTCAAATCCTAGATGTGGTTTTGCTAAAGACATTGATATATGTAGACAGAATTTGAAATGATAAAGTGACTAATAAAGCAAACATGACATTGACCATCTTATCATTTGTCACTGAGGATGAATACAGAAAAAACAGCTTTTCAAATAGATATTAAAAATAATCTGTGTATCACATCTGATTCTATTTTCCTTATCTTTTAATGTGTAGCTTTCACTGCAAATCTAAGAAGATGTAGTCATAATTTAAATCTTTTGAAACTCAATACGCTTCATCTGGACAATGTTTGAAACTTGGCTAATTAGTTTTTGTAGCATTTGACCAATTGCCCTCAATATTCTGCAATGTTGTTGAATCCCTTGGTTTTACTAGAAAGCATCATTCTAATTATTTTGCTGTAATTTACGGAATACTTGAATCATTTAACAATTTAACAAGCATGCGTTTGAAAATGGAAATCGTTATCAAGCAAGCATTTGATATTGTAATTTATTTCATGTAGCTATTCAATTTGATGACAGATTTGGTAAAATAGATTGTAATCATCATTCTTGATTTAACATTTTTTGTAAATCAACTGCTAACAGCTGCTTTGCAGACTCCAAAGCGAGTGAACATTGAGAATTTAATCAAAATTCATACTGTAATGCAAATCATGCAGACTTGAAAAATAAAACAAAATAGAATTTTAATTTAAATTTCTTTTTAAAGTATTAATATTTTTTAATAGACTATTTCAATCATATGGAGAGTTTTACATTATTCCTGATTTTGATATTTGGACATTTCTAATCAGAATTGCCAAGTCTGAGTTATCAATAGACTTGTGCACAGCGCTTTTTTCATTTCAGAATCTTTTGTCCTGTTTTTTTTTTCGTTTCGGGTGATTTTGGGCCATTTTAAACAGTTTCTTTCGAGTCGTTTGATATTTCAACGCCATTCGTAATTTCAGACTGATCCAAAATATAGGACCGTCTGATATCGTTTTCGAATCACTCCGCTTTCGGATCCGATAATTCATTTATCGGATCTGATTCATTTGGATTCGATTTGGGTCCGATCCAAAATTATTGGATCCGATTCATTTATTGCATTGGTTCCAATTCATTTATCAGATAAGATCCGATTAATTTTCCGGATCGGATCCGATTAATTTATTGAATCGGATCTGATCCATTTAACGGATTGGATCTGATTCATTATCATTATTAAAACACTGTTCGCAAAAAAACTATTGAACAAAAACTTTAAAAGAAGTTAGGAAATTAAAAATTTCCCCCACAAAAATAAACGGTATTATAAATAGTTGACAAAACCGCGAATATCTTTTTTACATTGAAACCTATGGGGAAAAAATGCCTAATTTCTTTAAAAAAAGTTAGGAAACCTAAATTTCACCCAAAAAATCTCGATTTTTTTAAAAAAAATCCTAAGAAATAAATAAACAAAATGGCTTATTGCTGCAAGTGAAAAAAATAAACGTTTTAATAAAAACGGGGATTTTTTTGTAATAAAAGTTTTTTTATTTCAAGATTATGCACATACAGTTATAAACAGCATATACGCCAAGTCGCAGCACAACAAGTCAGGGATATATGCATTAGAATGACAGGTTTTACATATTCTTGTGTCTAGAGCATTTCTACGGCAATTCTCATTACAATACCCCAAATCTCTTAAAACCTGGTGGACCAAACTCAATTGCAGTAGGCTCTAAAACGGCCCAGCCATGAGAGTACCCTCCAAGGTCGTTGCCGCCCATTGCAATAGTGCGCTCTTGTGTATAACTCAACATTAAGGAATATATTCACATATAAGGCAAACACAGATGACACAACAATATAAGACAAAACGAGGAAAAAGGGCAAGTGGGGGGGAGGAAAGAATGAGAGAGGAGATGAGAAAAAAGAGGAGAAATTAAAAAGAAAAGGAGAAGAGAGAAAGGAAAAGGAGAGAGGAAAAAAAAAGGGGAGGGGGGTTTACAGATAGCATGAGGAATGTGGAGGGGAGTGAACATCGAGTACGTTCAGGAGTGAGACGGGCTGCCAGCACCTACAACGGAATCCAGAGTCAGCTGCAACATCCCAATAGCATCCCTCGAGGTCGGACCCATCCCAATGAGCCTCCTGCTCATGGCCCAAGCTGTGTTGCATCTACGAGTCTCTCTGGTGCCGATCCCAGGTAACAATCCCAATAGTACCAGGTTCTCACAAACTGTTCAACCCGATTTTGCTCCACGGCAACCGGGTTATCCATCCTACGCAGGGACTCCACCTTGTCTACCCATTCACGCCAGGAAGGTAACGTCGATCTACCCAATGAAGCATAATCAACAATTTGGTCACAGTCAGTCACCAGTCGTAATACCACCGATTTCTTCATGACCTTGATGGGAGCAGGGAACTGAAGCAGGATATAGTTGGAGGGTGAGAAATTAACGTCCAATTCCGAGACTGCACTGACAGCAGTGTGCACCATGTTCCAAAACACCCGGATCAACGGGATCCCACCACACGTGCAAGAAGCTACCAATAGCCACTTTGCATCGCCAGCATTGTGGGTCATAAAGAGGGAACATCCTCAGTAGCCTGTCCAGCGTCTGATACCAGAATGTAAGTATTTAATATGCATTCTCCGCACACTTCAATGATCCCATACCCTTATGTATGAGCGTGAAGGTTTTTGCCCAATCGTCATCTGAGATGTTGCGCCCCAAGATTGCACTCCATTTGTCCCTAAAGGCCGGGGTCTCATCGTGTCGCCCGAGGAGCATGCGATAGAGAGTGGAAATACTCCTAGCCAGTGGAAGACCAAGCTGAAAGTATTGCTCAAAGGGGGTAAGAGGACGGGAGAGGCTAAAGCTGGCCCTCAAAGAACGTAAATATGATTGAATCTGATGATAGTTGAACTGTTCCTGGAGGCTGACCAGCGGAGCCACAGCCAGACTCTGCAGTGGAGGGGGACACCCTTAGGTACGAAGCCATCATAATCCTATCCAGCAGGTCAAATCTCACTCTAAATGCTGGGCACATTCCAGGTGGGAACTCAGGGTTATCTCGGAGTGGTAGGAGTGGTGAGATTGAGGATGTCAATTCAAATTGTATTTGTAAACGCCGCCATATGCCCAACGTTTCAGATGTGAGACACCAAACACCTTGCTGTTCCTAAGGGCTACAAGAACGGATCTATGGTAATGTCCATAGAGGCGCCCCCATCAGCCGTTCCTCCAACCTCAGCCACAGCTTCTCCGATGTAGGAAGGGACCATTCCAAGAGCCAAGTAAGATGTACCAAATAATAGTAAAGCTTGACATCCGGCAATGCCAAACCACACTCTGACTTAGGGCGACAAAGTATCGCAAAACTCACCCGCGGGCCACCCCGGGACCAAATAAAAAGCAGGGCCACCATTCTAAACATTGTGAAAAAGCTTGCAGGTAAAGAAATCGGCACCGTCTGAGGTACATACAAAAGTCTGGGCATGACATTTATCTTCAACGAATTAATCCATCCCAACCAAGAAATAAACTTGCTGGACCACCCAGATAGATCCGAAACAAGTACATCCAGTAATGGTTTATAATTAAGAGTATAAAGTTGAGCAGGGGATGGCGATATCCATATGCCCAGGTACTTCAGACGGTCAGAACACCATGTGAATGGAACAGACTTTCACAGTCGGGCTACTCACCAGGGCGATGAGTTTATGTTTAGAAGATCTGACTTGTCTATATTGGCCCTAAACCCGGATACCCCACCGAAATCCGATATCACGTTCATCAGTGCTGGCAGTGAAGTCTCCACATTCGTCAACATAAAAAGCAGATCATCGCATAGGCGGAAACTACATGATAGGTGGAGGAGCCCTGAATACCAGTTATGGACCGGGTGGTACGGACAACTTCCAATAGTGGCTCTAAATAAAGCGAGAAAAGCAACGGCGACAGGGGGCATCCCTGTCTAATTCCGTTGCAGATCGGAATTGGTGCTGAAAGCACCCCATTAACCCTTATACGTGCCACTGGTTTCGTGTACAATGCTTGAATCTGAGCAAAAAGATTACAACATAGCGCTCAAAAGACCAAGGTCCATGAGAAAGTAAGAGAGACACATTGTATGTCCACAGACAGTTCTTATCTTCAAGCGAGAATCTTCTCTGTTGTGTAGATGAAAAGACAAGCACTGCAGGAAAAAGCAGAAAGAAAGTGCCACAATTGCGCAGTACATCAACACCCAATGGAATGAAATTTCGTTTGTATTTGACTCACATTCTGGGGAGCCCACAACCGGCTCCCGGGAATATAGCGGGTAGGGACTAGTATCGGGTGCCCATGAACCCCTCAATCAGCTCCTTCGGTGTCACAAAAAGTGGTACTGCAGAAAATAGACAAGGCAAAAAGGGAGCACCTCTTGGTGCGGTAAATCACAAATCACCTTAATGATTAAGAAAAGCCAAATTTGCACTTACAAACAAAGAGCCTCTATTGGCTCCGTCATAACTCGCACAGGGAATCATACAGGGGTTCCCCAAACCTTCTTTTCTTTTTCAGGATCAAAAAAGGCAAGCAGCAATCAAAAAAATAAAATAAAAACATTTATTGTAAGAAAATCATCATATCTACCAGGACGCGTTTCGCCATTAATGGCTTCCTCAGCTGGAGATTACAAAACTGTACTTGCTGCTGCCTTTTTATACAATGTATGTCAGAAAATGGAGTAATTAGGCCTTGGAAATCAATTAACATACAATTAAAACACAATTGGTATCAGCTGCATAGTGTGCAGCACCCACCATTTTGCACATGGTTGTTAACCCTAAAACGCAGGAGAAAGGGGAAGAAAGAAGAAAACTTTTTTATTATTCATTAAGTGTTACCAATGTTGCGCCTGCCATTTTGCGCATACACACTGGCCTTGCATTCCACCTTGGAACGCGGAAATGGACGATTGCCGCTGCAGATCATCCTTCCTTATAGAAACAGCATTAAAACAGAGCGGTTCCCTTAACTTGGTGGTGGTTAAGGGAACCGCTCTGTTTTAATGCTGTTTCTATAAGGAAGGATGATCTGCAGCGGCAATCGTCCATTTCCGCGTTCCAAGTGGGATGCAAGGCCAGTGTGTATGCGCAAAATGGCAGGCGCAACATTGGTAAGACTTAATGAATAATAAGAAAGTTTTCTTCTTTCTTCCCCTTTCTCCTGCGTTTTAGGGTTAACAACCATGTGCAAAATGGTGGGTGCTGCACACTATGCAGCTGATAGCAATTGTGTTTTAATTGTATTTTAATTGATTTCCAAGGGCCTAATCACTCCATTTTCTGACATACATTGTATAAAAAGGCAGCAGCAAGTACAGTTTTGTAATCTCCAGCTGAGGAAGCCATTAATGGCGAAACGCGTCCTGGTAGATATGATGATTTTCTTACAATAAATGTTTTTATTTTATTTTTGATTGCTGCTTGCCTTTTTTGATCCTGAAAAAGAAAAGAAGGTTTGGGGAACCCCTGTATGATTCCCTGTGCGAGTTATGACGGAGCCAATAGAGGCTCTTTGTTTGTAAGTGCAAATTTGGCTTTTCTTAATCATTAAGGTGATTTGTGATTTACCGCACCAAGAGGTGCTCCCTTTTTGCCTTGTCTATTTTCTGCAGTACCACTTTTTGTGACACCGAAGGAGCGGATTGAGGGGTTCATGGGCACCCGATACAAGTCCCTACCCGCTATATTCCCGGGAGCCGGTTGTGGGCTCCCCAGAATGTGAGTCAAATACAAACGAAATTTCATTCCATTGGGTGTTGATGTACTGCGCAATTGTGGCCCTTTCTTTCTGCTTTTTCCTGCAGTGCGTGTCTTTTCATCTACACAACAGAGAAGATTCTCGCTTGAAGATAAGAACTGTCTGTGGACATACAGTGTGTCTCTCTTACTTTCTCATGGACCTTGGTCTTTTGAGCGCTATGTTGTAATCTTTTTGCTCAATTTTCTAGGTGTTTAGAGAAACCTCCGTACACAATATATAGCGAGTGGGTGAGACACTCGTTTCCAGTGGGCACTTCACCCCTTTTTCTGTTTTCAATGCTTGATCTGCCCTAAAAAAGTGTCCGGAATCTCCATCCGCCACAGGACCAAAAACAAGAAAGGCCACCGGACCTTATCGAATGCCTTTTCTGTATCCAATAACGGGGATTTTTTAACATTAAAACTTATAGGCTAATCCTATAGATTGCTATTTTTATTACTTTGAAATCATTTGTGTCATTTTCATTCCGTGTTTTTTTTCCGTTTTGGAACATTTTATTCAATTTTTGGACATTTTTGTTACATTTTTCTCATTTCAGATCATTCTCGTTCCGTTAGATATAATTTGTCACATGTTACCTACCCCAAGCATCTAACACAGCCGACATTTGTCATTCCATGATTTGATCATAAAAATGAACTGCCAGCGCTAATAGGTCCCTCAGATTTTTTGCTCTCTTGAAACAAAACACTGGAGGTCATTGAAAAATTTCCACTAAAGTTTGATCCTTAGCAAGAATTGGCCAATTACGTTGTACCGCATGTTGTATGGCCTGGTCTGATGCACAGTATGTGATTCGAAAACTCAATCTTTCCTGTTCTTATTCACTCCTTATATTTTGGGCGATTTTCCATACGGTCAAAGATAGGTCATAAGAGGTGTATCCTCAAGATTTACATTTCTTGCACATAATTTTGTGTTGTACCTCCGCATTTACAGCCTCAGAGTTGTTCCTTTGTCCCCATATAAACTGACTGTATGGAAAAGGTTTCTTCAAAAGGGGAAGATGAATACTTGTGGCATGCAAGATTGTAATCCTGACTGTAGGTTTTGTATATAGACTATAGGCCAATCGGACTCCCTCCTGAGAAATTCAGAGATCCAAAAAGTCCACAGCTGTATAACTAATGGATGCTGAAAATCTCAATGGAGTTGGCAGCCGATTCAGGGAATCAATAAAACTCTGTGCTTCTGAAGGGCTACCACAATATGACATAAGCACCTTATCTATGTCACGATAGTATGCAATTATGCAATCTTGTAAATCATGTAAAATCCATTTGTTCTTATAAGCATACATATATGTATTTGCATACATAGGGGCTATTGTAGCCCCCATTGAAGTCCCGGGCTTCTGTAGATACCATCCACATTAAAATTGCAAGCAATTGCTGGTGAGACACAGCTCCAACAGTTTGAGCACAAATTCCACTATGGGGCCATTATAACAGGCTGGTTCCACCAGCAGGCTTCTCATTGACTCTCTTGCATCTTGATGCAGGATTATCATATACAAACTCTGTACATCACACGTCACCAAGGAAACTCCATCATCAAGCCCCTCCGGGTGTTGAAAACACTGTGTCAAAGAACCTGTGTCCTTGATACAAGTACTCAATTTTTGAACTGGTTCCTTGAAAAAAAAATAAGCCATTGCGCAACTGATTTCAATAGGCCACCTTTAACTGAAACAATTTGGCAACTGGGAGGTTTGGTTGAATTTTTGTGAATTTACAGGAATTTTTCCTGTATATCTATACATAGCTTACAACAAACAGTATATATAATGCAATGTTTAATAATTAACTAACCCTTCCCTGACAGTTTTCATTGAAAAAATAATAGCAGAACATTTATATGGAAGACATAAAGTGTAATTAACACTTTAAAGCATGATAAAAATTTAATTTGCATATAGATTGTTATTTCGAAATAGATAAGAGTAAAACAGTGTACATTTGCATATTTTAAATTTGTCGTTTATTCATTCATCCATTACAGAAATATTGTTGGACTAAACTCTTGTAAACACTACGGGCTCTATTGCATTCCTCGCGCATCGGTTTTGCGCGCACGCAAATGCGCATTTGCGCGAGGACAAAACCATTTGCGCAGCACGTCGTACTATTTATGACGTTCGTGCAAACGATGAGCGTTAACGTCCAACGCGAGTGACCCTGAGTGAACCCAGCGCGAGCGCAAGTTCGTGCGTGCATCCCATACTTAACATTGTGAGCGCCAATTCGTTAGTGCGCTGGTACGCGGATGGTATTCCAATCTTCGCGCAACGAAAGTTTGCGCGCATTTTCGGAACGTCTTTCAAAAGCAGGTGGTAACTGTAAATGTGATCGTTCTGGGCTAAACTAAATACACTAGCAGGAAAAAAAACACAGCACAGTACAGTTACACATTCTACACATACCCAAACATTACAATTTATAAATTGTGTCATTGATAATGTTTTCTTTTTTTGGCTGGTGGTTGTTAATTTTTTTTTTTTACTTTTTTTAGTTTGTATATATTTTATTGGAAGTGGGTGATTGATGTTGGCTGAATCCCGTGACAAATCCCGTGACAAAACAGTCTGCCCACCAATTCCTGCACGCGACGTTCATTTGCGAATGGCTTTGCGCGTCGGAGTTGCGCACGAAAAATTTTGGAGCAAGAAAAAATGCGCTCTGATCGTAATACCACGTTAATTTTCACGCGATAACGTTTTTTTTCGTGCGCAAAAAAATTGCGCTGCTCGAGCGCATTTGCGCAGAGAATGTAATATGGCCCTACATGAGTTTGCAATGTTACCATAAAGACAGGAATGGCCTTTATGTTAAATACAGTAAATGCAATAAGGATAGATAATAAAAATGGTCAGATCTCCTGGTTATGGGATCTTGTAATGATCTTGTTAAGTTTATCATCAATGGAGCTTCTGAAAATGGTAACAAAATATACAAAAAAATATTCATATGTGGTCACAGTGTAGCCATACAGCCGATTGTAGATTGAGTAACCTTATATCTAAACAATACAAGAATTTTCTGATATTATAAAATCCTGAATCTTATCCCTGTACAGTAGTGAGTGATCTTAGACCTCTCCCTCATTTATGACCTCTCCTTGGCTGTTGTAATCCAGCAATAACGTTTGATGACCTTTTTTAAAGTTATGTTAGGGGCAGTAATACAGGGTGACATGAGTGAGGTATAAATGAGGATTTTATTTCTCCCTGGAACAAGACCAATCCTACAAATATAAAAGTGAAGGGGTCTCACTGTAACAGGAAAAACAAATACATAGGACAATATAACCTATACAGCAAGTGAATAACCCCTGCTATATGGAAATGCTGCACAAGATTTCAGTGTGATATAGGCACATCAAAAATACTCAGTCTCCATAATGCCACTGAGGATCTCCCGTGCACTGATTGCCACCTCTGGAACCGACGTTTGTTGCAGTAAGAATCACATGTGATTGTACAGCTTCTGATCGTAAAAAGGCACAGGAGCAGGTATAAATAAAATAAAGGTTTATTGGACAAATAAACCGACACATTTCGTCACTGTTATGTGACTGTATCAAGGTAAAATGTCCATCATGTGTAGATTTTACCTTGATAAAGTCACATACCAGTGATGAAACCATATGTATCCTACATCAATGTACATTTGTCATATGTTTATAAAGGATGGCAGCTTTCATGTTTTATCATAATAGGCATGTTTTTCTTACTTTGCATGTTTTTAGTGACTTAATAAAAATGCATTTTGCTAACGGTACTAAATCGATTTGTATTTTTAGTTATTGCTTGTGCTTGAATTCTTACAGCATAATTTTATCTGTAAAGCAATAAACCTTTGCCACTGGCAGCAATGTAGCAGTCATATACAATTAGTTCCTTATGTGACTTGACCAAGGTTAATTTTAGACTTCTAAACTGCCTACTGCTTGATCTGATAAGTTTTCTCCGTTAGCTCCAGCTGTCTTCTCCCTGATGAGATTTGGCCACAAGGAGGATGGCATTATCAACCCATTAACCATCTCCGGCAATAGAACTGTGAGGCTGATGAATATTGATTACCTGTTCCGTAGGGTTATAGGATGACACTGATTGGATGTGACATATGGTTGTTTCTTTGGGCTCGCTATTTTACTAACTGAAAGATCTGATTTACAATGTTGACCAAAGGGAACAGCAATAATCTCAAGAATGCTAGCAGGCATATTCCTTCATATTTCAATGTCCACAAGACATCAGCATTAATATCTGATTTTGGTGTATTTATATCGCATTTCATTTTTGATGAGTCACTATCAAGGGCATTTGTTTCGTTGTGTGTATATACACCAATCTGATAGAAATGTTTTTGTTCTTATAAAGTGATCTAGTATACTTGTAAAAGCTTAAACTAATGGCATTCCTTAGTAAGAACATATAAAGTAAATATATATCAATATGTTTAATGGGAAGCCTTAATATTAGACTGTCCATTTTTGTAAAGGAAAAGCAAGTCTAATTTTGTTATTAGGAATTGTTATTTGTATGAAAGAATCATAGGGCGTGATTCAGAAAGTGTTCATTTGCCAATGTTGCAGACACTGGTGAAAAATGCTGTTGATGCAATGGCTTCTCTTACGACTGGATTTTTCTTTCCTCAGAGAGTTCTTTACCATGAGGTGCCATGTTGAACTTCCAGTGACCAGTATGAGAGAGTGAGAGCGATAACACCAAATTTAACACACCTGTTCCCCATTCATACCTGAGACCTTGTAACACTAACGAATCACATGACACCGGAGAGGGAAAATAGCTAGTTGGGCCTAATTTGTACATTTTCACTTAGGGGTGTACTCTCTTTTGCTGCCAGCGGTGTAGACATTGATGGCTGTGTGTTGAGTTATTTTGAGGGGACAGCAAATTTACACTGTTACAGTTGTCACATAAAAAAATTATTGTAATAAAATATTTACAAAAATGTGAGGGGTGTACTCACTTCTGTGAGATATTGTATTTGTGACATTTGCCTAAAGAAAAATCATGTTGAATAAAATTACAGGAATACAGTTCACTTTAGACCAGGGCTGTCAAACTCACGGCCCTCCAGATGTTGATGCCTACAATTCCCAGAATTCGTTCAATGCAATACTTGGCCAGGGAATCATGAGTGTTGTAGTTCAGAAACATCTGAGGGGGCAGAGTTTGACAGCCCTGCTTTAGACATTTTCAAAGTGACATACATAAACCTCATTCATGAAGGTTTTTATTTCTATAATCAGTATTTTATTCGTTCGTCTTAACCTGCTCATGCATTCAGATAGAGAGAGCAATTAATGCCACTGTGTTTACTATGTGGGAGTAAATTAAATGAGATTCTAAAACAAATCTAATTCTTAATAGGCTATCTAGAGAATAATGGCAAGATATGATTACTTGCTTCACTAGCTGCACATAATCCTATCTATTGCTTTCTCTATAATTTGCTTGCTATTCTCAAGGAACAGACGATAAGTAATGCAACTATATTTCTAAGTGCCTATTTGTTGAAGGGTTGTAGTTAACATGTTTTCTTTGTGGTATAACTAGAGAGTTCATGTATTATGATTACCATAGTATATAGGATGGAATAATATTGGAAAAAAGACATTAAATAGACATTCAAGGCATTGTGTGACCACTCAAAATTATTTGCGTGGTCATAGCGCCCTGAGCATCCTCACCTGTCTCTACCTTGTGGTTGGCTCTCGGAGAGCTGAGTGCTCCTTCCAGAAAATCAGATCAGCAAGCACCGGTCTTAGCTTCAAAGGACGGGACTCAGAAGCAGGAATCAGTTTGGCCCCTCCAGTGGCCTCAATGTGCTCTCATTGGTTTTGACGCCCTTCACGATCATGCGACACACTGCGACTCACAGGATGCCATCAGCATTACATATGTGGAAGATTGCATAGGCAGCATAGGTCAGTAAGGGTTCATGTTTAACCCTCTCTTTCACCCCTTCCATTTTAACCATAGATTGTCCCATTACAAGTTATGAAATAAGTGAAATACTAATAGAAAATTTTGTTTCTTATGTGATGACATACTTTTTTTTTTTACAATCTCTTCACTTAAAAGAGCTCTGGGAAAGCAATTTTTAAAAACCAGGAGGTTCAGCAGGCAGTTTTTTCCATAACTCCATCTATCCAACATACGCTCTAAAAAAACCAGTGAATTAAAAATGTTGATTGCCATTTGTGAATTGTTCTAATGCTACATTTCATTGATGCACTATTCATAACATTGGTTTTAATCATCTCTTTAAAATTAGTAATTAAATCTGAGAAAATAATTCATTATGCAGCAATCAAGCATTTTCTTTTGACCAAGTACTTCTGCGGATTATAAACAGTTCAATATATTCTTCAGAATATTCAATACATTCTGTAATGCTGCAATATTTAGAGTAAGAA
This sequence comes from Leptobrachium leishanense, assembly GCA_009667805.1. Classification (NCBI taxonomy): domain Eukaryota; kingdom Metazoa; phylum Chordata; class Amphibia; order Anura; family Megophryidae; genus Leptobrachium; species Leptobrachium leishanense. The sequence goes on from CM019064.1 coordinate 105,326,607, forward strand.
ATAAAATACCAAGAGAAAATGGTGAGCAATAGATGGTATAGGTGTTCCAACTTGCGTAATTAGTTGACACTGTACATAGATTTGCAGACAGATGGTGTCATCTACTGGCCAAATGGAGTTACAGCAGTTTGAGCTGCAGCTTGAGGTTTCCTGTATTGGCTACTGAAAGCCCAATATGTCAGGGCATTCTTCAGACGATTTTAATCAGTTTTAGCACCTTGGGCATTATGCCCACAGGGCTAAAACTTGGGGGGAACCTTCTGCAGCCCAAAAGCATATGAAATTCATTTGCAAGAAACAAATTTCATTTGCTTTTGACCTTCAGAGCTGCAGATCGAGATATCGGGACCTGATGACGCCTTTGCATTCCCCAGTTCTCTCGGTCTCATTAGTGAGGGGTTAATGAACATAAAACCCGGCATTTGTTTGTGTGTGACTTTATCAATGTATCCTCAGCTAGGTGTTAAAATCCCAAATAGCATCATTAAGCGGTGCTCTGCATCTTGTTCATTGTATTTATTGGTCATCAAAGCACCCTTATACAAAATACATGCTAAGGTTGAGTGCAGAATCTCCCAGTTCTGTGTGTCTGTATATACAGTATATATTTAACACACTATTTCCTCTTGAGTATGTCCAAATATTGTGTAACTAGCTGTTTTGGTATTAATTTAGATGATGGTCTTTTATCCATCCATGGTTCCTACATCCATTAATACTTAAATGCTGAATAAAATATGAATTGTGTATACAGATTGCTATTCTGAGATAGTTAAAAGAAAGGTTTTAAACGCTAGATGGTGTCCCCTATCTTGCCCAATTTCAGAGTCTTTATTATTACCATATAGGCAGAAATGACATATATATGTCAAATACAATAAATGTTATAAAGGTAGATAATAAAAATGCTCAGCTATCTTGCTTATGGGTATTTAAAGTGAAATCAGAATAAGATTATTTTTAGGAGAGAAGCCTGTGTCAATGGCGCCACCTAGAGGAGACAATTGTGAAATGTTCCACAAAAACTGATTGTATATGGATAAAAAAATATAATGGTATAATGAGAAATAAACAGTTCTTGGATTGAATCAGCTGCTGTCTCTTTCGATGGGTGGTATATCCAAACCCACCAGAAAAAGTAGAAATCGAGGGAAAAAACGATCGAGTCAGCGCTTCCTTCAAAGAGTGTCTTCTTTCTTTCTGTGTACCTTTAGAAATAAGCAAAGTTTAAAAAAGGCAAATTTATTAAAAATAAATAAAACAAAATTGTAGGTATACCACCTATACGCGTTTCGCGAGATACCTCGCTTCCCCACCTACTGAGGAAGCGAGGTATCTCGCGAAATGCGTATAGGTGTTATACCTACAATTTTGTTTTGTTTTATTTATTTTTAATAAATTTGCCTTTTTTAAACGAACGTTTGCGTCCAGCTTTTACTGGAGCGACAAGACTGCAAATCCTGGGGGAAATCCGGCATTCCCATCAAACACTGCCGGCTGCCTGGAGCATCTAGTGTCTGATTGAGACACACCAGAATGTGAGTGATACTTCTTTCTGCTTTTCTCGTTGTGTAGAAAAATTACTACGCTACGGTAGCGTTTTTGCTTATTTCTAAAGGTACACAGAAAGAAAGAAGACACTCTTTGAAGGAAGCGCTGACTCAATCGTTTTTTCCCTAAGATTATTTTTAGCAATGCAGCTTCTAAAAAGTACTACTAATAAAAAAGTAGCACCTTTATTACAGAATTTATTACAATTACAGAAAAACATTGTATCTGTACTGTATAGGTATATTCAGCAATTATAACAACCTGCATCTTATCTTCGCACAGTACTGAGTGATCCTAGAGTTCTTCCTGTACAATGTCCACTCTCAAACTGTTGTAGAGAAGCAGTGAAGTTTGTATAAACAGTTTGTTACAGTGAGGATTGGACAGCTTGTAGTTTATTTACAGTATGGTAAGGTGAGATCTCACAATTAGTTTGGTATCTCCTCTGGGAGAACTCCAATCTTGTATTGAAACTGTATCCAAATGTGGCCTTATATGCTAATTTTAGTTTTTCAATGTATATTCAATGCAAAATTTGTGTATACACATTATTGCCAGTGGAAAGATTTATAGCAAATTTCCAATTTTAAATGTCATAAAGTTGTCACAGCAAAGTAATAAACACTGTGGGCTATAATACAATCCAAGCGATAAAACGCGGGCGCAAGGGAGGAAAAACTGCGCCCGCAGTTTTCCCCTTGCGCCCACGTTTTAACGCTGGATTACAATGCAGGCGCAATAAATGCTGCCTGCATTGTCACCGCGTGTTAACCCCCCGGGATGCTCACGGTAGTGCTGAGCGCAGCCGCGAGCATCCACTCAATGGAGTCCATAGGATTACATTGAGCTTCCCCCTGCCGGTCACATGACCAGCCGGATCTCACTGGCGTAGTGATATGCAGGGATAGACTGGAGGAACGTTCCCCCCAGCCTTTCCCTGCTCCCGCTGGCCGGAAGAGGCAGTTGGAGCCGCGGTCCTCGCCATGGGTATACGCTTTTCCTTTTTTTTGTTTTTTAGGCTGGTGTTAACACCAAGTCCAGGCTGTGGTTAACTTTTTGCTAACCACAGCCAGACGTTAATCAGTGCTAGCAGATTGTAATACTAACGCTGATTAACACTTTGTGCTCCCTATACTTAACATGGGGAGCGCAAAGTACAGTAACCTCGTGCTGAAAAGCGCAAGGTACCAAAAGCAAATGGGCGTTTGGATTGTAATATGCGGTAAACACCGCAGCTAACGTTAATGCTCACGCAAGTGAGCGTTAACGTTTGCGTTAAGATCGTAATTTAGCCCTGTTTCTTTAAAATGATGTGAAATTCACAAAAATATTTAATGTTATATCTCGTTTATATAGAATATGCACTTTTTCCATATCAAGTCATTATTTCAGCTGGTGTTAATCTTATTACTGTTCAGAGAGCATTGCTGATGACTTGAGGCTTCCCTGTGTTGTATGACATCGGCAGATATCGATGCCTCTGTGAAGCTCAGCAGCCTGTTTCATTATGCTTGAATACCCATCCTCAAAAGTGGCTTGAAAAGGAGAACACCTGCAGACAGCCAAGATTTGTTTTCTTCTCTTCCCCAGATAATTCTCAAATTGAAATGGGATAAATTAAAATATAATTGGTGCCGTCAGCTTAGGAAAAACTCAATATGCATGTAGCAATCACTGACTGCATGAGCATTATGAATACTTTTTTTAAAATGGCATTCATTCATCTTTACAAAAAGCAGTAACTTAGCAGTTGAAACTATGAAATATTAGTTAAATAATCATATACTGTACTTATATATTATTCCAAATCTGGTACAGCTATTCATTTTTTTAGATTTCATGCCCTATCCAAAAATTGTATTTCACATAATCAACAATCTATGTAGATGGCATTATGGTGAATGGTTCACCATAAACTTTCTTCAGGACAAATGTAGCACGTGAAACACATCAAACATGTTCATACCATATATGGTGAACCAAAAAAGATCGCTATATATTGCACACCAATGTAAACACACACAAATGGGTGTTAACTACAGAGAGGACCAATCATCAGGGGTCCTAAATAGCTAACTACAGAAACTGTAAAGCACACCAGATAAAAAAATTATATAAATTTATTGAAGTCAAGAAATATAAAAAAAAAGTAATTGATGTTGACAGCACAAATGCACAAATATGTTTCAACACATAACAGGCACTAGTAAAGATACAAAGCTGTTTTCAATATACAGGTAAACATAATCCCCCGCAATAGGGAAGACATAAGTAAAAATTTATACTAGTAAGTTCATCAATTGCCTGGAAGGTCACAATGCAAAACCTAATACTGTACTAACTTATGAATAAATGCTGTAGCATATATATAAACCACAGTGAGACATAAACCAAATATAACAAATGAAAAAAATGCACAAAAAGGAACCTGCTCAGCAACGCAACACGGCAGAGACCAGAGACCCAACGTTTCGGCTGTAAAGCCTTTGTCAAGGGTATTGGAGAAATGGAAACATAATACATACATATATATACACAAAAAATACCAATCACCTTAATAAGCAGTAATGCAAGCCCCAGGTGCTCCGTACATATGCGTTGCCGGATTCAGCGGCCGCTGAAGATGACGTTGGAGGGACCCGTGTCAAGAACTGGCACCAGGACCCTCCACGTCACGGCAGAACAAAGCGCATGTGCAAACCATCTGGGGCGCATTCGCACTGAATCTGCATACAGTAAGACGGGACCTAAATGCAAAATGAGTTTCATGACAGTAGTTTAGCGGACAAAGACATTTCCTAGTGTCAGCAACTATAGTGGACCAGTTTCAACCACAACACATTCAGGATCTGGCTGTACTCTGAGTACCACAAACATATTCAGATCCCTGAACACAAGACACATGAGACCCCTATTACATAACAAGGGACGAATACAGTTGTGTTCAAAATTATTCAACCCCCAATGCTGTAAAGGGTTTTAGGGAATTTAGTGTACATTTGTAATTGTATTCAGAATGAAATCCTACAAGGACTTTTTAAAGAACCATATGCAACTAAAATGACATCAATTGGTTTTGTAATACAGTAGTAAATGTTTCTTTTGTGAATTCTTCATTGACACAATTATTCAACCCCTTAAAGACTACCACTCTGAAGAACAGAGGTTCGTTCAAGTGTTTTCAATCAGGTATTGAAAACACCTGTGGATGTCACGGAGCAGCAATAAAGCATAATAAGCACCAATTAGGCAGCTTTAAAATGACTGTGATACTCAGCTCCTTCTAGACATTTACTGGTGTGGTTACAAACATGGTGAAGTCAAGAGAATGGTCCAGGAAGACAAGAGAAGAGGTGATGACTCTTCACAGGAAGGGCAATGGCTATAAGAAGATTGCAAAGATGTTAAACATACCAAGAGAGACCATAGGAAGCATCATTCGCAAATTCAAGGCAAAGGGCACTGTTGAAATGCTACCTGGTCGTGGCAGAAAGAAGATGCTGACTTCGACTGCTGTGCGCTACCTGAAGCGTAGAGTGGAGAAAAGTCCCCGTGTGACTGCTGAGGAACTGAGAAAAGATTTGTCAGATGTGGGTACTGAAGTTTCAGCTCAGACAATATGGTGCACACTGCGTAATGAAGGCCTCCATGCCAGAACTCCCAGGCGCACCCCCTTGCTGTCTCCAAAGAATAAGAAGAGTCGACTGCAGTATGCAAAAAGTCATGTGGACAAACCACAGAAGTTTTGGGATAGTGTTCTGTGGACTGATGAAACAAAATTAGAACTGTTTGGGCCCATGGATCAACGCTATGTTTGGAGGAGGAAGAACAAGGCCTATGAAGAAAAGAACACCTTGCCTACTGTGAAGCATGGCGGGGGGTCAATCGTGCTTTGGGGCTGTTTTGCTTCTGCAGGTACAGGGAAGCTTCAGCGTGTGCAAGGTACCATGAATTCTCTTCAGTACCAGGAGATATTGGATGACAATGTGATGCAGTCCGTCACAAACCTGAGGCTTGGGAGACGTTGGACCTTTCAACAGGACAATGATCCCAAGCATACCTCCAAGTCCACTAGAGCATGGTTGCAGATTAAAGGCTGGAACATCTTGGAGTGGCCATCGCAGTCACCTGACTTAAATACGATTGAGAACCTCTGGTGGGACTTAAAGAAAGCAGTTGCAGTGCGCAAGCCTAAGAATGTGACTGGACTGGAGGCTTTTGCCCATGACGAATGGGCGAAGATACCCGTAGATCGCTGCAAGACACTTGTGTCAAGCTATGCTTCACGTTTAAAAGCTGTTATAACTGTAAAAGGATGTTGTACTAAGTACTAAGATTGAATGTCACTTGGGTGTTGAATAAAACTGATAATGATGTGAGCACAGAAAAGACATTTGTGGTTATTTCATTATAAATGTTATGTTATATTTGTCTGACCTACACGTGCCTCTTTGATTTAATTGTAAGCAAGATGACTGAATGATCAAAATCAATGTCAAACTGGCCAAAACACTCAATTTCAGTGGGGGTTGAATAATTTTGAACACAACTGTATATACTTAACCCAATATTTTATATTTTTTCTCATTAGACAGGAGCAGTGGACCCTGATTAAACAGGAACAGTGCACCCTGGTACCCTGGTACAACAGTCTATCACAAACCCCACTACATTTAAACACAATACTCATTAACCCCCTCATGGGATGATGAAATTACCTCCAATATTTGAAAAATAAAAAATAAACCAAAATAATATTTTTATATAAAAAGAATATAATAAACCAAAACCATAAAATATATATCAAAATAATTTTTTAATTATATAAACTGTAAATTATCATAAGGCCCCAATATTCTATGGCCATTTCAACAATGGGTATAAACCCCGTTGCACTTACGCATGATACCCATTAGTCCTCTAGTGGGATGATAAACTTAACTCCAAAATTATAAGGAAAGTAATAAAAAATTATGAAAACATATTAATTAAAATAAATAATAATAAAAATAATCAAAAATAATAATAAAAATAAGAAATAAATGCAAAACCAATACAATATCATAAGGCCTCAATATTTCATGGCCAATGCATCAAAAACAAAATGGTCCATGTAATCTTGCATTTTGTACACTGAAGGTTTATATTTCTTGACTTCAATAAATTTATATTATTTTTTTATCTGGTGTGCTTTACAGTTTCTGTAGTATACCATATTTAGCCTCACATTAAATGATTGGAACAAAAAAAGTATGGTTAAAAGACCATTACCAGAATCCTTAAACAAAAAAGTATTGTGAATAATTTTGTGTGTCCAATAACTCCACATTTCAGGGACATTCTAGGAACTTGACCCCTCTCCCCCTCCATGGGAAAGGTGGAAAGGGTTGACTTAGCTTTCCAAGAACATAGGTTTAGTACTGACTAGAACCTGTGGGCTGATTTCAAGATCTCAGCTCCTACCAATGCACTTCACAATAAGAGCCATTGAATTGACTGTAAATCCCAGATCATGTGACATGCTGCAGCTTACAGGAAGTCGACAACATGTTGCACCCAGACCAATACTCAAATTAACATGACTTTAAAATCAAACTAAATGGGTTGAAATGTGAGGGGAGGTGCGGAGGGGTCAGGAGGGGTGAATGCTTTATTCCCCTCTGTCTCCCATCCTATTTTAACCCTATAGTATTCCTTTAAGTAAAGAAACCAAAAAGATCAACAGGCAAACAAATGTCTTGTGGTAAAGCTGGCCTTATGGGTAGAGGCTGCCATCACAAAAAAAGAACGGACAGGTCGTAATACAATATTATATTTTTCGTAAAGCAGTATTTCATGTGCTGCACATGCTGAATATTCTTCATTTGAAATTTTAATGACTAATAATACATCATTTTCAGGTTATAAAAATAAAATCCTTCTTTTTTCCTTGATATATATTTCATGTCCTACAATGATTTACAAAAAAATATATTTTATTAAAATTGTTAGTTTTTTTAATCTATCTTTTTTTGTAATTCCTAATACATTATTAAATATACAAAATATTAATATTGAACAGTCATGCTAAACCGATGTGCTTTTATCAGTTATAACACTTTAAAGCTTACGCAACCCATGCATTTATTAAGAGAGTTTAATCAAGTATTGCTGCATATTTAAGGCTGGTGGCACAGATAGAGTGCAGAATAAATTATGCCCTTCTTCTCAAATTTTAATATTTCACAGTTATTTTGTGTTATAGCTCCTGAGGTCTAAAAATTTTTACAGCCTTTGTAATTTACCTATGGTGCAAATTTAATTTGCACTTGAAAGTTAGTTACTAAACTAAGAATCAAGAAGAAGAAATATAAAATTTTATTATCAGCCAAGTTGAAAACGTTTAAGGTTTTCTCCCAATTTCGGGTTGTTCATAAAACAAATTCTGTGTAAATTCTTTATCTTACCAGGTTCAGGCAGTAACAAACGGTTATAAAAAGAAAGTACCGACTATAATTAGCTCTCATTTTATCACATTAAAAAATATCTTCAGCAGGGATAACAATCATTTATATTCTCAGAAATAACACGCTGGTTAAAATGTGCAAAAATATATTGAAATGAAAGACTATAATACAAAGACAAAGTATTTCATGTACATAAACAGAATAACATTTATTGCATCATCACCTTATATCATGAGTTAAAATATTAGCGTATGTGAAAGTTGTAATGCTCGATTATCCATCTCATTTTTAATAAAATATAGCAGAAACTGCAGATTACGCGTATTCTTTCAGGTTTCCATTGACGATAATTTGTTTCTACAGTATAAAAAAGGCACTAAGCATTTGTATATCTCATATAGAAATCATTGAGTGAATTACTCAGTTCTGTAATCAAATATGTAGCTAAAAGTAATTGGATATATTCCCTAAAAACCCATAAATTACGGCCAATGGACATGTTACTGTCAAATGTCAGGTCACAATAAGTAAACTAGCTTGAATTAAAGTAGCATGTCCAAGAAAGATAAAGTTCTGTTTTCCTGGGCTGTACTAAAATTCTTTATTCACTTGGAGCCCCTATCAAATAAAAGGAGGTAAAACAAGTAAAACAAAAGATTTGGAGATTTTCTCATTCTTTTAACTGTGATCGATTTATTGCCATGCATAGAAAAACAACTTTCACTACCGAGCACTTTTTGCAGAAAAATATCATATTTATTTGAAATGTGCAAGCATAGGTAACAGTGATAAAATATCAATATTCCATAAAGTTTGTTATTCTGAGTTAGTTGAAAGATTTTCTATGTATTTGTTTATTATATGCAGACACATTTCAGGGATAAAAAGTTCTAAACTCTAGATCGTGTCGCTTATCTAGCTCAATTTCACCCAGGGTCTGCATTATCAGCATACAGGCAGTCATGGCTTTTTGATCAATACAGTAAATGTGATGACAATAAATAACAAAAATGGTCAGATATCCTGCTAGTGAGGATTTGTAATGATCCTAATGAGATTATTAGCAATGCAGCTTCCAGAATTTACCAATATATTATAAAAATAACACCTGTATGTGACATAATGCGTGTATATGGAAATTATAGTAACACCTTGTATCCATACTGTACAGGGATTTTTAGTCATTATCACACCTTGAATCTTATCAATGCACAGTAGTGGGTGACCCTAGATACACTCTCTGTATTCTGCTCTCTCCCTGGCAGTTGTAATGCAAGAGTAAAGTTTGTTGAACTTTTTGTTACAGGAAGGGTGGGAGTTGCTTTTTGTAGCTTCTTTACAGTAATACAGGGTAACAGGAGTAAGAGCCTACTGACAATCTCTTGCTGTGGTAATTAGGCCATAGATGTGTATTCCGGAATTAATTTAATTAATTAAATTTGGCACCAACCAATATTCAAATGGCTGGAGTTGCTATTCCAACCGTGCAGCATGGGGTGAGCATGCAGCGCATTTGGTGGTTGCAGCCAACCCTTCGGGGATTAGGCGCGACCCCTCCCCTCCTGCACAAAGAAAAATATATATTTGAATCTATATATTTGAGGTAGACAAAATGGAGTCCGAGGCAGAAAACAGCATAATGTCCCATACTGCATTCCCAGTGATCAGAAAATGTCCGACAGTACCCCAAATGAGAGAGTAACTGGGGATGAAGAGGCACCAGTAAAGGGACACTGGACTGATTTTTTTTAATTGGGTGCAGAGCAATAGATAAAGGGCAGGTACTGACTTAAGGGGTTTTTCAGAAAGGACCGAAGGGCACCATATGGGGAATTTCACCGTAAGGGGCAATTTTGTGGCAGTTTGTCTAGTCACTAAACTGTAGAGACTGAAAGAAGGCCAATGGGGTACCTCTATATAGGGATTAAACCCACGTGCTAAGTACTGTAGAAAAAAAAACTGATTCTGTCCGGTATGTTTGGGGTAACGTAACATTAAATGTCATTCAACATGGGTACGAAATCAGTTTTATTATTATACATTACTATCGCAATAAACAACAAAACCAACATCCTAAAAACCATATACTTGATTATGTGAAGATGGTGGTGAACAGCTCAAAAACCCCTAGCAAACTGTCAATACAAGTACGGCTGTCAATGTATGGTCTGTAAAGCATAGTACTGCCGCCGTATGGGGCGGATTTAAACAAGGACCTGCTCAATGGCGATGAACCTATTACCTAAAGTTCAATTAGATGGGGTACAAGATAATAGCTTATTGAGGGGGGGGTGTACCATTAAAAAGAGAGAGGTATTTAAGTTAATAAACTCCCAAATGGGTAATTCTTAGATCTTGGAGATTTGGTGCAAGGGATGAAAAGGAAAAAGCTTTTTGTTTTACCAATTATGCCCTAGTTGTGATTCGCAGTGATAGCAGAGTGGTGCCCTGATACAGTACATATCACTAATGGGCATAAATATCCATCCACTGAATTACAAGGCTGCAATCAATCGCTATAACATGATATGACTTCTCACTCCTTAAGTTGGGTGAGATATTCAATTATTTTTTTATGAGCTTATTCCTATAATATAACAGTTGCAATCATTTGGAGTATATTGTCCCTGATACACAAGTCACAAGTGGACATCAATATGTGTCCTCTGTATTCTGAGTCTGCAATTGGTGCATGTAGTGTCTATGAGTAGTAAACCTACTCACTCCTTGAATTGGTTGAGATTGTTAGTAACAATTATTAGATTATTATGGTCACATGGCCACTGCAATCACAGAAATAACCAATGTCACAGATATAAGGTAAAATATAGTAGCCCTGCTTAGTCCTTTATTGCAGTTTTGGAACCAGTATGGCAAATCGGCCCCAAAATGAGCATATGTAATTACTTTTCTTTAGAATGATCACACAACAAGTCAGCTCACTACTTGATAGTTACGAGATTATCACAATATCTCCACATTAGGCAGGGCTCCTCAATCTCCCCAGGAAGACCTTTCAACAATATCAGTGGGACCAATATATCCTCCAGTAATCCCACTGGTATTGTTGAAAGGTCTAATAATAAACTGATTTTGAACCCATGTCAAATGTCATTTAATATTATGGTACCCCAAACATACTGGACAGAATCCATTTTTTTTCTACAGTGTCTATTCACTAAACTGTCAATTCGCCAAATGCTGGCGAAATGACAGCGAAATACGATGCGTTACGCCACACATCGGCAATCTTCAGCCGCAGAGAAATTGTCCCATAGAGAAGTAATGGTTAATCTATTCAGAAAACGCCAAGCTGCACCAAAGTGTAAGTGAAATACCCTGATTTTCGGTGGTTCGGTTCGACAGGTTTAAACAGGTGAATCCCATAGGATTCAATGTAAATCAAAATTATCTTTTTTTTTTATTCAACCATTTATTTGTTTCATTTTCTGCAAACTGTCTTTTTATTTATTCGTTTTTAGCACCTTTTTGTATTTTTTATATTTTTAGACAACATATTTTAATTCCCAATCTTCTAAAAGGTATTTTTTATATTCTGTAACAGACCTTTTCATTTTTTTTAAAGGACCTTTTTATTATTTATATACATTTTAATGCATTTTTACTAGTCTAAGCACCTATTAGAAGAATAGGATAATCAGTTTTTTCTTTCTGCAGTTCGGAGGTGTTCGGCGGTCACTTCCAGCACTCTTCGGTGACTCCATCTCCGGCACACTTCTGTGGCGAAAAGGAATCGCACTGAAGTTTTGCTGAAATTTTGGCGCTTTCTGAATATCTCCTTTTATGTCTATGTTCTGACTACTCAAACCATTCTCTGTAGAATAAACTCTATTATTAATTTTGCATCAATATAATGATTAACATAGAAATTATTTTTTTAGATTAAACCACATATGTATTAATGATGCACTTTGTATCAATTTCCTAATTATGTATCTTTATTAGAACAGCCGACTTGATAAAGAAATTAAAATACAGTAATATTTACTTGGATTCCAACAGAAGGAAACAGTTCCCTGTGAAAGAGGCATGCAGTGCTTTTGGTTTTTACAAGGTTATATTTGATTTTGGTATCTGTGTTAATTTATGATTCATTAATTACTTCTGCCATGCAAATTATCTGTATTGGGGGTACATGGATCTGTTGTCTGTAACTTGATTTTCGATTCAACAGTGAAACATTTCATAATAGAAAATCACCTGTTAGTCAAGCTAAATATTTGAGCCTTATGTTGTCTGTGTCAGTCATGCTTACCACATTATGAAGAGAAAGTTATAGTTCAGTAAATTTTAACAGTTTCTTTACTTCGATACTGAAAAGTGGAATAAATCCTATAACATGCTTATCATAATTTCCTCAGAGTGTTGTGATGTATTGCATGGATGGCACTGTGTAAGGCGTAGGCATTAACCCCCAGGAGGGAAGATGTTTTGGTTTTGCTGCAGGTGTCCCTGCAATTAAGGGATAAATAACTCCTGCTTGAGGGTGGGGTAGTTTAGAATGGGTACAGCAGAGAGAGAGTCTGCAGCACAAGATACCGAAGGTTGGTTTGAATGGTCTATGTTCTTTGATTTCTTGGATGCTGAAATAAAAGCTTGGAATATTTCACTGTTTAAAGGACTTTGTATGTCACAGGGGAAAAAAAATGTCATCTGCGCTTACTTCAATTATACCGTGTGACGCTGGCGGGCGAGCTAGTCTTATAATGGCCATTGATAAGAAACCAAACCTCTAATTGTGTTTAGTTTCACACGGTATAATTGGAGTAAGCGCAGATGACATTTTTTTCTTTGTTATGTTCTACACATGTTATTGGGCTGGATGCATTTGGTGGTTGCAGCCAACCCTTCGGGGAATAGGCGTGACCCCTCCCCTCCTGCACTATGTATGTTTCAATGTACTTCCAGCCAGGTCATCCCTGCAGCAAGACTCTGCTCCGTGTCTTTGTTTTGATCCCAAAGTGGATTTTGTTTCTGGGGGAGCATAAATAAAGGCCACCAGTCCACCTCATTTTTGACAAGCAGCATGAGCAGGTATGGTTTGCTATGTAGCAGCCTGTGGTTTCATTTTGGTTAGAACTCGCCCTTATAGAGGTGCCTTGACGCTGGCGGGCGAGCTAGTCTTATAATGGCCATTGATAAGAAACCAAACCTCTAATTGTGTTTAGTTTCACACAGTATAATTGGAGTAAGCGCAGATGACATTTTTTTCTTTGTTATGTTCTACACATGTTATTGGGCTGGATGCATTTGGTGGTTGCAGCCAACCCTTCGGGGAATAGGCGCGACCCCTCCCCTCCTGCACTATGTATGTTTCAATGTACTTCCAGCCAGGTCATCCCTGCAGCAAGACTCTGCTCCGTGTCTTTGTTTTGATCCCAAAGTGGATTTTGTTTCTGGGGGAGCATAAATAAAGGCCCACCAGTCCACCTCATTTTTGACAAGCAGCATGAGCAGGTATGGTTTGCTATGTAGCAGCCTGTGGTTTCATTTTGGTTAGAACTCGCCCTTATAGAGGTGCCTTGACGCTGGCGGGCGAGCTAGTCTTATAATGGCCATTGATAAGAAACCAAACCTCTAATTGTGTTTAGTTTCACACAGTATAATTGGAGTAAGCGCAGATGACATTTTTTTCTTTGTTATGTTCTACACATGTTATTGGGCTGGATGCATTTGGTGGTTGCAGCCAACCCTTCGGGGAATAGGCGCGACCCCTCCCCTCCTGCACTATGTATGTTTCAATGTACTTCCAGCCAGGTCATCCCTGCAGCAAGACTCTGCTCCGTGTCTTTGTTTTGATCCCAAAGTGGATTTTATTTCTGGGGGAGCATAAATAAAGGCCCACCAGTCCACCTCATGTTTGACAAGCAGCATGAGCAGGTATGGTTTGCTATGTAGCAGCCTGTGTTTCATTTTGGTTAGGACTCGCCCTTATAGATGTGCCTTGACGCTGGCGGGCGAGCTAGTCTTATAATGGCCATTGATAAGAAACCAAACCTCTAATTGTGTTTAGTTTCACATAGTATAATTGGAGTAAGCGCATATATTTTTCTTTTCCTGCTCTCCATGTTGCCATTGCCATTTAAAACATTCCATCAAAGTCATTATTCGGGTATGTGTATATATCTACACCAAGAAAAACTCCTTTCAATACTTGTTTTTATCTGCTTTCAGTGCTAGATACCGAGAAGGAAGCATACATTTTTGGTTAATTAAAATGTCGGGACAGATTTATGGCAACAGGTGCCACAAGGTCTCTAAAATAACAGTTTTATATACATGTCCATCTTATATTAATTCTAAGGAATCCTCTGTTTTTATGATAGAAAAAGAATGCTATCTAGTGGTCATATAAATAAGTACCAGTATATTTTATTTGTGGTTATCTAGCACCATTTAGTGGTTACGTATTAGGGTACATATTAAATCAGCTAGGATAAGGGTGATGTAATAGCCATGCCCAGTAATCTCCTATTGGTTGAAAGTTGCTCAGGTGTGGTAGCCGATAAAAAACTTGTTATTATCCCAAGGCAGCATTGTGGGCATCTTCTTAGGCATCTTCTGTTTTTTTCTTCATCATCATCATCTTGAATTCTTGATATCACATATAAGCATTATTATATCCCTGTATTAAATTGCTGACTGAGGGAAGATTCTATACAATTGGGAGAATGGACTAAACAGATTACTCAGTCAATTACCAGACCAAATTCTCATGCGTCTGAGTTAATCCTACACATTAACCTACTGAATTCCAATCTGGTGAAGTCAGAAGTTTGCTGGTAAGTATAAAAGGATTATTTGTTTAGTATTCCTGTTAAGTAAAGTCCAGCATTGTGTGATTTAAGAAGCAGTTAATGAGTAGACATTTTCTTAATCACGTAATTGTGAAAGGTAAATATTAACCCTTTCGCTGCCTGTGTGCTGAGGTCATTTTTACTGGTTTCGCTCATCATGTTTAACCGCGTTTTGAAGCCTTATTTTATTATATGACCCAGACATATTATATATCGTTCTTTCCGGCAGACTCGGCAGATTCATAATATGTCATTATTATAAGTATACGTTATGTCCTGTCTGTATATTATAACAAAATATGCAATAAAATTTGAATTTTCAAAAATTTACAACGTGTAAAGTGTTTTTTTTCACATTTTAAAATGCGATCGTTTGCGGTTATATTTTCTATGGGTGCGCTTGTTAAAAAAATTAGAAATGGGGTCTCGTTACATTTTTTTGGGGGGAAAAGTTTGCTATTTTTAACAAACGCACCCCATACAAAAATCGTTAGTGCAGCATCATTGTTCACATTATAAATTAAATGAGAACAATATTGCTGCATTAACAAAACAAATAAAAAATAAAAAACTTGTTTATTTTTTTTTTATTTATTTTTTTATTTTTAATTTTTATTTTTTTTAAAAAACTTTTTCATGGTCATGTTTGATATCGTTGGAAAGGCCATGCTCTGGCCGATCCAACGATATCAAACATTAACCCCTAGCTGCACACGGATCGGGAGATAGGGGGTTCATTGGAACCCCCTATCTCCACCATTGGTGGCAGCTAGGGGTTAACTCCAGGACTGGCGTCATCGTGCTATGCACGATGACGCCAGTCCTCAGGGGGAGTTCCCGGAGGCTTGGCCGACATCCAAGATGTCGGCCAGCTCCGGGAAAGGATCACGAACCGGCGCTTTTCGGCGCCGATTCGTGATCCGGCCCCCATGGGGTTAATGCCAGGTACCGTTTCGAAGGGCAGGCTGTGCCCTTCCAAACAGTGCCTGGCATTAAGCTCAGGACCCCGGCGATCGGGAGGGAGAGAGGTCTGAAGGACCTCCCCCCCTCCCTTTCAGGCGCCACCTCCGCACACGCGGGGGGGTGTCTGAAATAGATGTTATCGCGCCGCCGCGATGACATCTACTGTGCCCGCGGCAGTCCCGGAGTGACGGGCTGACATCCAAGATGTCAGCCCGCACCGGGGGGCACAGCGATCGGTCGGAATCCGGCCGATCGCTGGCTGCTTTGAGAGGACGCGCTCAGCGCGTCTTCCGCAGCCAACTCTTCCTGCGGCAGGACGCGCTGAGCGTGTCCTCCGCAGCGAAGTGGTTAAGAATTACATCCGATCGGTGACATTCACCAAAACTGCAGCTTGGTGAATCAATTAAATCGATTGTGCAAGATTGTTATGGGAAGATAATTTCCATAAAATACAATCTGTCTGCAAAGTTAAATGTGACATAATGTGCCGCTGTTGATAAACTTACTTAGGACTCAGTAAATCACTAAACTATCCCTAAACCGTTGTTTATGACCATTATGAATTTCTTTAGGTTTGAGTGAATAGAGTTCTCATAAGCAATGGAATTCCTAAGCAGAATATGTGGCGGTCTGGTGATATCTGTATTGTCTTACCTGGCATGTTGTTGGCATTCTGATGGCTAATTTATAACATTATTATACTTGTGGCTTCACAACATATCTCTGAAATTACTTAATCACTGCAATCATTATGGGCCATATCACATAGTTGGTGCTAACTTAACCAGAGCTGTTGTAAACTTCCCAGAGCCATTATAGCCTATGGAGGTTTTAAGTTTACAACAGCTCTGGTTAAGTTAGCACCAACTATGTAATATGGCCCTATATGTGCACTGTTTTGATATGTTTCTATGACCTGTTATGCTAATAATTCGTACAACTGCTTTCACATCCTTCATCTGGTATATTGTATTCAGCAAAGCGCTGGCACTCACAGGTTTTCTTAAAACTTCAACTTATATTAGTTAATCTAATTTGTATATGTCTGTCCTGATGAAAGCTCCATAAGGAGAGCTGAAACGTTGACTTTTTAAATGGACTACTAAAAGTTGAAGTTTTAAGAAAACCTGCCAGCACTTTGCTGAATGCTATCTATATATATAAACGCGAAAGTCCTGACTGACTGATTGACTGACTGACTCATCAACGCCCAGCTGAAACCGTTTAACCTAGGAACGTGAAATTTTGAAGGTGCACTGTTTTTATGATGTAGGCACCCACTAAGGAAGGATTTTTGGAAACTCCACCCCTAAGGGGGTGAAAAAGGGGGTTGAATATTTTAAACAGGATACCTATAGCTCAAAAACAGAAGATGTTACAGATGTGAAAATCGGTATTTAGGCTGGGGTCAGACCAGCGCACTTTTAACGTGCGTTCTGGCGCACATAATTACAGCCGCACTAGCAGCAGATGATGGGCAATGACGGCCAATATACGATGTACGGCCGCACAAAAGTCCGGCTGTGCAACGCAAGTGGAATTTGAACGCATTTTTTTGAGAACGCTGAACCGCTAGTACTGACGTACTGAGTGCGCAGCTGCGGCATAGCGGCGTGTTTACGTGATTAGGAGATGTCAGACGCTGCTAATGTCCAGCCTACATAACGTCCAGACGCAAAAAGAGCTTTATTGACGATCCGTACAAAATCACGCCAGAAAATGAGCGTCGTCTGACCGTTTTTGCGCATTCCGTGAAAAAATACGTCAATGCGTTCAGATGCACTTTTTCACATTCGCGGGGAAAAATGCTTTCGTCTGACCCTAGCCTTAGATTCGTCTTGAAAAATAAAAAAACACGTATTTTACCGTATTTCAAAAATTCGACTGGGGGGGCGAAAAAAGGGGGTTGAATATTTTAAATATTTTAAACAGGATACCTATATCTTAAAAACAGAAGATGTTACAGACGTGAAAATCGGTATTTAGATTCTTCTTGAAAAATAAAAAAAACACGTATTTTACCGTTTTTCAAAAATTCAACTGGGGGGCAAAAAAAGCGGGGTTGAATATATAAAATATTTTAAACAGGATACCTATATCTTAAAAACAGAAGATGGTACAGAACAGACGTTAAAATCGGTATTTAGATTCATCTTGACACATAAAAAAACACGTATTTTACTATTTTCTGAAAATTCCTTGGGGGGCAAAAAGGGGGGTTGAATACTTTTATCATAAACGCGAAAGTCCTGACTGATTGACTCATCAACGCCCAGCTGAAACCGTTTAACCTAGGAATGTGAAATTTTGAAGGTGCACGGCTTTTATGATGTGGGCACCCACTAAGGAAGGATTTTTGGAAACTCTGCCCCTAAGGGGGTGAAAAAGGGGGTTGAATATTTTAAACACGATACCTATAACTCAAAAACAGAAGATGTTACAGATGTGAAAATCGGTATTTAGATTCTTCTTGAAAAATAAAAAAACTAATAATTTACCGTTTTTCAAAAATTCAACTGCGGGGCCAAAAAAGGGGGTTGAATATTTTAAATATTTTACACAGGATACCTTTATCTTAAAAACAGACGATGTTACAGACGTGAAAATCGGTATTTAGATTCTTCATGAAAAATAAAAAAACACGTATTTTACAGGTTTTCAAAAATTCAACTGCGGGGCCAAAAAAGGGGGTTGAATATTTTAAATATTTTACACAGGATACCTATAGCTTAAAAACAGAAGATGGTACAGACGTGAAAATCGGTATTTAGATTCATCTTGACAAATAAAAAAAACACGTATTTTACCATTTTCTGAAAATTCCTTGGGGGGGCAAAAAGGGGGGTTGAATATATAAAATATTTTAAACAGGATACCTAGATCTTAAAAACAGAAGATGGTACAGAACAGACGTTAAAATCGGTATTTAGATTCATCTTGACAAATAAAAAAACACGTATTTTACTATTTTCTGAAAATTCCTTGGGGGGCAAAAAGGGGGGTTGAATACTTTTATCATAAACGCGAAAGTCCTGACTGATTGACTCATCAACGCCCAGCTGAAACCGTTTAACCTAGGAATGTGAAATTTTGAAGGTGCACGGCTTTTATGATGTGGGCACCCACTAAGTAAGGATTTTTGGAAACTCTGCCCCTAAGGGGGTGAAAAGGGGGTTGAATATTTTAAACACAATACCTATAACTCAAAAATAGAAGATGTTACAGATGTGAAAATCGGTATTTAGATTCTTCTTGAAAAATAAAAAAACACATAATTTACCGTTTTTCAAAATTTCAACTGGGGGGCCAAAAAAGGGGGTTGAATATTTTTAATATTTTACACAGGATACTTATATCTTAAAAACAGACGATGTTACAGACGTGAAAATCGGTATTTAGATTCTTCTTGAAAAATAAAAAAATAAAGAAATTTTACAGTTTTTCAAAAATTCAACTGGGGGGCAAAAAGGGGGTTGAATATTTAAAATATTTTAAACAGGATACCTATAGCTTAAAAACAGAAGATGGTACAGACGTGAAAATCGGTATTTAGATTCATCTTGACAAATAAAAAAAACACATATTTTACCATTTTCTGAAAATTCCTTGGGGGGGCAAAAAGGGGGGTTGAATACTTTTATCATAAACGCGAAAGTCCTGACTGACTGACTGACTGATCAACGCCCAGCTGAAACCGTTTAGCCTAGAAACGTGAAATTTTGAAGGTGCACTGTTTTTATGATTTAGGCGCCCACTAAGGAAGGATTTTTGTAAAATCCACCCATAAGGGGGTGAAAAAGGGGGTTGAATATTTTAAAAAGGATACCTATAGCTCAAAAACAGAAGATGCTACAGATGTGAAAATTGGTATTTAGATTCGTCTTGAAAAATAAAAAAACACGTACTTTACCGTTTTTCAAAAATCCAAGTGGGGGCGAGAAAAGGGGGTTGAATATTTTAAATATTTTAAACAGGATACCTGTATCTCCAAAACAAACGATGTTACAGTCCTGAAAATTGTTATTTAGATTCGTCTTGAAAAATAAAATAACACTTATTTTACCATGTTCTGAAAATTCCTTAGGGGGGCAAAAAGGGAGGTTGAATACTTTTATCAGTATACTTATATTTCAAAAACCGAAGATGTTACGGGTGTGAAATTTGTTATTTACAATCTTCGTGAAAAAAACAAACATGTCTTTTGCCATTTTCCATAAATCCAATTGGGGGGGGGGGTCGGGGGAAAGGGATCTGAATGTTTTTATCATTATATCTATATTTCAAACACCAAAAATGTTACAGACCTGAAATTTGGTATTTACAATCTTCTTGAAAAATAAAGACAGGTGTTTTACCATTTTCCAAAAATTCAGTGGGAGGGGGGCAAAAAGGGGGGTTGAATACTTTTAACACTATACTTATATTTCAAAAACCGAAGATGTTACAGTTGTGAAATTTGGTATTTACAATTAGGGATGAGCTGTTCGGGTTCGGACGGTTCGGGGTTCGACCCGAACTTAGCCTGTTCGAGAAGATCGCGAACCTCGAACATTTCCGGGTGTTCGCCGCATGTTCGACCACAATGGACCACAATGCATTTTCCCACTGCCTAAAGCTCGTAATTGGCTACAGCCTTGCACCTGACCACAGGTCTGGTGCAAGACTGGTTGAACACTATGCCAATCACCGCTCAGAGTCCTGATTGGGCAAATTTTGCCCAATCATGGGCTCACAGAGCTATGTCCCGCAGCACACTATATAAGGTTTCAACGCAGCGCTTTCTGCACGCATTTCAGAGGAGATTTCAAAGAAGATAGTTGTGTGTGTTGTTACTGCTGGTCTGCCATGCTACTGGGGGGGGGTCTCATTTCGACCAAATATCAGGGAATTTAGGTGATGTGTGTCTTGTCACTGTGCCAGCAAGCTTTTTTGGGGTTTACAACTTTATTTAAAACATTTGTGTATTGAGGTGATTTTCTGGGTCTTGTCACACTGTGCCAGCAAGTCTTTTTGTGTCTCACTTATACCAAATACCAGGGAATTTAGGTGATGTGTGTCTTGTCATTGTACCAGCAAGTTTTTTTGGGGATTACAACTTTATTTAAAACATTTGTGAATTAAGGTGATCTTCTGGGTCTTGTCACCACTCACCACTGTGCCAGCAAGTCTTTTTGGGTGTCATTTTTACCAAATATCAGGGAATTCAGGTGATGTGTGTCTTGTCACTGTGCCAGCAATTTTTTGGGGGGTTTACAACTTTCTTTAAAACATTTGTGAATTGAGGTGATCTTCTGGGTCTCGTCACACAGCCAGCAATTATTTTTGGGGCTCACTAATTTCTTTAAAACACTTGTGAATTAAGGTGATCTGTGTCTCGTCATACAAACAGTACCACGCTGTATTTTGGGGGTTACTAATTTCTTTAAAACACTTGGGAATTAAGGTGATCTGTGTCTCGTCATACAAAAAGTACCACGCTGTATTTTGGGGCTCACTAATTTCTTTAAAACACTTGGGAATTAAGGTGATCTTCTGTGTCTCGTCACAAAGCCAGCAATTTTTTTTGGGGCTCACTAATTTCTTTAAAACACTTGGGAATTAAGGTGATCTGTGTCTCGTCATACAAACAGTACCACGCTGTATTTTGGGGCTCACTAATTTCTTTAAAACATTTGTGAATTAAGGTGATCTGTGTCTCGTCATACATACAGTACCACGCTGTGTTTTGGGGCTCACTAATTTCTTAAAAACATTTGTGAATTAAGGTGATCTGTCTCTTGTCACTGGCTGCCAGCTATCAGTGTGTCTCACTGAGTTATACCAGAGTTATTTAAATCTTTATACCAGAGTTGAATCAGAGTTCTGTATATATTAATCTATATATCACTCACCATGTCTGAAAGAACAAAAAGGACATGCAGACGCTCCCAGCCACAGATAAGAGGGCAAGCAGCCCCTGTGTCGGGAGGCTGTGTCTCTGGTCGTGGTGGACGTGGTGCATCCTCTGCAGGGGCACGCTTGTCCTTTCTAACTGGTGCTGGCCGTCTTAAGCAGCAGCAACATACAGAGGACTTGGTGGATTGGCTAAACAGGCCATCCGAGTCCTCTGCCAGCCAGGCTTCTAGTGCTTTACAGTCCACCTCAGCTGCCAAAGCATCTAATGCAGCCTCCATGTCCACAGCTACTCCTGCCGTAGCCTTGCTATCACACACGGAGGAGTCAGCTGAATTGTTTGACTACAATGAGAGTGACATGCTGCTTGAGGATGCGCAGCAAGTACAGTGCTCTGATTCAATCTCTGAGGTTGAGCAAGGGAGTATAATCAACCTAGAGGAAGGGGGTGCCAGTGATGACACACAAATAACTGGCACTCATGTTGCCCCAGCAGCTGCAGCATACTGTCAAGTTGGCTCCAGTGACGAGGAGATAGGGGGTGAAGATGACATTGATGATGATGAGGTCACTGACTCCACCTGGGTGCCAGATCGAACTGAGGAATCAAGTGAGGAGGAGGGGGAGGAGGAGGAGGCACAGCAAACACGAGGCACAACATCCTCTGTGACCAACCGTAGCACTAGTCAGTCCAAGGCATCACATGTCAGAGCTGCTCCGGTGCAGAGCGCTGTTGTCTCAAAGAACACATGCAGGAACTCTGCTGTCTGGGAGTTCTTTAGGAACTGTGCAGCAGACCCCACCATTGCTATTTGTAATCTATGTCAGAGGAGGCTGAAGCGTGGGATAAACACCTGACACTTGGGTACCACGTGCTTGAGGCGACATATGAACAAGTGCCACACATCCCGTTTGGGCAAAACTTTGCGTAGGTCCTCCTCCTCCTCATCTGTCTCTACCCACACTGTATGTCCTGCCATGCAATTGCCTACAACCTCCACCGACAGGGATGATGCTACAGTAATGGATGTACCAGCAGGTCCTTCCTCACAATGTGACATCATCCCAGTAGCTGAAGATTTACGCAGTCAGATTACGTTGCCGCAGCAGCTGCAGCGAAAGAAAAAATATAGTCCCAACCATCCCCAAGCACAGCGTCTAAATGCCAGCTTAGCAAAATTACTCGCATTGCAGCTGCTGCCTTTCCAGCTGGTGGACTCTGCTCCCTTCCGTGAATTTGCTAAATGCACTGTACCACAGTGGCAGGTTCCAAAACGCCATTACTTTTCACGCAAGGCCATTCCAGCACTATACCAGCACGTGGAAGACAATGTTATCCAGTCATTGGGAAAGGCAGTCAGCAGCAAGGTGCATGTGACTTTAGACACGTGGTCCAGCAAGCATGGACAGGGTCGTTACATTTCCTTCACGGCACACTGGGTAACTCTGATTGCAGCTGGGAGGGATCCAAGACGGGCTCTGTGCTGGAGCTTGTTCATCCACCACGCCTCCAGAAAGCTGCTTGTATGAGGTCTGTCTGCTCCACCACCACCCCCTCTTCCTCCTCCTCCTCTTCCTCCTTCTCTGTCTCTGGCGAAGTGGCAGTTAAACCGATGCCTGACAGGGTCTACGCAATGGCTCAAGCAAAAAGATGCCATACTGTGCTTGAGCTGGTTTATTTAGGGGACAGGAGCCACACCGGGTCAGAAAATTTGTCAGCTCTGCAGGGGCAGGTGCAGAGATGGTTAACACCATGCCAGCTTGAGCTGGGAATGATCGTCTGCGATAATGGCAGCAACCTTCTCTCCGCCCTACGCAAGGGTAAATTGACGCATGTACCATGCCTAGCACACGTCCTAAATCTGGTGGTACAGTGTTTCCTAACCAAGTACCCAGGGCTGCCAGGGCTTCTCATCCAGGCCAGAAAAGTCTGCAGCCACTTCAGACAGTCATTCCCAGCAAGCGTTCGCCTGGCAGAAATTCAAAGAGAATTCCACCTTCCCACAAACCGTCTGATCTGTGACATGCCCACCAGGTGGAATTCGAAATTAGCAATGCTGCAGCGTCTGCACAAGCAGCAGAGGGCCATCAACGAGTACCTGTGTGAGTATGGCACAAGGACAGGTTCAGGTCAACATGGTTTTTTTCCCCCCCCGCAGTGGCTGATGATCAAGGATGCATGCACTGTACTGTCACCATTTGAGGAGCCAACGAGGATGGTGAGCAGGGACAGTGCATGCATCAGTGACACAATTCCTTTAGTGTTCCTGCTGGAGCACACTCTGCGGGGAATTATAGATGTGGCTCTAGAGGCAGAGCAGCGGGAGGAAGAGGAGGCCTTCCCTAGCTCTCAAGGCCCCAGTCTTTCCGCAGACAGCATTCCAGCCAGCGGGTCCTACTCAGATCAGACAGGAGGAGGATGAGGAGGAGGAGGACTATTTAACTCTTTCGCTGCTGAGGCTTTTCCCGCCTCTGTGCTGAGGTCATTTTTACCGGTTTTGCTCATCATGTTTAAACGCGTTTTGAAGGCTTATTTTAGTATATGACCCAGACATATTATATATCGTTCTTTCCGTCAGACTCGGCAGATTAATAATATGTCATTATTATATGTATACGTCATGACCTGTCTGTATATAAACAAAAAATGCAATAAAATATGAATTTTCAATAATTTACAGCGGTGTAAAGTGTTTTTTTTCCACATTTTAACATGCGAGCAATTGCGGTTATATTTTGTATGGGGTGCGCTTGTTAAAAAAATTAGAGATGGGGTCTCGTTACATTTTTTTTGGGGAAAATTACACGATTTTTAACAAACGCACCGCATACAAAAATCGTTAGTGCAGCATCATTGTTCACATTATAATTGAAATGGGAACAATATTGCTGCATTAACAAACCAAAAAAAAAGAAAAAAAAGTTTTTTTTTTTTATAATTTGTTTTTTAAATATTTTTTTATTTTATTTTATTTTATTTATTTTTTTACAAACTTTTTTCACATTCGAGTTTGGTATCGTTGGAACGGCCATGCTCTGGCCGATCCAACAATACCAAACGTTAACCCCTAGCTGCCACGGATCGGGAGATAGGGAGTTCATTGGAACTCCCTATCTCCACCGTTGGTGGCAGTTAGGGGTTAACTCCAGGACTGGCGTCATCGTGCTATGCACGATGACGCCAGTCCTCAGGGGGAGTTCCTGGAGGCTTGGCCGACATCCAAGATGTCGGCCAGCTCCGGGAAAGGATCACAAACCGGCGCTTTTCAGCGCCTATTCGTGATCCAGCTCCCCAGGGGTTAATGCCAGGTACCATTTGGAAGGGCAGGCTGTGCCCTTCCAAATGGTGCCTGGGTTAACCCCCGCAACGCCGCCGATCGCGGACAGGAGAGAGTCTGAAGGACCTCCCCCTCCCTTTCAGGCGCCTCCTCCGCACATGCGGGGGGGCGCCTGAATTAGGTGTCATCGCGCTGCCGCGATGACACCTAATTTCACCGGCGGCGGTTCCGGATGCTGGGCTGACATCGAGGATGTCAGCCCGCACCGGGGGGGGCCAGCGATCAGCCGGAACCCGGCCGAACGCTGACCCCAAAGGGAGGACGCGCTCAGCACGTCCTCAGCACAGCAGGAGCCATGCGGAGGACGCGCTGAGCGCGTCCTCCGCATCGAAGTGGTTAAGTAGTGGGGGCATTGAAGGTGGGGATTCCTCAAGGCAGGGTTTTGTGTGCCCAGAAACAGAAGGGCTTATGCGTGGCTGGGAGGAGGAAGTGCACGATACGGTCATCCTCATTGACCAGGAAGACTCAGCAGCTAATGCCACCTCCAACCTACGCTGCATGGGCTCCCTAATTATGCAAAGCCTGCTAAAGGACCCCAGGATTCGTGCTATTATTACTGATTGGCAACCCTTCTTGATCCACGATACAAGGGGAAAGTTGCAGAGCTCATCCTGCCCGCACAGAGGGAGCACAGGATGAAAAAACTTGAGGACGCTCTAAAGCGACACGTGTGTAACACCTTTCCAGGCACTGGTAGATTACCAAGTGCTGGCACACGTGCTTCTGAGGCTGCGGATGATCAGAGGAATAGTGGTGAAGGCCAGGGCCGCTTGACTGATGCATTTTTAAATTTTTTTAGTCCTCGACGCCCAGGGACGTCAAATGTAGGCACCCATTGCCAGCGTCTTCACCATATGGTGCAGGACTACCTAGGGGCAAGGGCAGACCTGGATACCTTTCCAGCAGATGATCCACTGGCTTACTGGGTGTTGAGATTGGATCACTGGCCAGAACTTAGCCAATATGCTATGCAGCTACTAGGTTACCCTTCATCTAGCGTGCTTTCCGAAAGGACGTTCAGTGCCGCTGGAGGTTTTGTCACAGACAAAAGAGTGCGTCTGTCCACCGACTCTGTAGACCGGCTGACATTTATAAAAATGAATCAGTCCTGGATCAGCAGCTATCAATCCCCTGATGCTGAAGTAATGGAATAGATAGGGGATGTCCTCTTCTGCATTCACAAAACCTCCAGCACTGAACTCTTCCACAATACCACAAAAGGGTTACGGTGTGAAGGCACTTGCTGCCATGAAAGGCACAATTTCTGGCTGCACTGACGCCCATTAAAAAAAAAACTTTTCGATATAGGACCACATGGTCCACCCCTGCACTCTTCCACAATACCACAGAGGGGTTACTGTATGATGATACTTGCTGGCCTGGCACCAAAGGCACAATATCTGGGTGCACTGATGCCCATTACCAGATCAAAAACTTTTCAATAAAGGATCACATGGTCCACCCGTGCACTCTTCCACAATACCACAGAGGGGTTACTGTATGATGATACTTGATGGCCTGGCATTAAAGGCACAATATCTGGGTGCACTGACGCCCATTAACAGATAAAAAACTTTTCAATATAGGACCACATGGTCCACCCCTGCACTCTTCCACAATACTACAGAGGTGTTAGTGTATGATGATACTTGCTGGCCTGGCACCAAAGGCACAATATCTGGGTGCACTGACGCTTTAACCAGATGCATATCTTTTCAATATAGGACCACATGGTCCACCCCTGCACTCTTCCACAATACCACAGAGGGGTTACTGTATGATGATACTTGCTGGCCTGGCATTAAAGGCACAATATCTGGGTGCACTGACGCCCATTACCAGATCAAAAAAATTTCAATAAAGGACCACATGGTCCACCCCTGCACTCTTCCACAATACCACAGAGGGGTTACTGTATGATGATACTTGATGGCCTAGCATTAAAGGCACAATATCTGGGTGCACTGACGCCCATTAACAGATAAAAAAAAACACTTTTCAATATAGGACCGCATGGTCCACCCCTGCACTCTTCCACAATACCACAGAGGGGTTACTGTATGATAGTACTTGCATGCCTGGCACTAAAGGCACAATATCTGGGTGCACTGCCATTGACGCCTGTATCAGATTCATATCCTCAGAGGGGTTACGGTGTGACGGCACTGTTGCCGACGCTAAAAGTCCAATTTTAAAGCACCTATTGTTACTTTCATCCAAAGCCTGCATAAGTTTCACAATAATTTAGCCCAAAAAAACACTAAACTTTTTCTGCGCGTCCTAAAATGTCTTTTCATACAGGCTGCCGCCCAAGCAGTTGTTTATGAATAGATTAAAGGAAAAGCATTTACCGTCATATGAAACGTCATTTATTTGTTTTTAAGTGTTTCTATACATCCTAGAAATCCGCCACTTCACGGGCAGGTTATGGGGACCTCCTAGGCACGATATATGAAGGAATTTTTCGTTTTTATTTTTAACCCTTATTTCATGGAAAACTCACTGTCCCTTTTAAAACGTTTTTTTTAAAACTTTTTGTCCTTGTTTCCTGTCCCCCAGGGCACTACCCGGACCCCCATACACCTTTTATGGCAAATATGTAGCATATATGCCCTCTTGGAGGGCACTCTAAAAAACCGAATTTTCAGCCCCATTGACTTGCATGGGGGTTCGGGTTTGGGTTCAGTCCCGAACAAATGGGAAGTTCGGGTTCGGGCTCGAACCGAACTCGGGGAGTGTTCGGCTCATCCCTATTTACAATCTTCGTGAAAAAAACCAAACATGTGTTTTGCCATTTTCCACAAATCCAAATAAGGGGGGGGGGGGTCGAGGGAAAGGGGTCTGAATACTTTTATCAGTATATCTATAGTTCAAAATCCAAGATGTTACAGGTGTGAAGTTTGGTAATTACAAGCTTTTGAAAATAAAGAAGCACGTGTTTTACCATTTTCCAAAAATCCAAGTGGGGGGGGGGGTAAAAAAGGGGGGGTGAATACTTTTAAACAGGATACATACATCTCAAAAACAGAAGATGTTACAGATGTGAAAATTGATATTTAGATTTGTCTGGAGAAACAAAAAAACACCTATTTTACCATTTTCCAAAAATCCAGTGGGAGGGAGAAAAAAGGGGGGTTGAATACTTTTATCAGTATACCTATATTTCCAAAAAACAAAGATGTTACAGGTGTGAAATCTGGCACTTACAATCTTCTTGAAAAATAAAAAAAACAAATGTTTTACCATTTTCCAAGAATTTCACGTGGTGGGTGAAAAAAGGGGGGTGAATACTTTTCAACAGGATACCTATATCTCAAAAACAGAAGATGTTACAGCTGTGAAAATTGGTATTTAGATTTGTCTTAAAAATAAAACAACACGTAATTTACCATTTTCCGAAAATCCAGTTAAGGGGGTGGGGGAAAGGGATGTGAATACTATTATCGGTATACCTATATTTGAAAAACCAAAGATGTTACAGGTGTGAAATTTGGCACTTACATTCTTCTTGAAAAATAAAAAAACACGAATTTTACAATTTTCCAAAAATTACAAGTGGGGGGGGGGGGTTCTACCAAAAAAACCTCAAGTTTCTTTTAAAAAACAATTTTAACAAATCCTAAAATCCACAGAGCGAAGTCGCGGGCAAAAGCTAGTCTATACTATAAAAGGATAAGCTAAAAACTGTCCGTCGCCAAAACCCTACTGCGCATGCGCGACGGACATTTGAAAGCGGCCGTTAGAACACACAGGTAGCTGCGCGTGCCGGCCGCGTGAAAAAAAAAAAAAAAAAAAACAGCACGAGCCCGCGCGCAGCTACCCGTGTGTTTACACGGCCAGATGCCCCGATCCTCCAGCGGTGACCGTCCTCCGGCTGCGCTGGCTGCTCGGCGGGCTCCAGGCTCAGGCGAGCCCCCGGCTTGGTTTGGGCCTACAGGCCAGCCGAGCCGGGGACTCGCCTAAGCCTAGAGGCCCGCCGAGCAGCCAGCGACAGCCGGAGGACGGTCACCGCTGGAGGATCGGGGCCAAAGTTCCAAAACATAGTCCCCATAATCGGCCCTGAGCTCCAGCGGTGACCGTCCTCGGCCGAGCAGGCTGCTAGGCGGGCCTCCAGGCTCAGGCGAGCCCCCGCTTGGTTGGGCCTACAGGCCCAGCCGAGCCGGGGACTCGCCTAAGCCTAGAGGCCCGCCGAGCAGCCAGCGACAGCCGGAGGACGGTCACCGCTGGAGGATCGGGGCCAAAGTTCCCAAAACATAGTCCCATAATTGGCCCTGAGCTCCAGCGGTGACCTCCTCCGGCCGAGCAGGCTGCTAGGCGGGCCTCCAGGCTCAGGCGAGCCCCCGGCTTGGTTTGGGCCTACAGGCCCAGCCGAGCCGGGGACTCGCCTAAGCCTAGAGGCCCGCCGAGCAGCCAGCGACAGCCGGAGGACGGTCACCGCTGGAGGATCGGGGCCAAAGTTCCCAAAACATAGTCCCCATAATCGGCCCTGAGCTCCAGGTGACCTCCTCCGGCCGAGCAGGCTGCTAGGCGGGCCTCCAGGCTCAGGCGAGCCCCCGGCTTGGTTTGGGCCTACAGGCCCAGCCGAGCCGGGGACTCGCCTAAGCCTAGAGGCCGGCCGAGCAGCCAGCGACAGCCGGAGGACGGTCACCGCTGGAGGATCGGGGCCAAGTTCCAAACATACTCCACCAAATCGGCCTGAGCTCCAGCGGTGACCTCCTCCGGCCGAGCAGGCTGCTAGGCGGGCCTCCAGGCTCAGGCGAGCCCCCGGCTTGGTTTGCGCCTACAGGCCCAGCCGAGCCGGGGACTCGCCTAAGCCTAGAGGCCCGCCGAGCAGCCAGCGACAGCCGGAGGAGGTAACCGCTGGAGCTCAGGGCCTAAATTCCCAAAACATACTCCACCAAATCGGCCCTGAGCTCCAGCGGTGACCTCCTCCGGCCGAGCAGGCTGCTAGGCGGGCCTCCAGGTTCAGGCGAGCCCCCGGCTTGGCTTGGGCCTACAGGCCCAGCCGAGCCGGGGACTCGCCTAAGCCTAGAGGCCCGCCGAGCAGCCAGCGACAGCCGGAGGAGGTCACCGCTGGAGCTCAGGGCCTAAATTCCCAAAACATACTCCACCAAATCGGCCCTGAGCTCCAGCGGTGACCTCCTCCGGCCGAGCAGGCTGCTAGCGGGCCTCCAGGCTCAGGCGAGCCCCCGGCTTGGTTTGGGCCTACAGGCCCAGCCGAGCCGGGGACTCGCCTAAGCCTAGAGGCACGCCGAGCAGCCAGCGACAGCCGGAGGAGGTCACCGCTGGAGCTCAGGGCCTAAATTCCCAAAACATACTCCACCAAATCGGCCCTGAGCTCCAGCGGTGACCTCCTCCGGCTGAGCAGGCTGCTAGGCGGGCCTCCAGGCTCAGGCGAGCCCCCGGCTTGGTTTGGCCTACAGGCCCAGCCGAGCCGGGGACTCGCCTAAGCCTAGAGGCCCGCCGAGCAGCCAGCGACAGCCGGAGGAGGTCACCGCTGGAGCTCAGGGCCTAAATTCCCAAAACATACTCCACCAATCGGCCCTGAGCTCCAGCGGTGACCTCCTCCGGCCGAGCAGGCTGCTAGGCGGGCCTCCAGGTTCAGGCGAGCCCCCGGCTTGGCTTGGGCCTACAGGCCCAGCCGAGCCGGGGACTCGCCTAAGCGTAGAGGCCGGCCGAGCAGCCTGCTCGGCCGGAGGAGGTCACCGCTGGAGCTCAGGGCCGATGTTGCCTAACACATACTCACCGACATCGGCCCTTAGCTCCTCCAGCGATGGCGGTCCCGCTTGCAGCATCCTCCTCTCTCCGTTGTTCGCCGGAATGACGTCACGAAAGCCTTTGACCCCGGGGGTCAAAGGCTTTCGTGACGTCATCCTGGCGAGCAACGGAGAGAGAGAGGACGCTGGAAGCGGGACCGCCATCGCTGGAGGAGCTAAGGGCCGATGTAGGTGAGTATGTGTGGAACCGGTGGAGGACTCGAGGCCGATGTAAGTGAGTATGTGCTCTACAACACACACACCCTGCTTGCTCGGCCGGTATCCAAGCTTAGGCGAGCCCCCGGCTTGGCTTGGCCTAGAGGCCCTGCCGAGCCGGGGACTCGCCTGAGCATGGAGGCCGGTCGAGTAAGCAGGGTGGGTGTGGAGAGCACATACTCACCTACATTAGCCTGAGCTCCAGCGGTGACTGTCCTCCGGCTGTCGCAGGCTGCTCGCCGCCTCCAGGCTCAGGCGAGCCCCCGGCTTGGCTTGGGCCTACAGGCCCAGCCGAGCCGGGGGCTCGCCTAAGCCTGGAGGCCGGCCGAGCAGCCTGCGACAGCCACCGCTGAGGCTCCGGGCCAATGTAGGGGGATGTTGCCTACACATACTCACCTACATCGGCCCTTAGCTCCTCCAGCGATGGCGTCCCGCTTCCAGCGTCTTCTCTCTCTCTCGTTGGTCGCCGGTATGACGTCACGAAAGCCTTTGACCCGGGGTCAAAGGCTTTCGTGACGTCATCCCGCGACCAACGAGAGAGAGAGAGAGAACGCTGGAAGCGGGACCGCCATCGCTGGAGGGCCGATGTAGGTGAGTATATCCACGAGCTGGGGGGCCAATATCCACGTGCTGGGGCAGTATCCATCCACGTGCTGGGCAATATCCACGTGCTGGGGCAGTATCCACGTGCTGGGGCAATATCCACAAGCTGGGGCAGTATCCACGTGCTGGGGCAGTATCCACGTGCTGGGGCAATATCCACATGCTGGGGCAGTATCCACGAGCTGGGGCAATATCCACGTGCTGGGGCAGTATCCACGTGCTGGGGCAATATCCACATGCTGGGGCAGTATCCACGAGCTGGGGCAATATCCACGTGCTGGGGCAGTATCCACGTGCTGGGGCAGTATCCACGTGCTGGGGCAGTATCCACGTGCTGGGGCAATATCCACGTGCTGGGGCAATATCCACATGCTGGGGCAGTATCCACGTGCTGGGGCAGTATTCCACGTGCTGGGACAGTATCCACGTGCTGGGGCAATATCCACGTGCTGGGCCAGTATCCACGTGCTGGGGCAGTATCCATCCACGTGCTGGGGCAGTATCCACGTGCTGTGGCAATATCCACGAGCTGCGGCAGTATCCACGTGCTGGGCAGTATCCACGAGCTGGGCAATATCCACGTGCTGGGGCAATATCCACGTGCTGGGCAATATCCACGTGCTGGGGCAGTATCCACGTGCTGGGGCAGTATCCACGTGCTGGGCAATATCCACAAGCTGGGGCAGTATCCACGTGCTGGGGCAATATCCACATGCTGGGGCAGTATCCACGAGCTGGGGCAATATCCACGTGCTGGGGCAGTATCCACGTGCTGGGGCAATATCCACGTGCTGGGGCAATATCCACGTCTGGGGCAGTATCCACGTGCTGGGGCAGTATCCACGTGCTGGGGCAATATCCACGTGCTGGCAGTATCCACGTGCTGGGGCAGTATCCACGTGCTGGGGCAGTATCCATCCACGTGCTGGGGCAGTATCCACGTGCTGTGGCAATATCCACGAGCTGCGCAGTATCCACGTGCTGGGGCAGTATCCACGAGCTGGGGCAATATCCACGTGCTGGGGCAATATCCACATGCTGGGGCAGTATCCACGTGCTGGGCAGTATCCACGTGCTGGGGCAATATCCACAAGCTGGGGCAGTATCCACGTGCTGGGGCAATATCCACATGCTGGGGCAGTATATCCACGAGCTGGGGCAATATCCACGTGTGGGGCAGTATCCACGTGCTGGGGCAGTATCCACGTGCTGGGGCAATATCCACGTGCTGGGGCAGTATCCACGAGCTGGGGCAATATCCACGTGCTGGGGCAGTATCCACGAGCTGGGGCAGTATCCACGTGCTGGGGCATATCCACAAGCTGGGGCAGTATCCACGTGCTGGGGCAGTATCCACGTGCTGGGGCAATATCCACATGCTGGGGCAGTATCCACGTGCTGGGGCAGTATCCACGTGGTGGGGCAGTATCCACGTGCTGGGGCAGTATCCATCCACGTGCTGGGGCAATATCCACGTGCTGGCGGCAGTATCCACGTGCTGTGGCAATATCCACGAGCTGCGGCAGTATCCACGTGCTGGGGCAGTATCCACGAGCTGGAGCAATATCCACGTGCTGGGGCAGTATCCACGTGCTGGGGCAATATCCACGAGCTGGGGCAATATCCACGTGCTGGGCAGTATCCACGTGCTGGGGCAGTCCACGTGCTGGGGCAATATCCACGTGCTGGGGCAATATCCACGTGCTGGGGCAATATCCACGAGCTGGGCAATATCCACGTGCTGGGCAGTATCCACGTGTGGGCAGTATCCACGTGCTGGGGCAGTATCCATCCACGTGCTGGGGCAATATCCACGTGCTGGGGCAATATCCACGTGCTGGGGCAGTATCCACGTGCTGGGGCAGTATCCACGAGCTGGGGCTGTATCCACGTGCTGGGCAGTATTAGG
Source organism: Leptobrachium leishanense (assembly GCA_009667805.1). Lineage (NCBI taxonomy): Eukaryota > Metazoa > Chordata > Amphibia > Anura > Megophryidae > Leptobrachium > Leptobrachium leishanense. Next base: position 105,360,099 of record CM019064.1, read on the forward strand.
CTTGTGCACCGATTTTTTTTTTCGGTTCGATTCGGTTCGATTTTTCGGATTTTTAAACTTTCGATTCGGCCCGTTTCGACCGATTTCGGTTTCGATTCGATTCGATTCGGCACGTTTTTCGGGTACATTTTTTTTCGGAATTTCGACCATTTTTCGTATTTTCGTGTCACTGTGCTCGGTTTTTGTATCGACTTTTCGTAATTTCGGAATTTTCGTTTTTCGGAATTGCACATTTTTCGGAAATATCGACCATTTTTCGTTATTTTTCGTGTCATTTTGCCTGTTTTTTGTATCGACTTTTCGTTTTTTTTCGAAAAATTTTCGTTTTTCAGAAATTTTCGTTTTTCAGAAATTTTCGTTTTTACAAAATTTTCGTTTTTCAGAAATTTTCGTTTTTCGGAAAATTTGTCGTTTTTCGGAAAATCTGTTCTCCTCGTTTGACACATTTCAAGTCCATTCGAAAAATCCGAAAATATTCGTTTCGGCTCGGAAAACATTTCGGATCTGAAATTTTCGGATCTAAAATTTTTCGGAAATTCGGCCGCATCCGAAAACCGAATCGCGGAAATTTCGTGAAAATTCCGAAATTCCGAAACCCGAAACGCACATCCCTAGCAGTATCCACGTGCTGGGGCAGTATCCACGAGCTGGGGCAGTATCCACGTGTTGGGGCATAATCCATGAGCAGGGGCAGTATAAACGCAAAACAGAATAAACGCCACAGAGCGAGCACAATAAAAACGCCACAGAGCCGAGCACAATAAAAACGCCACAGAGCCGAGCACAATTAAAAACGCCACAGAGCCGAGCACAGTACCATAGACGGCACAGAGCCGAGCACAACAGAATAAACGGCACAGAGCACAGAACCAAGCACAATGCACCACACTCATCAATAGACTGCCCTCTGGGCAGGCTTTACACCTAGTATCTATATAAAAGTGTAATGCCACTCACGCGACATCACGATATCTCCAGAACCGTAAAGCCTACAAACTTGAAATTTGGCACGTATGTTCCTTTCGGCTTCTAGGTGCTCACTAAGAAAGGATTTTTCAAAACGACCATCAGCGCATTAGTTATTAACACACTCTGATGCTAAGGAGTTATACTCCCCACCAGAAAATAAATCTGTTCCAACTGCCACTTGCCTCACATTCTGTTATCTCCGTTCAAACTGGCAGACATTGCTCTCCTTCACTCAGGAGTGGTCTGGGGATCCTTACAGCACCAAACATCGCTACATCACCAAAATGTCCACACCTTCCACCTATGGAAATGCTTCCGTAATGAATGTGTGTGGGGGGGGGGATGTATTCCCTTATGAGTTTCAATCACCCACCAGCACTGAGCCAACGGATTGTGTACCAAATTTCTCCTGCATAGTGTCCCAGCTCCAAATCACTTCTTACACTGATCTCCTCAGTTCAGACGGATCTGTCCCTTCTACTGTAACAACAGTTAAAAGGAAAAAAACACAGAAAAAGATTTACAGATGCGATTAGGAAAACATCAGGGAAACAGGAAAAAAGTATTGTCAAACTCATCCCCGAATCAGAGAGGCTGTAATAAAGTATGCATCTAATAACCCCTACGTTGATGAGTTGCAAAGGAGATCAATGCCTTGGACTAATAAGTATTTGCCTGGTCTATATATATAAAAGTGAAATGGCTTTGTATCTATATCTTGCATATATGTATACAGTATACATACATATTTGTTTGTTTTTTTGAGAAAGTATTTTACCAGGAAGGATACATTGAGATTTCTCTAGTTTTCAAGTATGTCCTGGGTGGCGAGTATGTACCATTAGGTGTCTTGCCCAAGGACACTTACTGGAGAGGTGCTCCTGGGGATCGAGCCCACGTCTCCACAGACTCTCTCCACGCAGAGCAGTGATGTTACCTCTACTCCACCCAGCCGGTATGCAAGATTTTAAACAATTTCTCAGATTACGTACGTAATAGGAATGTTTATATATCCATTCCATTGGTCTCTTGTTTGATTGTTTATATGCACAGTGAAGATTTTACGCCTGCAATATTGTGCCATATAAATGGTGGCATTACTGCCTAAAATATTGTGTGATGTATTCTAGAACCACTGCTGAGAAGCAAATTATTTGACAGTACCTCAAGGTTCCGTTCTGACTCCCCTACTCTTTATCTATACCACCTCTCTTGGTCACCTCATCTCTTCCGATGGATTCCAATATCACCTATATGCTGATGACATCCAAATCTACCTCTCCTCTCTCACTCTCTCCCCTCCTATCAGCTGTCTCTGACTGTTTGACTTCCCGTTTCCTAAAGCTAAACCTCTCTAAAACTAAACTTTTAGTCTTCCCTCCCTCTAAAGATGACATTCCTGCACCCATTTCCCTTCAGTTGAACGGTGCTACTATTACTTCTACCTCGAAGGCTTGTTGCCTTGGTGTCCTCTTTGACTGTGATCGCTCCTTCACTCCGCACATTCAGTTACTAACCAAATCTTGCTGCTTCCACCTAAAAAACATTGCACGTGTCTGCCCCTTTCTTAATTAGGACTCTACTAAAATGCTCATCCAAGCTCTTATCTCCCGCCTTGACTATTGTAACCCCCTTCCCGCTGGTCTTAAGAGATCCCAGATTCTACCTCTGCAGCCTATAATGAACACCATTGCCCGGCTCATTCATCTCACATGTTGGACCTCTTACACCTCACCCCTTTGTCAGTCTCTACACTGGTTACGTTTCCTTTGGAATCCAATTCAAATTAATGGTCATCGTGTACAAAGCTCTCCATATCCATGCCCCTGCCTCCATCTCCTCCTTTATTAGCAGGTAAATCCCATCCCGACGATTCACTCTGCCAATAATCTGATGTTATCTTCTCCCCGTACCCGCAACCCCAACTCTCCCCTTCATGACTTCTCCCAAGCTGCCCCCTTCTTTATGGAACTCCCTCTCTTGTAACAATAGACTCTCCCAATCCCCCCAATCCTTCAAGAAGTCTCTAAAAAAACACTACTTTAGAGAAGCCTATTGACTCACTCGTTAAACCGCCACTGTGCATTTCTTGCCCCATCTTCCTACACAGTCCCCATGCACCCGCTACTTCCCATACCCATCTATCTACCCTCAACTAATGTGTCACCCCTCTCCTCTTAGATTGTATGCTCTCAAGCAGGGTCCTCCCTCCTGCTGCTTGTTTGTTGAACTTGTATGTATTTTTGTTGTTCTGTCACCCATTGTACCGTGGTATGCAATTTGCTGGTGCTTTTTGAATACTTGTAACTGTAACTGTGTCTATAACTGTATATCAATTATACTCAACATTGATGCACCAGGAAGTGTTTTGCAGATCGATTATAGATGATCATGGTAGTGAATGGGATTAAAACAGTTACCAAAAATTATTCATGATAAAAATAAATAAATATCTAAAGCCCAGGTAATAACTGCAATTCTAAACTGAAGTTAGTATTATATACAGCTACTGACTATATTCTCTGCAATGTGATTGGATAAAAGGATCTACATCCTGTCGGTCACAATGAAACACTTAGCAAGCCACAGGAGACTCATCGGAAATTTCCCCTTGGAGTATTCCCCTTGACATGCTTGGATAAATATGAAAGAAAATTAAAAACCAGAGTAAATTCCTCAGTTTGACAAATATATAGATATCATAATATAGTCCTCCAAATCAAGACACCGTTTATGAGTATGTGTCAAATTTTACACGGAAAATGCTTTCATATTAATTCGGAGAAGAAAAAAAACAGATTAACTCAAATAGTCTCCTATGAAGCAGCACTGTCATGTTCATTACCGAGTGATTTAAAATATACATCTAAGTTGAACTTTTACATCTTGAATGATGTTCATAATTCATTATGACAGCACACTGCAGCTCCCATGTTTTAAATCCTATCAAATGTTAATAGAATTATTCATTATAAGAACCTCTTAAGTTCAGGCTTCTAAGAACTTCCTAAAGAAATAAATTACAAATTTATCTGTTTAAATCAAACAAGTGTTAATATTTTGATTTATAATTCATGGGAATGGGCTATTTAGGTCAGCTAGTATATTACCATATAAATATACTGTATAAATATATATTTGTCATTATAATTGTATAATTATTCTTTTTTGTTGCATATAAAACTTATGAAAGGGAACTCTGGGATTTGTTTTAGGTTTTCTCTCAATGAATTTTAAGTGTGAAAAATTAGGTTTTTGCTTTTTTGTTGGTATTTGGGGTATTGAGTGTAATGTAAAAATATGATTTAAACAGCAACATACTGTATAAGAATGTGAAAAAATGAGTCTTGTATTTTTGAAAATAACTACAAATTATTTTTTATTTTCATGAATAATATTTTTTCTTTGTTAATTGTTAAAATGTTTTAACCAGACTAAAGTATATATTTAAAAAAAAAATTGAGACCTTAGGAATAAAAAAAATGTAATTATTTTTTTGTAAATGGAGGATAACTATACTCATGAAATTTCCAAAATGTTAATAACATAACTTTTCTTACCAAACAGTTCTGTAACTCTCTAGTTAGTAAACTACAGATTATAATTGGCTGCTGGTGTCACATGCTAATCTCTTGCCTATTGCTCTTGAATTGATAAATTTTTGAACGTTGATAAATGTTAGCATTAGATTTACTATTAAATTTACCATAGTGAGAGCGGATGAAAGTTATATTAACCCCTTCACTACCATTATTGAATAAACTTTTTCTGTAAAAGCATCTGCACATGCCCAGAAACGGAGTGTACTCAATCTGGTCTGATTTCGGAGCAATGCATAGGAATTTTGTTTAGTACAAATTAAATTAATTTGCAAAGGAGCTCGAGAATGTATCTCTAAAATTTCAATACATTGGACAACACAGTCAATGTGTTGACATTATTTGATTTACTTCGAGATCCGTTTTTCCTTCACAGAAACACGGAGCTATAATGTAAATCTAGTAGTGCTTTTTGGCCAGTAGAGGGAGCACTCTGTCAAAAAGGGCTTACCTGCAGAGAACATATACAGAGAAATGGAAATACAGTTGTGTTCAAAATTATTCAACCCCCACTGAAATTGAGTGTTTTGGCCAGTTTGACATTGATTTTGATCATTCAGTCATCTTGCTTACAATTAAATCAAAGAGGCACGTGTAGGTCAGACAAATATAACATAACATTTAGAATGAAATAACCACAAATGTCTTTTCTGTGCTCACATCATTATCAGTTTTATTCAACCCCCAAGTGACATTCAATCTTAGTACTTAGTACAACATCCTTTTACAGGTATAACAGCTTTTAAACGTGAAGCATAGCTTGACACAAGTGTCTTGCAGCGATCTACGGGTATCTTCGCCCATTCGTCATGGGCAAAAGCCTCCAGTTCAGTCACATTCTTAGGCTTGCGCACTGCAACTGCTTTCTTTAAGTCCCACCAGAGGTTCTCAATCGGATTTAAGTCAGGTGACTGCGATGGCCACTCAAAAATGTTCCAGCCTTTAATCTGCAACCATGCTCTAGTGGACTTGGAGGTATGCTTGGGATCATTGTCCTGTTGAAAGGTCCAACGTCTCCCGAGCCTGAGGTTTGTGACGGACTGCATCACATTGTCATCCAATATCTCCTGGTACTGAAAAAAATTCATGGTACCTTGCACATGCTGAAGCTTCCCTGTACCTGCAGAAGCAAAACAGCCCAAAGCATGATTGACCCCCCGCCATGCTTCACCGTAGGCAAGGTGTTCTTTTCTTCATAGGCCTTGTTCTTCCTCCTCCAAACATAGCGTTGATCCATGGGCCCAAACAGTTCTAATTTTGTTTCATCAGTCCACAGAACACTATCCCAAAACTTCCGTGGTTTGTCCACATGACTTTTGGCATACTGCAGTCGACTCTTCTTATTCTTTGGAGACAGCAAGGGGGTGCGCCTGGGAGTTCTGGCATGGAGGCCTTCATTACGCAGTGTGCTCCGTATTGTCTGAGCTGAAACTTCAGTACCCACATCTGACAAATCTTTTCTCAGTTCCTCAGCAGTCACACGGGGACTTTTCTCCACTCTACTCTTCAGGTAGCGCACAGCAGTCAAAGTCAGCATCTTTCTGCCACGACCAGGTAGCGTTTCAACAGTGCCCTTTGCCTTGAATTTGCGAATGATGCTTCCTATGGTCTCTCTTGGTATGTTTAACATCTTTGCAATCTTCTTCTAGCCATTGCCCTTCCTGTGAAGAGTAATCACCTCTTCTCTTGTCTTCCTGGACCATTCTCTTGACTTCACCATGTTTGTAACCACACCAGTAAATGTCTAGAAGGAGCTGAGTATCACAGTCATTTTAAAGCTGCCTAATTGGTGCTTATTATGCTTTATTGCTGCTCCGTGACATCCACAGGTGTTTTCAATACCTGATTGAAAACACTTGAATGAACCTCTGTTCTTCAGAGTGGTAGTCTTTAAGGGGTTGAATAATTGTGTCAATGAAGAATTCACAAAAGAAACATTTACTACTGTATTACAAAACCAATTGATGTCATTTTAGTTGCATATGGTTCTTTAAAAAGTCCTTGTAGGATTTCATTCTGAATACAATTACAAATGTACACTAAATTCCCTAAAACCCTTTACAGCATTGGGGGTTGAATAATTTTGAACACAACTGTATATAGGAATATACACCGATAGATAGATAGATGGATAATCACTTTGTAGTAAAGGGGTTAATCTGCTGGGAGCATGGTGCTATTTCCTTTATTGATGACAGTACTTAAAATCCTACACATTATGATTTGTCAAAAGTAAAAAATAAACTCCGTACGATGAAACAGTGAGATAGTTTATTTAGAGGTTTTCGTTAATTATACAAAAAAGGAATTTTTACAAAACACAAATTAACTCATCATGATTATTAAGGCCAAAGGGTAAGTCAAGTGAAAAAATTGACTATAATTATAACAGGAGCAGAAACACCTACAGCAAATTGCAGAATTTAATGAATTCTCTGATTGTTCTTTTTCAAATAATGTGAGCAAAACTAAGCTGAGCTTTTCAATTATTATTCCACGGTGTTGAAAAGGACAGTCTCCTCCAGGGAACAAGTAGCAGACCATGATAATGTTCATGAATTAAAGTCAATTTTATTCACTTTGCACAGATTGAACTTAATGAAAAACAATTTTATTTGGCTTTGCTCACTGAACAATTAAACCGATTCTGCTGGCCTGAAATCATTTGTTTGTGAAAATAATCTTCCTCTTCCTCCCCCATACAAATCAGTTAGCACACTTAAGCCCAGCAATCATTTCACGGCAGGAGGGCCCTTTGCATTATTGATTAATGATTGATAAACAATCAGCAAGTTCCAGAAGTACTTTTGAAGCTTCAGGCTGAAATAGGCATCCCAGTCATTTGGCTGCTTTCAGTCCACAACCTTTTCTGGAAATCTTCATTGTAGGATATGTCTGCAGATTTTTCCTTCTGGCCATTGTAGAGATAACAGCCCCCAACCCCTTCAAGGTCAGATGATACTGATGCATAGATTGATGTAGCAGCACCTTCTTCTGGAGTCTATGAGAATCAAGGGAGAGAAAACAGAAAAATTTTGTAAATTCTTGCTCCATATTAACATATGTATGCATAGGACGATGGATGGACACACACATATTCTCTCTCTTTTTAAACTGGATATCTTTATACCTTTAAAAAGCATTACATTGGTGAACCCTATGAATTAGAATACTGAATATCTGGTTGAATTAAATGATTAGTGTAGAAAAAATAATATTCATGCAATGGAGTTGTTGTCACGTTTCCACATTGCAGCCAGGCCCCCTAGTGGTGAGAGTGATGCTCATCAGCTCTTGTGGGGTTTTGGGCTAGCAATTGCAGACCATCCTTCCCTGTGGCTGATTGGCCTGTTGTCACATGACCTGCCTTGCTCCATAAATATGGCCAGCAGTGCATTTGCTCCCTGCTCCTGGATAAGTCTTCACTTACCGAGTGAATTTTTTATGATATTGTTCTGATACTCTGTGTATGACTTTTGGCTTATTTTCTTGACCATCCTCTTGTCTGCTCCCTGTATGCTGCATATCCTGTGTACTGACCTTGGCTTGTCTGACTTGTCCTCCTGACTCTCTATTCCCTGGCAAACGGCTGACACTCTTCTCTGGCGTCTAGACCTTGCATTCCCTGACCACTCTTGATATTCCTGTTTATATTCTCTGTGTCCTGTTTTCTTGTCCTTATACATTTATTTATTTATAAAGTATTTTACCAGGAAGGATACATTGAGATTTCTCTCGTTTTCAAGTATGTCCTGGGTTCAAGAACATTGAAATGTTACAGTCGTTACAGAAATACAAAGTAATAAATGCAAGATATTAAAAACAAAACACAAATATACAGATTAACACAGAAAATAAATATGTAGGAAATAGTCATTATGTTACATGTTTACAGGCGCATTCTGTATTGAGGTATGTTAATAGGGAGCTCTTGAGTGACTTTAGACTGGGGGAAGATTTGATGGCATCTGGGAGGTTATTCCATAATTGTGGTGCTCTGTAGGAAAATGAGGATCGAGCCACTTTCTTTTTGTATTGTGGTATTGCAAGTAAGGTGCTGGTCCTGGATCAGAGGTTATAGGATGAGGGAACTGCTGGGGGAAGCAGCCTATTCAGGTAGGGTGGCAGCTTCCCAGAGAAGCTCTTAAACACCAGGTTGGAAAGGTGAAGGGTGCGTCTAGATTCCAGCGACGACCAGTATATATATATATATACTGGTCGTCGCTGGAATCTAGACGCACCCTTCACCTTTCCAACCTGGTGTTTAAGAGCTTCTCTGGGAAGCTGCCACCCTACCTGAATAGGCTGCTTCCCCCAGCAGTTCCCTCATCCTATAACCTCTGATCCAGGACCAGCACCTTACTTGCAATACCACAATACAAAAAGAAAGTGGCTCGATCCTCATTTTCCTACAGAGCACCACAATTATGGAATAACCTCCCAGATGCCATCAAATCTTCCCCCAGTCTAAAGTCACTCAAGAGCTCCCTATTAACATACCTCAATACAGAATGCACCTGTAAACATGTAACATAATGACTATTTCCTACATATTTATTTTCTGTGTTAATCTGTATATATATATATATGTTTGCCAAGCAGCATAGTATAGTCTGTGTTAGAGGCCAGCTAAAGGACCTCATTTCTAGTTTAGAGTACTGTGTTTGCTGCGGAGCATTTCATATTGTGGTCTCTTGCCTACCCCTGTTGTTATTGTGGTGTTTATTCCTTGCCCTGTATCCTGCATAGATTCAGAAGGCTGCTCAAGGACCTTATCCCAGTATAGGGATTCCGCTTGTGTGTGTATCCTGTTCTATCCTTCGTGTTCAGCATCTGTGTTTATTCTGTGTGCTGGGTTCTGCACCATGCAGCCAGCAACAAACCTGCCTAAAGGGCTTAGCTACATTCAGTATAAAGGGCCCCCCTTGGCTCAAGCCATGGGCCTTCGTGACAGTTGTATCCTCTGCCAAAGCAAAGAGAAGAGTTCTGGGGAGCTTATACACAACCACCTACTATTAGAAGAAATAGAAACAGGCCATGCCATTGAGTTTCTCTCTGTGGATCAATCTGGAGAGATTACTGTTTACCTCATCAGATTTCAGGCTATTTTCCACACTTGAGATAACATTAGACACTGGATTGAAGGTCTCGGGAATCAATTTGGAGGTTGTTTGGTGACCATTTGAGTCTCTGCAAATTCAGGCCTTAGATAATAACCTTGAGGTTGTGTTATATATCCGTCATTATATAATCATTTTTTCTGTACTTTAAGATTGAATGTCTACCATAAAATATTATAGTTGGACACTTTGCTAAATAAGCATTTTTTTTAAGTCAGATTGTAGTCAAACCCGAGCTTGTTCATTTTTTTACATTGGGACTGAATCCAGTGCAGTCGTTAACATTTATGGGTAAGTCAGTAACTATAGGACAGTGTTTCCCAAACCTGTCCTCATGATCCTCCAACAGGCCAGATTTTACAGATCACCTTGGGAAATGCAGACTAAATACTGCAATTATTGAGCAGCAAATTATATCACCTGTGCTTCGGCTATCTTGCACACCTGGTCTGTCAGCAGGTCCTGAGGACAGGTTTGGGACAAACTGCTATAGCAGCCTCCTTGACACCGTTGCCCACATTATACAATAATTTTTTCCCTAGTCCTTTGTTCAGTATATGTGATGGATTTTTCAACAGTCTCTCTGGGTGTACTATCATTTGATCACTGAGTATTTTAAAGCATCAGTACGGTGTCTCTGTTAAGTGACCAATCTCATTAGTGTTTCCTTACAACTGCATAACATGACGGATGCCCTTTCATGTATGGATTCTCCTATCTAACTGTCCATAGCAGTATTTTCCCTGGTGACCTTTACTCACAATAAGTAGGTGGACCAAAAACAACGTTCCCACAGCATTTTATAAGAAGTGCATTTCTGCCCATTTCAGACAATGTCTGATATATACGCTCACCTGCCACTTTATTAGGTACACCTGTTCAATTGTTTGTTAACACAAAATGCTAATCAGCCAATCACATGGCAGCAACTCAATGCATTCAGGTATCTGGACGTGGTGAAGATGACTTGAAGTTCAAACCATGCATCAGAATGGGGAAGAAACGGGATTTAAGTGACTTTGAATGTGGCATGGTCATTGGTGCCAGAAGGGCTGATCTGATGTACCGGAAATTTCACCCACAAATATGCAGCAACTGCGTGATGCTATTATGTCACTATGGACCAAAATCCCTGATGAATGTTTCCAGCAACTTGTTGAATCTATCCCACAAAGAATTAAGGCAGTTCTGAAAGCAAAAGGGGGTCCAACCCGGTACTTGGAAGGTGTATCAAATAATGTGGCCAGTGACTGTATATATTAATGCAGTAGCTCATATACAACCCATAACGCGGTTAATCTGTCAATACAAGCAGAATCATAAATCCCTAAATCGTGCTAAAAAAAAAATAAGGCCATTACAAAGCGCTTGAAAACTATCTCAAATACCATATATACACTGTTACTTACAACTGAAAGCACATGAAACACTTCTTACTGAATTCTAAAACATGCAGAGAACTGTTCCTGCTATTTACCTTGCATTTTGATTGGATAAATCACAGTAGAGGAAAATGATAGGATAATTAACGCATCTGAAGAGCTGTTTAGCTTTTCTGATACAGGCACCATTGATTAATAGAGGTATAGTATGAGACTGGTTTTCTGAACTATGATTCTTGTTGTATGACCCACCTGCTTTTATCGTGATTCTATAGTTGCATATATGAAGTATTAGGAGTTTGTTCACGTAGCAATAATTATTGACTTGCTTATGGAAAAAGGATATTCATGGCTCAGAGCATACAGGAGCATTCTTGAAAATATGGACTTTGACATGTGCACAGCACAAAACATTTGGTTCCAACAAATCAATTTGGCTGAAAATTTCCAACAATTCAGTTCATCTAAATTTTGTTTGTGTCAAAGTTTGATTAGTCTGATGTGTGGAACAAAAAAATTAAAAGTAGAGATCAGAATCAGAAGTCAGAGTTTGGATATGTAAGGATTACCAGTTACCACTACAATAAGTGACTTTAACGCATGCTCTCCATATTACCTTACTGATACTAAAGCCATAAGAAGTCACTTAGCGCATGGTGCTTGCGCTAACTTCCGCAAACTTACTGTACTTTACAAATCCTATACTTAACATGAGGAGCGCAATCATTAGTGTTTCGATAAGTAAGGTATTACAAAGTGCTAGCGCTAATTACCGCAGGGACGTGCAAGACAAAATTTTAGCTAGTCCTAAAAGCTGATGCTAAATGATTCTGCAATGCAAAATCATTTAGCACCCCCTAAACCCCCACTCCCAATAAATCCGATACTCATCTCTTCTAATTCCGCGGCGAGATCGGTGGCCCGATCTGCTGTTTCTTGTCCATGGGAGCAGAGTAAGACTGGGAAGAAATAGTACCCAGTCTCCCTCCACGATAACTCCACGCCGCCGCGCAATCTGGCACAGGGCTTGTGGTCTGGAAGCGCAAACCTCGATGGACTCCTATGGAATCCAGGAAGCAATACTCGTGGCATCATGTAAGCGCTACTGAGAGTATCCCAGTGGTTAGCGCTAAAATAGGGACGCTAACAGGGAAAATCTGCGCCTGCAGGTTTCACCGTAGCATCCCAATTTTAGGAAGATATTCCGGGGCAAGGTGATCTGCTAGCGCTTGCCCCGGAATATCTTCCTAAAATTGGGATGCTACGGTGAAACCTGCAGGCGCAGATTTTACCTGTTAGCGTCCCTATTTTAGCGCACACTAGAGAATGGTGCTCCCAGTATCACCGCCTGAGATGGTACAAGTGGGGACATAACAGCTAAACTATCCCAGCATTGCTTGAGTTAAAATATTAGTGCCTGGGCAGTGAGTGGGTACCCTCCCACAATCCCTCTTTGGCATCGGATGGGGGAATAAAGTTTATGGGTTCATCCCCAGGATTTCATTAGCCCCACAACTTATGCTCATGGGACACGGGCATGTACCACCTTCTATTAATAACCTCCACCCAGAACAAACAACTGGGGGCTGAACACTACGATGTCCATCTGCAGTATTTCCATAGCACTCCAGTCGACGCCCATAGGTGGGAAACAAGGAGGGACAATAGCATGTCATTCCTTCTATTAATAGCATTCCACTGCTGCGCATGAGTGAGAGCTAGTGAGTGATAATTGGCTTGCCCAACCCATAATTATTTCTTTAGCCCTCCCATGATGCCCATGGGTTGGGGGCGGGCTAATGGCATGTCCCTCCTTCTCTCAATAGCCCACACCTACTTTGCATGAGTGGGGACTATGTATTTCAACAGTACATGAAATTTACCCTCCCACACAATTCCAATGGGTGATTGGGTGCAGAGGGATACAGTGCTAAGGGGCCGTTTCCTTTTATAACCCACTATCTATGGGTCTTGGCAGTGTGTTGACACTAGGCATACTAGGCATGACTATGCCCATGGACTGTACCCACCATGTGATACCCACTGGTGGAGTCCAGTGGGAAAAGGAAGAGTGACACTGTTCATTATCAGCAACTGAGCAGCAAGAAATGCTCAGTCATTAATATTTAATCCCAACATTTCTGAGGTACTAGTTGTAATTTGTCAGCAGCTGATGCCTGCTTGCCATTTAGTTGATATGGCCCCATTTGTGCCATTTCAGGTGGGGGTATAGGGTGTTATGGATGTCATTCTGACACCCATAAATGTTTGTTTTCTATTTTCATTCTATTTTTTTTTTCAGTGGCATCAGGTTAGAAAGCGTTGGCCAAACGCCACTTAAAGCTGCATGTACAAAAATGCAAGAAAGGATTAATGTGATAATTAGTCTATTGAACAACCCTTCCATTGTTTGTTTTATATATGTGGCACTTCATGGATTCAAACAAATCACTGGAAATTCAGACAAACTGCAGTTCGTCTCAATACAAATGCAAGAGTCTTAACATTATGCAGTAAGATCTCCACGACTTGTCGTTCATATACTTTACATCCCGGCTCATTTCACTTCATTCATTTGTTCTTCGCTCTCAGCTTAACAAAAATTGTAACCTAATAAAATTTGTCTTTGAAGATGCAAAGCAGAACTAAAAAGCACTAATCCATGGAAAATGAATTTGTCACATGGTCCTCAAGTTCTACAACTAAATTAGGTGACATGGAAAGGTCATGCAGTGCATCTCAGCTCTCAAAAATTTGATAGTTTTACTTTTGGTGCCCATATCCTTGTCTCGAAAAGCGTAAAATAAATACATATATACCACTTAATTGCAAGAAGTGGAGAAGTTAAACATTAACCCCCTCCTGAACCCAGGGCTGCCAGTTAGGTGGGGCGAGCAAGGCGCAAGCCCTGGGCCCCACACCACTTTTCAATCCTTTCATATCATAAAAAGTATCAGCGATCCCCACCTCTCTTTCTAGGGGAGAGGGGTTGTCTATCTGGGTGAGGGGATTGGGGTGTATGTGTGTGTGTGTGTAACTGTGTGCAAAAATAGATGGAGAATAAGGAGGTGTGGTGTTGAAAGCGTGGTGTGGGGCCCCAAAAATCAGTCTCACCCAGGGCCCCTCAAATGCTAACGGTGGCCCTTCCTGAACCCTTCCCATTTTAACCCTTAAGATATTTTTTAGAAATCAACTTTTATCCAGTGCAGCACTGTTCTCTAATCCTCAAGACTTGACATGCTGCTGGGTTGCAGGAAGCTGGAGCATGTCATATGATTGATCTGAGTTTCTGTACGGAGCTAGGCACTTGGGAGGGTTGAATCAGCCTCTCAAAAGCCCTCCTGGCTGAAGGAGAAGGGGATGACACTGAAGGAAGTGTGACCACTCAATTTACAGTGAATGGTCAGAAGGCCTTGAGTGTCCCTTTAAATATCTTGAGTACCAAAGACTGAAACTGACCAAACACATTTATTTAAACACATTGTATATATTTAGCAGTCTAAAATAGTTATTGTAAAATACTAAAGCAATATTTGCTTTTTTTCCTCTGCTCCTGGAAGCAATACACAAGAGGTAGATAATTCTTTGTTCATTGATAAGAAATTTGTAGTGCATTTGTTCTGAAGACAAATTGAAACATCTTGTTCAGGCCTATAATTCCATAAGCTCAGGAAGCACAACCAAAAAGTAACAGAATTATGTGTACCATGCATATAAAAGAACACCAAGATGCTGAGGTATTAACTGTTCCAGAAAATGCAACAGCAGATTGCTATGAAAGCTCAATGCCAAATGGAATCCGATTTGCTCCATGAGTTCCAAATCAGAGCTTTCCAATGCACATAGAAATGGCTAATGGTGTTATCAAGCAAAACAATAAACTTCTGATGAGTAGCAAAATTCTATAAAAGCCGATCTTGTTCTACTTGGTCCAAAATAACATTTAAATGACAATAACAACTATTAAGCAGCAAGCTGTGCTGGTAGTTATTCAGATGAGTGGTTCCAAGATGAAGCTGCACTTGTTCCTTTGAATTCTTTTAATGTTCAACGATTTGAACAGATTACTCAAAATGATCAAATATTCAAGGATACAATAAATGGAAATCCTTCAACAATCACACTCAGGAAGATGTAGAAAATTACATTATGCTTGTATATAGTTGTCAATATAGAAGCAGCTAATAAAAAATATATAAAATTATAATTGTGTATGTCCAAGCAAACAATCCAAACACCACTTTTATTTGTTGCATGGGGGTCTCCATTGGGGTGCCATTTTCCTTATGGGTCGTACACAGATAGCTTGTGGCTGCAATGGCTTACATAAACGGCTTTCATTCCAGACAAGTTGTTACAGCTCCCTGTAGAAGACCCCTACATAATAACTGTATATCATTAGTGCAGGTGTCTCAGATATCCCATTCCATTTAGAATTGCCCTGAGCTGCATCATTTGGGTGACACTTGTAACAACTTGTGTCATCCAGCCGACAGCTGCATTGACTTGCGTCATTCTGTTGAGGCTTGCCTGTCCTTGCGTCATTTTGATGACACCCCACGTAAGCCGCTGCATACTAGTGATGTATACTTATGCCATTTTCTGAGATGCCTGGTTTCCTGCACTTTGTGATGCGCACAACACCGGACACAAATCAGAACACTCGTCAGAGTATTTAGGACTGTTTTTCTGCGTAGTTGCCCAGTCATGTTTTCATGTTACCAGTAAGTGCGTTCTATGAATTGATAGAGTTTTGACCCAGCTCTGACACACTCTTATGAATTTGATCGTGGCTCTGTATACTCGTTTATGTGTGTCTCTGCTATCCTGACCCTGGCTTGCTTCTGACTATCTGACTATCTTTTCATTAGTGTAGCCTCCAACCATTGCAAGGGCCAGTTCTCAATTTAGGTATCTTTACTTGTCTTGGGTTTAACCACATGTTAGCTTATTCACTGTCTTGACACCAGTCCTTATTTCTTTCAGGTCTATTCACTAAAAGGTGAAACTCAGAAGAATTGGCAGGAGAAGAGAACAATCTAGACCAAATAGCAGATTTGGAAAGTGAGATAAATTGAATTTTTCTGGTTTGGCTATTCTGACCTGGATTTTTCACTTCTCCAGTCAATTCTCTTGAGTTTCCCCTACACTTAATAGACCTGTTTGTCAAAGAAAGATTATTCAGCTTCGTTCTGTTGGTTGTCCACCTCTTTGGACAGGGTTTGTCGACGTAGGAATTCAAGTCTTTCAACCTCATCTGTCAACCTCTATCCTCAAGTGGATTATGTGCCTCCATGCTTGCTGTGGTAGTTTTCCCACTTAATTTACATATATATTGATGTGGTTTTTCCTCTATATATATTTGTGAAAGTAAACTCTAAAGAGCATTTAAGTGAAGATTGGTTTTACTCTTCATGACCTGAAGGTGAGGAGGTAATATAGAAACTAAATCTTTTTCATCACTTTCACTTTTCCCACAAATTTGAAAATTCTCCTTCTCACCCTAATGTTTTCTTTTACAATCTATTTGATCTGAAAACCAGATGGGCTAGATTCATCAAAACACTTTCTTGATCAACAATCGAGTTGCGAGGTCTCCTGAGAAATCAAAACTCAAGAAAGTAAGATTCATTCAAGGAAATTCTATAGGCCCTAT
Source organism: Leptobrachium leishanense (assembly GCA_009667805.1). NCBI lineage: Eukaryota > Metazoa > Chordata > Amphibia > Anura > Megophryidae > Leptobrachium > Leptobrachium leishanense. Next base: position 105,376,825 of record CM019064.1, read on the forward strand.
TCTGGCTGAGCTGGCAATTGTGAGCCACTAATACTAAAAGTCACCACAAGTAATCAAGTAGCAGCGGCTCCCTATTACATGCTTATTTACTTTGCTTGTAATTTTTGGATGTCGATGATGGATACTGCCAGTCATGTTGCACTCTGCCACTTGGAGTACATAGAAGCCCATGGAGATTTGCACGAGCTCTATGCGAGATAATGCTGTCCCAGAGGAAGGACCCCAGAGAACGATTTGTTCTGCATGTCCTTCAGTTTGAAGTGAGTTGAGGAGGCAGATCACACCCTCTTCTTCAACAAGGCACCAGAGTGATTATTTTGTGTGTGTTTTGCTTTTCTTTTTTTAAGCTGGTCCTTTTTTTCACTATTTATTTATTTATTTATTTGAAAAGGATTTTACCAGGAAGGATACATTGAGATTTCTCTCGTTTTCAAGTATGTCCTGGGTTTGACTGCAGACAAAAATAACACACAATCTTGGGTTTGCTTGTTATTCTCTAGCTGCCTCAACATTTGCACTACCTATGTGAAGTACAACAGGGCTTTGCAACCCAGCTGGAATAGTATGGGAGCCATTAGCTTTAAGTAGCGGGGTCGTTTTCATTTACGGCTCTGTCGGGATCAGTTCCCAAATAAAGTGTGTGTGTGTGTGTGTGTGTGTGTGTAGTACTGGCAATAATTAGTTAGAAATTCTGTAATTCCATATATAGGACATAGATGTAAGAATATACCAGACACAGTGAGAAAAGGAATGCACAACAACAATGGCAAGCTTCTAACCATATCAAAGTCTAGGGGAATATGTAAAAGAACTTTTTTCATGGTCTCATTCCGTAGGAATGGTGTAGGTTTCCAAAAGAATCAAGCAAAAGTCTAAGCCAATACCAATGGCAAGGAAAACATGCTTAAAGAAATTTATTCATAAGATTTTCATCCAAAAATGTTATGATACTTCTGTTCTTCATCAAAGATTAATGAGGAAAAGGTATACTGATATAACTGCACCATCTAGTAAGAAAGTGCGAAATATTTTTCTTTATACCCTTATCAATATAGAAAGTACATTTTAATTTTAACATTTTGTATTTACAGCTTAAATAGCATTTTCCATTTGCTTAGTCCTTATACATAAAAAGATCTGATGAATCTTTGCTTTTGTGTCACCTTGAACTATAGTGAAGTAAAAAAAAGGGCATCAAAGAAATTGACAAAATGCTAAATACCCATCAAACGGAATATGTTAACAAAGCTGCACTTAATTAATTCGATCTCTGTGAGTCAGAATTTTGTAGACGAGAACATAAATCCCAGCTGTGCTTGTGTTTCAGGTAAAATAGAGATCATTTCACAAATTTACATAATTACTACTTAGACTTTTTTGCAATAATTAACAATATTGGATGATCTTAGATCTCTACATTCCTTATAACTTCTAATACAAAAAATTTAATATTCACGACAGACATATCTCCTCCGACATTAGTCATGAACAGGAGGAAATCGAAAAATAGCTTATAATATCAGAGTCCAAGAAAGGGAAGGACAGAAAATACAAACCCATTGACTTGGTGTTGGCTTGTAAAGAAGAAACAAAATAAATGCAAAGATTGTAAATGTTTGCTTATTGAAACATTGCCAAAAGGTTTTGTCAACAAGTGTGTATTTGTATAAAATTACATTTATACCGGTATACAAGCGAAACAAACTCCTGTAGGTCTTACAGGTGTAAGAACGTAAGAGACATTTAAGGAAGATGTGGCATCTGTGACCTAAGACGGACCAAGCATGTAAATAAAAGAACACAATAATATGAGAAAAAAGTGTGAAATAAATAGTGATCTGGACGTAATTAAGAAGAAATTACCATTGAAGCTGATGGACGGACAGCAAATTGGTCCATAAGCACAATATATTGATCCTGGATATGGCTCAGAGTAATGAGCCTTAAAAGATCCCAGATCCTACCTCTGCACTCTATAATGAATGCCTGTGTCTGACTCCTACACCTCACATCCCGCACCTCTCACACCTCACCCCTTTGTCAGTCTCAACACTGGCTCCCTGTTTCCTTTAGAATCCATTTAAAAATATTGGTCCTCACATACAAAGCTCTCCATAACTGCACCCCTGCCTACATCTCCACCCTTATTAATAGGTACATCCCGTCTCGACCACTCCGCTCTGCCAATGACCTGATGTTATCTGCTCCTCGTACCCGAACCCCCAACTCCCACCTTCAGGACTTCTCCCGAGCTGCCCCCTTTGTATGAAACTCCCTCACCCGCAACATCAGGCTCTCCCTGTCTCTCTAGTCCTTCAAGACATCGCTGAAAACCTATCAGCTCACTCCCTAATCCCCCATTGTTCATCTCTTGCTCCTTCTTCTCACACTGCCCACACGCACCCCGCTACTTCTTGTACTCTATTCACCCTCACCTAGCGTGTCACCCCTCTCCTCTTAGATTGTGAGCTCTCGAGCAGGGTCTTTACTCCTACTGTTTGGTGTGTGTAATGTGTATATATACTTGTTATTCTGTCTCTCCCATTGTACAGCGCTATGGAACATGTTGGTGCTTTATAAATGCTTGTAACTGTATGTACGATAAGTATGACCATATAGGGAATTTATTTTTAAAAAAGTTAATGGATTACACTATCAGAGTTATTCAGAGAGCGTGAAAAGCAGGAGAATGACTGGAGAATGAAAAATTCTAGGTCAAAATAGCCGATTTGGAAAGTGAGATGATTGCGAGAATTTTTCTGGTTTGGCTATTTTGACCTAGAATTTTTCATTCTCCAGTCATTCTCCAGTCATTCTCCTGCTTTTCACTCTCTCTGAATAACCCTATATGTGTTTCTTTCTGTTCTTCCTTTATGGTTTGATCATATGTTACTATGTAAACAAATTATACTTCATATAGTGTAATTCTCGTATGTTCCACCGGGCACGGCACCATATTTTTTTATTTTAAGTTCATATCTGTGCATAAAACGCAACACAGAGTGGTGGCAAGCGATGGGTGTCTGGTTCATTCGGCTTTTGTTGTATCTACCTACATTTTGACGGCATCTTTTTTTTGTATTTCAAGAAAGAAATTAGCTAAGGGTAGATGAAATAAAAACAAATAAAGCAGGAGAAAACACCAATGTGTCTCCAATTTGCAAACCCAGACAAAAATTCAAAAATGACCAAAATATTGCAAGTAGACAAAAAAGCCAATTGCATTACCAAAGTCAAAGTATCGAGCATCAACTGTGATGCCTGCCCTATTGCTAGTATAATGCAGACTATTGAATATCGTAACCTGATTCCCAAATCATAAGCCCGATTCCAATTCTGTGAAATCTGAGAAATGCACATGGAATGCCTACAATCTGCCCATCAATGAGGGCAGTGATCCCACGTTCACAATTGAGAATGAGGCACCCAGAGCAAGAAAAATGGAAGAAAGCTAAATATTTAATAAAAATCTCACTTCACAATTGAGGTATAGGATAAAGCAGTAATTAAAAGGCAATAGGGTGGAGGAGTGACTGTTTAGAAAAGGCTGCAGGGTGTATATTGTGTTATCTTTGCTACCAGAGATAAGCGATGGCAGTTGAATTGTATCCGATAGTGGGCTTAAACACTTACAGGGTTATTCAAAGAGCTCTTTCATTCACTGTACTTCAGGGAATCAAATTTCCAGAGACTGTGGTGAATTCAGCATTCACCGCTGGGTCCCCGAAGAGCAGGCAAAATCCTCCAAACACATCTGAAAAACCACTGCTTCGAATGGAAAAACCGCTGGAAAAAACCCCACATCAGAACGATCCAATAATACACCGAAAAAATTAACGCACCCAACCATCCGCTGCAAAACTGCCGGAAGCCCTCTGGAAAAAGCCGACGGGCGGGTAAAAAACCCCAAAAAAACACTGCAAATTTTAAAAGCTGTTTGCAAAAAAGATACTGCACGAAAATGCCGGAACATTACATAGAAGGACCTATGAATAATAATAAAAAGGTCTGTTACAGAAAAAAAAACAAATATTTAGGCTAGGGTCAGGTGAACACATTTTTCGCTTCGTCCGTGAAAAAGTGCGTTCGAACGAATGGACGAATTTTTCCACGGAATACGCGATAGCAGTCATACGATGCGCATTTTCGTCCGTGATTTTGTGCGGATCATCAATAAAACCCTTTTTGCGTCTGGACGTTATGTAGGCTGGACATTAGCAGCGCCTGACGTCTCCTAATCACGCACACACGCCGCTAGCGGACGCAGCGCACTCTGTACGTCAGTACTAGCGGTATCACGTTCTCGAAAAAATGCGTTCGCTTGCCGCTTGCGTTACTTTGTATATTGGCCGTCATTTGCTGCTACTACAGCCATGATAAAGTGCGGCTGCACGTGCGTTCGCACTGCGTTCGTCTGACCCCAGCCTTAGAGGAAAAAAAAAAAGAGTTGAGCACTAACGTTAGCGATAGGAATGTGATGTGGCCCGGTGTGTTTACTATACAACATTGACAAGTTACAGATGGAATTTAAAGTATTTGCAGAAAGGACCAATCTTTGTAGATTTCCTTGATTATAGCGTGCTCTATCTCTTAGCTCCAGTAATGTGATTCTGCAGCTTAAAATCCATTGAAACAAAGGAATAAAGCCATGGGGATTTAAAGGGACACTCTAGGCAACATGACCACCTAAGCTATTTTAGGTGGTCATGATGCCCAGAGTATGCTGCCCTCTGTCTCCCCTCCCTCCGCTCAGCGGTTCAGCTGTAAATGCTGAAAATAGCTGAGAGAGGCGGAGAACTTTACTCCGCCCTCCCAGCTGTCAGTCAGCAGAGCGGGAATCATATTTCCCGCTTCTGCCGACTTTTGCCAAGTAGGAGACGTCATCGCGCTTTTAGCGCGATGACGTCTCCAACTCAGCGCAGAAGCTGGCGGCTCCCTCTGAGGGTTAGTGTTGCGCGCATCCTCAGAGGGCTCAGAGGACTAATCCTCAGAGGGAGCAGGGAGGAAGCCTGCCGATTGGCTGGCTTACGTGAGAGGCGCACATGCGCGCTTCTCACGTAAACCAGAAGGCAAGAAGAAGAAACAAGGACGAGGAGGGAGGTGAGTATAAAAAAAAAAAAACAGCGCTGGAAACAAGAGGATTTTAGGGTAAGTATTACAGTTAAAAACACAAAAACAAAAAATAACTATTTATTAAGGGAATAGGGATAGGTTAGGATTAAAAAACGGGGGGGGGGTGATTTTTTGTTAGAGTGTCCCTTTAAGACACAAACATCAAACAATGAAGAACACTACTGAAAGGGTGGGCTTTCTGCAATGTTCACACATCACTAAAGATAACAGAAAATATGTTCCACTCTTCTGTTTGAAAACCTGCAAAGTCATTCAAAGGTTACTAGGAAAAGTACATATACTGCATCCGTGTTAAGTGCATGTATTGAAAGTCAGGGAAATAGACAGGAGACAGAACTCAGGGTAAACAGAATGACGAGGATGACATTGATAAGAAGGATAAAAACAGAAAACCAGGAATCCTAAATTTTATTATTTAGAATATCTAGACATCTAGATGTATGATTTTATTTTCAAACTTTACATGAATTACAAATACTGAAAAAGTGAAATAAAAGGTGTACTAAAAACTGCAAAAAGCTAAAGATAGACTTTTTATGAAATATTTACATATACGTATTATATTTTAATTAGGCCAAATCATCTAAAACCGCTTTGTATCCCATTTCATTAACTCCTATGTGACAGAGTTTCCCATTTTCTACAAGTTACTAACAAAAGGTGATTTTATGTCCCGTCCCACGGTACCCGGCAGCATCCTACTCACTGCTCGCTGAGTGAAGAGCAATTGCATTCCGGTCACGTGAGACGCCAAGGGGCGGGTGCAGCTTCATGACGCGGTGTCCATCAGGTTTAAAACCCAGCGTCTCACTTACTCCTGTGCCCTGACGTGGTTTTCACATTCCTCAGCACTTTCTGTTGATTTTGACTATCCTAAGTGTTTGAACCTTGCAATCTCTGATCAAACCGCTTTGTGCACGGACTTGGCAATCACTGACGAAACTGCTCTGTGTAACAGCCTGGCATTTACTGACGAACCCGTTCTGCAGGGCTGGACTGGGATAGAGAATCAGCCCTGGACGCCATCCAGACCGGCCCAATTTAATTATGCAAATACGCACAATAGTATAATCCAACTGGATCACTCAACCAATCGCACTACAGATACTGGAGTTGCTGCAGAGCGATTGGGTAAAGCACCGCAGTGGCACTGGGGTCAAGTGTGCACCATGTCTTAAGGTGAGACGGATGCACAGAGGGTCTCACCGGTACAGGGACCCCAATATGAGACTGCATCTGTTTTACAGACGATAAGGAAGTATTCCCCTCTCCCATTAAGGGCAGTGTGAGCCACGCGGTAAACTAGCATTCACACTGGCCCACTGAGCCAACGGCCCACCGGGAATCTCCCTGTAGTCCCTATGACCAGTACATGCCTGCCGCTCTGTGTAATGACCTGGCATTTACTGACGAACTGTCACAGGATGGTGAGGGTGCGAGCCCAGGATGCGGTGATATATTGGAGGAAGCCAGGATATGGTGCATAAACAGGCCTGTTTATTGCTGATATATACAAAACACAGCAGGAATAATGAGCAGGCAATAGAGGAAAACAGGACTGGCTGAATACTATGGCTGGATACTTAGGACACAGGGAAAATACAGAATACTGATACAAGAGGGAAACACTTACACAAGACACGAGACAGATGGGACAGTGGGCATTGGAGGTAGGTCTGTAGGCACGGCTGAGGTGTTGGCACCGAAGGGGATCTTGGCACCGCCGGGGTCTTGGCACTGCCGGGGACCTTGGCACCACAGGGGATCTGGCACCGCAGGAAGTTTGGCAAAGTATATGGTAAAGAACGGTTTCCAGAGGAGGATCCAGGAGCGTAGTCTCTGGTAAGCCGTGGTCAGTGGACAGGAGATATCTAGCAGGTCAATGGTATGCTGAGGGTCTGGTACACAGGAGACAAATAACAGATGATCGCTTCCGGCAGGTCAGAGGCAAATGAAAACACAAAACACACAATGAACCAGCACTGGAGGGAGGGGTGTACCCTGCTTAAATGGAAAAGGCACTGCAGGAGACTTGGCACCGCTGGGGTCTTGGCACCGCATGAGTATTGGCAAAGTCTGTGGTAAAGCAGAGGTATACCAGGGAGCATCCAGGAGAGTGCTCTAAGGCAAGCCGTGGGTCAATGGGCAGGAGGAGATCAAGCAGGTCTATGGAAAGCAGAGGGTCTGGTACACAGGCTGTTAGCTTCAGGTAGGTCAGAGACAAAATGACAAAACATGCAATGAACCGGCACTGGATGGAGGGGTGTGCCCTGCTTAAATGGAGAATTTTCCTGGAGTGAATGAGGAGCACCTGGTCACTGCCAACAGCCTGAGCCATTGGGATGCTGCTGATTATGGCAGAGCAGTTCTGCCCCTCCTCTTGCGCCGGCGGCGTGAACAGTTACACAAACCTGCTCTGTATATCGACTTGGCAATCTCTGACGAACCCACTCTGTGTAACGACCTGGCATTTACTGACAAACCCGCTCTGTGTAACGACTTGATAATTCCTGCTCTGTATCAGTATTGGCATAAGTCTGACTATCTCTCATGGTACTAAGATCCCTTGATCCCAACTAAATATATCATTGTATTCTGGTATCTGTTAACCCTTGCTGGGTACGTGTTGTTCTGTTCCCTGAAGATAGCTAGCTTTACCAACCATCTAAGGAACGGAGGGGAAGATAGTATACTGTGTACGGAGACCAGCATCATAGACCCAAGGGGGATACGTGACATTTTACCCACCAGTTTTCTTGTTAATATATAACATGTATGGGCCACTTATTTCTGAATAGACAAACTGGGCTTTTGTGACAATATGGGAGTCATTCAATAAATGCCAGTATTTGCTGAAGTTACAAACAATGGCAAAAATTTATATCGATGTAACACCAACACACGTCAACATTTCACAAAAGTAAAATCCAGGCAGCAGAAGAAGAAGTTTCACTATGAAGGTTGTTTGGCACTTTTGAATTTTTTGGTGTGATACGCCCGGATTTTATCGGTGTTATAAAAATTTAGATTTTTGACAGCATTTGCACTTCGGAAAACTCCACTGCTTGTTGAATAACCTAATCAGAAACCTGATCTCTGCTGAAAAAAGCCATCTAGAATGGCATGGCATTGATTGAAGGGTTCTGTGTGAAAACAGACCCAGGATGCAAAAAAGTAAGACAGATGTCATTTGCATGTCTTACCCAGAGTTCCTTGCTGCATATGGGGAATGTAGCACAGTGCATATGGGGAATGTAGCACAGGAGCTCTGGAATGTAGTTCTTTGAATTGCTGTGATTTGCAGGTGGCTTCTGCAATAATAAACCTTATTTTTTATTTCATGGAGGCTACTTATCTCATTTTTTGCCTCCACCAAAAACCAAGCAAGTACTAATATATATATATATATATATATATATATACATATATACAGTTGTGTTCAAAATTATTCAAACCCCACTGAAATTGAGTGTTTTGGCCAGTTTGACATTGATTTTGATCATTCAGTCATCTTGCTTAAAATTAAATCAAAGAGGCACGTGTAGGTCAGACAAATATAACATAACATTTATAATGAAATAACCACAAATGTCTTTTCTGTGCTCACATCATTATCAGTTTTATTCAACCCCCAAGTGACATTCAATCTTAGTACTTAGTACAACATCCTTTTACAGTTATAACAGCTTTTAAACGTGAAGCATAGCTTGACACAAGTGTCTTGCAGCGATCTACGGGTATCTTCGCCCATTCGTCATGGGCAAAAGCCTCCAGTTCAGTCACATTCTTAGGCTTGCGCACTGCAACTGCTTTCTTTAAGTCCCATCAGAGGTTCTCAATCGGATTTAAGTCAGGTGACTGCAATGGCCACTCCAAAATGTTCCAGCCTTTAATCTGCAACCATGCTCTAGTGGACTTGGAGGTATGCTTGGGATCATTGTCCTGTTGAAAGGTCCAACGTCTCCCAAGCCTCAGGTTTGTGACGGACTGCATCACATTGTCATCCAATATCTCCTGGTACTGAAGAGAATTCATGGTACCTTGCACACGCTGAAGCTTCCCTGTACCTGCAGAAGCAAAATAGCCCCAAAGCATGATTGACCCCCCACCATGCTTCACAGTAGGCAAGGTGTTCTTTTCTTCATAGGCCTTGTTCTTCCTCCTCCAAACATAGCGTTGATCCATGGGCCCAAACAGTTCTAATTTTGTTTCATCAGGCCACAGAACACTATCCCAAAACTTCTGTGGTTTGTCCACATGACTTTTGGCATACTGCAGTCGACTCTTCTTATTCTTTGGAGACAGCAAGGGGGTGCGCCTGGGAGTTCTGGCATGGAGGCCTTCATTACGCAGTGTGCGCCGTATTGTCTGAGCTGAAACTCCAGTACCCACATCTGACAAATCTTTTGTCAGTTCCTCAGCAGTCACACGGGGACTTTTCTCCACTCTACGCTTCAGGTAGCGCACAGCAGTCGAAGTCAGCATCTTCTTTCTGCCACGACCAGGTAGCGTTTCAACAGTGCCCTTTGCCTTGAATTTGCGAATGATGCTTCCTATGGTCTCTCTTGGTATGTTTAACATCTTTGCAATCTTCTTATAGCCATTGCCCTTCCTGTGAAGAGTAATCACCTCTTCTCTTGTCTTCCTGGACCATTCTCTTGACTTCACCATGTTTGTAACTACACCAGTAAATGTCTAGAAGGAGCTGAGTATCACAGTCATTTTAAAGCTGCCTAATTGGTGCTTATTATGCTTTATTGCTGCTCCGTGACATCCACAGGTGTTTTCAATACCTGATTGAAAACACTTGAATGAACCTCTGTTCTTCAGAGTGGTAGTCTTTAAGGGGTTGAATAATTGTGTCAATGAAGAATTCACAAAAGAAACATTTACTACTGTATTACAAAACCAATTGATGTCATTTTAGTTGCATATGGTTCTTTAAAAAGTCCTTGTAGGATTTCATTCTGAATACAATTACAAATGTACACTAAATTCCCTAAAACCCTTTACAGCATTGGGGGTTGAATAATTTTGAACACAACTGTATGTGTGTGTGAAAATCTGTAAATTAAGTCTCTATGATGCTATTTGCCCATTTTATAAGTCCACACTCGCACGTGAAATAACATTTAAAAAAGAAAATATACAGACCGCACAATTTAGCTAGGTGATTGCTCATCTCGAAATAAAACACATGCCTCCTACTGATTACAATGGTAAAATCTATTGACCTCTATGTGTCGAACTGTTCTACTCAGCTCACAATGACGTTAAATCTAGATTACTTCACAAGAAATCTTAATACATATGTTCAAGGTTATAAACTCATCAGCAATCACTTGCTTGTCACTGTCTTTGATTGCTTCTGAAATTGGTGAGCAATAGAGGCTAACGCTAAGTGGTCTGGTTACTATGAAGTCCCTGGAGACAAATGGAAGTGCAAAACCAACACAGCTTAGCAGGGCAGTTATGGAAGGTAGACAGAAGCAGTAATGACATAGTTTACTACAATTCTAAAAATGAACATCATTACACAGTACACATTATATAATATAAATGTTCTATGTATATGTACACAGTCACATGAACACATAATTAATGGTGTAAGCTCTCAAGCAGGGTCCTCCCTCCTTCTGGTCCTGTTTGTAACGTGCATGTAAATTTGTTATTCTGTCTCTCCCATTGTACAGCGCTAAGGAATTTATTGGCGCTTTATAAATACTTGTAAATGTAACTAGTGACAAAGGAAGCTGAGGTACACTAACTTATAAAAAACCCACATACTTACAAGTTAAGACAAGACTGGTCACCCTTTCTGGATAAAAGTAGTCTGATTTGCATATACAGGGCTGGATTTATAATTAGGCAAAGTAGGCATGTGCCTTCAGGTGTCTGCCAAAGGGGGCGCCTTGTTTTGTAAAAAAAAAATAATTACAATTTAAAATAATGTGGACCCCTATATTTCTGTAAGCATATATGCTAGATGGTAATATGAGGTATCGTTGGAAAGGCCAAGATATGGCCTTTTCAATGATATAAAGCAAAAATTCTGGCCTTTTTTAATGATACCAAATATGACCATGTAATGTGTAAAAATAAAAACAAAATGTGAAAAAAGTACTAGGTTTTGAAATTTGGTTTAGGGTCAGGTTACTATTTATGTTTGTGTAGCGCTCACTCCCGGAGGAGCTGCTGAAATTGAACCTCGGGTCAGTCTCCCCGCACTAGGGAATAAATATACTCCAGCACCGTTGTGGATTTTATAAATTATATAGTTTACTAGAATAAATGGCATATAATGAATAACACGGTGTTCGTATATATATTTACAGTACTTCGTAATGCGGGAAACGCAGCGGAAAAGAAATACGATGCTTCGTATTTCGAGAAACACGCAGCGGAAAATAAATACGATGCTTCGTAATTCGGGAAACGCGCAGCGGAAAACGAATGGAAAAATATCTTTAACCCCTTTGTGATTGGGGAGTGAGTCCCACACAGGTTATGTCCCGGAATGTAAGTGTGTGTGTGTGTTATGGTACCCGGGTACACTATTCAACTGGCCAGTGAATTGCTTATGAGGTATCTTCGACTAGTCAAGTTGGGGCCCTGTGGGTTTTGGAAACAAACAGCAGCGTGCTTTTATTTTCACAACGGCCTGGAAGGCCTCTCACCCATCCGCCCGATATTGGATGCTCCGCTCGACCCAGGACGTCTCTCCGCTCGATGTTGACTGGGTTCTCTTGGTTACTGGATCCGCTGTCTGGCTCTCTGCACCTGCCGCAAGATGTCCAGCTTAGGCTAGGGTCAGACTGAGGCAGTGCGAACGCGCGTTCTGGCGCACATAATCACGGCCGCACTAGCAGCAGATGCCGGGCAATGACAGCCAATATACGAAGTACGGTCGCACAAAAGTCCGGCCGCGCAACGCAAGTGGAAAATGAACGCATTTTTTCGAGAACGTTAAACCGCTGCTACAGACGTACAGAGTGCGCTGCGGCCGCATAGCAGCGTGTGTGCGTGATTAGGAGACGTCAGACGCTGCTAGTGTGCGGCCAACATAACGTTCAAACAGCCGGATTTCCCTAGACTTCTTTCACCCCATTCATGAAATACGTCCAGAATTGCGCATCGTCTGACCACTTAAGCGTATTCCGTGAAAAAATGCGTGCGCACGCATCGACGTACATTTTGACGGTGGCCGCAGAAAATGCGCTCATCTGTCCCTAGCCTTACCGCCTGCTCTCCCTGTCCGATCGATCTGCGGTACTCCTCACTCGGGGTCTTCCAGCTTCTTCAATATCAGCGTGGGTAGTCTTGTGGATCACTGGGTCTTCCTTTGGTAAGGCTGAATAACCCGGTCTGTAACTCCGTCGGGCCGCACCTGCGCTCCAGCCTGGTCACTGTTACGTTCTGCAGCACTGTGTCTTGCTTCTCTCACTCCCTGGCGCTCTCTGCCAGCTCTCTCCATGAGGCTCAGGATGTAAGTGTCTGTGTCCCACCCACTTCCTGTGTTCGCTCGCAAAGCATGCCGGGAAATGTAGTCCCAATGTCTTCTGTGTTTGTCCAGCATAATCTTACCATGGTCTCTGTCTCCCTCTGTTGGCCATTTCAAATAAATGCAGCAGAACAGTCTTTTTAAACCCAGCGCTACATTTGTTTTAGGTTTAGGCCTAATATTAATTTAGGCTGGCGTAAGACGAGTGTATCTGAGGAGCGGAAGGAACGTCTGTGAAAGTGGACGTTCCTTCCACTCGACGCCCGTCTGGCCGCCTCGCTTGTGAGACCTGAGCGGGGATTTGATCGTAGAGCAGACCACTAATGCTGTTGCCTTTCTCCAGGCCCTCACAAACCTTGTGTTGTTTCCCATTCTCAGGGAGGGCCCTCACAAACCTTGCGTTGTTACCTGTTCTCAGGGAGGGCCCTCACAAACCTTGTGTTGTATCCCATTCTCGGGAAGGGCCCTCACAAACCTTATGTTGTTTCCTGTTCTCAGGGAGGGCCATCAGAAACCTTGTGTTGTTTCCCGTTCTCAAGGAGGCCCTCACAAACCTTGTGTTGTTTCCTGTTCTCAGGGAGGGCCATCAGAAACCTTGTGTTGTTTCCTGTTCTCAGGGAGGGCCATCAGAAACCTTGTGTTGTTTCCTGTTCTCAAGGAGGGCCCTCACAAACCTTGTGTTGTTTCCTGTTCTCACGGAGGGCCATCAGAAACCTTGTGTTGTTTCCTGTTCTCAGGGAGGGCCATCACAAACCTTGTGTTGTTTCCCGTTCTCAAGGAGGGCCCTCACAAACCTTATGTTGTTTCCTGTTCTCAGGGAGGGCCATCAGAAACCTTGTGTTGTTTCCCGTTCTCAAGGAGGGCCCTCACAAACCTTGTGTTGTTTCCTGTTCTCAGGGAGGGCCATCACAAACCTTGTGTTGTTTCCCGTTCTCAAGGAGGGCCCTCACAAACCTTGTGTTGTTTCCTGTTCTCAGGAGGGCCATCAGAAACCTTGTGTTGTTTCCCGTTCTCAGGAGGGCCCTCACAAACCTTGTGTTGTTCCCGTTCTCAAGGAGGGCCCTCACAAACCTTGTGTTGTTTCCTGTTCTCAGGGAGGGCCCTCACAAACCTTGTGTTGTTTCCTGTTCTCAGGGAGGGCCATCAGAAACCTTGTGTTGTTTCCCGTTCTCAAGGAGGGCCCTCACAAACCTTATGTTGTTTCCTGTTCTCAGGGAGGGCCATCAGAAACCTTGTGTTGTTTCCCGTTCTCAGGAGGGCCCTCACAAACCTTGTGTTGTTTCCCGTTCTCAAGGAGGGCCCTCACAAACCTTATGTTGTTTCCTGTTCTCAGGGAGGGCCATCAGAAACCTTGTGTTGTTTCCCGTTCTCAAAGCCCTCAAAAACTTTGCTCACTTATTATAAGAGTGAATTTCTTTATATTTGTAACTACAGCTACAATGAGGAAGGAATATAACACTTTATATAGTTCTCTTCATGTGGTGTGCAATGTCACAAAATAAACTTTATTTATATCATCTACAATGTGCTTGCCAGAAGAGTGTAGATGACGTATGTTTACATTAATTTATTTTTTTATAAAGTATTTTACCAGGAAGGATATATTGAGATTTCTCTTGTTTTCAAGTATGTCCTGGGTGGTGAGTATGTACCGTTAGGTGTCTTGCCCAAGGACACTTACTGGAGAGGTGCTCTTGCTAGGATTCAAACCTGTGTCTCCACCTAGTGTAATCTGCTTTCAATTAAAGATAGAATATTTATGATTTTGAGTCTTTCTTTTGACTTCCTTTCTTACTCCTCATACTAGTTGTCGATAGGAGGGAAGCATTGTGTGCTTTTAAATTACAGTATTTCATGTATAAAAACACAGACATTTATACCTGTGGTGCACAGCATCCATTGTGGTACATATACATAAAGAAACTGAATATAAACATAGACTTTACTGACCTCAAGGTCATTATGGAAATGTATCATTGAATATATTAAAATATGAAAGCTAGCATCAAGAAGCATAGCAAAAACCAAACAAAAAATAATGTATTATGAATGAATGATCAGGGCATTGTGGTTCAACATTAGATGCTTTCTGGAAAATGCTTCTTTCTATATTCTATTTTTTTATATCTCGTATTGTTGTGATACATTAAGAACATGAATTAATGAAGCAACTATTGATGGAGGCAAGAGATGGAGGGAATATACTAAAGGCAAATCATTTTCTATGTTATTACCCAATAAGGAAGAAGTAATGATGCTGAGCTGCTGAACTAAGATAAGGAATATTTAATAATTGCGCAGCATTGCAGGCCATGAAATGATGTTCCAGTGCCTGCTTACTACCAAGTGAATGAGAGGGAAAACAATGATCATTAAACAATGCACCTCACATAACTTGGTGATAATTATTATAGCTCTAGGGCCATGCTGGTATTTCATGTCAATTCTACCTTTCTTTCGAGTAAAGATGAGCATTTGTGAACAAAGATAAAATAAAATGCCTACAGTTTTTATTGTTATTTGTATGAGCCAAGAAGAAACATGCCACATAATAGAGACTTGTGGAGAAGATGTCAGGCACTGTTTGAAAATGAAAAATCTCTCCAAGCGACCTTTCCAAAGATTACAGTCTGTCAATTCCATCTATCTTCTTTGTTTCTTTTATATGTATTACGTGTACCAGAATACATGTGTCTGTATGTGTGTATGTGTGTATGTTTTTTTTTTTAGAAAGTATTTTACCTGGAAGGATACATTGAGATGTCTCTAGTTTTCAAGATATGTGTGTGTGCGTACATTATCAGGGTTATTCAAAGAGCTCCGAATTGCTTGAGAAAGGTAACCGAACGCTGAAAATCAGCGTTCGGTTACCTTTCCTGGCCATTCGGCTATCCAGAGAGCAGGCAATTCGCCAAATCCTGCCGAATTGCCTGCACATACGGTGCCTGTTCGGTGCCTGTTCGAGGGCAGTGAAATCCCCATAAAAAAGCACTGCTTCGGCTATTCAGAGAACACAAACCAGCAGTGAAAGGTTCCCGAAATGCCCTGCCATAGAAACATAGGAACATAGAAAAATGTCGGCAGATAAGAACATTTCGGCCCATCTAGTCTGCCCAATTACATGGATACTTTACCTGGATTTATCTTTTGTTTAGGAAAGCCTTATGCCTATCCCATGCCTGCTTAAATTCAATTACTGTTTTGGCCTCTACCACTTCAACTGGAAGGCTGTTCCATGTATCCACCACCCTCTCAGTAAAATAATGCTTCCTGATGTTACTTTTAAACCTTTGCCCCTCTAATCTAAGACTATGTCCTCTTGTTTTGCTACTTTGTTTCCTTTTAAATATACTCCCTTCTCTACCTTGTGGATTCCCTTTACGTATTTACCACGCCATTCGGTGGTTTCATGCGGCAGATTTATTCAGGCGAATCCCATAGGCTTCAATGTTAAAAATATTCCCGTTTTAATTCAATATTTAATAAACCGTTCATTATAAAATTCTGCAGTAAAGAGTCTCTTTATTTATAGATTTTTTAGGATATTTTAAGCATTTTTCCGAACCTTTTTTTTATTTTTAAAAATCTATTTAAGTTGACTTATTTTTTCTGTAACAGCCCTTTTTATTATCATTCCCTGGACCTCATATGTAAATTTCAGACATTTTCGCTCCGTAGTTTCTTTGCAAACAGCGTTTCACTTTCCCACATTCATACAAACTGTTTTCCTAATTTATTCACTGCCTCTTCTGCTGTGTCGAAGGCTGCGATCGGCTCCTGTTCGGGTTTTTCTGTGGTTTTCGCAGGTTAATCCAGATGTTTTTGAGGGTTTTCGGCGTGCATTCACTGGGTTTTGCAGTTAGTTTTCGTCAGGTTTGCGGCAGCTTTTCCCTGCAATTCGGGGACCCTGTGGTACTTGCTGAATACACCGCAGGGTCACCGAAATGGGATCGGCAAAACAAACCGAATTGAAGAGAACGAAAAGTCACTGAACGTGCGGTGACTTTTCGAATCTCTTTGAATAACCCTGTATATCTAATGCCTTGGATTGTGAGCATAATTCGTTCTGGAAGCTTGCTTGTAATCCAAAGCGCTCTTATATCAAAGCGAATTTCCCCATAAGAAATAATGGAAAGTCTGACGATTGGTTACACAACCATTTATTCATATGAAAATGATTACAGTAATACAAAATACTGTACAGTATAGAGTAAAAATAAAACTAATTAACCTGCACGTTGCCTCTGAGAAGAATTGTGGCTGGAGGGATGGAGAGAGAGATGAGGAGGAGGGTTATTGTCCAGCATGTTTATCACTAACGGGATCACTATCTGTTGGGAGGGTTTCAGCACGTCCAGTGTAATGTGCGATATTATTATGCACGTTACACCGGTGCCCGCCCCGTCAAGCTGCCAGAATGCGGCGCCAGACGCAGGGAGGAAAGGTGACCATGGCTTCGGTTGTGACGTGACGTTCGGCAAACAAAGGGTACGCACTTTGACATCGTTTGTAGATCAAGACATCGTTTGTATATCAAGTCAAACTATATAAATAATTGCTGCTCTTGCAAAACGCTCTCAAACCAAGTCACTCTCAATCCAAGGTTTTACTGTATATACATACAGTACGCCAGGACAGCAGCACCCAACCAGTACTAAGCATAATGGGCAGACGCTACTCTTGACAATACATCAAGGGGCAGAGCACTCCATAAAACAAACTACACCATCACAAAGCTCAAAAGATTTAAAGACATTCACAATTTTCAAAGATTTAACAAAATTCTGGGTTTTATTTACAAATCTTTCCAAAACCTATTTACAGTATACCTTGGATTGCGAGCATAATTCGTTGCAGAAACATACTTGTAATCCATAGCACTCATATATCAAAGCAAATTTACCCATAAGAAATAATGGAAACTCTGACGATTCTCTCCGCTCAGATGCCCGTTTGGCTACTTTGCTGAGCACATGTTAGTGCACTCAGCCCTAAAAAGTGCGAGCCTCCTATGGAGGATTGCACTTTGTAGGCGCATCAAAGATTTTTGACGGGGAGAGTTTCAACACGCCTGGTGTAACGTGCAATACTATTATGCACGCTACACTATGTGGCCCTCCCCGTTGAGCCGTCAGAATGCTGTGACGGACACAGGGAGGATGGGTCATGCGGACGCACTCAGAGCGAACTGTTCGTATTGCAAAGGTTTCAACACGCCAGGTGTAACGCACGATATTATTATGCAAGTTATACCATGTGGCCCTCCCTGTTGATCTGTCAGAATCAGAATGCTGCGACGGACACAGGGAGGATGGGTTACATACTGTTCATCTTGCAAGACCTTGTTCGATTATGAATTTATAATGTATAAAAAAAATTGTTGCTCTTGCAGGCCAAGTTGCTCGCTAGACAAGGTTTTACTATATATTTATATAAGAATTGTAGAAGATATTTGCACATCCCAGCAATTCAGAGAACTGCTATGCCCACAGAGCTAATGTGCTACATTCGCCATATGCAGCAAGGATCTCTGGGTAGGGTTGCAAATGAAGTCCGCAATTACTCACTTTATTGCATCCTGGGTCTGTTTTAGCAAAGGTCTGATTATGCAATGAGGCACAGCCACTCCTGGACAGCTGTTTCAGGCTTATTATGCCCTCATCAGCAGGAGATAGGCCATGACTCATTGCTATTTGATTGCTTAACCAGTAGGGCAAATCAATACACACTTAAATTATGGTGGAGGGCAAAATGTGAGCTTAAAAGCCTCCAGATAGCAAATGGCTTTAAATCTCACTTTATGCCCTCCACCAGAATTTAAATGAGTATTGATTTGCCCTAAGGGTTAAGCAATCAAATAGCAATGAGTCATGGCCTATCTCCTGCTGATGAGGGTATAATAAGCTTGAAACAGCTGTCCAGGAGTGGCTGTGACTCGTTGCATAACCTGACCTTTGCTAAAAAGCCATCTGATATGGCATTGCAGTGGCAAGGAGGGTTCTATGTCAAAACAGACCTAGGATGCAAAAACGTGAGAAATTGCAGACTTCATTTGCATGTCCTTCCCAGAGTTCCTTGATGCATATGTCAAATTCAGCACATGAGCTCTGTAAAGCAATTCTCTGAATTGCTGGGATGTGTAAATGTCTTCTACAAATATAAACTTTATTATTTTCTATGTGGAGGCTTTTAATCTCACTTTTTGCCCTTCACCATAATTTAAATGAATTTATAAGTACATACACACACACATCTACCTACCGACCTACCTAGGGTTGTACAGGTTAATTTCAAAGGTACTAGACCACCTGAAAGGTTTCTCACCACTTTTGATCCCAAATGGTCAATGACAAATTACACCGTTTCAAAGACTCAAATTTCCCCTAGCCCTCCTTACATTATCACTCTTCCTAAGCGACAAGGAGAGTGGAAATCTTGAGTCATATATATATATATATATATATATATATCATGCTCCAGCCCTGGGATTGTACTGATGTCTGTATTACACAGCCTGGCTCTAACAGCCCTTGTCCTGAAACACTTTTATATTGGTTCCCATCTGGGTTTTCCCTCTGCTGAGCGCGTCCAGGAAGTTCCAGCTGCTGTGCGGAGGACGCGCTCAGCGCGTCCAATCCTCCCGGCAGCGAAGCGGCGGTGTGGCGGAGATCCCCGGCGGCAAACAGTGAGGGACCGACATCCGGGATGTCGGCCCTCACTGTGGGATCATGGGAGTCGCGGTGACGTCATCACGCCTGGCGTGATGACGTCACTTTCAACAGCCGCATAGACAGCCCTTAGGAGGAGGGGGGAGAGGTCCTTAGGACCTCTCTATCTCCTCATCGGTAAGGGCTGCAGTGATAAATGAGGCACAGATGGAAAGCCCAGAGCCTGAGCTTTCCAACGGTGTGCCTCATTATAATATAAAATGTAAAAAATATTTAAAAAAAAACATAAAGTAAAAAACACCACACACAGGGTCTTTAAGGGTAGTAAAAAAAATCAAAACTGCCCAGATGCCCCCAAACCCCACATTTAATAAAATTACAATCCCCTTTTTATTATTTTATTTCACATTTTATTGTTACAGCTATGTGATCACTGTAGTAACAATGATCACTTAGCTGTCACAATTGTCACTGCCACCTCCAACATGGCCGCTGAGGATAGAAATATAACCCTAAAATGACCCCGTAACCTAGCGATTGACCCTCCAGCCAATCACGGGGAATGAATTTTTCAAATCTTGATAATTTTTTCATTTCTATCCTCAGTCTGCATGTGGATTGCGAGGTGTTAGTGTCGCAGAGGATGTCTCCATAAAATAGGTGATAAATTGCTAATACACACATTATATATATATATATATATATATATATATATATATATATATATACATACACACACACATATATATACAATATACGCACACACACATATATATACATATTTACGCACGCACACACGCACGCGCACACACGCACACGCGCACACGCACACGCGCACACACGCGCGCGCACACGCGCACGCTTATATATATATATATAGAATATATTATATACGCACACACACGTGCATATATATATATACACACATATATATATTAGATACTATCAAACGGCGTAATTTTCTTTTGAAAATACATTTTCAGAAAGCAAATTATGGCTAAAAGGTTTCTAAGCGCTGAGGAAGCAGCTGACGTCCTTATGATGTCAGACTCTGATCCCAGCGCTGATGAATCTTTTGAAGATTCAGACAGTGACTTTGTCCCTGGAGCATCATCAGATAGTGACGGTTCCAGTGACGAAGAACTACGTGATGAGCCACGGCGTGGCCGCATGGAGTTACCAGGGTGCTCCCGTGGTAGTGCAGGGACCGCACGGTCTGTAGTTGCACTACCTGATCCTGCACCGGCCCAAAGCCTATTGCAGGGGTATCTGCAACACAGGCTGTGGCGATGCCTGAACCAGGATCTGACTGGACCTCCCCTAATATGGTCCAGCCAGAATTGCCACAATTTTCTGGCAATCCTGGTATACTAGTGGACACCACTAATTTTGAACCCATCAACTTTTTTCAACTATATATAGATGATGGGTTCTTGGAATTTATTGTTCAGCAGAGCAATCTGTATGCCGAACAATATTTTCAAGGTCTAGGGGCAGAATTGTTGCCAACTGCGAGGCGCGTAAATGGACCCCAACCAGTTTGCCAGAGATGAGGAAGTTCTGGGGCCTCACTCTGCAGATGGGGATTGTGCAAAAACCCAGCATAGCCTCATACTGGTCAAAAAAGAGTACCCAAACCACCCCTATCTTCCCTGCTACTATGAGCAGGGACAGATATTTATTGCTCCTGCGGTATTTGCATTATAATGATAATGCAAATGATTTGCCCCGTGACCACCCAGATCACGACCGACTGTACAAGTTGCGGCCACTTCTTGACCATCTGATGGCAAGATTTGAAGAGTTATACACTCCAGGCCAAAACTTGTCAGTCGACGAGTCCTTGCTGCTTTATAAGGGACGTCTTGTTTTCAAGCAGTACCTCCCTTCGAAGCGAGCTCGGTATGGGATAAAACTTTATAAACTGTGCGAAAGCTCCAGTGGATACATGTATCGCTTTCGTGTATACACTGGCAAGGACTCGCAGCTGGCCCCCCTGACTGCCCCCGCCCTCTCCACCACTGAAAAAATAGTGTGGGACCTCGCTTATCCACTATTCGGTAAAGGTTACTGTATTTATACAGATAACTTTTACACGGGTGTGCCGCTGTACAAATTTTTGTACAGCAATGGTACTGGAGCCTGTGGCACGATCCGTTCGAATAGGAAAGGCTTTCCAACAACACAGTTTGGGAAGCAAAAGAGAGGAGAAACATCTGCCTTGCGCTGCGGTGAACTGCTGGCTGTGAAATACACAGACAAAAAGGATGTGCATTTACTTACAACGATACATAATGAATGCACATCTGCAGTTCACGTCAGATGGAGAGATTCCCCTATCATGAAACCCCTATGTGTACAGGATTATAATCGATACATGGGGGGAGTGGACAAGTCTGACCAGATGCTTGTACCATATCTCGCTTCTCGCAAGGCATATGTATGGTACAAAAAGCTGGCAGTCCATCTGATACAGATGTCAATGCTTAACGCATTCATCTTGTATCAGGCCACTCATGCCCGACGGATAACATTCCTAAAATTTCAGGAATCTGTTATCGAGTCCCTTCTCTGTCCAGAAGAGAATGCTCCCATTGTTGAAGAGGTGGAAGATGTAATTAGGTTGCGTGACCGCCACTTTCCAGGCTACATTCCACCAACTGAGAAAAGAGTTACCCCATGTAAAAGGTGTCGGGTTTGCGCGCGCCAAGGGCGGCGTAAGGAAAGCCGCCTTCACTGCCCTGACTGCCCCTCCAAACCAGGTCTTTGTGTGCCTGATTGCTTCAAGATTTATCATACAGTGACACATTACTAGTGGCATACCGGACCGAATTGTTTCTCGGCTGAGAACAAACAGATTTCAGGTTGAGGTATGCCACTGATTTTGTGCTTCTTGATAAATCTGGCTATAGCACCGTTAAGATCTTTGCAGATCTTGATGACATTCTGATGGACACAGTGCAGTGTAATCTGGACAGAGCTTGCCCGGATCATGCTGGCATTTATTCCTGGATAGTGCTATTCCTCTAAATTTTCCCAAATAAAAAAACAAACCAAAACCAGCCCCATTATTTTATAGCAGTGTTAATTCAAGCGTTAATAAAAAAACTACCCACCACGTTTCACTACCCACTCCGGTTCAATACCCACCACATTTCACTACCCACTCCGGTTCAATACCCACCCCGTTTCACTACCCACCTACAGTTCACTACCCACCCCCAGTTATAATGTAATTCACCCCACATACAATAAAATAGGTTGCCCCATCCCCAACAATCTGATGTCCTCCGTACGTCAGATGTAGAAAGAAGCCTCTGAAGACAGATTGAACTGCGGTGTTAATGGTGTGTCTTCAACTTCTTTGTCTCTGCCCTTTTGCCCCTTGCCCTTTCACCCACTTCCCTTACCTATCTTCTTTCATGAATGGTGTGTGATTCAGTGAGTGAAACAGATGTGAATGGGGGGGGGGGTTTCTATTCCACCCCCTCTAATCCTCATTATCTTTCTCTTTTCCCCTTCCGTGTTTCTGCACTTTTCCCTTCTTTGTCCCCTTAACGTCACTCACTCCACTTTTACTAGCTTCTTGCATGAAAGGTGTGTGATTCGGTGAGTGAAACAGATGTGAAAGATGTGTGAATGGTCAGTAACCTGGTTGGGGGGACCCGGACCACTAAACCTGGGTCTCATTTTTTTTTATCACAAGGGTTGGGGCTTTGCATTGAGCTAGAGAAAGGCCTAGTTTTCAAAGATTTTATCATGTCTGAAGTGATTGAAATTATTTTTTTTTTTTTTTTTTTGCGCACAAATCCAAATTCCACAAGTTGTTGCGGGCTCAATATTTATGATAGAATAATAAGTAACCCCACGTTTGATTCATCTGGAAGTCTACTTTGTCCGGATATATACTTTATTTGGCATATTTTAGATCCCTGTTGAGCTAGAGCCATTTAATTGCAGGTATGCCTCCTTTCAAAAAACCGGCATAAAAAGCTTATCTAAATTTATTTTGCGCATGGCGCAAATTAGCACCTCCAACGCTGCCTAAACTTGATCTGTGCAATCAAATTGGATCTATTATTTTATAGGAGGGATATATTTATATAGTTAAGCAAAAAAAAATATTTTATCCCCAAAATTAATATGAAATTATGCAATATAAATCTTGACCTATTATGATTTTTTTTTTTACATTAACCCTTTCGCTGCTGAGGCTTTTCCCGCCCCTGTGCTGAGGTCATTTTTACCTGTTTTGCGCATCATGTTTAAGTGTTTTTGAAGGCTTATTTTAGTATATGACCAGACATATTATATATCGTTCTTTCCGTCAGACTCAGTAGATTCATAATATGTCATTATTATATATGTATACGTTGTCATGTCTTGTATATTATAACAAAAAATGCAATAAAATATGTATTTTCAATAATTTACAACGTGTAAAGTGTTTTTTTTCACATTTTAACATGCGAGCAATTGCGGTTATATTTTGTATGGGGTGCGCTTGTTAAAAAAATTAGAGATGGGGTCTCGTTACATTTTTTTTTGGGGAAAATGACACTATTTTTAACAAACGCACCGCATACAAAAATCGTTAGTGCAGCATCATTGTTCACATTATAATTGAAATGGGAACAATATTGCTGCATTAACAAACCCAAAAAAATAAAAAAAAAGTGTTTATTTTTCATTTTTTTTTTTTTTACAAAATTTTACACTTTCATGTTGGTATCGTTGGAACGGCCATGCTCTGGCCGATCCAACCATACCAAAATTTAACCCCTAACTGCCACGGATCGGGAGATAGGGAGTTCATTGGAACTCCCTATCTCCACAGTTGGTGGCAGTTAGGGGTTAAGTCTAGGACTGGCGTCATCGTGCTACGCACGATGACGCCAGTCCTCTGGGGGAGTTCCCGGAGGCTTGGCCGACATCCAAGATGTCGGCCAGCTCCGGGAAAGGATCGCGAACCGGCGCTTTTCAGCGCCGATTCGCGATCCAGCTCCCCAGGGGTTAATGCCAGGCATCATTTGGAAGGGCAGGCTGTGCCCTTCCAAATGATGCCTGGGTTAAGCCCCTGTGCGCCGCCGATCGGGAGGGAGAGAGGTCCGAAGGACCTCCCCCCACTCCCTTTCAGGCGCCTCCTCCGCACATGCGGGGGGGGGGGCGCCTGAATTAGGTGTCATCGCGCCCCCGCGATGACACCTAATTCTGGCGGCTGGTGGTCCGGATGCCGGGCTGACATCCAGGATGTCAGCCCGCACCGGAGGGGCCAGCGATCGGCCAGAACCCGGCGAACGCTGACCCCAATGTGAGGACGCGCTCAGCGGTCCTCAGCACACCAGCGGGATGCTGAGGACGCGCTGAGCGCGTCCTTAGCATTCAAGTGGTTAAATATGATGTTTTTTGAATAAAGTTATGAATAACAAAATAAATTTAAAAATGTGTCATAAAGGTCTCTCTTTTTGCGGAATTTTGTCTAGTTTCAGAAAATATATAGCTTTTCCATTTCAATTTGGTTTAGATATACAAATTTTATGTATTACATACAATGAGTCATGACATAAGAAAAAAGCAGAATTTTTTGATTTTTAGAAAACTGCATATTTTTGTACAAAAAAACATGAAATATTCTCCATTACACCATTTTTTAAAAAGGCACCTAATGTATCAATATATAACCACAATAGTTCTGGTCATAAAGTGTAGATAGAAAAAAAATATGCATTGTTGTTCTTCTGAATTTTAACAAAATTTTACTTTTTTTCCCCCTTTTTTTCTTTTTTTTTTTAAATCTTTACTTATACACATAATAATGATATATTTTTGAATCTGTGGAGTCTGCTGAAAAAAGGATATATAATTTGTCTTGGTCATATAATAAAACTTGACTTCAAATCGCATTTAAACATGATGAGCACAAAACGGTAAAAATGAGCTCAGCACACAGGCAGGAAATGCCTCAGCAGCGAAAGGGTTAATTAAGCCTCCTTAAGTATCAGAGAGACCCAGCATTCAGTGGTTCTGCATTGGAGTCCCTGACTGAAATCATTTGGCTGTGTGCTTTCCTGCAAACAAGATTCCCTGTACCTGTGCCCACCTTTCAGTGTATCCTGTATAAAGCATATCTATCCAGTCTTCTAATGGTCTTCATCCTGGTTCCTAATGTTGCATTGCCCTGCTGTTCCTGGATATTTCACCATACACCCTCCTGTGAGTTTCTATTTGTTTCCCTGTGGATTGATATACCGTGTACCGAACTCTGGCTCTCCATTTACGACAACTCTCTGGACTTTCCTTTATTGATACACCGTGTACCGAACCCCTGCTATGGACTAGCTTCATCACTCTGACAACCGCCTGCCACGACTTCTTGTTTATGGACATTTACCACGTCATTGCCTGCTGCCAAGTCCCTTTTGTTTTCCATATTACGGTTTCTCGCCGTCTTGCCTTTTATTCTGTCTTCCCTTTATCCTGTATAATAATTATTACTTTGTCTTGTTATTTCCTATGTCCTTGGTTTTCCTTAGGATCCTTTGTTTTTTTTTATTCTCCATAGCCCAGTATTCCTCTACATTGCTCTGTCTCAGCCAGTTCCATTCTGCTCTGTCTCAGTTAGTTCCTTCCTGTCTTGCCCTTGTATGTTCTTATTAAATCTATATTTTGCCTCATATTCCTGTCTAGCCTCCCCCCCTTTCTGTGTCGGCTGGCCTTGCTTGAGGGCTTCCGGGCCCCAACTTACCGCCCAACGCGCCTGACAATAAATATATATATATATATTATATATATACATATACATATATATACTCAAAAGTTTACATACCGGGGGCGGAGCCTGCATGGCCATGAGATAAGACGTGCCCTGTGATCTCTCCCGCTACTCCCGCACATTGAAGCCGAATACCGGACAAATTTCCCCCGCATTTCCTGCTCAGCCAGCACAGGAGTGCCCCTACACCCCCTGAGAATGGGGAACAACAAAAAAAAAAAGGAATCCGAGGTCGCAGTGGCGCCGATTTTCGCGCCCCGCCGCATGGAGATGCAGGCCCAAGATGGCGCCGGCGGGGACCCGCCGGAGGAGGTAGGAGATGATCCCCGGCAGGGGCCCCAGCCACCAGGGACGATATCGCGGCGATAGGGGCAAAAATCTCGGCCTCCCAATCTTTTCTGGCAGCAGAAATGGACCGCAATTTTCGGGCCTTAACGGCTGATCTGCAAGCCATAGGCGGACGCACCGCGGACCTGGAGGACCGCACTGACACTATAGCCTCCCACAATAATATGCTGGTGGACACCATCTCCACTATGGCGGCGAGTATCGGCCGTCTGGAGGCCCAGGTGGAAGACCTCGCAAACCGCAGTCGACGCCACAATGTACGCCTCCGGGGGCTCCCGGACTCGGTACACCACGACCAACTGACGGCGACCGTGGAGGGCATATTTAAAAAACTGTTGCCAAACATATCCCCATCCCGCCTACTCATGGACCGGGCTCACAGGGCTTTTGGGTCACGACCCCCCCCAGGGGGAAAATTTCGGGACGTAATCATAAGGTTCCATTATTATCATACCAAGGAGGCGCTTCTGAAGGAGAGCAGATCAGTGCATTTGTCATATGAGGATCACCCACTTTCTCTCTTGCCGGATGTGGCCCCCTCTACTCTGGCCAAGCGGCGGGAATGGCGCCCTGTGACAGAGGTTCTGAGAGCTGGAAAGATAAAATATACTTGGGGCTTCCCGTTACGCCTTGTAGTATACAAAGAGGGTCAAGCCTTCACCTGCTCCAGGCTACAAGATGCCCACAAGCTGCTAAACTCTCTTCAACTGCCGGTACCGGAGGATCTCCCAACATCCCCGAGCCAGTATGCGCTTGAAAAACTACCGCTGGAATGGAAGAAGGCCCCAGGATGAGAGGGCCGGGCAGGTTCATTCACGCCTTCGTCATCTCGCTGACCTCCCTAATGCTGGCTGCCATCGGCTGAGGCCTCGGCTTCGCCGACCGATGGGGAGGATGTGTAATGTATTGTATTCTTAAGTATGTTTGTAACTGGTTCATTCGGTTTGTATAGGTATGGCAACCGTCTCATATGTTCGGGTTTTTTGAGGGCTACCCGGTAGGTTTAGTGAGGATCCCTGATGGACATGTTTTTGTACTGGGACGCGGCCCGATTGGGTCCTACGGGCAGACTCGTGTCCACTGGGATCCTGGTTGCCATAATTTGCTATAACCCTTTTTTCTTGGCGGGAGGGGGGATTGAGATGCTCGAAAGCCATTGTTGGTAACCATGTGCCTTCTCCGTGTCTCCCATCTCGACTCTCCGGCTTGTCCTTCGTGTCGAGGTTTTATTTCTTTCCTTCTTCCTTTTTTTTCTCTCTTTTTTCTTTTACCCCTCGCTGTTCTATACTTTCTCCTTCTTCCCTGGGGGTGTGGAGTGGGGGGGCCCGCTGGTCCGTGTATCCACCATCTCACAGTTAAACCATGGCGTCATTGAAGTGTCTCTCCTTAAACGTTAAGGGCCTTAACTCCCCACGCAAGCGGCGTCTCCTCTTCCGGGAGCTACGCAAACAAAAGATTGATATCGCCTTTATACAGGAGACGCGAATCCCCCGTAGGGCCACCTTTAGACTGGCTGATGCACGCTACCAGCGGGTCTTCTCTTCTACTGCTTTGCCTAAACGTAACGGGGTCTCTGTCATCCTGCATAATTCCTGCCCCTTCCAGGTCGAGTCGGTGGAGGGGATGATTCTGGTAGATATGTAGTAGTACAGGGACACTTTGGTACCCACTCATATGCGCTTGCTTCAGTATATGCACCTAATACACCGGACAAGGAATTCTGGCCCGCGCTCACGGAATTCCTGGGGTCTCGCACACCAGGTGACTTAATTATTGGGGGTGATTTTAACGCCACACTTTGCGCTGCAGTAGACAGATCGGGAACAGGGGCCCCCACGCCGCAGGACCAGGCTTTCTCTTCCTTTGCGCGAGACATGGGATTGGTGGATGTCTGGCGGGTGCAGCATCCAGGAGAAAGGGACTATACATTTCTGTCACACCCTCATAAAACTTATTCGCGTATTGACTACTTCCTCGCCTCGCCCAACTGCATGAAGGTCATTGATGCCTCTTCCATAGGATCCATCACATGGTCGGACCACGCAGACATACACTTAGGTTTGACAGGTTTGGGGGGCTCGGTTAACAGGAGATGGAGACTAGACCCGATCTTACTGACGCGCCAAGACATTACAGACGGGATAGCTACGGAACTGACAGACTTTTTTGACTTAAACTCTGGAGAGGAGGTCTCTCCCCCCATGGTCTGGGCGGCCCACAAAGCCGTCATCAGAGGCGCCTTTATTAAACATGGGTCACAATATAAGAAACGCAGAAATACCCAGATCCTTGGCCTACAGGCAGACCTGACAGACAAGGAGAATGCCCACAAGACCTGCCCCTCGGCAGCTTCTTTCTTGGCGCTTCAAAACGTACGACAGGCTCTGAACCAACTACTGGTGGACGACGTGGGGCGCTCCATGATATGGACTAGACGTTTTTATTTTGAAAGGGGCAACAAAATGGACACTCCCTTGGCCCGTAAATTACGGCCACGACCCTATTCTGCCCCAATTTGTAAGCTTAGGAGCAGGGAAGGAGCGCTGGTGACCTCCCCTTCCGCGATTAGTGACTTACTGACCGCCTACTACAGGGACTTATACAACCATTCCCCTTCCCACACTACTGACAATCAACCCCTATGTAAAGACATTAAAGATTTTTTGTCTTCCCTTAGTTTACCCACGGTAGAGGGGAAGCAGGCGGAGACCCTAGTAGCACCCTTCTCGGCAGAAGAATTGTCGGAGGTGATAAAAGGAATGAAGCCACATAAGGCCCCAGGGCCAGACGGATTCACAATGGCGTATTATAAGAAATTTTCGGCCATCCTGGCTCCCCGCTTGCTCCCCCTCTTAACGCCCTCTTGACTGACGGACACTTTACCCCGGAATCACTGTCCGCATCTATAGTGCTGATCCCAAAGCCGGACAGGGACCCTCTACTCCCTGAAAACTATCGCCCTATCTCCCTGCTAAACACTGATGTAAAAATTTTTGCCAAACTTCTATCTAACAGACTGGACCTCCTTTTGCCACGCTTGATTCATCCGGATCAAGTTGGCTTTATACCGGGCAGACAGGCCTTTGACAATACGCGACGAGCAATCGACCTCCTATGGCATGCCTCCTCTTCCCACACGCCCTCACTTTTCCTGTCTCTTGACGCGGAGAAGGCTTTTGATAGGGTGGAGTGGCCATACCTATTTTTGGTTCTAGAACATTTTGGTTTCCCGGAAAAATTCATAGCAGCGGTCCGCTCCTTGTATGCCTCCCCGACTGCTAGCATAGTCTTACCGCACGCCCCTCCCACCCCATTTCAGATCTGTAACGGCACTCGCCAGGGCTGCCCCCTGTCGCCAGCGCTCTTTGCTCTGATCCTAGAACCCCTCCTGCAGGCGATACGACAGTCGGACGGGGTCCGGGGACGTAAGGGTGGGGGACCAGACTTACACTGTCTCTGCCTACGCTGATGACATCCTCTTGTCTCTCACGGACCCTACCGGGTCCCTGGAGTCGGTGTCCTCCTTACTGGCGCGTTTCTCGAACCTCTCTGGTTATAAAATTAACATGTCCAAATCTGAAGCATTGGCTATTTCTGTCACGGAGACTGAGAGTGCGCGCCTAGCGACAGAACACCGCTTCCGTATACAGCGCTCCCGACTCAAATATCTAGGGATATACCTAACAACCCGGACAGAAACCTTATATGGGGCCAACTACACCCCCCTCTTACGCACACTACAACAAGACCTGGATAGATGGTCCAGACACATGATATCGTGGCTAGGGCGCATACATTGTGTTAAAATGAATCTACTCCCCAGAATGTTATACCTATTTCAGACCTTACCGATTCCCCTGGTGGGGGAGGACTTGCAACGGATGCAGAGACACATTGATGATTTTGTTTGGGGTGGGGGCAGGAGACGGATTGGGCGGCAGACTCTCTATCGGCCCAGGGACCGGGGCGGTTTAGGTTTGCCTTGTTTACGTTCGTATTATTATGCCTCACAGCTTGCACAGATAGTAGCATGGCACTGCCCAACAACCGAACGCAGGTGGGTGGAGTTGGAACACTCTATGGCCCTCCCGCTCAAACTGGACCTCTGGATCTGGCTCTCAAGGCCTCACAGACCACTGCTGCGAACCGCCTGCCCGGCCATCACCAACTCACTGACAATTTGGACTAAGATCGCACTGAAATGTGACCTCACCTGCTATCCCTCCCCGCTGACCCCACTATGCCACAACCGAGAATTCGCTCCAGGACTTCAATCCGCCATTTTTTCGTCTCTCACAGCTAAAGGCCTACACCGCATCTGTCATCTCTTTCCCCGAGGAACCCTGCTCCAATATCAAGACCTGCAAGAGGGTGCCCATCTACCGCCGGCATCTCTCTTCAGATTCCTGCAGTTACGAGACTTTGCACTGAGACCACACATTAAACAAGCGGCACTGACAAAACTGACCCCATTTGAATCTATCTGCCTACGTGGTCGTTACACCAAAGGCCTAATCTCCTCTCTGTACCAACAGATTACTTGTACGCTGGACTGGGCAGAACTCCCCTACATCCGAGCTTGGCATGCAGACCTTCAGGAACAGCTGGAGGGGGACTCATGGCTGGACATTTGGGAAGCCTCCAGGAAAATATCAGTCTGCACCACCATCCAGGAACAGGCAGTCAAACTACTTATGCGCTGGTATACCACGCCAGCCCAACTGGCCAGGATTAAAAAGACACCCACGGGTGATTGCTGGAGACAATGTGGAGCCAAGGGCACGTATTTCCACATGTGGTGGACATGCCCTGTTATCCACGAGTACTGGTCCACTATACAAACCTTATTTGAGGAGGTCATGTCCTGCCGGATTCCACTGACACCGGACCTCTTCCTGCTGGCAAACCCGCTGGTAGACCTTTCACAGAGGGAACGCAAGTTGCTTATCAAACTCCTGGGAGCTGCGCGCAGGGCAGTGGCGGAGGGATGGATAAAAATGGAGGCCCCGTCGACAGGACGGGTACTCAGCCTCATCAGAGACTCCTTCCTGATGGAAAAACTGACGGCGATTGTACACCACACTATGGACTCTTTCTCTAAAACATGGGCCCCATGGCTCTCATATGATCCTACCTGCACTATCTGAAAATTTGGGTTATTTTGATGTGTACTGCTTCCCTCATAACGTGTTTTCTTCCCCCGACAGGCCGCCGCTCATGGGGAATTTTAGTAGTTGATGTGCTGCCTCTTTCTTCAGTATCTGTGACCGGCTGCCCACCCCCCCCCCACCCCCCACCTCTCTCTCCCCTTCTTTCCTTTCTCTCTTTTCTCTACTTTCTTCCTTTTTATACATAAATACAGGTAGCTAACCTGCAACGAAATCGGGACAGGGGGCTTTATTGGGCAGAAATGCCTCGCTTGATATTTTGCAAAGGTTTTACTGTTTTCCCCCTCCCCTTTCTATTTTTCTGTATCCACCACAACATTGATTTATGCTACTGAAAAATAAAGTCTTTAAAAAAAAAAAAAGTTTACATACCCTGTCAGAAATTATAATTTCTTGGCCATTATTCAGAGAATATGAATTGATAACACAAAAACAATTCTTTTCACTTCATGGTTAGTGTTTGCTGAAGCTATTTATTATCAATCAAGTGTGTTTACTCTTTTTAAATCATAAGACACAGAAACTACCCAATGACCCGATCAAACTTTACATACCTGGTGATTTTGGCCTCATAATATGCACACAAGTTGACACAAACGGGCTATTAAAGGTGACCATCCTCACCTGTGATATGTTTGCTTGTAATTGGGTGGAGTAAACGGTAACATCACTGCTCTGCGTGGAGCGAGCCTGTGGAGTCATGGGTTCGATCCCGACGAGTACCTCTCCTGTAATGTCCTTGGGCAAGACACCTAACGGTACATACTCGCCAGCCAGAACATACTTGAAAATGAAAGAAATCTCAATGTATCCTTCCTGGTAAAAGCCTTTCTCAAAAAAAAAAAAAAAAGATTAGTGTGTGTATAAAAGGTCAATGAGTTTCTGGACTCCTGACAGACGCTTGCATATTTCATCCAGTGCTGCACTATTGTTTCTGGATTCTGAGTCATGGGGAAAGCAAAAGAATTTTCAAAGGATCTGCCGGAAAAGGTAGTTGAACTGTATAAAACAGGAAATGGATATAAAAAGATATCCAAGGAATTGAGAATACCAAACTCTAATTAAGAGGTGGAAAATGAGGGGTTCTGTTGAAATCAAACCACAGTGAGGTAGACCAACTAAAGTTTCAGCCACAACTGCCAGGAAAATTGTTCGGGATGAAAAGAAAAGCCCGCAAATAACTTCAGGTGAAATACCAGACACTCTGAAAACATATGGTGTGGCTGTTTCAAGATGCACAATAAGGAGGCACTTGAAGAAAGATGGGCTGCATGGTCGAGTCGACAGAAGAAAGCCATTACTACGCAAATCTTCCCCCAGTCTAAAGTCACTCAAGAGCTCCCTATTAACATACCTCAATGCGGAATGCACCTGTAAACATGTAACATAATGACTATTTCCTACATATTTATTTTCTGTTAATGTGTATATTTGTGGTTTTTTTTATATATTTATTTATTTATAAAGGATTTTACCAGGAAGGATACATATCTTGCATTGTATAACTTTGTATTTCTGTAACAACTGTAACATTTTAATGTTTTTGAACCCAGGACATACTTGAAAACGAGAGAAATCTCAATGTATCCTTCCTGGTAAAATCCTTTATAAATAAATAAATGCCACAAAGTATCCTGCTTACAATATGCCAAACAGCACAGAGACCAGCCTCAAACCTTCTGGCACAAAGTCATTTGGAGAGATGAGACCAAAATTTAACTTTTTGGTCACAACCATAAACGCTACATTTGGAGAGGAGTCAAAAAGGCCTATGATGAAAGGTACACCATACCTACTGTGAGACACGGAGGTGGATCACTGATGTTTTGGGGACGTGTGAGCTACAAAGGGACATGAAATTTGGTCAAAATTGATGGCAGAATGAATGCAGTATGTTATCAAAAATACTGGAGCAAAATTTGCATTCATCGGCCCAGAAGCTGCACATGGGACGTACTTGGACATTTCAACATGACAATGATCCAAAACACAAGGCCAAGTCGACCTGCTATTGGCTACAGCAGAATAAAGTGAAGGTACTGGAGTTGCCATCACAGTCTCTTGACCTCAATATCATTGAGCCACTCTGGGGAGATGTCAAACATGCAAGACAGGAACTAGAGGCTCTTTGGAAAGAAGAATGGGCAGCTTTACCATCTGAGAAGATAAAGAGCCCCATCCAAAAATACCACAAAAGACTTCAAGCTGTCATTGATGTTAAAGGGGGCAATACATGGTATTAAGAACTGGGGTATGTAAACTTTTTGATCAGGGTCATTTGGGTAGTTCTTGTTGTCATTATTATTATTATTATTTTTTAATTTTTTTGAGAAAGGATTTTACCAGGAAGGATACATGGAGATTTCTCTCGTTTTCAAGTACGTCCTGGGCGGCGAGTATGTACCGTTAGGTGTCTTGCCCAAGGACACTTACTGGAGAGGTGCTCTTGCTGGGATTGAACCCATGCATCCACAGGCTCTCTCCACGCAGAGCAGTGATGTTACCACTACTCCACCCAGTCGGTATTGTGATTTATAAAGAGTAAACACACTTGATTGATAATAAATGGCTTCAGCCAAACACTAACCATGAGTGAAAGAATTGTTTTTGTATTATCATTCATATTTTCTGAACAATGGCCAAGAAATCATAAATTCTGCCAGGGTATGTAAACTTATGAGCACAACTGTATGTGTATATATATATATTAGTCATTTAAGTTATGGTGGAGGGTAAAAAGTGAGATTAAAAGCCACCACATAGCAAATAATCTAGTGTATATAATTGTGAAGACCTTTACACATCCCAGAAATTCAGAGAACTGCTTACAGAGCTCATGTGTTACATTTCCCATATGCAGCAAGGATCTCTGGGAAGGACATGCAAATGAAGTCCGTAACTTCCCACCTTTTTTGCATCATGGGTCTCTTTGCCCAAAACAGCTGTCCAGGAGTGGCTTTAGCTTTGAAAAGAAAAAAAAAAATTTTAGTATGGCATGGCATGGCACTGGCAAGGAGGGTTCTGTGTTAAAACAGACTAAGGATGCAAAAAAGTGGGAAATTGCGGACTTCATTTGCATGTCCTTCCCGGAGTTCCTTGCTGCATATGGGGAATGAGCTCTGCAAGCAGTTCTCTGAATTGCTGGGATGTGTAAATGCCTGGGCACGATGTAAAATTATTTTCTTTGTCTTCATTCACTTATATGTCAAATTTGGCTTTCGACAAGCTCTTTAGTTTAAAAGTTTCTATATATAAAGTAATGGAAACAGAAGCATTTAACACAAGGCTTTTAAAATAAAGACAGTGTGCATTCCATTTAGAAAGCTCACATCATTTACGTGCTTTGCCAATGCCTTCTACTTCTATAGGACTCCGTTTTAATATCACTCAATACTGTAGTAGTCAATTCTGGTGCCTACATGCTGAGCTAATGCTACTGCTGTATTCTGGCAGCAGCTCTCAGCATGAATACAAAGTGATTTTCATTTTCTTTGTTCCAGTGAGAAACATCAGGAACAATAAGATTCACATTGTACTAAAATAACAAAGTACACGCGGTTTATCATAGTAAAGAAGGCAAAAAAAAAAGCTAGATTGTACATAGGAGCACTCAGAAACAATCAAGCATTTTGAAGGGTTATGGAAGCAAAATGAACAAAAATTTGTTACTAAATTGTTGACAAAATGTATTCCACGTCATATCTGATTACACTCTTTTGGCCCGAATAAATACACAACTATAAAAGGAAAACAAATGTATAAAATGGAATCAAATTGAAAGAGAAGTGGCTTTCTGAAATAACTGTTACCTATGAAGATGTTAAAAGATACATTCTTGGTACTGTATGTAATTTAACCATTTCTGTACTAGAATAATGCACAAGGTTTCCACTTGCTTGTGATAATTGTCATTTGTGTAAATCCAAGGTCATCAGTGCCTAGTGTTTGCACTATCTGTGTTACGTCCTCGGCCCCCGCAGCGCTACCTGTGGGGTTTGGGCACCAACCAGTGTCGCTGGCTGCCAGCATTTAGTAATGGCCGATCGGCGTCTGAGGGGTGGGGCCTGGCGTGGTCACGAGGAGCCGTCGGTTTTAAAGCAGGGCGTGAGTACCCTGACGTGGAGTAAAGTTCCCGCATCGCCTGCTGTGTTTATTCTTACTGATTTGATTACTCAGTTGCCGACCTGCTTGTACGAGGACCCTGTATTACGTTTCTGACCCGGCTATTCCTTGTGACGATTCTCTTGCTGATTCCCTTGGTGTTTTGTCTAGCGGTTCTGTGTTTATATTTATGTTTAACCGCATGTTTGCTGTTTGGAGTTCTGCCCGACACCTTGGCAAACTCATCTCTCGCCCATGGTCTCTGTTGATGAAACAATCTGGTTTGAGTCTTAATCACAAGGCAGCCAATTGTGAGTCTATCTGCCAATTCGTGAGACCTAATCATCGCCCCAGTGATCTGTTGTATGCACTTGCTGGTTACAGCATTAACACCAAGTTCATTGATTTTGTGACTGCCCTGCAGGCTGCACAATTCACCTACCACGCTAACGCCTTGTCCAAAAACAAATGTAAATTTGATTACGCCTATCTTGTATGCTCATGTTTCCAGGCAATGTATCTATGTGATTAACGTTTATGAGTTTACACTAAGCAATCTCTTGGTCTCGTAACCGATTGAGCTTAAGTGGTATTTAGGATTTTGTACTACCTCCCCGGCTTGGGATATCAGGTTTTACAGTCCTCCTTGCTTTGAGATTTTGTACCAGACGAATCTGTTCACTAAGCTCCTAACAACGCTGCACCAGGGTGAGCGCCATAGCACCCGTTACAATCTGCCATAAAATAGCCACAGGAATTCATAATTTATTGAGGTTATTCTGTAGAAGCGTAGCTTAAGGAAAATGGGGTGAAAAGACAACACAGTATATAAGCGATCACGTCAGGGCTGGATTAAGATCTCTATGAACTCGGAGCTGAAGATTTTGGGGGAATTTTTTTGGAATTTAATGAAATGAAAAGATATTTTAGGTTATTTAGGCTAGGGTCAAATGAATGCATTTTTCGCATCATCCTTAAAAAAAGTGCGTCTGAACGCATTGAAGTATTTTTTCACGGAAGACACGAAAGCGGTCATACGATGCGCATTTTCGTGCGTGATTTTTGATGGAGCTATTAAAAATAAATGGACGTGATGTTGGCAGGACATGTGCAGCGTCTGATGTCTCCTAATCACGCACACACGCCACTATGCCGACGCAGCGCACTCTGTGCGTCAGTACTAGCGGTTCTACTTTCTTTAAAAAATGCATTTGTTTGCCGCTTGCGTTGCGTGGCCGAACTTTCGTGCGGCCGTACTTCGTATATTGGCCGTCATTGCCTGTCATTTGCTGCTACTACGGCAGTGATTAAGTGCGCCTAAACGCACGTTCAAAATGCGTTAGTCTGACCCCAGCCTTAATGGTACAGATATGGGTATTATTATTATTATTATTATTATTATTCTTTATTTATAAAGCGCCAGCATATTCCGCAGCGCTGGACAATAAGCACAGTACAGACAGGGTTACAATACATTGAACAACATTTGACAAACAGTACAGGAGGAGATGAGGGCCCTATTCCCATAGGAACTCACAATCTGGGAGGGTTGGGGTTGGAAACAGGAGGAGAGGACTGTAAGGTGAGAGTGATTGATGGTTGCGTCACTGAGTTGGGTGGTAGGCTTCCCTAAATAGGAATGTTTTAAGGGAGCGTTTGAAGGAAGAGAAGTTAGGGGAAAGTCTGACAGTACGAGGGAGAGCGTTCCAGAGAGTGGGGGCTACGCGTGGGTATATCTAACCAGGCAGATACTGTGTGAGCAAATTTCCATTCAGATTTCAATGTGTAAAAGGTTTTTTTCAAATTTTATCATCCAAACCTATGTGATTATATATTTGTAAGAATATCAATTCTTACATATTCTATAGGGAATTATTGTTAAAAAAATTAAATGGGAACCTGTCACTGCATTTTTCTGAGAAAATATACAATTGTAACCAAAAAATTTTAAAAAAAATATTATTTCCCTTGCGTTTTGGAGGAAGGTGTTTTATGAATAATATGACCATGTATAAAAAACTGAACTTGCTCCCAGTGTGGGAAATGAGAAGGTGAATAATTGTTGTGATATTGCTCACCTTATACGTGACAAATGGACAATGCCATCGCTTTGGAACTAAAAAAATCTAAATAAAAAAAGTTTTTTTGGTTTTGTTTTTTTAGATTTTACATGGTCACGTTTATACTCTGACCTGTCCAATGACACCTCACTTGACCTTGGGAGGT
Organism: Leptobrachium leishanense; assembly: GCA_009667805.1. Classification (NCBI taxonomy): domain Eukaryota; kingdom Metazoa; phylum Chordata; class Amphibia; order Anura; family Megophryidae; genus Leptobrachium; species Leptobrachium leishanense. The sequence continues at coordinate 105,414,742 of CM019064.1, forward strand.
GTAAAGATTAGTGACACAGGGTTCCAAGTCGTCCTCCCCCCCAGTGCTCTTTGCTGCAGTGCGGCATTTAGATTTTTGATGTAACAATTTGTAATAATGGATTGTGCCATCACCTCCACACTTGGTGACATGAGAAATGAGATGGTGAGTTAGTGCAGCATCATTGTTCACTTTATAATTGTAAATTGAAAAATATTGCTGTATTAGAAAGAAAAAATAAAGAATTATTTATTATTTTATTTTTATAGTTACATAAAACCTGGCCATGTTTGGTATCATTGGAAAGGCCATGCTACCTCACATGACCCAGTAGCTGCTATTCAGTTGAAGATACAGGGGTCCAATTGCCAATCAATACAGATATAGTTATCCTTTCTCTGGGTTTATTCTGGAACATGGGGCTGATGGATCACGTAATCCATTACATTTTTAACATGAAAACAAATGCAACAAATGTGTTTGTCTGTCGGGATAGAAATTCCTACCTTCTTTGCCCATGTGTTATTGGCAATGATAGGGGAAGTCTAGATGAGCGTCAGGGGAAACATATATTCAAATATATTTACTTGTCTTAAATATATTTTATAGGCCCTGAGCAAAATATATTTGTGTATCAATATATTAATTGCTATATCGTTATGCCATTTAAGGAAAATATAGTTCAAGTAGAATTTAGTTTCAAATTTGCAGTGAATCACCTAAATGTGCGCTTTAGTAGTTCTCATGGGTATAGGAGAATTTGTTGTTTCACTTACAGGGTTATTCAGAGAAAGGTGAAACTTTGGAGAAGTGAAAATCCTAGGTCAAAATAGCCAATTTGGACAGTGAGATAAATGGGCAAATTTTTCTGGTTTGGCTGTTGTGACCTAGAATTTTCACTTCTCCAGTCATTCTCCTGAGTTTCACCTTTTTCTGAATAACCCTGTTAGTTTGGCTTCGATAAAAAAGACACAGCTCCACAAAAAGGCAAGAGAATATAAGGTGACTTCTCTTCTTATAAAATAGGAATATCTCACTCTGTGTGAAAAATGGCCTTTAGCATAATAAAATCTATTATACACAATCATTTATAAGCCAGAGAAGCCCAAATGAATTGGGTGTGCAAACATGAAACATTTATTATTTACAAGCTAAATAATCAAATATCAATTTGCACTATTTCTATCATGAACCAAATAAGAAATTAACAAAAAAAAGTGCAGCTGGGGACCGAAAAAGTTACCAAGAGGAATTCATTTAGCTGGCATCTCTTATGTGTATGTCTATAATATACATACTACTAATGTTCATAGTGTCCACTGCTCAGACATATTATTTGGGCTAAGTCTGCCGATAGACTTGTGATTCTCAATCACAGTATCGACATACTATGCTGCTATCTGGCCTGTCAATCAACATCCTGGGCCTACCTCCTTGCGGGGCACAGAATTGTCTTGTTGATTATATGCCAAAGTTCCTGACAATGGTATCCTAAAACAAGGATTCGGCTATTAAGCTGAGGTAAAAAAGTTGCATCTTTGAAAACAATGTTCTGGTTCGATTGTGTTTAGGGTTAGAAATTAAGGTTAAGAATTAGGGTTAGAAATTAGGATTGTGTTCAGGTTTGGGATTAAACCTAACCATAAGATTCTGCTCCATGTTTCGGTAACAATTTCTGACCCTTCTTTTGATTATCGCTGCCAGTGGCGTCACTAGGGTTGGTGTCATCTGGTGTGGTAACTCATGGTGTCACCCCTCCTCGAGTTTTACAGTTCTTTTTTTAACTACTCTTACTCATAAATCAGAACTCCCATATAACACTGAATGCTCATACACGGCGCACATTACTGTGAGGTCTATTGCTGTGGAGCTCTGTGATATGCTCATACACACAATACTGAGTTTTATTGCTGTGGATTCTGTTATATGCTCATACACATTGCACATTTATTTATTTATTTTATTTATAAAGGATTTTACCAGGAAGGATACATTGAGATTTCTCTCGTTTTCAAGTATGTCCTATAATAATATAATAAATCCTATAATAAAGTCCTATAATAATATAATAAATCAGCGTGAAGAAGATAGGCAAACCTATAAGATTAGGCAGAAAGAGGCAAAGCAATTTATAAGAGCTTCCAAAGCACACGCAGAAGAGAAAATAGCTCAGTCAGTAAAAAAGGGGGACAAAACATTTTTTAGATACATACACGAGAAAAGAAAAGTAAAACAAGGATTAGTTAGATTAAAAACAAAGGAAGGAAGGTATGTAGAAGAGGATAAAAGTCTCGCTGACTGCCTCAATAAATATTTTTGTTCAGTCTTTGCAGAAGAAAAGGAAGGAAAGGGACCTCAGTTAGGAGAGAACACTAAAGAGACATTTACATATGAGTTTACAGAGGAGGAGGTTCTAAAGCAGCTGTCTAAAGTAAAGACAAATAAGTCAATGGGGCCTGATGGGATCCACCCTAAATTATTAAAAGAGCTCAGTGATGTAATAGCAAAACCGTTAACAGATTTATTTAACCAATCCTTGTTAACAGGAGTCGTCCCAGAAGACTGGAAATTAGCAAATGTTGTGCCTATTTACAAGAAGGGTAGTAGGGAGGAATTGGGGAACTATAGGCCAGTTAGTCTTACGTCAGTAGTAGGGAAATTAATGGAAACCATGTTAAAGGAAAGGATTGTTGAACATCTAAAAACACATAGATTACAAGATCAGAAACAACATGGGTTTACCTCAGGGAGATCATGCCAAACTAATCTTATTGATTTTTTTGATTGGGTAACAAAAATAATAGACACAGGTGGTGCAGTAGACATTGCTTATTTAGATTTCAGTAAGGCTTTTGATACTGTTCCGCATAGAAGGCTTATCAATAAATTGCAATCTTTGAGCTTGGATTCCAATATTGTTGAATGGATTAGGCAGTGGCTGAGTGACAGACAACAGAGGGTTGTGGTAAATGGAGTTTATTCGGCGCAAGGTCTTGTTACCAGTGGGGTACCTCAGGGGTCAGTACTTGGACCCATTCTCTTTAATATTTTTATTAGTGATATTGCTGAAGGTATTAATGGAAAAGTATGTCTTTTTGCTGATGACACAAAGATTTGCAACAGGGTTGATGTTCCTGGAGGGATCAGCCAAATGACAAATGATTTAGGTAAGCTAAAAAAATGGTCAGAGTTGTGGCAATTGAGTTTTAATGTGGATAAGTGCAAGATAATGCACCTGGGACGTAAAAACCCAAGGGCTGAATATAGAATATTTGATACAGTTCTAACCTCAACATCTGAGGAAAGGGATTTAGGGGTTATTATTTCAGAGGATCTAAGGGTAAGTAGTCAATGTAATAGAGCAGCAGGAAATGCTAGCAGAATGCTTGGTTGTGTAGGGAGAGGTATTAGCAGTAGGAAAAGGGAAGTGCTCATGCCACTGTACAGAGCACTGGTGAGACCTCACTTGGAGTACTGTGTGCAGTACTGGAGACCGTATCTCCAGAAGGATATAGACATCTTGGAGAGAGTTCAGAGAAGGGCTACTAAAATGGTGTACGGCTTGAAGGAGAAAAGTTACCAAGAAAGGCTTAATGATCTTAACATGTACAGCTTGGAAAAAAGACGAGACAGAGGAGATATGATAGAAACATTTAAATACGTAAAGGGAATCCACAAGGTAGAGGAAGGGAGTATATTTAAAAGGAAACAAAATAGCAAAACAAGAGGACATAGTGTTAGATTAGAGGGGCAAAGGTTTAAAAGTAACATCAGGAAGCATTATTTTACTGAGCGGGTGGTGGATACATGGAACAGTCTTCCAGTAGAAGTGGTAGAGGCCAAAACAGTAATTGAATTTAAGCAGGCATGGGATAGGCATAAGGCTATCCTAAACAAAAGCTAAATCCAGGTAAAGTATCCATGTAATTGGGCAGACTAGATGGGCCGAAAGGTTCTTATCTGCCGACATTTGTCTATGTTTCTATGTCCTGGGTTCAAGAACATTGAAGTGTTACAGAAATACAAAGTAATACAATGCAAGATATTAAAAACACAAATATACAGATTAACAGAAAATAAATATGTAGGAAATAGTCATTATGTTACATATTTACAGGTGCATTCTGTATTGAGGTATGTTAGTAAGGAGCTCTTGAGTGACTTTAGACTGGGGGAATATTTGATGGTGTCTGGGAGGTTATTCCATAACTGCGGTGCTCTGTAGGAAAATGAGGACCGAGCCACTGTCTTTTTGTATTGTGGTATTGCAAGTAAGGTGCTGGTCCTGGATCGGAGGTTATAGCATGAGGGAGCTGCTGGGGGAAGCAGCCTATTCAGGTAGGGTGGCAGCTTCCCAGAAATGCTCTTAAACACCAGGCTGGAAAGGTGAAGGGTGCGTTTAGGCTGGGGTGAGACCAGCGCACTTTTAACGTGCGTTCTGGCGCACTTAATCACGGCCGCACTAGCAGCAAATGACGGGCAATGACAGCCAATATACGAAGTACGGTCGCGCGAAAGTCCAGCTGCGCAACGCAAGTGGAAAATGAACGCATTTTTTCGAGAACGCAGAACCGCTAGTACGGACGTACAGAGTGCGCTGCGCCCGCTAGCGGTGTGTGTGTGTGATTTGGAGACGTCAGACCCTGCTCATGTCCGGCCAACATAACGTCCAGACGCAAAAAGTTTCCTGGTTTGGATTCGTAAAACATTGCGCACGAAAATGCGCATCGTATGACCGTTTTCGCATATTCCGTGAAAAAATACATCAATGCGTTCGGACGCACTTTTTTACGTTCGCGTGTAAAAATGCTTTCGTTTGACCCTAGCCTTAGACTCCAGCGATGGCCAGTTTAGCTCTTTTAACGTGTCACAATGGTGGGTCATGTAGTTACATTGTAATGCAAAGCGGCAGAATGAGTTATACAATGTAGTAAGTTTCTGAAGGTGTGTTTGCGGGGCGGCTGCATACAATACATCTCCGTATTCAATAGCCGGCATACATTACTGTGAGGTTTATTGATGTGGAGCTCTGTAATATGTAAACTCACAGGGTACATTTCTGTGAGTTTTGCTGCTCCGCAGCTCTGTGATACACTCATACACATGACACTTTACTGTATCACAGAACTGCACAGCAACAAAACTCACAGTAATTTGCGCTGTGTATGAGCATTCCCGGCATGCAGCATCTGCCTCAGATTGATAGGAGTCCTATAACTCTCAGACATCCTTTACATGCTGAGATGAGTGAGTTCTCAGCATGAACAGTTTGCCTCAGAGTATTTGGCTTTCCACCCATGCAGTGGCACAGTGGTTGAGGTGTAGGAGGGTGACAGTGCCTGGTAGTGGTACGGTGACTGGGTGGTGGAATAGTAGTGGTTTAGAAGAGACATTAACTTTGTGGTGTAGTAAAAGCAGTGAGGTCTACACACACATACCTGGCTGCCTGGTTGTCCTGCTCTGAGAAAGTCCAGACGGGGTGAGGTGAGGGGGCCCCCCACGGCAGCACAGCTCGCCTTGTTCTGCTCCTTCCTAAAATCCTGTGTGACCGACTAACGTTGGCGCTAGCCATGTGAAGTGTGGCGTCAGCGTGAAGGAGGAGCTTAGCGGGAGCCAGGAACACTGCTGACTGGCGGAGCCGATAGAAACATCACACACATGCACAGCCTGCTGTGTGTGTGTACAAGCACACGAGCAGCTGTCACTCATGCAGCCTGCTTGAGTGATTGTATACACACAGCAGGCTGCGTGAGATTTTTCCGATCGGCTCCAACCTCTGCCAGTCAACTTGCCCCTGCTGGACGAGGAGTATTGCGGGTGCCGGACACATAGTGGCGGCTTTTTTGCCACCCACTGGAAAGTGACGGTCTAGGCCTTGCCTACACAGGACATATTTGAAAATGAGAGAAATCTCAATGTATCCTTCCTGGTAAAATACTTTGAAGAAAAAAGCTATTTTTTTTTGCTCTGTGTGTCACACTAGGGCCGGTGTCACCCGGGTGCAGTCCACACCTCTCTTGTGACGCCAGTGCACGCTGCAGAATTGGAGCAGAATGTTAGGGTTAGCCCTAACCATAAAACAAGCACAAATATTAACTAACCCTAATTCCTAACCCTAACCCTATATCGAATATCTAAACATATCAAAAAAATCAATACAAAACTACCAACACCAGTATTCTTATGACACTCAATCCATCCATATTGCTCTTGCATTACCTTTGCTTGTCTCGTTATTCTGCAAATGCATCTTTAATAGTTTACTTACAAATAACGATAAGGAGGTTTCAACTATATTTTTTAAAAATGTACTTAGGTAAAATTGTAAGGTAAAATTATAGAATTTTTTGACAATAATATTTCGGACCCTGTTCAAAATGCTGCTGAACGGAAGATAACATATACTTCTTAACCCAATGCTTTTGTAAAGAAAGGGAATAAAAGACAATTTCTATAATATGATTAAGATGTTCTTGATTTCTTTTTCCTGGACTCGTGCCTGTCAAACAAGCTCTTCTTTAAACCTCTTAGAAGGTTTTACATTAAGCTCAGGCACCTCTTAAGGATCTGCTATATATCATGAGAGGCACTTGATACAAGATAGTAAGCATGAAAACAACAAAAACACTCGTGCAGCAGCCACCTCAGAACACACTCGAAAACATATCTTGAGAGATATGCTAAATTATATTTTAGTACTCAAGGTGTGTAAAGATATAGGGGGTTATTCAGAGAGTGCTCTCCTGTTCCCTGCACTTTGGGGAATCAAATTTCCCCAGAGTTCAGGAAATGGACCCGAAAATCCGACGCAAAACTGTCGAAATCCCGTTGACAACCCGCTGAAAAACACATCTGATACGATCCGAAGTATCGGATCACTCGAACCGCCGCAAAAAAAAAGCACGCTGAACAACTCCGGAAAAAGCCCACGAGTTGCCAAACACAGTGCAGACCAGCCGCCAGAAAAAGCCGACAAGCTGACGAACGGGGTAAAATAAAATAAATAAAAAAAAAACATTGAAAGTTTCAAAATTTAAACATTTGTAACATTCTGTTACAGAATGCCGAAAAAAACACGCTATAAAAAGAAAAAAAGGAAACATTTTCAGAAAAAAATCAAAATTTAATGCCTAAAAGATCCTAAAAAAAATCTATAAATGAAAAGACTTTTTTAGACGCAGATTAAAATAATAAACGGTTTATTAGATATTGTATAAAAACGGGAATATTTTTAACATTGAAGCCTATGGAATTCGCTTGAATAAACTTGCCAAATGAAACCACTGAACACCAGGACAATTCGGCAAATTTTCACTGCTGGTTTTTGTTCTCTGAATAGATTAACCATTGCTTCTCTACTTGCTGGCAGTTTGCCAAAATTTGTCTAACTGCCTGCTCTCTGAATAGCCGAATGGCCACGAAATAGCACCGTATGGGGAAGTTCCCTGTTCGGTGCCATTTTGGGGCCAGATTGGCCGTCTCTGAATAACCCTTATAGTCATATAGTTTGTACATTCGTTTAGCTACTTCATTGTAATACATAAGCACATACTTTATGACAGCTAAAGGCTGACTGTAAGCCAAGTTTTAATACCCTTGCATTAATTGGTGATAAATCATTACTGCTGGCACTATTCTGCTTAAATTACAATTAAACCTCTAGCAAATATTTTAAAAACACTCACCTTCCACCAATCAGCAGACATCTTATACCTGCTCTTCTACCACAGGTAACCCAACCAAGTAACAAGTATTATTTCTGCAGACAAATTATGGGCTTTTTAACCACAATTCAGCTATTTTTAAGTTCAGGAGATTTAAATAAAGGCATACTGTCATGTTGATTTCCCCAAAAAATTGGATTAATAACTGGCAGTCATGCCTATACTCTATAATGTAAATTTCTTCTTTAGTGATTCAATTCAAATTTATCAGTAAAATATAATGTGTTGAGAGGTATTGGTAGATGTCTCTTTGGGCTTGGAAATAGAGAAGATCACACAGAAATCATCAATTTTCTGTCCCAACGCACCCGACTATATCCGCCACCTTGCGAATCTGGCAACGGCTGCGGAGGTCCACGCCATTAGCCCGCTGGCCCTCCCAGCTACTCCCGCTCCGCCACCTGCCAGCCTTTTCACCACGACTGCTGCCTATTTCTGACACTGATGCCCCACCGGCACCCTTACCTGGCACCTACATTGACAGTGACTGAGCTAAACTGCACCAGGACGTCCCTTTAGTGCTCCCCGACTCCTTCCTCACCAGCTTCCACATGCATGGTCTCTTAACCTATCTTCGCTCCCTGACCCCGCTCAACAAATACACACGCCCAGAGACAGGTTATAAACTATTATCTCGATGGTACAGGGTGCCATCCTCAATTGCTGCCAACTTGGCTGCGAATGACGCCTCCTGCTGGAGATATAGGGCGCCAGGCGCAGGCTTGTTGCATATCTGGTGGTCCTGCCAGGTGCTTCAACCATTTTGGAGCTAGGTTCACAACGCCATTAGTAAAGTGTCTGACTCCCCACCGGCTTTTACGCCAGCGGCCATGCTGCTCCATCACATGCCTCTTCCCATAGACGCCTACAGACATTCCCTTGACACTTGACTCCTGAAAGCCGCCAAAACGGTTATCCCCAGGCATTGGAAGTCCCCGTTTGCCCCTGCTTTCCGCAAATGGTTGGATGAAGCCCATCGCATCAGGGACATAGAGGACTTAATGCACCAGTCCTCTGGCACTATTGCCACGCACCTAAGGCGCTGGTGTTACTGGTCTGCACCTGACCCCCCCTCCGTTATCATATAGATCCCCCTGTTAACACCAAGTGCTAGGCAAGTGGCCCTTCCCCCTATACCCACCTTTCCTGCAAATTCACCCTTTTCCTGCCCAACACTACCCTGTTGATTACGACACTAACTGCATTTGCTGTCGAATAAGACATACAACTGCCTGCATGTAAATTGTTTGATGTGCGCACTACCTGCCCCAGTGCTACTCCTTTACCCACTGCGAGACAGGTGTATGACATGGTGATCTTTTATGATTATCCTATATGCTGTACAATACCCCCTCTGACCAATGAGAAGTTTACCTTTTATTCTGCACTGTAAAAATCTTAATAAAACTTGTTACAATTAAAAAAGAAATCATCAATTTTAATATTAGTGTTAGCTTAGAAACGTAACCTTAACTCTACAAATAACCCTAAACCCCTGAATAACCCTTGAAGGCAACCTTAACAGTACTTGACACCAAGGGTTACTTTTAGGGTTGGTTTTAGTGTTACTAACAAGGGTTAAATAGAGACAATTTTGGACAGAAAGCCATTTTTTGTGCTTATTGCAGCTCGATTGTTTCTAAATGGGATGATTTTTTGTGGAATCAGACTGTGACCGAATCGATTCAATTAAATCATCTAACATCTTGGAAAAAAATATCAGTTGAAACTAGTCAATATTTATTTATTATCTTCGAAAAAATCAACCAATGTAATTAAATTCAACCCTATATTACAAACAAACTTAGGGACCAGAGGCAAAAAGTGTAGAGGGCCCTGCTCACATGAGCTTACAATCTAGAGGAGTTGGGGTGGAGAAGAACAAGAAAATGTCCCAGCTTATTAATGATCAAGATCACTAGTGTGTGTGTATCAGAAGTAGTGACAGTCTGTATGCAGTTTCCCCATTATAAACCCCATCTAAATTTATAGGGTTACACAATTGTTTAATAATGGGTTTGTGTAGGTGACAAAACTTGCATTACAGTCAACATGACATCAATAGTTACTTGTAGCACTTTTACCAGGTAGCACTTTCCAATTCATCTAAGAGAATTGCAAGATAGCTTTCATTAGCGATGACATGCTAAGAGTAAAGATTTTTTTTTAAATGCAGGCGATGCTTTAATTCAGCTGTTGGACTAACGTACCACGCATTTTCCATCTTATGAAGGAATGTCACATGTAGAATACATAGAGATCAGAGGCCATAGCAATCAATTGACATACTTAGAGCCTCTGGGGTAAATGTCATGAATATAAGCACGTGCCAAGAAGGAAATTCCAACCATACAACCAGACTCAAACACACCGAAGTGAGAAGATTATTATTAAAAACATTTTCTATTAGCAACCATACATATTTAAAGGTATTTTCATTTTAATCTCGCCTTAAGTATTTCAAAGAAATGAAACATTTAATGCACATTTTTATGAATCACCTCATGGTTATTTTATACCTAATTTGTGATTTCTGCCATTTGTATCTTAGTGGCACCATTTCTCCCAGCTGATTTATAGCTGTGCTGTTGGCAAATAATGTTTAAAATTACAGCAGAATCTTTCTACATTGCTTGCCTGCAGCAACCATGGGATAAATTGCTTGATCATTGCTATCTGTAAGGATTCAATTTAGCATTAACATGTAGAGTCAAAAATTAAATTTCCTAGATTGTGAGTTCCTACGGGAATAGGGCCCTCATCTCCTCCTGTACTGTTTGTCAAATGTTGTTCAATGTATTGTAACCCTGTCTATACTGTGCTTATTGTACAGCGCTGCGGAATATGCTGGCGCTTTATAAATAAAGAATAATAATAATAATAATTAAATACTAAGGAAAGAATTTCAGCTTTCGGATGGGCTCTTTCTATTTTAATGATGAACAGATTTTAAAGTACACATACAGGTGGGATTTTTGAGGATTTTTTATGGCTTATAAAACAATAAAAGCCCTCTGAATACCCCCCCTTTCATCCTAGTGTGGGCCAAGGGTTGAGGGCACTCAGTGCCCTATAACCACACAAAAAACATTGGGCTCCATCACCTCCTAACACTAGCAATAGCGCTCACATAACGTGAGCATTAGCACTAAGTTAAAAGATATAAAAATACAAATGTTTTAGGCCGGGTTCACAACTGCACGTTCTTCAAATGTGCGCAAAACGCGCGGGTTTTTTCCGAAAACCCGCGCGAATGTGCATTTCAGCACTTTCGTGGCTATGTCTATGGCCGCGAATGCGCTGTTATGCGCACCAAAAGAAGCTCCCGGACTTCTTTGGGCGCGGGACGTTTTAGGCTGGGGTCAGACCAGCGCACTTTAAACGTGCGTTCTGGCGCACATAATTACGGCCGCACTAGCAGCAGATGACGGGCAATGACGGCCAATATACGATGTACGGCCGCACAAAAGTCCGGTCGTGCAACGCAAGTGGAATTTGAACGCATTTTTCTGAGAACGCTGAACCGCTAGTACTGACGTACTGAGTGCGCAGCTGCGGCATAGCGGCGTGTTTGCGTGATTAGGAGATGTCAGACACTGCTAATGTCCAGCCTACATAACGTCCAGACGCAAAAAGAGTTTTATTGACGATCCGTACAAAATCACGCCCGAAAATGCGCGTCGTCTGACCGTTTTTGCGCATTCCGTGAAAAAATACGTCAATGCGTTCGGACGCACTTTTTCACGTTCGCGGGGAAAAATGCTTTCGTCTGACCCTAGCCTTAAAGAGCGGTCCTGCGCGCTTTAAAATGCCCAAGTGTGAACGGGTCCCATTGAAAAGCATGGGATTTCCCCGTCTATGCGTTTTAAAGCACGCAGGAACGAGCTTTAAAACGTGTGAACGGGGCCTTAACGCACGTCCTTTAAAACTTTTTTGTATTTTTCTGTCTCCCTTATCTATGTGCTAGGTCCAATGAATTTCTGGTCCTTGGTTTTGATTGGTATGACTAACGAGGGGCATATACTTTATATGAGGAGGATTTTTCAAATAATGGCACTTTATTATTGAACAAGGGAGAATTGGATGTTTTAAGACTTTAGCCTGTCCTAACTTTGGGTTCTCTGTATAAGAACTGTTGTATCTAATTGGACATACATTGCCCTTACTTATGGATTTGGTCCAGGTTACTACACCTGCCTTATTGTCCCATATTTGACAATCGGCACATGCAAATCGTAACTATACAAAAATTGGGACAAACGTGCATTTGATCTTTAACAGGGTTATCCAAAGAGATTCGAAAAGTCACCGCACGTTCGGTGACTTTTCGTTCTCTTCAATTCGGTTCCTTTTGCCGATTGCATTTCGGTGACCCTGCGGTGTATTCAGTAAACAGCACAGGGTCCCCGAATTGCAGGGAAAAGCTGCCGCAAACCTGACGAAAACTAACCGAATGCACGCTGAAAACAAGCAAAAACATCTGGATTAACCTTCGAAAAAGCCGAACAGGAGTCGAAAAGGAGCCGAATCACACAGAGCCGAAGCAGCTGTGACGTAGAGGAGGCAGTGAATAAATTAGAAAAACCATTTGTATGAATCTGGGAAAATGAAACGCTGTTTGCAAAGAAACTACTGAGCGAAAATGTCTGAAATTTTCACAGGAGGTCCAGGGAATGATAATAAAGAGGGCTGTTACAGAAAAAATAAGTAAACTGAAAAAAAAAAAAAAAAAAAAAAATCGGACTTTTTTAAAAAAAAAAAAAATCTGAAAAATGCTTAAAGTATCCTAAAAAATCTATAAATAAAGAGACTTTTTGCTGCAGAATTTTATAATGAACGGTTTATTAGATATTGAATTAAAACGGGAATATTTTTAACATTGAAGTCTATGGGATTCTCCTGAATAAATTTGCGAATTAAACCACCGAATGGCAGGGCATTAGGGGAACCGTTCACTGCTGGTTTGTGTTCTCTGAATAGCCGAAGCAGTGCTTTTTCATGGGGTTTTCACTGCCCTCGAACAGGAACCGAACAGGCACCGTATGTTCAGGCAATTCGCCAGGATTTGGCGAATTGCCTGCTCTCTGGATAGCCGAATGGCCAGGAAAGGTAACCGAACGCTGATTTTCAGCATTCGGTTACCTTTCTCAAGCAATTCGGATCTCTTTGGATAACCCTGTAAGTCTTGTAGACTGCAGAGTCACGGCTGGACATATATTGCAAGACCTTAAGACAGGCACACATCTCTATCTGGAACCTTTTCTGCTGAAACATGGTGGGAATAACACAATGATGTGGCATCCCCTTTTTCTTTATTTATACTGGTCCGTGATGTGGTTTTTAGATTTCATCTTGTGTCTAGGTCCTGTGTGTTTTTTTGTATTGTTTTTCACGATTGTGATTGGCATTTTTGTCGTGTGGTTTATTACTGTGTATTAATAAATACATAATTTTTATTATTATTTGTTTATTTTCTTTTTCACCTTTATCTTTTGGAAACGGTCCTCATCTGCTTTTCTGGATCGGCTGATCCATATGTTTTCTATATGTATTTGATAGTTCATTTCAAATTCGATAGTTTAAATCAATTATTAAAAATTTTATTTTATGATGATGACACAGTGTAAAACGAAATAAATTCGTTATATACCATTTAGTTTCGTTTCGAATTCGTATCGTATCGATTCGTTATTCGGAAGTACTTCCGAACTACGAATTATCAAATTTCGTTACAAATTCCGAATTTTTCTAAAACAAATGCACATCTCAATTGGTAATATCCCTTTCTAGTGCAAGACTACTGTACTTCGCGCTTCCTATACTTAACATGGGGATCACAAAGTAATTAGCGTTAGGTGAACTGAAAAGTTAGCTACATCTCCAAGCTGATGCGGAGATACTGATTCCATTTCTGCAGAATCAGTCAGCACCAGCTGGAACCCCCTCCCCCAATCAGATACGCACCTCTCCTCCTGCGGAGCAAACGGCAGATCGACCCAATGCTTCTGGCCGTCGAGAGCAGAGTGACACTGGGGACAAGTAGTCCCCAGTCTCCCTCCGCAAATCACTCTTGCGAGAGTGAGGTCTTGCAGGTCACATGGCCCAGAAGCTCAACTCTCCATGGAGTCCTATGAACTTCAGGGAGTGATACTCGTGGCGGCGCATTAGCGCTACCACAAGTATCCAGTCAGGTAGCGCTCGTTATGGGGCAGGCTGCTGAATTAAGCACCTGCCTCGCAATCTAGTTTTAAACCATGGATGCTAAGGGGAAACCTGCAGGTGCAGGTTTTTCCCATTAGCATCCCCATTTTAGTTCAGACCAGGTGATAGGGCCCATTGCTGTGGAGCTGTGTGATAGACTCATAAACACTGCACATTACTGTGAGTTTTATTGTTGTGGAGCTCTGTGAAATGCATGTGTGTTTTGGTGGCCGTGATTTTTTTGGGGGGGGGGGCAGCATTTCATCCTTGGACCCAGGCAGCACAATGTCTTGGGCTGGCACTGAAGGAGTGGCTCTTTATCACAAAACTCAAAATGAATTATCATATTTTCAAAATACCCAAGTCCATTCAAGAATTTGTGGTGATACATAGTATATGTTATAGACAATACCCTGAGCAGTGTCACAGCTTATATACTTTTTTAATTGCGCAAGATCTCATTTTGGGGGTCAGTAAGTATTTCCAAAATTGTACATCCAAATAAATATTTTCTACTGAAGGTACAATGTCTTGGCAGAGAAAATATACTACTATTAGCATGGTAATAAAAAAGGGATTTCTTTTTTGACAGCAATACTAAATCTATTCTTATGGCTGTAGTAATGCTTGGATACAATGACTACAGTGACTAAATGCAAGAACATGACTATCATTTACTCTGTGAAGGAAATCTAGCTAGTCCCTTGAATCTACGATAGATCACACAGTACTTCAGATTGGATGAAAGATAATAGAAGACAGAAAACAAGAAAATAGCAGAGCAGACTGGGATAAATCATTCATCACGACACATCATAAATCAGACGCAGCAAAAACACATGAGGATATTTTTTTCCTCAAAGTAGCATATTTTCATCTGAAAAAATTTTGTTTCCATGTAGAACCATTGTGGCGGAATGCCTGTCTGACCTTCAGATTCCCTTGAATCGATGTTGCAAAGGCCTATTTTAATCTTTTCAATTACAATGTGCAGCAGAAGGCAGTGGTGATGGCAAATACAAGAGCAAAGTAATAACATTAAGCAGATGAAAAGCTTAAAAAGATGCATTTCTCACATTTAAATGGCAATGCTAAACAAGTGTCTAAATGATTTTGGTTAATGCAGTTTGAATGTTAAGAAGACTGTGAATGGAGTGCCTGGTTTATTATCACATTTCAGAGGAAGTGTCTGGTGAGCTAGTAATAATTATGGACTCCAGGAGGGAAGGCAAGGATGCCTTTTAAGATTTAAAACTGTAGATACCCTTGCTACTGGAACAGGCAAATGAAGCATGGGAAAAAGGCATTTATAAAATGCACACATTGACACAGATTCCGACCTAACGTTCTCTCCCCACATCCAGACAGTGACCAAATCCTGTTACTTTCAACTCAAAAACATTGCCTGTGTCCGCCCCTTTCTCACACAAGATACCGCGAAGGTGCTGGTTCATGCGCTTGTCATTTCACGACTTGACTACTGCAACTCGCTTCTTATTGGCCTCCCCAACTCCCATATTGCCCCATTGCAATCTGTAATGAATGCAGGGGCCAGGCTTATTTTTCTCACCAGATGCACCTCGCGTACTTCCCCACTCTGCCGATCCCTCCATTGGCTTCCTGTACGTTCCAGGATACAGTTTAAAATACTGATGCTTACGTTCAAATCACTCAATAACTCATCTCCTCCCTACATTTCTTCATTACTCTGCAAGCACGTCCCATCCAGACAACTACGGTCGGCAGGTGATCTCCTCCTGTTATCTGTCTACACGCGCATGGCCAACTCTCGCCTCCAAGACCTTTCACAGGCAGCACCAGTCCTGTGGACTGACTTGCCTCGCCCTATCAAACTCTCCCCTAATCTTCAGGCTTTCAAGAAATCCCTCAAAACCCATCTCTTCAGATTAGCGTACCACATCACTGACGCAACTCATCCCCTGCATAAGATCGATTCACACATGATTGTAGTTGCTTCTATGACCCCACCATTCCCAAACCACTGGCACTAATGATCCTGCTTTCTTGTAAAATTCCTCTCGTCTTCCTCAACCCCAATCCCTCTAGATTGTAAGCTCCTATGAGCAGGGCCCTCTACACCTGTTGTTTCCATCATATGTCTGCTTATCTCGTTCCCTTTGATTATTGTAAAGCGCTGCGGAAACTGTTGGCACTATATAAATGATAGTAATAATAATAGTGTATACTCTAAGGTAAAAACTGTAAAACATAACTTCAGACTTTTATTTCAGCTCCATTATAGACTGAACACATACATTTTAAATATCGGCTGGGTGGAGTAGAGGTAACCTCACTGCTCTATAACCGTGAAGACACAGGTTCGAATCCCGGCAAGAGCACCTCTCCAGTAAGTGTTCTTGGGAAGTTCACCCAGTTTGCAAGGGAAACACTCACAAAGAAAGTGGCACTACATATCAAAGGTGAGTGCAAAACAGCACATTTAAATACAAATACGACATTCACCATCCGGGGAAACCGCGGCGGTCGGGATATCAGCTGTAGTCCAAGAGAGATACCAGATCCTACTCCTAGGTAGATAGAAACATAGAAACATAGAAAAATGTCGGCAGATAAGAACCTTTCGGCCCATCTAGTCTGCCCAATTACATGGATACTTTACCTGGATTTATCTTTTGTTTAGGATAGCCTTATGCCTATCCCATGCCTGCTTAAATTCAATTACTGTTTTGGCCTCTACCACTTCAACTGGAAGGCTGTTCCATGTATCCACCACCCTCTCAGTAAAATAATGCTTCCTGATGTTACTTTTAAACATTTTCCCCTCTAATCTAAGACTATGTCCTCTTGTTTTGCTACTTTGTTTCCTTTTAAATATACTCCCTTCCTCTACCTTGTGGATTCCCTTTACGTATTTAAATGATTCTATCATATCTCCTCTGTCTCGTCTTTTTTCCAAGCTGTACATGTTAAGATCATTAAGCCTTTCCTGGTAACTTTTCTCCTTCAAGCCGTACACCATTTTAGTAGCCCTTCTCTGAACTCTCTCTAAGATGTCTATATCCTTCTGGAGATACGGTCTCCAGTACTGCACACAGTACTCCAAGTGAGGTCTCACCAGTGCTCTGTACAGTGGCATGAGCACTTCCCTTTTCCTACTGCTAATACCTCTCCCTACACAACCAAGCATTCTGCTAGCATTTCCTGCTGCTCTATTACATTGACTACTTAGATCGCCAACCCGCTTACTTGTTCTGGATGTCAGCGGATATGAAATGTAAAGGGTCCACCTCTACAGGAGGCCTGCAGAGCCCAACCAGCTCAATGATATCCTGACCGCCGTGGTTCCGCGGATGGTGAATGTCATATTTGTACCTAAATATGCTGTTTTGCACTCACATTTGATATGTAGTGCCACTTTCTTTGTGAGTGGTTCCCTTTATTTGTATGTTTTGTTATTCAATTGTTACAGTTTTCAGCTATGTTTTGTTCTTTATGATTTTATATGGATTCCTGATTTAACCAACACGTCTCCTAATGGTCCTGGTGGCATAGGTCAGAGGACAACGTGAGTGCCAGTGTGTTGGTGTGTCGCTTTATACTCACTCTAGCTTTATTATATGTATATGAGCACTTCTAGTGGGAAAGTGCATCGAGAACTGTGACATTTTGGTGATTTATACACTTCTTGTAGTACAATATATATAACAGATTGTAAGTATACTTAATATCAAGTTAATTTCAAATGATCAAATCATTATTCAATAAGCAATATGGAGACAAATTAAAGATTATCTTTATGGGAATGTATCATATATTTGAACTAAAAAGTACATAGTGAAAGTTTAATACATTTATTTAATGAAGACTTGAAACTAAAAAAACATTAAAAAAACACCATCTGCATATAAATCTCTTATTTTCCAAACCGTATTGATGACATGCAATGATTTATTTGCGAATCAATTTTAGCTATGCTCTGCAACACAAGTCATAATTAACAAAAACAAAGTCAGGTGTCTTAGGTTATGGTCTATAATTAATATCAGCTCCTGTGCAATTAATATCCCTTGCCAGGAATTGCATGGTCTTGCTTCAGTCCGCAGCAGATTTTATAATCCTGTTTCACTTTGATTTAAAATATTTCCTACCTTAACATGTGCAATGAATGCTAACTACACAGCTAAGCTGAATAACAGAGATACTCATCCTTAGGCTCTTCATGTAGATCATTATATATAAAAAGAGTAAAAACAACCTTTCCATAATGAACATTAAAAAACAATGCTTATTTAGATAGTCAGGCTGCATGGAGTTTGTCCTCCCCTTCATGTTCAGCTCGCCTCATCCCGGTACTGATTGGCAATGACAGGTGAGTAAAGCTGAGGGGTTTCCTCTGCCTACGAAGTTGTCACTCATTGGAAGGGAATTCCCTGCCTTCCAGGACATTTGGGAACTAGTCACATACTGATGTCTGTTCTGGTAGTGAGCTCTTGCAGAAAGAGTATCTACTCCAGTCATTCATGACTTGGCGCTGTGCATGGATGAGGTGAAAAAGCAGCACTATCCCGTCCGACAAGATAGTCATTGGATCGTCACATGCAGGTGCACACATAGCACTCCAGGGACTTGTGCTTTTTGGAAGCCCTGGAGCAGAAACTGGAAGAGGAGCTTCCAAAAATAAAAAGAAATGTTGCTGAAAAAGGTGAGTTTTTTAAATGAATAAAATAGATAGTAAAAGAATTGTGTAAATGCTCTCAACAGGTAGAAAAAGTTAGATGAGAGTCATTTTTATGTAAAAGTATCACTGTAGTGCTCTATTATGTCTGAACCAATAACAATATCTCTCACTGATCTGAGGACATTGGGTGGGTATGGTCCATTGGCAGTGGACACATACAGTGCCACATCCCAGGCTACACCCATGCGTGCTGGGTGGTTACTGTAAAACTGTAAAGGTAGTACTTGTAATTGTCCCCCTCTGCAATACCCATCCATTGGCATTGGATGGGGGTACAGTTCATGCCAGTGTCCAGCCCCGATCCACGAGTAGCGGCTGGGGGCTATTAATAAACGTGTGTGGAAGGGCATGTCATTATCCCCTCAAGCCCCACTCACGATCCAATGAAATACTTGGGGAGTGTGTCCACTCTACAGGCCTCACCCATCCACAGTTGTTGGAGTGGGGTAAGGCAGTCCTCGGCTCTTTGACCTCGGCTGGTAGTGCGGTCTGTCGGTCCTCTGCTCTTCTTCCTTCTACCTAGCTAGGGAAATGTAAGCTTTATCAACTTCTACAGCTACAAATGTTGGCACGTGTTGCCACACTACTAAATGTAGAACGTAAATAAATGGGAAACTGGAACAGCAGCAGCTACTTCCGGGAAACATTCATTAAATAAAAAAAACCTAGGTTAAAAAATCATGTTATACATAATGTGTTCTTTTGTTTCATACATGTGGTGTTTTGTTGGATCATTATTCAGAAACATTAACAACTCACCCAAATTTCAGACGGAACACGACTCGACCAAAAACGAATGCACAAGTTTAACGTCCATTGTTTAGAAGGTTCAGGGGAAACATTACTGAGTAGGTTCGTTGTATTCATTTTACACATTCATATACAGTGGTCATGATTGTGTCCCCAGAGACTATATTTAGATTTCACATTGAAAAGAATTAGTAACTCCTCGACATTGATTTTACGATAGAAAAATAATGCTAATTGATATTAGAATAAAAAATGTACCTTAAACAGTAGCCAAGCGGTCAGCCACTTCACAATTCTTCCCGCCCAGTTGACATTCATATAGAGATCAGTGTTCACAACTCCAGGATCCACGACATTAGCCGTCACGTGGCTACCATCTGTCATTAACTGATTTTGCAAATAATACGAGAATAACACCAGGGCAAGCTTGCTTTGGGCATATGCACCATGGGGTGAGTAGCAACAACTGTGAAGAAAATGGGATACTTTCATTTCATTAAAAGTACTGCTCTGAACACTTCAGATTATTACGGCGGTATTACATATTTTTCCAACATAGTATAAAAATCATTTATTTTACACAATCGGGGGCTCTTTCAACATTCATCAGGATGGGAATTATCGTGCACTTTATGCAAATGTTGAAAGAGCCCTTTTTAAATGGTAATCGTATTTATCTATAAATGTTTAGAAGAATAAATTTAAGAATGCATATACAATTATATATATACTTAAATAATGAAAATATATGAGAGATTATATATATAGGACATACTTGAAAACTAGAGAAATCTCAATGTATCCTTCCTGGTAAAAAGTTTTGCAAATAAATAAATATAGTGTGAGGGGTCAGGGTGTGGAGGTAGGCGATGTCATTAGGTTACAGTGTGGTGTCACTGTGTGTGCGGAGGTAGTGTGTCAGTGTGTGCATGTGTTTGTGAGTTATAATTGTCTCTCTAAGTGTGTCAGAGGCTGTGTGCCTGTCCATGTGTATGTGTCTCTGTGTTCTCCAATTAGTCTATGTGTGTCTGTATTTCTGTGAGTCTTACAGGGTTGCTGTCAGTATATTTGGCATTATCTCTGTATATCTTGGTCACTGTATATGCTGTTGTACATGTCAGTGTCTTTTAGTGCCTTTAAGAGTCATTGTCTGTGTGTATCAATCAGTGTCTGTAAGTGTGTGTCAGTCTCTGTCTTTCAGTGTTTTTGACAGTGTCTCTGTCCGCCTCTCTCTTACATTGTATCAGTCTCTCTGTCTGCTTCGCTCCCTGTATTTGTCTGCCGCTCTTTCATTCTATCAGGTCTATTCACTAAAGGGTGGAGTCAGAAGAATTTGCACGAGAAGTGAACTTTTAGGTCAAAATATTCAAACCAGAAAAATTAACCCATTCCTCTCACTTTCCAAAGTACACTTGCATTGTACTTCCCTGTTCTTATTTGTTCCGTTGAGGAGTTTTTGTTGTGTTTTTTTAATTTACTTTTGTGTTACATTGTATATACTTATTCATAAGATTTTCATTGTACTTAATTTTTTATATCCCTTATCGTTCAAAAATGTTTACAGAAAAAAATTACATATCTCTTATAAGGGCATGAATCTGGTACAGGAGCATTTGAGGGCAAAATGGGGAAGGGAGGAATTAGGTTTAGGGCCTTATTTTTGCCAGGGGCTCTGGCTTGTCTCAGTCCATCCCTTTACAGCTCCAAATAATTCCTTGATCATATGATACAGATGAAATGTTGTCCTATTTATAAAGTATTTAAAAAAAAATGAAATACTAACTGCAGAGTAAGAAAAAATATATATTCTCATCAGTCACCCATTTTCATTAAATTCCTAAAATAATTTATTTTATTAACATGTAACCTTACCAAGTATATTTTAAACAGTGTTACTTTTCTACTTGATGAGCTTAAGCTGACTGGTCTTCAAGCTAAATCCTTTCAGTAATCTCCAACTCGGCTACATGCAATGCAAATGTTTGATTGATCTTTTATTGGGAGAAAAAGATCTAAGTTTGCAAGTATAAAATTGCAATGTGGTATCTGTAGATAGGACAGAAGAGAGATAGCTGTCCCAGTTAAGTTATTAAAAACCTGTACTAGGAAGATTAAAATAAGTATGAGGGGATTGTGTGTGACAAATTAAGCGCATGAAGTGTTAATATTTTCTTTAAAAAAAAAAGTCAGACTATGCTAAAAGAAGGAATGCGTATGACAGTTTAAAACCTTTTTATCTGTCCGAATAACTAAAAGAAGCTGTAAAAGGCAATTAATTTAATTATGGATTTTTAAATTGCCCTCGAAGTATCATGCTGCTACTTTTGATGTCAGTGGTTCACTGACTGAGCTGTCCATCATAGGAGAAAGGAAAGAAAAATATTCAATTAATGAAAGACGAGACCTTAGAGGATCTACCAATTTTACTATATTAACCCCTTGAATGTGGATGACGTGTTGGGGATGTCCTCATATTTAACTGCTGTATGCAGAGACCGTCCCCCACATGTCATTGCTTTGAAGCAACCCGATACTCACCTCTCTTTTCAAAGTCCCATAGAGATCTGACTTCCTTGAAGTCAGACCTCTGGATTTATACCCCCTCGTGTCGGGCGCGATGACGTCAGTTTCAGGCGACCCCCGCCAGAGCAGGGGGAGTGCCTGAAGGGGAGGAGGTCCTTTAGACCACTCTATCTCCCCATCGCTGATGGGTACAAGTTCAAGAGAGGCATCACTGGAAAGGTCACAGTCTTTCTTTAACCCCTTAGGTGGTGGCAGGTTGCGATCTGGCACCAATCGATGCCAGGATGTGGCCTATTTCCGGTTGGGGCTGCCATCTTGTCCGGGACTCCTCTCGTCAACTGACGTTGTCGTGCATGGCACAATGAGGTCAGTTAGGGATTTAACCCCTAGCTGCCCAGGTATTTCAGGAAATCCCTATGGAGGAGATCAGGGGGGCCCTTTGCACCCCTCTATCTCCCGATCGGTGACAGCTAGATGGTCATGTTTGGTATCATTGGAAAGGAGCATGGACTTTCCAATGATACCAAGCATGACCAGGTTAAATGTAAACAAACAAAAAATAAGTAAAAACATTATTTTTTCTTTTTTTAAATTTTTTTTTTTTTTAAACTTTATTTTTGATTTGACAAACTCAGTACAGAATACAGTGCGTATATTCACAATCCCACTCAGTAAAACAACCCTCTCAACCCATGGCCAACAATAGACATCACAAGAAATTTACACCCGAAGCCGACGGTACGACATCAAAAAAATTTAGCAAGTTCTAGGAGAGTCGTAGCATTTGATCTTAAGGGAGGGGACGATAGGGATCTAGTCAGATACCAGTTAGTATATTCAAAATCCCTTTTTAGCTTTTCCATGACAGTTTCCGGCAAACATAACATAAAATACTCCCATTTTTCAAAAAACTGTTGAACTTTATCGTCTTTATGCAGAGCAGTTTCCACCCAATCACATTGGAAAATAGCATGAAAGCGGGAATAAAACATAGAAAAAGTGGGTGGTGAGGAGGCAATCCAATTCCCCAAAATGGCCTTTTTAGCTACTGCGGATATCACTCCTAGTAGGGCCCTCTGATTCCTGTCTAGTCCCCTGCTTTCGCCGTCGGAGAGGAGACCAAACAGCGCCCAGTCAGGGGTGGTAGGTACTGTTAAATGCAAGATCCGAACACCGAATCTCCGTATAGAGTTCCAAAAGATAGATATGAACGGGCAGGCCCATAAGCAGTGAAACAGGTCCGCGTTAGCATGCATACATTTGAGGCAGTGGCCAGAGCTGAGGGGTGTAAGATGGACCAATCTATCCGGTGCTATATAAGCCCTGTGCAATAATTTCAGAAACATTTCATCATATTGAGCCGAGGGGATTTGTTTTCGTAAGCGATTAGTGGCCGAGATTAAAGTAAAGGGTGATTGTTTGGGGAGCTGTACACACCAGGCTGCTAAGCCCGTGGTCGCTACCGACCAATCGAATTGAGGTCGAAGCAGAGCACGCAACGCTGCGGTAGACGGGCTCAGAGACGCCTGAGCGTCAAGGGAATTGGAAAAGTCCTGCGGATGTAAGGAATTTAATTGTGCTGATACAAATGCCGATAGCTGCATGTAATATACCGGGTGAAGGGGGGTAGGGGCCACTAGGACACACAGATCTCTATAGGAAATAAGGGAGTGCGCTGGTCCCGACACTAAATGACCTATTTGAGTTATACCCTTGGTCGCCAAGACCTGAAATGCAGAGGCCGCCGAGCCAGATTGGAAAGCAGGGTTACGTATTAACGGTTGGAAAATCGAGGATGTCCAGGACAAGCCCCGCATTCTACGCGCTCGGTACCACGCCTCCCGCCCTGTAAAAAGCAAGGGATTAAATCTCTGGGCCGGAGGAATCTTAGACAGGGGAGTATGAAGGACAGCCAATGGGGACATTGGGAAAGACATGGCTCGGTCCAAGGCACAATCCGTGTACCTTGATGAGTCCGAGATCCAATCTGCCACTATACGGTATAATGCAGCAATATTATAGGAATATATATCTGGTAAGTTCAATCCTCCCATAGTATAGGAAAGCTGAAGTTTGCGTAGTGCTATACGTGGTCTTCCCCCGTTCCAGATGAATTTGGTAAACAAGGCATGGATGCGTGCTATATCTTTTCGCTTAAGGAGTAAAGGGAGCATTTGTATCGGGTAGAGGAGACGTGGGAATGCGACCATTTTAATAAGGTTGCATCTCCCTAAGTAAGACAGTGGAAGTTTCGCCCAGGAGGTTAACTGATTTTTAAGTTGGGACAGGAGCGGCTGTACGTTAACCTCGTATAATCTTGCTATAGTCGTCGGTATTAACACCCCCAGATACTTAAATGTCCCGGTTTGACACCAATTAAAAGGACAGTGCTGTCTTATCGAGTTCCCGCAGTTCACACCCAACGGTATCGCTAATGTTTTATTATAGTTAATCTTAAATCCCGATGCTAAGTGAAATTCTTCCAAGTATGTCACGAGGGTTGGGAGTGCCTTGTCGGGGTGGGATAGGAAGAGGAGCAAATCGTCTGCGAAGGCTACTATACGAACCTCCTGGGAACCTACGCGTATCCCGCTAAGATCTGGGCATGTTTGAAAAATCCGCAATAAAGGCTCTAGTGCTAAATTAAATAATAAGGGTGAAAGTGGGCAACCCTGCCGAGTACCTCGTTCCAGTATAAAAGGAGAAGAATTAAGGCCATTCGTCGCGATCATAGCGGAAGGAGTATCATATAAAGCAAACAGATTAAGTATTGGGACACCAAAGGAGTGATATTTCAGGAAGCGCCGTATGTAGGACCATGATATGCGGTCAAAAGCCTTATCGGCATCGCAGCTAAGGAGTAAATCCGATGAGTGAGTGCGGCTATTTGACGACCAGATAGCAGCTAGGGCTTTCCTCACATTTTGCGTGGAATGGCGGCCCTTCAAGAACCCTGTTTGAGCGGGAGAGATAAATTGGGTTAGCGGGGCCTGCAGTCGCCTAGCCATTATGGCCGATAATAGTTTCAGATCAGTATTTAATAGGGAAATTGGGCGGTAGGACGTTAGTAGTAAAGGATCTTTATCAGGTTTAGGAATCACTATCATCCGGGATGCATTGAAGGAAGGTGGTGGGGCTTTTCCTTGAAGTATATTATTAAACAAGGACATGAGGTGGGGGACCAAATGGCCCTCGAGTAATTTATAATATTCTGCAGAGAAACCATCTGGGCCGGGGGTTTTAGCGGAACGGAGGCGAGATATCGCTGCCGTGATGTCATTGGAACTAATTGGGGCATTCAGATTCTCTCTCAACTCAGGATCTAGTTCCGGCATACCTGCAGTTGCAAAAAATTTAGCCTGGACTGTCCACTCATCAGGTTCAGCTTTATAGAGTGCCTCAAAATAGTCGTGGAAAAGCCTATTGATGTCTGATGGGTCGGTTATTATTTCATCCGTGGGTGTCTTGATTCTAGTTATCACCGGGGCTGCCGGGTGTTGCAATTTCAGTAGATTGGCCATGAGTTTCCCTGATTTGTTGCCCCAACGAAAGAAACGATTTTTCTGGTGTAACCAGGAATATTGGGCCTTTTCATCGGCTATTCTAGCATAGCTTTGCCTATCCGCCTTATACCGTTCTGAGGTGAGAGAGGTAGGGTGTGCTACATGTGCGCGATAAGAATTAACTAGGGAGGAGTGCGCCTCTAGCAGTCTTTTGTTGACTTCTTTACGTTTACGGGACATATATTCGATTATGCAACCCCTCATGACCGGTTTAGCCGCCTCCCAAAACAAATTAACATCATCGACATGTTCCAAATTATCGTCCAGCTAGTTATTCCAACTAAGTTCTAGATGAGCTTTAAAATCACTGGAGTGAAGGAGAGTCGTGGGAAAGCGCCAATTTCGGGAGCGTGGGAGTGGCGTTGTTAAATGTAGGTCTATCGTGACAGGTGCATGGTCAGAAATGTGTATCATTCCTATCGTTGCGTCAACTAAGGAGTGGTAGCAAGTCGAGGACAGTAAAAACATGTCTATGCGGGAAAAGGAATCATGGGGATGCGAGTAAAATGAGTAATCTCTACCTTCTGGGTTGATATAACGCCAGGCGTCGAACAAAGCTAGATGATCTTTTAAGAACAAGGGGCCAACTGAAGCCCGTAGGGGAGCTGAGCCAGCTCCTACACGGGAGCGGTCCAGGACAGGGTCCAAAACCGCATTAAAATCCCCGCCTATAATACAGTGTGTAAAGGTGTACTGAAGGAGAGTCGTGTAAAGATCGGAAAAAAATTGCAAGTGGGGCGGGTGAGGAGCGTAGACATTCACTAATAAATAAGTCTCTCCTAGAACTGACATCATTACAATGGAAAAACGACCGTGAGGGTCATTAGCTTCGTCAAGTACTGTAAACGGCAGGGATTTATTTAAAAGGATAGCAGTGCCCCTCTTTTTGTTCGTGAAAGGGGCGGAGGTTTGATACCCAATCCAAGGAGATCGGAGGTGGTTGTCAGGGGAAGACCAGTGGGTCTCTTGTAAAAATACCACATCTGGTTTCAACGTGGTTAAGTGGGCAAGTATCTTTTTCCTTTTGACGGGAGAGTTCAACCCCTCCACATTCCAGGAGAGGAGTCTGAGGGAGGTTTTAAGGGTAGGTGGCTCAAGCGATGTCATGGGAGGGTCGCAAACTGACGGGGCATCTTAGAGTGCCCATCTCAAGGGAAAAGGCAGAGCCATTCTTATAAGGGGGACCAGGGTCATCCCAGCTATAGCCCTGGAGCCCAGTGAGGGGAACGCATAATAGACCAAACAGCCTGATACTGAGCGTCAACACGTTTTTACACTTACTAAATCTATGAAATGGAACCAAAACTTGTAAAGAGGGTCTAGAAACAAACCCAAACTGTAACATGGATATAGACAAAAGGATCAACAGGACCCAGAGAGCAGATGTGACCATAAACCGCCCATCATCCGTCCTTAATAAACTAAACCATATGTTAAAGGAGAACAGTAGTTCCTGAACATGTAAAAGGGATCCAGGAAAGGATCCAAACAGTAATATATGCACATAGAAAAGGATCAACAGGAACCAGAGGTCAGAGGAGGCCATTGCCTCCATTGTCACCCAACCATCCAACCCCGTTAAGCCGAGCCTAGGGGTAAAGAAAAACACATGAGGCATCATTACACACCCGAACCACGCCATAATCTGAAGAAAGTCGGTAAATGTCCAGTAGTGACCTCTTCAAGGTTTCCCAAGACGGGATCTCGTAGACGGCGTACGCGGGGGAAGTGGCAAGACTGACCCCTCAGGAGATTGACTCGGAAGGAGAGCCCTGCTGGCCTCGGTGGGAGAGTCAAAATAATGGGTCGCTCCATTGAAAGCAACTCTCAGGCGAGCCGGGTATAGCAACGAAAAACGAATGTCCTTAGCCACCAATTCCGAGCATAAAGGCGAGAACGCCCTCCGTTTTAGAGATACAGAAGCTGAGAAGTCCTGAAACAGTCGAAGAGGGGCTCCATTGTAATCCAGAACATTGGCCCTATGAAAGGCTTGTAAAAGTTTAGTCTTGTCGACAAAGTTGAGAAGTCTCATGATTACCACTCGGGGGCGTCCCGACTGCGGGTTCAAATCAGGGCCTACTCTGTGCACTCTCTCCACCGCCAGGGGTAGGTCAAGGGCGTCTAAGCCCAGGTGGGTAGGTAACCAGTTGGAGGCCCATTCTTGTAGAGCACGACCTTTCACCGTCTCCGGTAGGCCAATAATTCGCAGATTATTACGGCGACTCCGGTTTTCTAAGTCGTCTAGTTTTTCCGTCAGCGTTTGAATAATCGATTGTTGCGCGTCCATCTGCTCCTTCAGTGGGTGAACGTCGTCTTCAAGAGTAGAGACCCGTTCTTCAACTTCCGTAAGCCTTTGTGCTTGCGATGTTAACTGCGACAGAACAGATTCAATGGTCGTCGAGAGGCGGCCAAGTTTTTCATCAAGCAAGGGGGACAACACCGCCAAGATGTCCGCCATTGAAACTCGGGAGTCTTGTCGGTCGTCGCTATAGGGAGAAGAGGCCGATGGCGCCGTGTGTGAGACATCCAGATGCTGGTCTGGTGGAGTAGAGGGCGGAGTGGATGGCTGAGTCTGCCGGTGAGATGGCTTTGAGGTCACTTTTGATGTCGCTTTATCCAATGTTTTTTTGTTCGTTTTGTTAGACGACACAAATTTCTCCATGATGGACCCGGGGTGGCCAAACCAAAATTATATCCCGGTGATATCTTTAAGAACAGGAATAATAGTTAAGTAAGACTTCAGCTGTGCAGGCGCAGTAAGGAGAGAAAAAAAAAAAAAAGGGAGGGAGGGAATGAAGACTGACGCCCCCTAATCAAAGGGGACTTAGAAACATTTGTAGATGGGATCAGAAGCTCCCAGAAAAATTATAAATGGTCAAATAAACTGTCCCAAAAGGTCTCCTGGATGTCGCCCCCCAGAGAAGAGGGGCTGAAAAATTAGCTCCAAACGCACAGGCTAAGTCCAGCAACTGTTATCAGAGAGTCTGAAAAAATTACAGAAATATGGGGGTCGCCCCAGGCAATCCCTGGGACTCAAAAATTCGGTCAGAGGATCTCCTGACGTTATAGGCACTAGCGGGAGGGATATTGCAGCAGCTGCACCAGATCCGTGTGTAGGGCTGTAAAACAATTACGGCCTGGGCACCGACACTGTGGATAGTAATTGATGTTATTCGCCGACAGAACGGCGTGCCGCCCCCACCACGCGGCGGCCGCCGGAGCCCGGTGCGGTGTTAACCCGGGTGGCCAGGAGTAGTGGCGTCCTCCTCCGAGGTCTGCGGTAGTTTCCTCCGGGGAGCGACGGGAGGTTAAAACTTTGTCCCACCGCCGCGGCAAGCTCCGTATGGGGTCACCCGCAGGCAGGGCGGAGCACCGCCACGCGGCCTCCACAGATGGCGGCCTCCAACGTCCGAACCGGGCACCATCCGAGGACTGGGGATGCTCACCTCCACACACCGGAACCGGTAAGCTGAGACGTCCTGGCCCGTCCAGCCAAGCCAACGAAAGTAAGGGGGTAGTCGAGGTTCCTGTGGGCCTCTGACAGGGCCCAAGATGGCGGCCGGGAATCGGCCTGGTGACTCCGGGGTAATACAAACGCTGCGTCTCCGGAACCCGCCGAAGAATATTTATTGGAAGCAGCAGACGTGGGGAAGAGCTTCTGCCCTGGCAATCTGTCCGCGGGGGCTCCTTGGAACCCTAAACCAGCCGGTTAAGGAGAGCGTGAGGCAGAGCTCCAGCTAAAAGCGGCCATTCAGTCGGCCCGCCTCCCGGAAGTCCCCTTTTTAAATTTATTAATGCAGCACTACTTTTCACTTTTCTAATTATAATGTGAACAATAGTGCTGCACGAACAAAAAAAGTTTGTTATTTTAGCTAAAATCATGTATTTTCTCATAAAAATACAGTAACGAGTTCCCATTCTAATTTTTTTTTAACAAGTGCACCCCATAGAATATATAACCGTAAGGCTCGGATGATAAAATGTGGAAAAATTACTTTACACGCCATAGATGTTTGAAATTTAAATGGAAATTCACATTTTTTGTTATAGCATTCTGGCGGGACATGGCATAGACATATAATAATGATATATTATGAATCTGCTGAGTCTGCCAAAAAAAAAAAGGATATATAATTTGTCTGGGTCGTACGATAAAACATGACTTTGAATTGCATTTAAACATGATGAGCACAAAACGAGTCAAAATGAGCTCCGCACCCAGAGGTGAAATGGCTCAGCAGTGAAGGGGTTAAAAGAAAACCAGCAAAAATTATGTAGAAGCACCTCATTGTGCATGTTCAGTACAATTACAATACAGGGAGGGACAATATGCCAATACAGGAGAGCACTGCTTGCTATAGATAGCCTAGCTTGCTTGCAGGTTAGTCAACTCAAAAAGCATACCCATAGGGGTGGCAAATTACCACATATAGCACTATTTGTAGCTGTATTTAACAGTCATTTAGCCCTCACCACTTGTTTCCCGATTTCATATGTCAAAATTTTACAATAGCATGTTGCCATTCCAAATATTTTTTTTCAGTAGCTGATAAGTATTCTCCATGCAAATAGGATAATTGCAGTTACATATTTGAAGAATACATTTGTGTTGAACATATTCTTATATGTGAGGGGCTGGATGTTTGGAAAATGACATGGAATAGGGAATAAACTTAACAATAAACCTTTCAACCTCTTCATCACCGGTCTTCAAAGGCACCATCTGGTGCCACGATATTGAGATATCTGGATATGCTGATCTCTAGTAGGGATGAGCTGTTTGGTTCGATCAGTTCGGAGATCGGTTCGAACATCGGCAGTTCGAAAGTTCGCGAAATTTGAACTTTTTGACGCGTTCGGTTCGAGTTCGATTTTTTTTTAAAGAAGTATAAAAAAATGCTTAAAAAAATACTAATACTCTCCCCTTTTAAGCGGTGCCTGGCTTTTTTTGTGGGACCTCCCGATCGGGAGGGAGAGGGATCCGCCCCCCTCCCTTCCAGGCGATCTCCCGGCATTGCCGGGGGTCGCCTGGAAATGACATGCGCCATGTGCGATGACGTCATTTACGTCGGGAGGAGCTTGACTTCAGCGTCTGCGGACGCTGAAGTCAGAATGCCGCGGGACCCCGGACAGAGAGGTGAGTATCTCCGCCGGGGGTCCCGCAAAGCTGATGATGTGTGGGACACGTCCTCCTCAGCATACAGCGGGAGTAACTGAGGTCGTGTCCCACACGTCGTCAGCAGTGAAGGGGTTAAAAACGTCTTTTTTAAAAACTTTTTGTCCTTGTTTCTTGTCCCCCGGACCCGGACATTGTTTTTAAATGTTTTTATACATCCTAGAAATCCGACACTTCACGGGCAGGTTATGGGGACCTCCTAGGCACGATATTTGAAGGAATTGTTCGTTTTTATTTTTAACCCTTATTTCATGGAAAACTCACTGTCCCTTTAAAAAAAATTTTTTTAAAACTTTTTGTCCTTGTTTCCTGTCCCCCAGGGCACTACCCAGACCCCCATAACCTTTTATGGCAAATATCTAGCATATATGCCCTCTTGGAGGTCACTCTAAAAATTTTACTTTGAGTCCCATTGACTTGTATTGAGTTTGTGTTCGAATTCAAACTTTTGAAAAGTTCGAGTTCGAATGCGAACCGAACTTGGGGGTGTTCGGCTCATCCCTAATCTCTAGCACAAGAGCAAATGAAATTCATTTGCTGCAAATAAATTTGGGTTGCTTTCGGGCTGCAGAAGGTGCCCCCAATGTTTTAGCCCTGTGGGCATAATGCCCAAAGAGCTAAAACTGTAAAAATCATTTGATGAAAGCTCTGAAATATTGGGCTTTCAGCAGCCGATGCAGATGGGGAAAAAAACATACACCTGCTGCTCAAATCTCTAACTCAATTTGGCAGTAGATGGTGCCATCTACTGGCGAAATAGGTTATTTACAGTAATAACTATTTATTACTGTATAATTAATTAAACATGATTTTACAAAAAAAAACACTGGTTTCTGACATTTTGGAAAATCACTTGGTGGTTAAGGGGTTAAGGACATTTAATTATTAGCTAGAGTTATCCAACTATAAATTAAATGCCAGTTCCAAGTACTGTTATTTTATGAAAATAAACATTCTGCTTGTGTGTCTCATTTGGTTCATTCACTTAAAGAATGAAAGAAAAATCAAAAGAATAGGATCTAAACGAGGCAGTCAGGTTCTGAAATATAGATTTTTTTTCCCCCCATTGATTCACCTGACAGCCTTGCTTAATACCTTTTGAATAAAATCATTACAGTGTTTTTGTCCCCCAAACTTTTAATGCATCAAAGAACAGCCAAAAAGCTTGAGATTCTGTTATATAGCATGGATGCCTGTGGATATCATCCATACAGCTGATATACTGCTCTACGTGGTCGATCCTAACTGAGCTAGTCTAATACATGATCTACAAACACAAGGATTATTGCAAAGTATTTGTATGCCATAAAATATTGCTTCATTTTTATTATTTAGAACGCCATTGTTTAGAATTGTTGAAATCACGATAAAGTTCAGGGATCCAGAAAGTCAAAAAGCCAGTAGGAAAAGCTTTCATTTGTGAAGCCGCTCTTTTAATTTCTTTTTTTGGAATTTGTAAACTTTAATCGTAAAACAATAGCAATTTTCAAAGCTGTTCGCAAAAACTAAACAGCGGTGATCCCAGTGGTCCCATAATGTACATTATATGTACTTTTGACCTTTTTAAAAGAAAAAAATGAATATTTATTTGAGGAAGACTTAAACCATTGGTTGGTGTAGATGAACTGTATTCAGATGTAAACCTTACATAATGTAACCGTATCTGGAATCACTGATTTTACCAGGTATTTAGTTATATGGTCTTAATTAGTTAATTAACGCCTTAAGGACCAATGACGTAACTGTTACGTCATAAACGCATTGACTTTAAAGGCCCCTGGTCCTTAAGGGGTTAATTAATTAAGTACCGGCTGGGTGGAGTAGAGGTAACGTCACTGCTCTGCGTGGAGAGAGCCTGTGGAGACATGGATTCGATCCCGGCAAGAGCACCTCTCCAGTAAGTGTTCTTGGGCAAGACACCTAACGGTACATACTCACCACCCAGGACATACTTGAAAACGAGAGAAATCTCAATGTATCCTTCCTGGTAAAATACTTTCTCAAAAAAAAATAATTATAAAAGAAAAGGAACACCTCATTCTAACATGGCAAACCATATACCATTTTGCCAATAGATCTATGACTGAATTTGTCAAGATGCACTTTACTTGTCTAAAGACAGTGAATAATACTCAAATGACAAAATATCCGAAAAATCCTTAAATTCTTCAAGATAATTCATAATTGGATACATTTCCACTGTGGCCGTATAGTGAAATCAGTAAACTGGCACATTCGCTAAGGTCTCATCTTTCATCAATCTAACTTTCCTGATGCAAACTGATTGTAATGTCTTTTAAGGCATTTCTCCTTTACAAGCAGAAATGTATAGTAATAATTTCCTTGTACACAAAGATGATTGGCCTGATAATCACTGCTATTTCTTCTTGTGCATGATCACTATACACTGTTATAGAGAACTAGTAATGTAAATGGTAATATGTTTGTGTGACTATTAAATCATGTCTGTATTCTGATTATGACAAGATGCGCTTGATTGATCAAGTCTGTATGGTAAATAATTGCAGTCCCATAAGCTGGATGTTATGAAGGACATGTTGCGATATGTTTGACGAATATATACTTCCCTCACTCACTTTAGCATCTTTTATATATCCCAACCATGCATCCAATCCATCGCAGGTCAGTATACTCTAGTATTATTAAGTAATGACAGGTGTGACATAAGGAAAGGGAAGGTCATCGAGGGGCGATATATTTCCCCTCGGTTCCTGTCCTATGTACAGGACTAGTGGAACCCAGACCGGGTTTTCGTGCTAACTTTGGGTCTGGAAAAAACGGGTTTTGTGTCTCTCTCTAGGATTGTTAATTAATTAATTGATGTTTATCAAGGGGAGATAAAGAGGGGAAGCTGAACCAGGAAGTTGCTCTGGCCTGGGACTCAGAAAGCCTTCTGAGAGAGCTGCAAGGTAAAAGGTGTGTGAAAAGATTGCTTAAAGTAATTTTGTTCATTTGAGGTGGCTGAGGTTAGCTCACCATTTGTTAGAGAGGGAATCTAACTGTTTAGTAAGAGCCTGAGCGGCAAGGGTTTATTTTTGTCACGATTCCCCCTGAATACCAGAATAGTGGTCCCTATACGTAGACCGATTTCTAACCTTCCGATCCTTGAATGGTCGGCACAACTAGACAGATAATTAACCAGACAATATACAAAAAAGGGTAAACACCAGACAGATGTACAGAATAGAGTATTCGTTCTCCCTAGGACCTTAGTAATATAAGGGGTAGTCTGATGTGTGCTTAGGGTGCCACACAGACCGACCTCGGTACCAAAGTTAAGAGCAGAAGCGTGAGAAGAGTTAATGCCAATACCAGGGGTTATGCACAGGGTGGTTCGTTCGCCAATGCCAGGGGTCATACACAGAATGGTTCGTTCGCCAATGCCAGGGGTCATACACAGAATGGTTCGTTCGCCAATGCCAGGGGTCATACACAGAATGGTTCGTTCGCCAATGCCAGGGGTCATACACAGAATGGTTCGTTCGCCAATGCCAGGGGTCATACACAGAATGGTTCGTTCGCAATGCCAGGGGTCATACACAGAATGATTAAAGTCAGAAGCAAGGTCAGACACAGATACTAGCCAAAATACACAAGAGCTCTGCGGGAAGTGAATACCACGTCAGGGCACCGGCGACTCTGTGAGGCTGGGCTTTAAACCCGGCGGGTCTGCGTCAGCGCGCCAGGCCCCGCCCCCCGGCGTCCCACGTGTGTGGAAACTGGCTGCGATATCACTCGGCGCCTGGTCAGCGAGCAGCGAGGAAGCTGCTGCCAGGCGCCGCCGGAACGGGGGCATATCGTGACAGAACCCCCCCTCAACGGGCGGCCACTGGACGACCCCCAGGGGCACGGGGATGAGCCAAATAGAAGGCCCTCACTAACCGAGGAGCATGGACCTCAGTAGCCGGGAGCCAAGAACGATCCTCCGGACCGTAGCCCACCCAGTCGACCAAGTACTGTAGGACCCCCTAGACATCCTGGCGTCCAGGATGGCTTCAACCTCAAACTCTTCCTCGCCCTCCACAGAGACAGGAGGAGGGGGAGCACGAACCTTGGTGTACCGATTACACAACAGTGGCTTCAAAAGGCTCACATGGAACACATTGTGTATCCTGATATGGGGGGGCAATGCCAAAGCATAGGAGACCGGATTGAGTCGCCGCAGGATCCT
The DNA here is from genome assembly GCA_009667805.1 of Leptobrachium leishanense. Taxonomy (NCBI): domain Eukaryota; kingdom Metazoa; phylum Chordata; class Amphibia; order Anura; family Megophryidae; genus Leptobrachium; species Leptobrachium leishanense. The sequence continues at coordinate 105,449,570 of CM019064.1, forward strand.
ATAGGGGCCTATGTATCTGGGTGCCAGTTTCATGGAGGGCACTAAGAGCTTGATATTCCGTGAAGAAAGCCAAACCCTGTCCCCAACTTGATACACGGGTGCCTGCCTCCTGTGTCTGTCGGCCTTGGTTTTCTGGATGGCACTACTTTCTTCCAGTGCCTGTTTGACTCTCCCCAAGTCTCTTTCAATGATGCCAAATGCTCATCCAAAGCAGGAATCGTGGTATCAGGAAACGTAGCGGGGAGCACGGGAGGATCAAAACCATAAACAGTGAAGAAAGGGGAATGTCCTGTGGATTCACTCACTGCACTGTTCAAAGCATATTCTGCCCATGGTAGCAGGTCTGACCAGTTATCTTGTTGTTCTGATATAAAGCACCTGAGATATTTCTCTATATTTTGATTGGCTCGTTCTGCTGCTCCGTTAGTCTGGGGGTGATAGGCCGAAGAGAAGGATAAGTCTATCCCCACATTCTTACAAAACCCTTTCCAGAATCTGGAGACGAATTGGGTCCCCCTATCAGAGACAATCCCAAGAGGAATACCGTGTATGCGGACCACGTTAGTAATGAAAATGGGCACCAGTTCGGCTGCCGAAGGTAGTTTCCGAAGAGGAACATAGTGACCCATCTTGGAGAATCGATCATGACCGTAAGTATTACTGTATTCCCTCTTGACTCAGGTAAGTCTACTATGAAATCCATAGCTAAATGCGACCATGGTCGTTCGGGGATCGGCAAAGACTGGAGTAAACCAATAGGTGCTGTTTTGGGACTTTTATGTCTTGTGCACACCTCGCACACAGCTATGTAATCTTTAACGTCTCGGCGCAACGTGGGCCACCAGAGGAGTTTACGGATACTAGACACTGTTTTGGTGATACCCATATGCCCAGAGGTTTTATTGTCATGATAAATGTTTAGTACTTCCTCTCTTTCGTTCTCAGGTACAAAGAGTTTCGCGGGAGGTTCCCCCCAGGAGCTGCACCCTGGACGGTCTGCAACCTTTTCACCAGAGGAGACGAGACACTAATTGTGGTAGAGGCTATAATCCTTTCCTGGGGTACAATGGGATGCTGATCTTGGATATTATGTTCGTAAGATTCATACTGTCTCGATAATGCGTCTGCTTTAATGTTTCTGGACCCAGGTCTATAGGTAAGCACGAAATTAAAACTTGAAAGAAACAATGACCATCTCGCTTGTCTGGAATTTAAACGTTTAGCATCTCCAATGTACGTGAGATTCTTATGATCGGTTATGATAACGATGGGGTCCCTAGACCCCTCCAATAAGTATCTCCATTCTGCCAAGGCCGAGATGACTGCTAACAACTCTCTATTTCCGATATCATAGTTCCTCTCTGCCGGGGACAATTTCCGGGAATAGAAGCCACATGGATGCAAGGGTTTGTCAGGTGCCTCCCTTTGGGACAAGACTGCACCAAGACCTAGTTCGGAGGCGTCAACTTCTACTTGGAAAGGCAGAGCCGGATCTGGATGTCGGAGAACAGGGGCAGTAGTGAATGCTTGTTTAAGTGCCTCAAAGGCTTGACTGGCTTGAGGTGTCCATTTCTGATTCCCCACCCCTTTCTTTGTCATAGCCGTGAGGGGAGCTACCAAGGCTGAAAAGTCTTTAATGAATCTCCGATAGTAATTAGTAAACCCCAGAAACCTCTGGATGGCTTTAAGCCCTTGGGGTAGAGGCCAGTCAAGGATTGCTGAGAGTTTTTTAGGATCCATTTGAAAACCCTCAGGGGTTATTATGTAACCAAGGAAATGCACTGTTTCTATGTCGAATAAACATTTTTCTAGTTTACAATACAATCCAGCCTCCAATAGTTTTTTCAATACTTGTTTCACGTGGGCGTGATGAGTTTCCATATCAGGAGAGTATATCAGGATGTCATCCAGATATACTATGACGAACGCTTGCAGAAAGTCCCTTAGGGTATCGTTTATGAGGTCCTGAAAAACGGCTGGCGCATTACATAATCCAAAGGGCATCACCAGGTATTCATAATGCCCGCTACGTGTATTAAAAGCCGTTTTCCATTCATGCCCCTTTTTAACCCTTACCAGGTTGTAAGCTCCGCGTAAATCGAGCTTCGTATATATACGGGCCCCTTTTAATCGGTCGAATAATTCTGTTATGAGAGGTATGGGATATGCATTTCTTATAGTTATCCTATTCAAACCTCTATAATCAATGCAAGGTCGCAGATCTCCCTCTTTTTTGGAGACAAAAAAGAAACCTGCTCCTGCTGGAGAGGAGGACCGTCTGATGAATCCTCGCTCTAGATTCTCCCTTATGTATTCCTCCATAATGTCATTTTCTTTTTGTGACAAAGGGTATACGTGTCCTCTAGGAGGCATAGTACCGGGGAGTAACTCTATAGCACAGTCATATGGACGATGTGGTGGTAGAGCCTCAGTCCTGGCTTTAGAGAACACCTCCTTTAATGCCAGATAACATTCAGGGACCTCTGTGGATAAAGGAGGGGCTGTGGCAATATTGAGGCTACCAATCACATTGACCCTGCCCAGGCAATTTGACTGACAACTAGGACCCCAACATTTTATGTCTCTCTGGACCCAATCAATAACCGGGTTGTGCTCTGTTAACCATGGAAACCCAAGAACGACAGGACATGAGGGAGATTCAATAATTTGAAATCTTATCGTTTCACGTGCAAAACTCCTGTTTTCATACATACATCAACAGTGTCGTGAGTGATATGTGGACATGACAGGGGTTTTCCATCTATGGCTTCCACCATTAGAGGCTTCTCCTTGAGAACCAGAGGTAAGAGGTTTTTGGCAGCAAAATATTTGTCCATGAAATTACCTGAGGCCCCAGAGTCTAAGAACGCCTCAGTCTTGAGGTGAACCCCCTCCCAGGTTAGGGAGATCGGTACCAGAATCCTGGATTTTTTTTTTCACTATCCACAAAGGAGGCATACAGAGAACCGATAACCTGGGTATTAGCTGTTCTTTGACCCGATTTGCCACTCTCACCCCTGCTAACCCTGGGTCTCTGAGGACATTGAAGGCGGAAATGATCTGCCCCTGCACAATAGAAGCAGAGCCCCTTTTCTCTTCTGTGAGCTCTTTCTGCTTCCGAAATACCCGTTTTTCCTATTTGCATAGGTTCAACGACTGGTATATCTGTTTTTGCGTTCTCCGGGTTACCTGACGTACTGGTGTGTCTGGGTAATAAGGGTAAAGGAGGCAAGACCCTTCTGGGTCTGTCTCTGGGGTGTCTCCTTTCCCTAATTTGATCGTCCATGGCTATGCAAAAATCAATCAGATGGTCCAGATTTTCTGGTAATTTTAAGGGAGCCAGCTCAAACATAAAAGCCTCGTTCAGGCCTTCGGTAAAGGCTAAGGTTAAAACGTCGTTCGGCCAAAGCACCTCTGAAGTCAGAGTCTTAAACTCTATGGCATAGTCGGAGACCCTCCTATTACCTTGTTTAATGTGAAACAAGGACCTACCCGCATTGGTAGCCCTTCTAGAGGGATCAAAGGTACGTTTTAACTCAGAGGTAAAACCCTCATAGTCATAGATGATGGGTTTCTTATTTTCCCACAAGGGCGTAGCCCATAATAAAGCTTTTTCTGTTAAATGATTAATCAGATAGCCCACTTTGGCTTTATCAGACATACAGGACCCTGGGTTATTCTCGAACAAGATCTCGAGTTGGGTCAAAAAACCCCGGCATAAGCTTGGTGTCCCATCATAGCGTAAGGGTGCCTTCATACTAAGCCTATGTCTTTCGGGAGAGGCCGAACTGACCCTAGGCAATACCGGGTCTGGAGGGTTTGTGGTTCCTGTATTGGACTGATTTAACAGGGTTTGCAGAGCGAGAGCAATCTGGTCCATCCTATGGTCCTGCTCTTCTTGTCTGGCTGCGATACGTGCCAACTGATTAGAGAGGTCTGCGGGATCCATTGGCCCTGACGTAATGTCACGATTCCCCCTGAATACCAGAATAGTGGTCCCTATACGTAGACCGATTTCTAACCTTCCGATCCTTGAATGGTCGGCACAACTAGACAGATAATTAACCAGACAATATACAAAAAAGGGTAAACACCAGACAGATGTACAGAATAGAGTATTCGTTCTCCCTAGGACCTTAGTAATATAAGTAATATAAGGGGTAGTCTGATGTGTGCTTAGGGTGCCACACAGACCGACCTCGGTACCAAAGTTAAGAGCAGAAGCGTGAGAAGAGTTAATGCCAATACCAGGGGTTATGCACAGGGTGGTTCGTTCGCCAATGCCAGGGGTCATACACAGAATGGTTCGTTCGCCAATGCCAGGGGTCATACACAAATGGTTCGTTCGCCAATGCCAGGGGTCATACACAGAATGGTTCGTTCGCCAATGCCAGGGGTCATACACAGAATGGTTCGTTCGCCAATGCCAGGGGTCATACACAGAATGGTTCGTTCGCCAATGCCAGGGGTCATACACAGAATGATTAAAGTCAGAAGCAAGTCAGACACAGATATAGCCAAAATACACAAGAGCTCTGCGGGAAGTGAATACCACCGTCAGGGCACCGGCGACTCTGTGAGGCTGGGCTTTAAACCCGGCGGGTCTGCGTCAGCGCGCCAGGCCCCGCCCCCCGGCGTCCCACGTGTGTGGAAACTGGCTGCGATATCACTCGGCGCCTGGTCAGCGAGCAGCGAGGAAGCTGCTGCCAGGCGCCGCCGGAACGGGGGCATATCGTGACAATTTTCTGTTTTCATTTCTGTTTTATTGCAACCATTTAAATAAATACTGTCTGCTGGACAGATTTCAAAGAACTTTTACTGCCTGGACTACCTTTTTCCCAGCAAAGGTAACCTCCATTTGAGTAATACCCCCCCACAGGGTTTTACAAATTCAGTAGCAAGTTATCTATTGGCTCCTAGAATTTAACACATGGAAGAAGGTATGGAAATAAATGTCAATTTTCAGTTGGTGCCATGAAAGGTGAACATATCCGTGCTGACTCTCCATCATCCTTCCTAATCCCAGTGACTGCATGAAATCTGCTAAGCATGGGGTTGCATAAACAATGGAGAGCCATGCCCTTGCCTAGGTCCCTCATTTAGGCGCGTTACTTCTCCCCCTCCCTGGTCACCGGTCAGCGATGTCATCGGACAGGCACTGAGCAGAGGTCATACTGATATGTGTCATGTCATATATATATATATGGTTAGCCAGGCATGGATTTATGTGGAGAGAGCACACTCGAATACATTCACTCCTATACCACACAAAGGTATCTCCATCTCACTCACCAAACCACAAACTCTCTCCAATCTCATTTAGAAAGCTACATATTCCTTTAGCAATGGTGGTGAAATGTGCACTTTGAACAGGCAGAAAGAAGTAGAAGAAGATCAAACATACAAAACTCCCTATACTCATGTCTCTCTCAAGGAAGAATTATGTATAAATCAACTAAAACCTGAGTTACGTTATATACCTTACCTGCTCTGAAGATCATCAAAGTTTAGTTCTCCTACATAGTGCGTGGCTGAAGATACTGTGACTACACGAGCATAATTGTCACAGGCTCCAGATCTCTTCAGGTATTTCAGTAGGAGGTTTGTTAATAGGAAGTGTCCCAGATAATTCAAACCAAAGTGTTCTTCAAACCCATCTTGAGTTCTTCGTTCACTGACCAGCATTACACCAGCTGCAAATGAGAATTCAATTAAATAATAATCTTTCAACAATATATGACACAGGATCTTACCATCATCTAGCTAAAGCAGTGGTTCCCAACCATGGTCCTCAAGTCCCCCCAAGCCAGGTTTACCAGAATCTGAATCAGAGCACAGGTGATATGATTTTCTGCTCAGTCACTGTAGTATTCAGTCTGCATTTCCCCAAAGTGATCCTTAAAATCTGGCCTGGTAATGAGTTCTGAGGACAGGTTTGGGAAACACAGAGCTAAACTAAGAAGATGGATGGTTTGAAAGTGGTTGCATGAGAATTAGACCATTTTCATTAAGAAGGATCTCACTTTATTCCTTAATTTTTGTCTTCAGCAGCACTTTAACTTTCAATGAATTGCTGTGGCGGGTCAATTTTTCCTTGGAAATTGGAATAAAGAAAGACTTGAATAGTGAGTGATTTTTATAAGCAGTACATTGGTACATTGTATAACCACCTGGAGTATGAAGGGACAGATCACTGTAGGTGAAATTGTGCACAAATGGAGTAAAATAGTTTTTCCTGTTCTGTTTGTTCATATAATCTCTGCATTTATTTGTTTCATTTTAGAGATGTCCCAATCCGATCTGAATGATTGTGAGTCGATCATAGAATTTTACAAGGATCGGTTATCGGCTTTATAATGCTGATCCAACCCCTCTGTTCTACCCTCTCAGGTCACCAGTGCCTTGCGGCATCCATGGAGACCTAGGTCCACTGGCATCTGTTGGGATTTGGTGTTCCAGAGATCCTCCTCGTCTTCTAATTTAACCCCTTAAGGACCCCTTAACCCTTTAAAGTCATTGCATTTATGACAGAACAGTTACGTCATTGGTCTTTAAGGAGTTAAAGGGTTACCTGGTGATGGCTGCAACACCACAGGTGAGGGGAGGGGGATTTGATATTAGCCAATCCCGAATATTGCCTGACTCGGATTGCATCAGGGGCACAAAAAATGGGACATCTGCATAAATAATAATTACGGTGAGGAAGTGATCAAAGGAGGCTTGATGGAAGCTTAACAATGAAGGAGAAGGTGAGTATGGCTAATTATCACGGGATAAAAGGGGACTTATGGACTTTTAGTAAAGTGTAGAAGGGCATTTAATACAGTGCTGAAAGGAACAAGGGCACTTGATCAGCTCAAATTCTTTTTCATTCCTTCATTAGTAACACTAGGGGTAGCATGAGAAACTCCTTCTCTGAATACAGAAGTGATTAAATAGCCCAATAATTATGTTGTATAATAATTCTGAAAACATAAATATCATTATAGAAGGGCATAGTTGAACAATTTCATTTATTGTTATATCATGTCTAGGGAGTTATTCGGAAAGCATTGTTTGCCATAGTTGCAAACAACGTCGAAAATGTCGTTATTGCAACCGTGACAAACTTTGACGTTTCACAAAAGGAAAATTGACGAAGGTTCATTGACGAAACCTCTTCTGCCATCATTTGAATATCTCTCTTTGAAACACTGGAGTTTGTCACAGTTGCGACTATGGCAAACAAAGGTGTTTTCTGAACAACCCCCCCCCCCCCCCCTAGAAATCACATAACAAAAAAAATTAGTAAATATAGTATGTCCAACTATCCTCCTCTATAGCGAAATTATCTATGCTTTTAGAATTATTAATCAAAATATGTTTATACTATTAAATTCCTTCTGCATTCTGAAATTAAGTTTATCTTGCTAAATTGAAAATACATTTCAATTTCAAAGTGTGAAAAAAAATTAAATGCTATGAATTTAATAAAGAAAGTAATCATAAGAGTTCTGATGGTAATTTTCATTACAATAAAATATGTCCTGAAAAACCCTTCTCTTCTGGTTTTAATATATGAGAAAGTTTAATAAAAAAGTAAAATTAGGTAACAATATATTTTACTCTGCATTTACAATATACATTTTTTTAAACAACCAACTGAAGACAACTTAAGTACAGACATGGCCAACTTTGGAATTTATTGCTACAATCACATTTCATCTTACTTAATGCACTTACACATTTTATATAGATTGTTCTTGAGTCTTGACAAGTAAGACTTTCTGTTTACTTCATGATTGTTAATAAATTAAGTGCCATGTGTGCTGTGCCCTTTGTAATAGTGTTCTTGGATACAAGAGCTTATTTTAAGGCAAACCTGTCACTTCTGATAGCCAGACTCTGCAAAGTATAGCTTCATATACTGAGAGCCTGTACATTTTGATTTAAGTGCCATGTAAAATGTACATTGACTGGTATTGCTTATGGTTACAGCCCTGTGCTCAAAACTTATTTATACACAGAGATGGTGATAACACCTAGTATGCAAGTAAGCTGTTAAGACATCAGGTAACATCTCCATTTGTTTAAGGTGGGCTGCAGCCTGTCAGTCCAGGGCCAGATTAAGGTCTCTATGTGTCAAGGAGTTCTCTGGGTTGGACCTCAGTATGCAGGAAAGATCTTGGCAAGGTAGCAGATATATCGTAAGGCAATCTCATATTCGGTGTCAGGCCAGGGGTCGGTGCGGGCGGCAATGGTTCGTAACTGGTTTAACCCTTTCGCTGCTGAGGCTTTTCCCGCCCCTGTGCTGAGGTCATTTTTTACCTGTTTTGCGCATCATGTTTAAACGTGTTTTGAAGGCTTATTTTAGTATATGACATCGACATATTATATATCGTTCTTTCCGTCAGACTCGGTAGATTCATAATATGTCATTATTATATGTATACGTTATGTCATGTTTGTATATTATAACAAAAAATGCAATAAAATATGTATTTTCAATAATTTACAGCGTGTAAAGTGTTTTTTTCCACATTTTAACATGCGAGCAATTGCGGATATATTTTGTATGGGGTGCGCTTGTTAAAAAAATTAGAGATGGGGTCTCGTTACATTTTTTTTTGGGGAAAATGACACCATTTTTAACAAACGCACCGCATACAAAAATCGTTAATGCAGCATCATTGTTCACATTATAATTGAAATGGGAACAATATTGCTGCATTAACAAAACAAAAAAAAAAAAAAAAAAGTGTTTATTTTTTTTTTATTATTTTTTTTTTTTAATTTTTTTTTATTTTTATTTTTCTTTTTTTTTTTTTTTTTACAATTTTTTTTACTTTCATGTTTGGTATCGTTGGAACGGCCATGCTCTGGCCGATCCAACGATATCAAAATTTAACCCCTAACTGCCACGGATCGGGAGATAGGGAGTTCATTGGAACTCCCTATCTCCACACTTCGTGGCAGTTAGGGGTTAATGCTAGGACTGGCGTCATCGTGCTGCGCACGATGACGCCAGTCCTCTGGGGGAGTTCCCGGAAGCTTGGCCGACATCCAAGATGTCGGCCAGCTCCCGGGAAGGATCGCAAATCGGCGCTTTTCAGCGCCGATTTGCGATCCAGCTCCCCAGGGGTTAATGCCAGGCATCATTTGGAAGGGCAGGCTGTGCCCTTCCAAATGATGCCTGGGTTAAGCCCCTGTGAGCCGCCGATCGGGAGGGAGAGAGGTCCGAAGGACCTCCCCCCCTCCCTTTCAGGCGCCTCCTCCGCACATGCGGGGGGGGCGCCTGAATTATGTGTCATCGCGGGGGCGCGATGACACATAATAATGGCGGCCACTGCTCCGGATGCCGGGCTGACATCCAGGATGTCAGCCCGCACCGGAGGGGCCAGCGATCGGCCGGTACCCGGCCGAACGCTGACCCCAATGCGAGGACGCGCTCAGCGCGTCCTCCGCATACCAGGGGGAATGCTGAGGACGCGCTGAGCGCGTCCTTAGCATTCAAGTGGTTAAACAGATCAAGAAGGGTCAAACCAAAGGTATCAGGCCAAAGGCTATGAAGTGTCTCTTGGGAGGGTCAGACAACTACTGGACAACCAGGTAGAGGTGGACCAGGCTTTTATGTTGAAGGTTCAGCCCAGTAATTACTTGCTCCACCCCCAGGTGTGTGTGCAGCTCTGGACTCAGGGAACCCCGTTCAGTCAGTCTGGGGATACAGTAATCTGACTCAGTCCCCCGGCCGCTGTCACCACCTCCTCGACCAATCCCTGCAGGGGAACTTCCCAAACAGAGGCGGAGCCAGGACCAGCTGCTGAGCCGGGAGCACCACGCCGGGTATATGAGTCCAGTCAGCTCCACTTTCCCCCCAGGTGAGCCCAGTGTGGGAGAGGCCGTGATGGAAAGTCGGGGAACCACCAGAGGCAAAACCGGAGCCGAGCGCATCATTGCTGTGGACCGGAAGTCAGGGGCTGGGACGCTGCGGCTGCCCATCAACTTCGTTCCTGCCCGCTGGCCTCCAGGAGCCCGCGGCCTGACGGACCAGAGCACGGTGCTGGAACCCCGGTGAGCCCCCAAAATGAGCAGTCGGCATGGTGAGGCCTGACAGTATGGGCCTGGAACTGAAGCTTTTTTGGAATTTAGTGAAATGAAAACATATTTTTGGTTATTTAATAGTGTAGATATGGGTATATCTAAGCAGGCAGATACTGTGTGAGTAAATTTACATTCAGATTTCAATCATTTACAGCGTGTAAAACTATATATTCACATTTTATCATCTAAACCTTTGTGATTATATATTCTATAGAGAATTCTTGCTAAAAAATTTAAATGGGAACCTGTTAATGCATTTTTCTGAAAAAATATACAGATTTAACCAAAAAAATGGAAACAAATAAAATTAAATATTTCCCTTGCGTTTTGGAGGATGGTGTTTTATGAATATCATGACTATGTATAAAACACTGACCTTGCTTTCAGTGTGGGAAATGAGAAGGTGAGTAATGGCAGTGGTATTGTTGATTTTATACATGACAAATGGACAATGCCATCGCTTTGGAACTAAAAATAAATAAATAAAACAAGTTTTTTTTCTTTTCTTTTAGATTTTACATGGTCATGTTTGGTATCAATGCAAAGGCCAGACTCTGACCTGTCTAATGACGCCTCATTTACCGTGTGCGGTGTAAAGATTAGAGATGCAGGTTTCCAAAGTCCTCCCAGTGCTCTTTGCTGCAGTGCGGCAGTTTTTGATGTAACAATTCATACTAACGGATTGTGTCATCACCTCCACACTTGTTGGTGACATGAGAAATGAGATGGTGAGTTAGTGCAGCATCAATTTTCACTTTATAATTGAAAAGTGAAAAATATTGCTGTGTCAGAGAGAAAATAAATATTTATTATTTTATTGTAATTGTCACATAAACCCTGTTTGGTATCATTGGAAAGGTCATGCTCTGGCATTTCCAGTGATACCTCACATGACCCTGTAGCTGCTATGGCGTTGGACATACAAGGGTCCAAATGCCCATCAATACAGAAATAGTTATCCTTTGCCTGGTCTGGGGCATGGGCCTGGAGCTGCTGCTCCATCAACCCCTATGTTAATCCGGCCCTGTGTCAGTCTCATATCTATCTACAAGTTACAGATATCTTCGAGGTGTGGAAACCTCTCATTGTATCTAAAGCTTCACGGTCTCTTACCAGGGTCTCTGAATATTTACATAGACCCAGGGCTGGCCCTTCTATAAGGTGGCACAGATGTGTCACCTGAAGGGCTGCAAGATAAGTAAGTAATTTTCTGCCAGGCTTCTCAGACAGTGAAAGACTTACAGGTCTATTCAAAGAAAGGTGAAACTCAGGAGAATGACTGGAGAAGTGAAAATTCTAGGTCAAAATAGCCAAACCAGAAAAATTCTCCCATTTATCTCTCTTTCCAAATTGGCTATTTGGTCTAGATTGTTCTCTTCTCCTGCCAGTTCTCCTGGTTTTCACCTTTCTCTGAACATACCTGTTGGTCAACTGGGACACTGTCCACTGTCATGGCAACTAGTTCCTATACAATTTATGGATGCAACAAACGGTAGGAGCACACCTTGCTCTCAGAAGCCGTCAAACTATTGCTCACAATGCGAACCTTGCTACAGGATAAGCATGAGGTGGGACAGTATACACAAACACTCAATAACATTCACTCTATACCACTCAACCACCCACAGTCACCTCTATCTGACACAGCCATACAAAAAATCTCTCTCTGTAGGCAGGCCACTAGTGATCCTACCCATTCTCAGTAATCTCAGAATCCTTGCTTTTAAGCCCACCACACTCTCACACCTACCTCAATCAGCTAACCTGTCAGGGACATACCAAGTGCTGGAGCCCAGGATGCAAAATATAGTGCAAGCCCATGTCAATCCACTCTACTCAGAATACACAAATGTATCAAGATCTCAGAGTAGTGGTAGTGATGTTGGGGACAAGTAGATGTACAGGGTAGAAAGGGGAAAACCAGAAGTGTAGTCAGGAAGTTCAGGTGGCCTGCAAATAAGATCTGGAATCGGCTAAGGCCCCTGTCAGACAAGCGCACTGATCACATCCGTGTTGCCGCACATTTGTACGTCGGTTATAGCATATAATTATGACCAATGGAGCGCCAGACACACAAAGTACGTCCGCACCGAACTGCGGATGCACGACGGACACGGCAAATGGACGCAAGGCAGGCAAGAACGTAAATCCGCTACAACGGACGCACAGAATGGGCTGCGTCCGCAACGTCCGCATAGGTTTGTGTGTGAGTGATGGAACGTAGTCAGACGGACTGCATTTTTGACGTCCAGCATTTTGACGGACAAAATGTTTTCCGTATTAATTTATTTTCCCTTCTACATCAGTCAAAAAAAACATCAGTCACAAAAACGGACTGTGTGGCCACTACCTTGTTGTCAGTCAGAAAGTACGTCCATTGCGCATGGACGCACAGTCCGCACAGAATGCGCTCGTCTGACCCGAGCCTAAATACAGGTCATATGTAGAGAAATCATACAACAGAAAAGAGCAATACTCCACAGTTGGAAACACACAATCAAGTCCATGCTCATAATTAAAATTATGAACATACAGTTCCAACACACACAACATACACTAGTATAATAATCATCAGTACTTTCAAAACATACAACATATTTGAGTACAACGCTCATTCAAAGGGTACAGGGAAGGGGTTGTTGGTGGGATAAAATGGATCATCACCTTTACACTTGAAAATCCTTGTCTTACATTTAGATGACCTGCTTACTGCATGGTGGTACAGCGGAGAAGGTGGATAGATACTTTCCGTAAACTCTCCCTACTCGATGAAGCCCTGTGCTTGACTTCTAGATCCTTTCCAATTAAATAGCAAATGCCATTTTTGTGGATTGCACACAAAGATGCCTTTCCCCATCAGCTATCACAATTGATGACAGCTTGGAAATAGCAAGGAAGAAACCCATTGTAATATTTTTTACAACGTTGACAACACGGATATGCTTGTTCTCATACTCCTAGTTCTGCCATTTGAATATACTACCAGGTCATTAAGTTTCAATATCACCAGCAGTGCCACACGTACATTGTTTTGTATTTTCACTTGACATACCGCTTAAAATCTATTTATCAAGATTAGCCATTCCATAACTAACTCCCGTTAGTTTGTGTTTCCTACACATCTTACCATGCGTTATTGCTATCTGTTCTATCTTATGATAAATATCTGCAATATCTCAGGTCAAATCTGAACATTACTCTTCAGTAAAGAGTATTTTTGTATTTCCACAATTCAAGTAGCACAATAATTCATACTTGCACTATTCAAAATCACCTTAGCAGGAGAAATTTATCAAAAGGTATGTCTACACAAATCAGAAATGTTCTATTTTATCAAATATTGGAAGATTTGTAGCTATGCTCTATAAAAGTTGGACACATACTAGAACCCTCTGGATATATCTTGTGTATAGTTGATGTTCAATGCAGCAGTTACAATCTAGCTTTACTATTAAGTATTTAAGTATACCTAAGCATAACTGTATATAGTGTCAGAGGGTATTTGTTGAAAATTTATATTTTGTTCAGTAAATGCTCCGATTATTTTTCTTAGAATTAAATATACTAATCATTACCAGTGAACAAAGGTAAGCTGTTGGTGAGTCTTAAGAGAATGGAAAATATTTCTCTACCCAATTACAAAAATGGAAGATCATTTACCACACTGACAGCAGACAAACAAGGCAATTGTAGAGCTTGTTGAGTAAGCAAAATCTATAGGGATTAGTTATAAAAAAATAAAAATGGAGACATGACAAATGTGTTTCTGTATCTACATCAAGCATATCATGTCAAAGGTAGCATTGCATGAAAGAAAAACATTCACTAGGAAATCAATCAAAATGTCTGGAGTAGTAAAGATGACGAAGGTCACCGTCTGAACTCATATATCAGAATTCCTAAACCATATACATGGCTTTTTTTAAATTATTAATAACAAGAAGGTCTTCACCTTGTTCGGTATGTCACGGCACATAGGTAAGGAACTTTGTCTATGCAAAAAAGTACATAGTACATCGAAGACCAATGTAAATCTCTACAGGATAGATCAGCAGGCATTGTTCTCGTGCTGAAAGAATACATTAATAACCCTTAACGCCAAGTCTGCCAATGTGATTTTAAAATTCATTAAAATGAATCAAAATCTTGACAAGTCTTGAAGTTGTTTAAAACCATAAATGAACAAGCATGTGACACAAATTTGACCATTTCATGCTAAATGTTAAAAAAAGAGGAGCATTCTAGCCCTGGTTGGAACGCTGAAGAAGCTTTTATGATGAGAGAAGGCAAAAAAGTAATAAAACCATTTAGAAAGCCACAACTAACTGTTTTTTCAAAATGCAGGATAGGCTAGAGCAATATTTTACACAACCGATATTTTACATAGACACCAGGAAGAATTGCGAAAACACATTGCAATCCCATTGACAAATACTCAAACGCCCTTACTAATACACTTGTTCATTAACCAATTCACAGGTTTCTAACTGAAGTCCAAACTACAAGATTGCAAAGATAACTCATACAAAATCAGTCTGGAAAACACCCAAATCACACTCTGACACATTTCATTCATTGGGAATATGTAACCTGAATCATTTTCATCAAAACAGATTGCTTAAAAAAAGACATAAAATGACTTTTTTTTTAGATGAATGTCTTTAGTTAAACACGGTTGTTAACCCTAATCCTTAAAATTTTGGTGTTATGAGTATTTTTTTGTGTTGAGGTTAAGTTTTAATCGATAAAATAAACACTTAAGATTAACCACCTTCAATACCAAGAAACCTGCTGGTGCGACAATATCTAGTATATTCGATGTGGGCTATTATGGGAGCAGTGCAAAACAAAATTCATTTGCAATGCCCTCCAGAATGTGAATCCAAAGTTTTAGTACCTTGGTACGATACCCAAGGTGCCAAAACAGTTTAAACAGCTTGGATAATACAAACAAAAAAAGTGGGAAGCCTGGGCTCCCCTGCTGCACTAGGTGTATCGACAAGAAACTAAACAAAAAGACTTTATTTGAAATTACAAAAAATAATGTGAAACAGTAAAATGTACAAAAAAATAAAAAGTAAGTACAAGAACCTTAAATAGGCACATATAGAAGAAATCCTAAAGAGATGGTCTGGCACCTGTAGATGGAAAGAAAATCATGCCACTATCCTGGAATAGGTCAACATGCATAGAGTAGTATATAACATGGCTATAATGGTAGATTACTATACACAGGGACCACTTGACAGAATAAAGAAAAAGTCAAATATAGGGCTAATGCATGACTAGGGAATAAACCCTCAATGTTGGAAAAAATATATATCTAAGCCCAAAAAAAATAATCGAGAAATGTGAGACCAAAATCAATATAGAACCCACTTCCTCAGAATGGCCCTAGAGAAGAATAAATTTCAGTGCCTGAAAATACATTTGCCAACACCTTTCAGCACTTATTATTATTTTGGATAACGGCTTACCGATAAATTTGTACTGAATTGCAAACGCCAATATTTCCATTAAAAGGTATAGCAACGAGAGCCGATATTCGAACCATATTTTTAATGAGAATCAAATTGTCGGTATGCTCATATTTGAATCTCCAGAACCGAAAAATGGCTAAATTGTGCTGAAAGAGGTGCCAATTTTAGTTATCAGGTCGAATTAAATTGAGCCCTAAGATTCATACCATTTGGACAATTCCTTTTTGACCTCCTCGCCCCTGCACAAACACACTTTAATTCCTAGACACAAATTAACTGGTATAAAAAATGACAACTAATCCTGTTAATAATGAGTCAGTGTATTAGAGGATATATACATCTTTCCAATAGCTTATGGAAGGATAAGGATGCACTAGGGTTGTGCATGACTGAAAATTTAGTTTAGTTTAGTTTTATTTCGTTACGTTTTTTAATCATTTTGTTTTCGGAATTTCGTAACTAATTTCGTTTAGTTTTGGATCGATTTGAAATTTCATATATCAATTCAATAGTTGATATCAATTTGAATTTTGGATCACTAAATAAAACCCCAATTAATCAAATTTTGCTGTTAAAAGAAAAGCTAGGGTTAAATCTTAAGCTGTGCCACAGATTTAGTATTTTAGTCAAATTAATTTGTTTCATAAAGTCCTTTGCTGACTATTACTTGTATTGTAAGTTAAGATCAATTCGATAGTCGATATCAATTTGATAGTTCATTTCAAATTCGATAGTTGATATCAGTGATTCAAATTTTCCTTTTATGATGATGAAACAGTGTAAAACGAAATAAATTCATTATATACCATTTTGTTTCAAATTCGTATCGATTCGTTATTCAGTAGTACTTCCGAAATACGAATTATCAAATTTCGTTCCAAATTCCGAATTTTTGCGAAACAAATGCACATCTCTAGGATGCACTAGAAGATACTCAGGGTTATTCAAAGAAAGGTGAAAAGCATAAGAGAAGAGAACCATCTAGTCCAGCAGCCGATTTGGAAAGAGAGATACATGGGAGAATTTTTCTGGTTTGACTATTTTGACCTAGAATTTTCACTTCTCTGGTCATTCTCCTGAGTTTCACCTTTCTTTGAATAGACCTGACTATGTTCGGTTGCATCTTGGTTTAACGGGTTATCTCCATAGCATGTTAAAAATAAAAACATTGGCTATTTCATCTTGAAGTTGGCTTTTAAATCTAGATGCATTTATTGCATATTTTCAGTAGGAAGAACATATAAGAGGATTCAAGGCTGAAATCGAATGTTCAGTTAGTTGAAAAGCAATTTACTTTTGATCAATGCACAAATTGCTATTAAGAGGTCTTACTGATGGCAGAAAGTCTGCGTCTTAAAATAAAAACACAGCTTTCGCAGAAAACAGAGGATGTCACACAGTATACCAAACACAACAGTCATTAAAAAAATGAAAGAAGAAACAAAATAAGGCTATTCGATTTATAAACTTCCAGTTTCTTTTAAATAACATATACTACAACCTTGATGATTGTGTTCGAGATAGTTCATTAACAGGTTTCCCTTACTCAATCTATACAAAATATTCATTGAAGCAACATGACTGTGTTACAGTAATGAGCAATGAGACAGTACTGCTGCGGCATATGTTACACGTGAATGAGCTCGTTTATCCTAGAAGTCTTTTTCAACAGAACCAAGCGGCAGCAGCAAATAGACTATAATATCTAATAGCTTTATATCAGATGTACTCCGCTGAACTGTGCACAATGTCTCCTTAGACAAATACAATTTCAGCTTGATGCATAGTGTGAACACTGCCAGTAGTTTTATTTTTGTCAAAAGGAAAAATTACTCAAATCAGTTCCTTTCCGTAGATTCCGCTGTAAAATTTTAAGTTACGGAAGTAAATAATAAATGTTTAGTGCAATTAAAGGAACACTCTATAGAAACGTTATCCCTCTTTTCTACCCTTTAATAACTGTGTAGGTGCTGTCGGCTGTCAACATCTGCACAATTAATTTTTCAATAGCTCTAAAGCCAGTGGCACACCAGCTGAATACTGGGAGGCAGAGCAGGGGGAGTGACAGCTGGTGGGTGGGGAGGTAGAGTAAAATGAATTTCCACCAATCAGCTCGCTCATATGTTCAGAACATCTTGACATGCCGATTTATATGCATGTGCTGTTTGGCTAAAGTTCAATATTTTCATCTCCCCTACTCAGCTACACGACTTGACACCAGCTGAGCGCAGGAGAAAAAAATTCAAAGACGTACTGAGCGTGCAACACACTTTCCCCGCGCTGAGCATCGCATCACCGTCAGTGTGTCACAGCCTTTATAGCCTCTTCTAAAACGTACATTTTCTCCAGTAGCGTTCAGCTCCACCTTTGGCTTCCATTCCAGGCTTCCAAAATGCAGAATACCTTGGAGGATCTTGAGTGTGAACAGCACATGCACCGATCCTTGCAAGCAATAGTTGTGCAAACTGATGGATCAGTGCACGGGGTGCGCACACAGCACCAATCATGGCTACAGTTTCCACAAGTGTTCACTTCTGAGAGTTCTTATGAAGACACATGGATACCAGTAGATCCCCAAACTGGTGCTTGGCAGGTGGGGTATTCAAATGCCCGATTCCTGAGTGGCAGCTTTTTGTGTGGAGGGAATGCCTCCATTTTACACAGCTGTCACGGCACGCAGAGAGCATGCTGACATCACCCTCTCTGAGACCACCCAAGATAGTGAGCTAGAGAGCAGAGAGGTACCTAATAGTTCGAATTTGCGCATGCACGCACAGGTCCAATCCATCGTTCTGCGTGGGCACAATGAAATTTGCGTACAGAGATGTGTACGAATAGCACGTAGATGTGGGCAAATAGTCCGCCAGTCTCATTCTGTACTCACTCGGAGATTGTGCAGGGCTCATGGCCCGGCAGCACAACCCTCCATGGAATCTTATGGACTCCAGGAGGTGATACTTGCGAGGCAGAACACGCACGTAGATGTGCGTAATTTGCAGTTCCTATGCTATGTAAATTACATAGAAGCGCATAAAGCATATTGCGTAGTAAAGGTTTAGGATCTTCCAGATTCGGAAGTCCCTCAGCTGAAGAGGAGTAGCAGCACTCAACGGGGGAGAAAAGGTGAGTATATTCATTTAAAATAAATAACTATTATTAAAGATAATTGGGCAGAGAACTCTGTTTTTAATAAAGTATCCCTTTAAGTAATGCCATTTATAGGCTTACAATACATTTGTAAGATCCAGACGCATTTTATTTTTAATGACTGACAGAAAACCACTCATGCTGTAGATTTAAAAGGCCTATGTTAATAATTAAAGAATACATACATCATGCTACTGTGTTATAGATGTCCAGGCCAACAGAGCAAATCATAAATATCCAGATATATCCACCAAGGAGCTAAGTACGGATGCATGAGTAAGATTTATGATTTGCTGTTCGTGGCAACACCTATAATGTACACCAAAAGCATGGATTATTTTTTACTGACCACACGTTTTAGAGAGATTTAAGTTGTATAGACAGGGAGTATTTAAATAATTTTTCATATTCCATTAATGCTATAAATGTCCGTTCTCAGAGAAAGCGATCAATTTATAAGCGTACAGGGCAGCATTGCTTCAGAACTGGGTGATGTATGATTTGTTCTGTATGGCACTTTAATAACACGGTACATTTAATTATATTGTGTCCAGAACAACAAGAAAAGCTAGCAAATTCATTTATGACAGGCTGAAAATAAAATACATGTTTTTATTTTTTGCTCGGAGATAACCAAGAGTTGAACAAAGCAATGCAGCAGATGCACTAGCAGATTTTATTTTAATAATCAAAGACTAAGGGAGATAGAAAGATTAAAAGCCAAAGCTTTATTGAGATGAAGCCCTATTTCCATATTGTATCTATTTTATTTAATTTTGTGTCTGGTTCTCCATTCCCAGATCCTAAGAACAGCATTTCCATCCAGTGCCCTTCTGCTGGATGGTAGATAGAAGGTTGGGAGACGATCTGATGCACATCAAGAGGTCTGGGCCAGAGAGGTCAATACCAATATGCTTATTCTGTTCTGTGTTTTATGTTTGTGAGTTTCTTCTCCATCTTTTCATTAAATGATTATTATTTTTTTAACATGCTACACTAGATTTCATTTTTCTAGTTTTTTTTATAGATTTATTTCCTGAAGATTTCATACTGTGGTCCATATGGAGGGATCTGTTTAGGGATATGGCAGTATTTGGCTCGGGTTGTTAATGCACACTTTTGCATCACTGCATATTCCGATGTATCTATTCTGCCAGAAACAGGGAGCTGCTAAGAGATATCAGCTTCATAAACATAAGAATACTAGAAAACGTCTGTAACCGGTTCTTACATGTGTTTGATAAACTCATTCCCACGACTCATGGTCGCTTCTACTTCATTAAAACATTACAGGCCCGATTACAAAGCTCACAATAAAATGGAGACGCTAATGGGGAAAACCTGCGCCTGCAGGATTGCCCGCAGCGTCCTCATTTTAGAGTGAAATTCCAGAGAAGGCACAACCTCAGCACCTTGCCCTGGAACGATGTGCTACCCTCAGTGATACTCATGAAGGGCTACAGTGTGCTGAGTGATCAAGGAGGGAGACTGGGGACTATGTGTCCCCAGTCTCACTCTCCTACCAGCAACAAGAAGCAGTGGATTAGGCCAACGTTCTCACTGCGGGATGATAGGCGAGTATTGGATTTATGGTTCGGGTTTAAGTGGTGAGAAATGCTTTGGCAAAAACAATAATTTAGCACCAGCTTTTAGGACACGGTAGACAAAAAATTAACCCAAAAGGTGCAGTAATACCTTACTTATCCTAATGTTAATTACGGATTGCACACCCTATACTTAACATGTGGAACGCAAAGTACAGTAAGCTCGTGCAAGCTAGCACAATCACAGATGCACTAATGGATTTTTACTGTGTTTAGCTTTAGGAGGGTAATATGGGGGGCATGCGAAATGCGACAGTTAGCATTCAGTATGTAATCCAGCCCTACATTTTTTAATGTCTTAGGATAACAAACCCAAAACTTACACTTGCCACACACAAGAGCCATGGGCAAAAAGGAACCAAGTAAGCCTTTTCTCTAAAATGATACTATACTATAAATGGTTAAATGACAACCATAGTTTATAACATTCATTACTTGGATATTTTCAGCAATTATAACCCCGGAATCTTATCCCTGTAGTGAGTGACCCCAGAGCTCTCCCTGTATTCTGCCCTCTCCAGGGATACTGTAATGCAGCAGTAAAGTCTGTTGAATTTTTTGTTATAGTGAGGGTGGGGGTTGCTCCTTGTAGCTTTTAAAAAGAATACAAGGGGCACTCTAACCTTGCATTAAAAAGGTATACAAAAGGGGGGTTTAAAATGCTAATTATTGCTTTTTCAATGTATGACAATACCAAATTGAGTTTACATGTATTTTGTAGTGAAAGGGAGAAGGAATAATAAGATGCCAAATTAGTTGGCACCACACCAGTGCAACCTTACCTTCTTCATCTCCCAGACACAAATGATTTACTTTAACGACATCTTTGAATGTGAAATTTGAATAGGGTCTTTTACCGCAGGGAATAAGGAAAGAAAATATGCTACACAACAAAGTCTGTTCTTCAATCTGCAGGTAGATTATTCTATTATCATCCATCTGGATTGTGCATATTGTTGAACTCATAATATCAACATTCTCTGTTTAATGTTGAGTAACGGAATCCTCGTGACTGCTGTAATAGTGTCATTTGAAGCGACACCAAGGTTTTCGCATATCGAATTACTCTATCACATAGAACAATATGTAAGATTGCTGTGAGCTGAAGATTATGTATAGTTACATGATTTGCTGTGAGCTGAAGATTATGTATAGTTACATGATTTCCCTGGTCTTTGATATGTACCTTCTTCTTTTCTTTTATCATCCAAATCCGCTTATTATACTTGGAAATTTCCTTTTTGTTGTAGAAAATATGTCTAATCTTCCCACCCACATCCTGTGCTCCACTGACATAGAAAAACCTAATCATGAACCAGCCGGGATTTCCCTTACTTTGGTTTTTATTAAAACTGTAAATAAATAATCATTGAGTTATCTACAGGTTCAGAATTTTATGTCAAACATACAGGTATCTTTGCAAAACACTTAGTAGAAGTAAACCTCGGAAAAGGTTAGTGGCATATTGCTGGATATCATGTTAAGCAGATATTATGCAGATTAAGAACAAAAAATATCAACTTCATTGAGTCTCACTGTGCATTTTAGTTCTGCCTGAGGTGAAAATATAATTTTAATATGAATTACTAAATGTTAATATAATTTTCTCTGGAACATTGCTTTGTGTGCTGTCAGTGAGGAATAGTCCTTATGTCATTCATCCATGCCCTTCATGCACGCCTTTTATGTGCTTCTGAGGAGTTTGTCGACCTCCAACTGACATTGCAAGAGTCATATCTTTGCTGATGTGCACATTAGCTAGAGGCTAGGAAGAAACATCCGCAAAGTATTGTCCCCAGCTGTAAACCCAGGAGCCAGAAGATTTTACATTTCAAATATTCTGATCGCCCTTATCTGCAGCGTTCAGAACTAAGAAATGATGCTGGGGGATATTTCAAAGGAAAACTTATGAAAGAAAGTTAGGATGTCAGTAAATAAGCCTCGCTACGATAATACTTAAAGGAACATAGTGCTTCCCATACACATTTAGATATATTAACCCTTTCACTACCAAGTGTTTTTTTTTCTAATCTTATCATAACAATTAAAACATGTGACCTGTTAACACTGAATTGTAGGGCACACTGGCAAGTTTGCTTATCGCTTGCTATTCTGACATAAGGATAAAATACTGTAGGTTTGTTCATTTATCATGTACTTGTCTATTCGTCTAAACTCTAGGGGCCCTATTTCCTTTTTGACACTAAAATGGGGATGCTAATGGGGAAAACTTGCTCCTGCAGGTTTGTTCGTAGCATCCCCATTTCAGCGTGAGATTCCGGGGCAAGCACTACTTCAGCACCTTGCCCCGGAACTATGCGCTACCCTCAGGGATAATGGCGGAAGCGCTTCCACGCCGCCCTGAGTATCACCTCCTGAAGTCCATAGGACTCCATGGAGGGCTGCGCTGCCAGACCACGAACCCTGCTGACGTCACTCTAGCAAGATCGCGCAGCAGAGTGATGGCGGAGGGTGAGTGGGGACTGTTTGTCCCCAGTCTAACTCTGCTCCTGGCAGAAAGAACCAACGGATTGGGCCACCATTCTCGCCACAGGATGATTTATTGGAGGGTGGGCTTAGCTGGTACTAATTGATTCTGCAAAAGCAGAATCAGTTAGCACCAGCTTCTAGGTGACAGTAAAAGTCCATTTAACCCATCGGTACGGTAATCAGTGTTAGGACTTTGGAATACCTTACTTATCTTAATGCTTATTACTGATGCACTCTCCATGTTAAGTATAGGGTGTGCAAAGTACAGTAAGCTCATGCAAGCTAGCACAATCACCAATGTGCGAATGAATTTTTATGAGGGCAAACGTTAGAGATGTAATATGAGTGGCATGCATTAAAGTCACTTATCCTGATGTTAATGCTTACCTGAACGCTACTGTTGGCATTCACTAGGAAATAGGGCCCTAGATCAAGGGTTCTCAACTTTCGGCAACCAGATGTTTTGGAAGTACACTTCCAAAGATTTGCTGAGGGTAGCGCTTAGTTCCAGGGCATGGTGCTGAATTAGCACCTGTCCTGGAATATGGTGTAAAAAATATGGACAATTCGATCGTGCATGAATGTTTTGTACAGTATACAGAATGCTTCAAATCACCAATTACTATTTTTCAAATAAAAAAGTCACAGCATTCTATATTATATCATGATGACGTGATGCTTAATGTGAAGCCATAAAACGTATACATGAAATGTTTAGTACATAACGACTCATATGCTGAGGCTTGGGATGCACGCTGTCAAAATGGCCCAAATATTTCACCTTTTGGTACCTATAATTAAGTTACTGCCAGAAAGAAGAGGTGTGCTAAAAAATGAAAGAAATAAAGTTATAGTTTAAAAACGCACTTTAGAGAAAATTGGCTACAATCCATGACCGAATACATACCTGGGCTAAGGGTGTGACATGGTTCAGTACAGAAGGGGTTAGATATAAGATTAATATTTAATAATCAACGTTACAGTTAGGTTAAAGCAAATATAGTAAGTCCTCTACTGCTCAATTATTCCTGTCAACTTGTGACAGTTCAACCAACAGCATCTTTTAGAGCCCAGACAGATGGAGAAGCAACAATTGGAAGCTTGATGCAGGCAGAGCCATCTGGTTGAGTAAACTGCCCTCAGCTTCCATGTGTCAAGAAGGGGGGAGGGGGTTATGACCATTTCATAAAGATTATGTGGCTGATCAATTTCGTTTGTCTGGAGTAGTGCAGGCCTTATTTTAGATATTATACTTTCAATGCTATTTGCAGCATTTTCATTACAGAATCAGTTTCAATGATCTAGATAAAGCACAAACTAATTTCTAGTGACATGAAGACTGAACAGGAACCAGACAAAATATAATAGAATTCTGAAGGCATATCAAGAATAAAATATGGATGAAGAAATGCTGACATGGTGTAAATTGTTAAGCGAATAAAATTCTAATTTTGTATTTCAAAAAGTGCTATGAAGCATCGGACACACCGACCGACATCGGTGAACGTCAAGAAAGTGCTACGTGAGGAGGAGACAGAATATGCAAACGTATGAACATTTTATAGATAATAGTTCATCATGATTTAAAGGGCCCTATTCCCTTGGTTGTACTAACACGGGGACGCTAACGGGGAAAACCTGACCCTACAGGTTTCACAGTAGAGTCCCAATGTTATCGCGATATTCCGTGCCAGGCAAAATGCTTTAACCCAGCTTCATGGATACGAATCCTCTGCATTTAAACAATATTCAGAACTTTGGACCACTCACTGAGAAGTTGCTTCCTCCAACTGGCGATATTGCCATGAATATAGGACATGGAGAAAGAAAATTGAATTGGTGATGTTCCCCATTCTATGAACTTCTTAAGCACCTGTTTAAGTCAACTCAGCAACAAATCATCTTTAACCCTTTCGCTGCTGGAGGCATTTCCCGCCCCTGTGCTGAGGTCATTTTTACCGATTTTGCTCATCATGTTTAAACGTGTTTTGAAGGCTTATTTTAGTATATGACCCAGACATATTATATATCGTTCTTTCCGTCAGACTCGGCAGATTCATAATATGTCATTATTATATGTATACGTCATGACCTGTCTGTATATTATAACAAAAAATGCAAAAAAATATGAATTTTCAATAATTTACAACGTGTAAAGTGTTTTTTTCACATTTTAACATGCGAGCAATTGCGGTTATATTTTGTATGGGGTGCGCTTGTTAAAAAATTAGAGATGGGGTTTCGTTACATTTTTTTTTGGGGAAAATAAAGCGATTTTTAACAAACGCACCGCATACAAAAATTGTTAGTGCAGCATTATTGTTCACATTATAATTGAAATGGGAACAATATTGCTGCATTAACGAACCAAAAAAAAGAAAAAAAAACGTATTTTTTTTTTATAATTTTTTTTTAATATTTTTTTTTTTTTTAAACTTTTTTCATAGTCAAGTTTGGTATTGCTGGAACGGCCATGCTCTGGCCGATCCAACAATACCAAACATTAACCCCTAACTGCCACGGATCGGGAGATAGGGGTTCATTGGAACCCCCTATCTCCACCATTGGTGGCAGTTAGGGGTTAACTCCAGGACTGGCGTCATCGTGCTATGCACGATGACGCCAGTCCTCAGAGGGCATTCCCGGAAGCTTGGCCGACATCCAAGATGTCGGCCAGCTCCGGGAAAGGATCACGAACCGGCGCTTTTCGGCGCCGATTCGTGATCCGGCCCCCATGGGGTTAATGCCAGGTACCATTTGGAAGGGCAGGCTGTGCCCTTCCAAACGGTGCCTGGGTTAACCCCCTGCACGCCGCCGATCGGGAGGGAGAGAGGTCCGAAGGACCCCCCCTCCCTTTCAGGCGCCTCCTCCGCACATGCGGGGGGGCGCCTGAATTAGGTGTCATCGCGCCCCCGCGATGACACCTAATTACTCCGGCGGCGGTTCCAGGTGCTGGGCTGACATCGAGGATGTCAGCCCGCACCGGGGGGGCCAGCGATCGTCCGGAACCCGGCCGAACGCTGGCTCCAAAGTGAGGACGCGCTCAGCGCGTCCACCGCAAGGAACGTACCTGCGGGTGGACGCGCTGAGCGCGTCCTCCGCAGCGAAAGGGTTAAGATTAAACTTCATGTAGGTATTACAGGGCCACTACCACCAAGAAATTAAATGTCCTTGTTGTGTTTATTTTATGTTGCTGATATCTTATATGTGAAATGTTATTCTCTGGTTTGTTTAGTAAAGAAAATATTTTACCCTATATGTGTCACTGGGTGCATCCATTGTGTGATCTTTTGTGTTTACCTAACTGCAGGTTTTAGTCAAAGAGCCAAATTGGCCACCGAATTGCATCGAATGGTGAATTTCCCCATACGATGCAATTTTGTGGGAAGTTGGCAATTCAAAAAGCTGTCAATTCGCCAGATATTGGCGAATTGCCAGCGAAATCCGGTGCAATTTGGCAGCAGTGAAACTTCCCATTGAGAAGTAATGGTTAATCTATTCTGAGAATGCCGAACGGCAGTAAAAAGTTGACGAAATATACAGATTTTTGGTGGTTTCGTTCGACAGGTTCAGACAGGCAAATCCTATAGGTTTCAATGGAAAAAAAAATCCCTATTTTTATTCAACTGTTCATTCTTTTAATTTGCAGCAAAAAGTCATTAATTTATTTTTTTGAATTTTTTTAGGCATTTTTCCAGTGAAATTTTCTATTTCTATTTTTTTAATGGCATTTTTATTCCTTCTGTAACAGACCTTTTTATTGTTATTCATAGGTCCTTACATATTATTTCCATGCATTATTTTTGTTTAAAACACCTTTTAAAAGTTGCAAGGTTTTTTGTTTTCCTTTATACCCTGTTCTGCGGCTGGTTGGTTGGCTTTTCCCAGCAGTGGTCGGTGGTCTGTTTGGCGGGTCGTCAGCTGCGTTCGGCAGTTTGAGGATGCGTTCAGCGGTTTGTTCGTCAGGTTGTTGGCTGCGTTCTACTGTTTAATGGATACATTCGGTAGTTTTTTGGCAGCGTTTGGTCATTTATTGGATGTGTTCAGTGGGTTTTCATCAACGGCGTTTGGTGGATTGATTCGGCGCACTTAGGGGACCCTGCGGTGAATGCTGAATTCACCGCAGGGTCAGAGTATTGAAGTCGCCAAAGTGCGCTGAATGAAAGCGCACTGAAATTTCGGTGCTCTTTGAATAACCCCTTCAGTCCTCGCTTTGTGATTTTGGCCACATAAAGTAGTCAATGGTTCAGGCAGCCAACTCAAATCATTGTATTGTGTGGGATGTATTCAAAGGACATCACCAGGGGTAGAATAGAAGTCTATTAAGCTACCTGTCAGATTTAATTTGGGTGCCAGCTCTTCTCTCAGGTAGCCTGGATCACAATACACCCCCTGCTGCCTTACCTAAATATTCCCTCCTCGACCTTATTAACTGGTATATATTGTAGATTAAATAAACAAGAGCCATAAAGCAGACTTGTGGTAAATGTTGCATCATTGGAAAAATCCAGAAACTGGAACCCGGAGACAAAATACCTAATTTTCCTTTTTCTTTTTACATGCAATTACTTCAGACAAAGAAAAAAAATGGCAGCATGTGATTTATGAGGTTTTGTTTGCATTGCGCAAGTAATCTAGGTACAGCTTATGTAAATGGTAGTGTCACTTTAAATGCTTTACGCCTAGTTTCTTTAGTTTCTTCACTTTGTATTTGTTTTCAGGGTTTTTACCCATTTAATAATTGAGCTTAATTCACTAAGCACCGTTGTAATCATTATTGGAATAAGAACTGATGTTCCCTTGATTTAACAGTCTCATCTTTGGAACATATCTTTGGATACAGACTTGTCCTTTTCAGCCACCAAATGACCCGATGTTGACCAAATAAAATGAACCTTTGTTAAACTATACCTCACCTCAAAATTCCACAACATTTGCGGGCTCAAACAGAACTGCTCTAACTCTATACATGTTATTCAGTCCTTAGATGAATAAACAAAACACCAAATGTGCATACTGGCTATAGTTTGTGAAATGTAGCACCCACCATTATTCACCAAAACATGCAGGTCAAGATTCTTGGCTTCGAAATTCTGCACAAATTTCCGTATGGACTTCATA
Organism: Leptobrachium leishanense; assembly: GCA_009667805.1. Lineage (NCBI taxonomy): Eukaryota > Metazoa > Chordata > Amphibia > Anura > Megophryidae > Leptobrachium > Leptobrachium leishanense. Next base: position 105,477,492 of record CM019064.1, read on the forward strand.
GATGTCAAATCACAGCACAGAAATTCCACTGGAGAAAACCAAAATACAAAAAAGTATAATAATTATACATTTATATAACGACAAAATATTCAAAAATATTGTAAGTCTATAACACTTTGTTACTGCAAGGGTGGTACCTGCAAGGGTGGTACCTATCCATAAAAGTGGAGACAATACTTTGGTATCCAACTACCGCCCAATATCACTGCTCCCTGTAATGTCAAAAATTCTGGAAAAATGTGTCTACACTCAATTACGTGATTATTATCAGTATCAGAACTATTTAACCCAAGATCAATCAGGCTTTCGTCCAAACCATTCAACTACAACTGCCCTTTTAAAAGTTTGTAATGATATCCAAGCGGGCATGGAACAAGGAAATCTAACTGGAGCCATCTTCCTTGACTTTGCCAAGGCTTTTGACACAGTAGACCATGTCATCCTATTACAAAAACTTAAGAACTCTGGTATTGGTGATAGTACATTAACCTGGTTCCAATCATATGTGTCTGACAGGTCTCAATTTGTGTCCATTTCTGACAGCACTTCCCTTCCCCTCCCAGTCACATGCGGTGTACCCCAAGGCTCGATACTTGGCCCCCTGCTATTCACAATATTCATAAACGATCTGCCCAATGTCTGCAAAGCTTCAACTGTACACATGTATGCAGACGACACGGTAATCTATACCAGCAAACCAAATCTCCCGCAGCTGGAGGCCGTGCTGCAAGAAGAATTCACAGGGGTAGAAAAGTGGATAGCAAATAACAAACTTTTTCTAAATACTGACAAAACGGTTACAATGCTCTTTGGAACTGCACCTAAACTACACAAATTGCAAACACCCCATCTATGTGTTGGGACAAAATCAAACGGCACACTGACCACAGTCACCTCTCTCAAATACCTAGGTATGTGGTTAGACCCAAATCTATCTTTTGGCCCCCACATCGAAAAACTCTCATCTAAACTTTACCCCAAACTAGGTGCCCTATACAGAAACAAATCCTGCCTGAGCCCCGCGGTAAGAAAGCAGATTGTGCAACAAATGCTTATGCCGGCTATTGAATACGGAGATGTAGTGTATGCAGCCGCCCCGCAAACACACCTCCAGAAACTTACTACATTGTATAACTCATTCTGTCGCTTTGTGCTACAATGTAACTACATGACCCACCATTGTGACATGTTAAAAGAACTAAACTGGCCATCGCTGGACTCTAGACGCACCCTTCACCTTTCCAACCTGGTGTTTAAGAGCTTTTCTGGGAAGCTACCACCCTACCTGAATATGCTGCTTCCCCCAGCAGTTCCCTCATCCTATAACCTCAGATCCAGGACCAGCACCTTACTTGCAATACCGCAATACAAAAAGAAAATGGCTCGATCCGCATTTTCCTACAGAGCACCGCAAATATGGAATAACCTCCCAGACGCCGTCAAATCTTCCCCCAGTCTAAAGTCCCTTAAGAGCTCCCTATTAGCATACCTCAATACAAAATGCACCTGTAAACATGTAACATAATGACTACATTTCCTCCATATTTATTTTTCTGTTAATCTGTATATTTGGTCCTGTGTTAATATCTTGCATTTTACTATTTTGTATTTCTGTAACCACTCAATGTTCTCGAACCCAGGACATACTTGAAAACGAGAGAAATCACAATGTATCCTTCCTGGTAAAATCCTTTATAAATAAATAAATAAATAAATAAATTAAGAAGATATTGTAGTGATTTATTTTCATTATAGATGCTGCGTGGTTAACAATGAATAACGTTAATATAATGGGATGTTCATGAGACAAATGCTATAGGAAAATATTCAGGAAATATACTGAACCGTGAGTAAATGAATACACAAAATGAATGCATGATGAGGTGCTAGGTGCCAGAGTATCAAGGTCTTGACAGCCATTAGAGGACATAGAGTCTTACAGGTCTGTAAAATGTTATGGAGTGTGTTTTCTGTGGAAAGATGTCTCTTTACATGTGGACAGGTGTGGGGAAATAATCAGAGATTTTTCAGACCTTGCTATTCTGTAAATAATGTATTTTTTCCTTACTTTGAGCCAACGTCCTGTGCCACCTACCCTCCCTGTCTCCATTTCTCCAATCTGGAGTTGACCATCCCTCCCCTTGGTCTGGTCCCTTCCGCCAAACTCCCTCCCACTTTCAGGCCCGGTTCCTTGTCCAAACTCCCTCCCTCCCACCTCCTGTTCTTCTCCCCACTCCGTTTGTTTATGAAATTATTTTAAAGGGAAACTCTATGAGCCCTGACTACTTTAGTTTATTAAAATAGTAAGGCTGCGTGAAGTACCCTTACCCATCCTCACCCCGTGTTTGTGTAGACATTATCATGTCTATCCAAGTGCTCATAGCAGCATTCATTCAGGGTGAAAGCAGACATGGGCTTGAGCTACACGTGCAGCATCACTCCATCACTCGGAGCAGGCGCTCTCGTATCCTGTTTGTAAAACATACCCAAGTAATGCAGAATATGTAATTTACCTATGTACGAATGAAAGTTATGTAATGTACAATACACAAATTGCTTAAGAAAAAAGGGGGGAGAGATTGATGTCTACATAGTGCTCCTTTTAAGTGAACAAAAAACCTTAATTTTTTATTCGATTAATCGAAAAAATAATCACCCAACCAATCGATTATGATAATAATCGTTATTTGCAGCCCTACTAAGATGTTTATTTTTCCAGAATGATTTTCTTAGAGCTCACTTTAGAATGTTCCTTTATGATTTAATGGGGATTGCATATATTTGAAGGCTCGTTAGAAGAGTAGAAGAGCTTTGACTGCAAAATAAGCATCATGGTATAGAACACTTAAATGAGTACAAGCCTAAGAAAATGCTTATCAATTAAATGTGCATTATATGCATAATATCCTGATTATATCACACAATCTTGCTAATTGCGCCATCTATGCCTAATTGCACTTATTTTTAGCTTAGACCCCCTTCAAAGCTAGGTAATTTATCTTCAGATAGGACTAAATTAATCACTGACAGAAAAAGACAGCGTGTGATGACATGAAAAACACATAGCGGAGATTTGGTAAAGACCAGGTTATGTCACATTAAAACGTGCAACTACAGCAATTAGACATTGACCTTAAATGTGGCTGGATTTACGAACTCTGACTAAAATAAGAGAATAACTCTCAAACTGAGCCGGATCCCCATCTTTTGGTCATTTTGGGCAACACTTACATCTTTAACATTGGTTGTATTCTAGTTACGGCTTTGTTGCATCGCAGAGGGACTAATTAATTACTAACCAGCACGAATGTTATTTTAAAAAAAAGTTCCTATGATTTTTCAGTGAGCTTATTGCAGGGAAAAAAAAAGCCCAGAACAGCTTATTTTGGACTTTAGCTCATAAAAATGAGTCATGTTTTTGTTCGTCATTCTACGTGTATCTCTGGAGGAGGATGGATAATATGATTAAGGAATTAATGAAACACTTTATCTAAGGGAAAGAAGTAAAAGGCAAGCAAGGGACAGAATCCATTGCGATTTGTTTTGACGAAGTGTGGAAGACAGATTTCCAAGTATATAATTAGGTATCTAGACAGATGTGTTTGCAGCTGTATTAACTATATGGGTACTGTGATATAGCAACCACTCGGGACACTTGGTTCCAGCCAAACAACACTGTCCTCTAGGGTATAAACCACAGACTTAAAGTTGTTGAAAATCATCTTGACTTTGAATCACTATTGCAGGTAATTAGACAAAAAATACAAACCAAAACCTAGCTCAATTAGAGCACTTACTATACAGTGATCCTTACTATCCAAGTAACATAATCTAATAAACAAAAGAAAAACACAGAATTTCTTAGAAGTGTTACTGCTCCCCGCCCTGCTCTCAGCAGTCTGATTAAAGCACTTCTGTCCAGGGAATTTACTTGTTGCTTAATTGATTAATTGGCAACAAGTGTGCGAGAGGATAGAGGTCATGCAGGATTCTGGGTCTGAAAAGAGCTGCAGACCAAAGTAATACAGGGTAAAAAAGGAATGTATCCCATGACAAAAAAGTATGCAATTATGATTAGTTTACTTAGAAAACAAACAAACACCAGCTCCAATCCTAAACACAGGACATAGAGAAGAAAGGGATTAAGGCTAAGGTCAGACTAACGCAGTATTAACGTGCGTTTAGCAGCACTAAATCAAGGCCGTGCTAGCAACAAATGACGTCCAATGCCGGGCAGCATACGAAGAACGGCCGCACAAAAGTGCGGCAGCGCAACGCAAGTGGCAAACGAACACATTTTTGCAAGAACGTAGAACCGCTAGTACGGACGTACAGAGTGCGCCGCGTCCGCTAGCGGCATGTGTGCCAGATTAGGAGACGTCAGATGCTGCTAATGTCCGGCCAACATAACGTCCAGACACAAAAATTGTTTTATTGATGATCCGTACAAAATCACGGCCGAAAATGCGCATCGTATGACCGCTATCGCGTATTCCGTGAAAAAATGCGTCCATTCGTTCGAACGCACTTTTTCACGGACAACGCGAAAAATGCGTTAGTCTGACCCTAGCCATAGGGGTTAACATGTACTACTTACAGGATTATTTTTTTTTGTTTGTCATAGTGTCAATTGCTGCAATTTAATTGCCTACCAATGAAGGCTATATAGTTTTAACACATCACTGACTTTTTTTCACCTACAATAGAGCAATCCACCTCTTCTATATGTCATATGTTTAGGATTGGAGTTGGTGTTTGTGTTCTGATTATTCTAGGAGCTAAACCCATATTAGTGGTGGTTAATACCTGTTCATTTTTTTTGGTCCACACCTCATTAACTATGGCACTTCAGACAGAACCATTTTCTGTGACCATACTTTACTTACAATGCAACAAAAGACTCCACTGTGCTGGAAACGATAAGTGGACAACGGGATATTACATTAGAACAGTGTTTCTCAACCCTGGTCCTCAAGTACCTCTAAACAGGCCACATTTTAAGGATTACTTTAGAGAGATGCAGAATGAGTAATCCTGCATTCATTAAGCAATAAATCATACCAACCGTGCTGTGCTTCAGATATCTGGCAAACCTGGCCTGTTACGGGTACTTGAGGACGAGGGTTGGGAAGCACTGATCTAGAAAATACATTTAAATAACATATAGTGACAAATATGATACAGTAGGACACGAGGGAGCAATGGAGTATATTTCATGTATATGGCTAAGGCATGGTGGAGTGCATTGTTATAAGGTACTATGTAGATGTTGACTATTATTATTATTGTCATAATTTTATAGCGCCAACAGTTTCCGCAGCGCTTTACAATAATCAAAGGGAATGAGATAAGCAGACATATGATGGAAACAACAGGTGTAGAGGGCCCTGCTCATAGGAGTTTACAATCTAGAGAGATTGGGGTTGAGGAAGACAAGAAGAATTTTACTAGATAGCAGGATCATTAGTGCCAGTGATATGGGAATGGGCCATAGAAGCAACTTCAACCATGTGTGAATCGATCTTACGCAGGGGGCTGAGTTGCGTCAGTGATGTGGTACGCTAATCTGAAGAGATGGGTTTTGAGGGATTTCTTGAAGGCCTGAAGATTAGGGGAGAGTTTGATAGGGCGAGGCAAGTCATTCCACAGGACCGGTGCTGCCTGTGAAAAAGTCTTGGAGGCGAGAGTTGGCCGTGCGCGTGTAGACAGATAGCAGGAGGAGATTGCCTGCAGACCGAAGTTGTCTGGATGGGACGTGCTTGCGGAGTAATGAAGAAATGTAGGGAGGAGATGAGTTATTGAGCGATTTGAATGTAAGCATCAATATTTTAAACTGTATCCTGGAACGTACAGGAAGCCAATGGAGGGATCAGCAGAGGGGGGAGGTACGCGAGGTGCATCTGGTGAGAAAAATAAGCCTGGCACCTGCTTTCATTACAGATTGCAAAGGGGCAATACGGGAGTGGGGAGTTGGGAGTCCAATAGAAGCGAGTTGCAGTAGTCAAGTCGTTAAATGACAAGCGCATAAACCAGCAACTTTGCGGTATCTTGTGTGAGAAAGGGGGCGGACACAGGCAAGGTTTTTGAGTTGAAGGTAACAGGATTTGGTCACAGTCTGGATGTGGGTAGAGAATGTTCGGTTGGACTCAAAAGTGACACCAAGGCAGCGAGCTTGAGGCGTCGGGCTAATGGATGTTCCATCTACTCGTAGAGAGATAGGTGGTATTGAGTTCTTCTTGGAGGGAGGAATGATGAGAATTTCAGTTTTGGCAAGATTGAGTTTAAGGAAGCGGGAAGTCATCCAATTTGAGATGGCAGAGAGACAGTCAGTGACTCGATCCAGGAGAGCTGGAGAGAGATCGGGGGAGGAGAGGTATATTTGAGTGTCATCAGCGTATAGGTGGTACTGGAATCCAAAGGAGCTGATCAGTTGGCCTAGAGAGGCTGTGTAGATTGAAAAAAGTAGAGTGCCCAGGACTGACCCTTGGGGCACCCCAACAGAGACAGGCTGCCGGGAGGAGGTACTTCCAGCAAATGAGACACTAAACAATCGTTGGGACAGGAAGGAAACGAACCATGAAAGAACAGTACTTTGAAGTCCGATATCGCTAAGAGTTTGCAGGAGGATTGAGTGGTCAACTGTATCAAAGGCAGCAGAGAGGTCAAGAAGGATCAGTAGAGAGTAGCACCTATTAGACTTAGCATTTGCAAGGTCATTGGTCAGTTTCACAAGAGCTGTTTCCGTCGAGTGCAGTGAGCAAAAGCCGGATTGCAGAGGGTCAAGGAGAGAGTGGGTGTTGATGAAGTCAGATGGGCATACACAAGCTTTGAGGAGTTTGGAAGCAAAAGGGAGCAAGGACACGGGACGGTAGTTGGATGGAGCAGTCGGATCCAGAGATGGCTTTTTTAGGATTGGGACTATCATGGCATGTTTGAGCAGGGCAGGAAAGACAGATTAAAGGTGTGGGTCAAGGATGGTACAAAAGAAACGGAGAGTGTTTTGGCAAGATGTGCGGGAATGGGGTCATGGGGGCAGGTAGTGGGATGAGAGGATCGTAGTAGTTTAAGGACCTCTTGTTCAGTTGCTGAAGGGAAGGAGTTAAACATGTGAGGATAGACATGGTTAGCATCTTCCTGCATGGGTGATAATGGTATTGTTGAGATCAGTTCTTATCTGTTCCATTTTTGCTGTGAAAAAGCATACTAGGTCTCCAGCATTGAGGTCTGTGTGAGGAACAGCCACTGCAGGGGGGAGAAGGGAGTTGAAGACAAGTGACTTTTAGGCTGCGGTCACACAAACGCACTGAATGCGAACAGTGCGTCCATTGAAATGGATGTACTTTATAACGGAGGAGATTGTGGTTACATTGTATCAGTTAGTTATGACTGACGCTGAGAGAAAGAATTGAAAAGGCTGTATAGGATCAGTTATGACTGACGTTGAGAAAACCAAAAAAAAGCTGTATGTGGGGGTTTCTCTACTTCCGTTGTCGCTTTTTCACGTTAATGTCATTTGGGGCATCTGTTGCAACATGCGTTGCCCCTGTGTGAAAATGTGTGCACGTGCTTCGTGTGTTGTTCCCTATTGACTCCTTTGAAAAGCTATGACGGACAGCAAACGGTACGGTCAGACAGACGCCAAAAGTGCGCTCGTGTGACTGCAGCCTAAATGGGACAAAAGCAGTTTACAATTGTTAGACTAAAGACCCATGTATTCAAAATTTGAAGGCATTACAAGATTTGGGCATGTCACACAGAAGATCATACAGAAAAAGTCTCATTGGGCACTCACATTATAATATCATTATATATGCCTTGAAGGGTTCTTTAACAGAACATGAAACAGAGTAGAAATGGTAATTTCTTTGTACCTGACAGTCTATAATTAAAAGGAGATTGAATCTATGGCCCGATAATTAAAGGGTCAAACCAAGGGCCAAAACAACTAATGCAAGTAAGGGATATGTAGGAGCACTACTAAAAATCAAAATAACACAGGATACTTTATGTAGTATATGTAGTACCATTCCTATTTTAACAATTTTATGTTTTCCTTTTCCATCACCTACAGGGTATCCGACTATATTAAAAAGGAACAATATTTCAATTCCAGTGTGTCCATTTATTACTGTTATGTATAACTATAATCATTACAAACTGAAATTGATGAGACATATTCCCATAATTTTGACTATATATATATATACATAAAAAATATATTACTGTACACACACAAAATGTAGGGTACCAGGAAACATGAAAAAGGCAAATGAGAATGTTTTATAATACATGTGCTTGGCCCTACATCATGAAACAGATGATGGCAATTCTGCCTTCTCCTAATTCGGCACAAATCTAAGTATGTGCAGATGGTAAATCATTTGCTCATCACAATTTTGCTATTGTAATGCTGCCCTTTTGGCAAAGGGATTGCACTATTTCATCACTTTTTTTTTTCTTTCAAATAAAATAATGCAATTAAAATGAATGTGATCCTGGCAAATTGCATAGAAAGAAATGTGTAGGGGGGCGTGGCCTGACGCCGAGCAGAGGAGACGTGCCACGAGTTAGCTCCTGCACAGCTATATACTTTTAGACACTTTTTCGCGGTCCTTTCTACGTTTGAGGTCCAGCTTGCCTGCAAAGTCCCTTGTCAGAACAAGGAGGTGCCGTGGTGAGTGAATACAAGCCCTCAGTCGCTGTAGGAGCGCCGCCGGATCCCCTCGGGCCTACAGCGCGAACAGAGCCTGAGCTGCGTACTGCCGACACCTCATTGAGCCCGACTTCCGGGGATGCGACTGACAGTTCCTTGGGGCCAGGACGGACCGTGCCCGATATCATAGAACAACCCGGGTGAGACACAGCGCGGAGACCGGCTGATTGCCCCCCTGCTCCTCGCAGGGGACTCCCCTTACCACACGGGATCCATGCCTATAGGGCCCTCATGCGGCGGCCTTTGGTTGCGGCCCCTTCCGGTTCTCCTGAGTGGCGGGTAGATGCCTGCTCCTTACCATCACCGGGTGTCCACGGGGGGGGATCGCTGGTACCTTGTACCTATAGACCTTGTGTACACCCAAGAGCAAACACTGTGCGGGAAATTAACCTGATCCATTTAACATCCAAAAATAAGAATGACCCTATGCTACTTCTGTCCACTGACGCGGAAAAGGCCTTTGACCGCGTCAGTTGGCACTTCCTTTTCAGCACATTGCGTCGCATAGGTTTGGGTCGTAACATGTTGGCATGGATGGGAGCGCTGTATTCCAACCCCTCTGCCAGACTTAATGTGAATGGGGCCCTTTCACCCCCCTTTCGCATTAATAATGGCACAAGGCAAGGCTGCTCCCTTTCCCCACTATTGTTTGCCCTCACCCTTAAGCCTTTTCTACAGGTGATCCACTCACACCCGCAATTACACGGAGTGTCGGTGGCAGGGACGGGACATTGTGTCGCGGCATATGCAGACGATATGTTATTCTTCGTCCGCAGACCGATGGAGTCCTTACAGCATCTAATTAAACTTTTTGCAGATTACGATACCATTAGCAACCTCCGTATTAATATGGAAAAGTCAGAAATCTTACCCATAAATGACCCTGCTGAACTACAGGCAACTTTAAAACATATGTTCCCTTTCCGGTGGTGTAATAGTGGCCTTAAATACTTAGGGATCACCCTCACTGTGACCTGTAAATACTTATTCCATGCGAACTACAAACCTATGCTTACGGCCCTAACGGTAGACTTACAACAACGGTCCTTCCCACACATTTCATGGTTCGGACGTATTAATGTAGTGAAAATGAACATTTTGCCCCGCGTCCTATACCTTTTTCAAGCGCTCCCTATTCTCTTACCTCCCACCTTCTTTGCGCAGCTTCGCACAATGATTTCCGCCTATGTCTGGAATTCTAAAAAAACACGCATTAGTCTGGCCTTGTTGATGGTCCCTAAACAGTTAGGCGGCGTTGCACTCCCACAATTTTGGCACTATTACCTGGCCTCGCACCTACAACGCATAATGGAATGGTCCACCAGCTCACTAAATAGGTCATGGGTTGCGATAGAACAGGGGTCGGCGCGGTGTCCCCTGTCCTGCCTCCCTTGGCTGCCAATTTCCACACAAAAGATCATGACAGATCCACACCCTCTAATACACGCCACCCTGAGAGCCTGGCGCTCTTTAAAGCCTTCAGCAGGCATAGCTCCCTTTCCCTCGCCGCTCCTACCCCTGCAGTGGTTGCCAGCTTTTTCTAGGTCGCTGCTCCCAACGAACACGGACGGCCTATCTCTCCAAGACGTAAGCATTTTCTGAATGACTCAGGCCCAATCCCTTGTGACCACTTACCCATTCCAAACGCAAGCTCATTCCTACTGCGGATCCATCATCACCGACTCATTCAGTCATTACGATCCCTTGCCCCACTGTCAGACTAAATCAGACTGCTCACGCAATACGAGATGTTGATAGAGAGGGGCAGATACCCATCGCACTGCCTCTCTTTAATGTATAACATGCTCCAAGCCACGTCATCCCAGAACAGTCCCGCTCGCACTAGCTGGGAATGCGAATTAAATTTAGCCTTTGAGGACCACCAATGGCGAGCTATTTGCCAACTGGCACACTCCAGCTCCACAGCAGTAAGGGCTCAAGAGGCCAATTATAAAGTACTCACGAGGCGGCATAAAACCCCCAAGTACTGAGCCATTATGCTGACGGGGAGGCCAGCAGATGCTGGAGATGTGACGCACCTGATGCCTCAGCTCTCCACATATGGTGGGACTGCCCTGTCCTTTCTGAATTTTGGCGCTCCGTCCATGACTGTCTTTGCGATGTCACGGAACCACCACCCCCATTTGCCCCAGAATATTGCCTACTTAACCACACTGAGGTCCCACCCGAGGTATTTCGGAAATCGATCGCCATCAGACTTCTACACGCTGCGTGCCTGGTTATACCGATGTTCTGGCGTAAACCAACTGCCCCACCTCTTACTGTATGGTTGCGTGAAGTGGAAAATATTCGATCAGCTAAAGAAAGGGCCGCTCTGTCTCTGGGTAAAGTCGCTGAACATTACCACTCCTGGCATTATTGGCTGGAACAGAACGGCCCCCGGTCTCATTGAGCTCGCCCTCTTTACTGTATACTCCCCGCTGAGTTCTCCCATCGTCTCTCCCCGAAACTCTGCCCACCACCATGAAGTTTATACCACCCGACCATAGGCATTTGTTTGCTGTTCAAGCCCATCGACATTGTATTTATAGCGAACGCCACGTTTTATGCGATGTTTTACCCTCTTCATTTTATTTACTGCAATATTATGCACTGTTGCTATTGACTATGTATGACTTTTCAATTTCTCAATAAAGTACAATACGTTAAAAAAAAAGAAAAAGAAATGTGTAGTTATCGTTCATAAACTTAAATGTATAGAGTTAAATATTACAGTTATTCAGTGTTTTTAAAGAATGTGGAGTGGTCCAGGGCATTTTACTTTTTCCCTGAAGAGATACAATTTTTCATTGTGATTTAACCTGTTTTCTATATACTATATCAAACTATTTAGACCGCCATACACACAAACATATAAGAACTAGAAATAACAATTCATGAAAGTAAAGAAAAAGAAAAATTCAACCTTTAACAATCTAGAGCTGTATAAGCCCCAGGTAAAAAAAACGAAATCCTAAGAACATACTAAGTATGTGACACCCGTTGAGTATATTAACTCGGAAGCCACAGTAAATAATTCACCTCTGGGAGCTTTATGAGCATAATTCATTAGGTCAGAAATCTGCCCTCCAAACATTTAATCACTACATGGCTATTTTTTCAAGTTTCTGCTTTGAGACTTTTTGTACCTTTTTAATTGTATTTATATATTTTCACCTTAACCTGATGCTTACTCTTTCAGCCAAATAAATGGTTTATTGTTTTAGGTAAATAGGGCTTAATTGTAAACCTATCTGAAACTCACATAACAAATAAAATATTAAAAATAAAAAAAAATGTAAAGCAACTTTGTCTAAAATAATAATTCCTAACCACAAACTGTAGGGAAAGTACTTTTTTTTTTTAATTTACAATTTTTATTTTGTAAAAAGGTCAGCAGGACAATCATGCAATAAAGGGTAATGACCACGCAGGGTCGAAAAACAGCTAAAAAGTTGTAGAAAAAGAAAAAATAAGACTTCAAACTTCACATCTGGAGGGGAAAAGTAAAACTAAAGTCATCCATGGGGGAGAAACGCACCAGAAAAACAAAGTGTCCTCCGGGAGTACCGGAAATGTCCCAGAATACGGTGGGGGGGAATCTCGGCAAAAACAGGGAGTCTCAGCGTGCAGGGGAAAAGGAAGGGGAGGTAATGGAGAGAAGAAAAAAAAATAAGGGGAGAATATGTCAGCCTGCATCTACAAATGGGAACGGGACCACTGCAGGCAGCGCTCTGCAAGTCATCTTGGGACGTACAGTCACACCGGGCACGTAAGCAACACCAGGGGTACTCAGGGCAAAAATCAACCCAAAACAGGCTGTTTCCCATTGTCGTTCGGGGGTCAGCAGCTCTCTCAGGCGGCGTCGGGGGCAGGAAGCGCAGGTCAGGCCCCACCGTCACATTCTCCTCGGGGACATTCAGTCGGCCCAGTGCGGGCCACCGCGGCTCCTGTGAATGCCCCTGTGGTAGAAAATTCACAGTCAGTCGTCTGTCCCTGCTCATCCAGCTCCGACGATCCCTCAGGTGGCCGAGCGTCCCATGGTAGCACGTACTCCAGGTCCTCAGATGCGACCCCCTGAATCTTCTCAGCCGGCAAGTCCTCACCATGCGGCAACGGCAAGGGGTCTTCAGGAGCGGTCCCGTCTGAGATACACTCTGAGTCTGTACTGTGTGCAGTACTGGAGACCGTATCTCCAGAAGGATATAGACATCTTAGAGAGAGTTCAGAGAAGGGCTACTAAAATGGTGTACGGCTTGAAGGAGAAAAGTTACCAGGAAAGGCTTAATGATCTTAACATGTACAGCTTGGAAAAAAGACGAGACAGAGGAGATATTATAGAAACATTTAAATACGTAAAGGGAATCCACAAGGTAGAGGAAGGGAGTATATTTAAAAGGAAACAAAGTAGCAAAACAAGAGGACATAGTCTTAGATTAGAGGGGCAAAGGTTTAAAAGTAACATTAGGAAGCATTATTTTACTGAGAGGGTGGTGGATACATGGAACAGCCTTCCAGTAGAAGTGGTAGAGGCCAAAACAGTAATTGAATTTAAGCAGGCATGGGATAGGCATAAGGCTATCCTAAACAAAAGATAAATCCAGGTAAAGTATCCATGTAATTGGGCAGACTAGATGGGCCGAAAGGTTCTTATCTGCCGACATTTTCTATGTTTCTATGTCTGTTCTGGGTATAGCATACATACAGGCTTGGTCAGAGGGAGAATAGTCAAGAAGGCAGTCCGAGTCAGCAACAATCAGGTTCCTCATACAGTCCACGTCAGCATCGTAGCAAATTAATCAGTGACTCGGATTAACAGTACACTAGCGATGTGGGAAACAAACTCCACGTCAAGGCAACGAGTCAGTTTGTGCGTCCTGCATTTAAGGCCGGCAGCTCCGCGTCATCATGCTGCGCCCCGCCCCCTCATTAGGCGCATGAATGCCGGGATCAGCGTGGATGCTTGGCACCCGGCCAGCCAGCAATGCCGCCGGGTGCCTGACTCCCTCCGGAGACCCCCAGGTGCCAAGGGTGTGACAGGATTAAAGAATAAATACACCAATAACTACCAATTGTAATTAAATCATGAAAATGTACATTTTCTATACATTCCACAGATATAATCTACAGTGGCAAGAAAAAGTATGTGAACCCTTTGGGATTCCGTGGAGTTTTGCATGAATTGGTCATAAAATGTGCTCTGCTCTTCATCTAAGTCACAACAATTTGAAAAACACAGTCTGCTTAAAATAATACAACACAAACATTATATGTTTTCATGTGTTTATTGAACATAACATGTAAACATTCACAGTGCAGGGTAGAAAAAGTATGTGAACCCCTAGCCTAATGACTTCTCCAAGAGCTAATTGGAGCCAGGAGTGAGCCAACCTTGAGTCCAATCAGTGTGATATTATTGGAGGTGTTGCGAAAGCTGTCCTGCCCTTTAAAAACACACACCAGTTTTGGGTTTACTGGTTTCAAGAAGCACTGCCTGATGTGAACCATGCCTCGCAGAAAACAGCTCTCAGAAGACCTACGATCAAGATTTGTTGACTTGCATGAAGCTGGAAAGGGTTACAAAAGTATCTCCAAAAGCCTTGATGTTCATGTGTCCACGGTAAGACAGACTGTCTACAAATGGAGAAAGTTCAGCACTGTTGCTACTCTCCCTAGGCATGGTCGTCCTGTAAAGATGACTGCAAGAGCACAGCACAGAATGCTTAATGAGGTAAAGAAGAATCCTAGAGTGTCAGCTAAAGACTTACAGAAATCTCTGGCACATGCTAACATTTTTGTTGACACATCTACAATAAGGAAAACATTAAACAAGAATGGAGTACATGGGAGGACACCACGGAGGAAGCCATTGCTGTCCAAAAAGAATATTGCAGCACGTTTGAAGTTTGCAAAAGAGCACCTGGATGTTCCACAGCACTACTGGCAAAATACTCTGTGGACAGATGAAACCAAAATTGAGTTGTTTGGAAAAATCACACAACACTATGTGGAGAAAAAAAAAGCACAGCACACCAACATCAAAACCTCATCCCCACTGTAAAACATGGCGGAGGGAGCATCATGGTTTGGGGCTGCTTTGCTGCCTCAGGGCCTGGACGGATTGTTGTCATTGATGGAAAAATTAATTCCAGAGTTTATCAAGACATTTTGCAGGAAAACGTAAGACCATCTGTCCACCGACTGAAGCTCCGCAGAGGATGGGTGATGCAACAGGACAATGACCCAAAGCATACAAGTAATTCAACAAAAGAATGGCTTCAACAAAACAAAATACGCATTCTGGAGTGGCCCAGTCAGAGTCCTGACCTCAACCCGATTGAAATGCTGTGGCATGACCTTAAGAGAGCTATTCACACCAGACATCCCAAGAATATTGCTACACTGAAACAGTTTTGTGAAGAGGAGTGGTCCAAAATTACTCCAGATCGTTGTGCAGGTCTGATCTGCAACTACAGGAAACGTTTGGTTGAGGTTATTGCTGCCAAAAGGAGGGTCAACCAGTTATTAAGTCCAAAGGTTCACATACTTTTTCCACCCTGCACTGTGAATGTTTACATGTTCTGTTCAATAAAAACATGAAAACATATAATGTTTGTGTTGTATTATTTTAAGCAGACTGTTTTTTTCCAAATTGTTGTGACTTACTGTAGATGAAGATCAGAGCACATTTTATGACCAATTCATGCTAAACTCCACGTAATCCCAAAGGGTTCACATACTTTTTCTTGCCACTGTATCTGTTCCTGCATTGCAACAATAGGAGTTTTATCTTAGTGTCATTTTGTTTCCTAACAATGCTCTTTGATTAAAAAGAAACACATCACATTAAAACTATTTTTTTCAATGGTATGGACTTCCAGCTCAATTTCTAAACTTAATTGAATTCTGAAAGATAACAGAGCCATACAATAGGCCACAGAGGGAAAAACAAGCCAAAATCTCAGATGATCAGATTGAAAGAAACAAAATGAAAACAATAATACTGATGCTGTGCATTTGAGTAGATAAGAAAGCTGTATTTTGAATCTCCCGTGTGGTCTGTTTCATTTTAACATTCATTTATGGTTGACGTGTACTCACTCCTGTCGATATGATTACTTTTCCAAAAACATTTTTATGTAAAAAGGCAGAATAAAATAAAAATAAAGGATAAACAGCTCCCTACTAATATTTCATAGATTACTACATTAATGTATCATCAGGCAGTAATATCAAGCACCATTTTTTGTTTTTTCCTTTTAACTACAAAAATGAATAAAAATTTTGCAGAAAACTATACAAAGGGGCACTTAGACTTTACCTTTGATCATTTGCTACCTAGTTGCTCATAGTGCTGCTTAAGGAGTTTAAGATACCTACATAGAGCGAAAAGGAAATTTGGTGTTCCTATCACAAAGTCACCATGTGCACTGCTGTTTAGAACCCTTGAGGAAAGGCTCCATAAAATGTGAGTACACTTTTAGATGTTTTGCAAGACCTATTTTCTTACCATCTTTGCTATGGCTCTATGTTGTTTTGGAGGTGAAAGGGATAAAGGGAAGAAGTAAGATTGCCTTTACTGATTTGAGTACCAGAGACAGGTACATAGAGGCTCAGCTACACATAAATGCAACATCACTTTAGTTATTGAAGTGAATTTACGGAGTTCAGAGTTATCTGAACTAATATATCTAAAAATATATACTCATGTACACATGATGGGCACTCAGTTTGTAAAAAAGCTAATTTCAATCACTCAGCTTTCATTCCTCGGTGCCCATACCTCCCTTAATTGATACAGCCTCGGTGGAGCTGAAACCATTATTGGATTTTAAAATAAAGGTGAAACCAGGAAACGTTTAATCAAGACCGTGAGTGCCTGCTATTTTTCATTGTGGATTATATATATATTATCTCTTTGAGGTCTTTTTTGGATGAACCCATGAGACGTAAATATCTATTTTGAACCCTTTATCCACCTGATCTGAAGTGCTCCTTGACTTGCTGTTTATTTTTTTCTTGTTTATTTCCTTGAAATAAATTTTTGTCTAGGATACAGCATTCTCAGATTTGAGTATATAGCTGTATTTCAGGAAGATTGGCGATTGTTAAAAAATATTAACACCAATCTACTTGTATTAGTTTTTTGAGAAGATGTATTAGTTTTTTGAGAAGATTTTGTTATGCCTTTGCCCAATAACTCCAACCATTTTGCTTCTGCCCTCTGTAGAATTCCTATTTCGTGTTAGCCCAATCTCTTTTTACCACCCTCTATGTCTTCCCTCCATTGTGATTGTTTTTGCCTCTCCTTCTAGGCCCATAGTGCTTTTATGCTGTCTCTTTTGCCCTCATGCCTTTGCTCTAGTCCAGCGTTTCTCAACTCCAGCCCTCGGGACCCACTACAGGCCAGATTTTAAGGCTCACCTATTTATATCACCTGTGCTGTGCTTCACATATCCTGCAAACCTGGCCTGTTAGTGGGACCAGAGGAGCGGAGTTGACAAACACTGTATCTAGTCCATTGGCGATATATGGCAGTTGGTGTCATAATTGTTAACTTTTCACTGTGCCTATTTCTGGCCATGTACCTTTAACTGTAGCTACAATACGAGAACTGACCTTGAGATAGTATCATTAAATGACCTAATTAAAACAGCCAGGAAACCCCACGTGAAATAGCCTCGTGGGTGTACTTTTAGAAATGGTAAGGTCCTGCTGGGGCACTCCAAGGGAGACAGAAGCCTAACAAGATATATACATCAAATAAGACCATGTCTATTACAATTTTTCTATGAATTACTTAGATTATATGTGCCTATAAAACTGACTAACACGTACATGGAGGGTATTGCTATTTAACACAGCAGACATCATTTGTGGGAAATTGACTGCATAAATGAAAAGTGCATAAAAAAGACGCAGGAGATAAACGTTATAGCTAAATTCAAATTAGAAATGCAAAAAATAGTGTTGGAATGGCATTTCCACTCCTGCTTTATTTCTGCTCCATATCAGCTATAAAGAGCAATCTCTAAAGTAATGGAGTTGGGAAGTCGGCAGCAAAAACTGTCAATTATTTTCCGTATTAAGGATTAACCCATATTTCCTTCCAACAATGAACCCCAGGCCCCATCCAACTTCTAGGTCTTCCAGGAAAATAGTTTAACGAATGTGTGCGAGCTCACCAAATAAGTACTCTAAAAATTAATATTAAAACGATTACCTTTCAAATCACGGCAAGATAATTTCAGGACAACCCAAAATATACAACACAAAAGTAAAAAAATAATTTCATAATTTCAGTATAATTTCATAAAGCAGTGAATCTTAAGATTCCAGACACAAAATGCTTGCTGGTGTAAATTTCTGTAGGCAAATATCTTTAAATACATGTATCAGATTATTATGATCCCCTTTAAGCTTTTGTCTATTCAGTTGTACAAGGATAATAGAATAATAAATTAATGTAATCTTGGGGGTACTTCCAACTTGGTACAGCTTTAGGCCAGGGTCACCCGAGCGTAGAAGGAATGTCCGTGAGAACAGACGTTCTTTCCGCTCAAATGCCATTGTGGCTACCTCACTATTACGGTCAGCCCTACAAAGCGTGAGCCTCCTACGGAGATTCGCGATTTGTAGACCCGCCCAACATCCATTGTAGCGAGCTGACAAGCAGGAAAACTCGTCTAGTACATACGTTACAACATGTGGCCCTCCTAGTCAAGCCATCATAACTCTACAACGGACACTGGGTGGGGGGGTCACCATGGACGCACTTAGTGCGCTTGTGTGACCCCGGCCTTAGAGCATTAAGTATCAATCTACTGAACAGCAGAATTCCATCATTCATGCTTACTTATGGTGCTTGGTAACAGCGAAAACATAAAATAACTTTTTTCTCTTGTCAGTCTACACAAAAAGTGGAAAATGTAGTTCACAGAAGACACCACTAAGACACAATACTATAAAACCTATTTGTATATAAAAAATGGTGCCATACTATTCATCCTGCAGGTGCAGCTTTTCTTATCTCTATCCATCAAGTCACTTGGTGATCATTGTCCTTTGAAAGGCTTCTAATGGAAGAGCCTTTGATATTTGATCTATGTATGGCTATTGAACGCTTCTCAAATCCATGACACATACAGGGTTATGCAAAGAAAGGTGAAAACCAGGAGAACTGGCAGGAGAAGAGAACAATCTAGACCAAATAGACGATTTGAAAAGGGAGACCCCCTTTTAAGCGGTGCCTGGCTTTTAGCGCTGCTCCTTACCGATCGGGAGGGAGAGGGATCCGAACGGATCCCCCCTCCCTTCCAGGCTATCTCCCGGCATTGCCGCGGGGTCGCCTGGAAATGACATCATCGAGCATGGCGCAATGATGTCATTTACGTCGGGAGGAGCTTGACTTCAGCGTCTGAGGACCCCGGACAGAGAGGGGAGTATCTCCGCTGGGGGTCCTGCAAAGCTTATGACGTGTGGGGCACGTCCTCAGCATGTAACGTGCGTCAATGAGGACGTGTCCCACACGTCGTCAGCAGTGAAGGGGTTAAGTCAATGTGGACATTGTGCCCTCAAGCTGGTGTGATATAAGATTATCTCCAAAACTCTCTAAACCTATTGTTACGGAGTCATATTTGTCATTGGTTTCCCGAGATTACGTTATTCATTGTTTCATTATACCTGTCTAATATTACACTCTAGTTCTTAACAATAACAGCAAGCCACTGAAGGATATTAAATGGAATTCAATAAATAAGTTACAAGATGTATTGGTCACATATTGCGGAGAGCATGAACACTAGCAATTTTAATAAACATTTTCTTGATAAATAATCAAATGAGTATTGATTTGGACACAATTCCATATAAACGGTAAAAATATGAAAAAATAAAGTTATTTCTGTTCATTTTAATAGGAGAGCCTGCTTTTTTTGTTCTAAAGGATACAATGCTGCTGCCATTACTCATTACTCTCATTTCCAACACTAGGAGAAAGTAAAGAGGGGTTGACGCAGTACGTAATTACGGAATACATCATCAAAAATGGAAGCACTGCACATGTTTCCTCTGCAGAGATGCGGCGGTTCTTTTACATTCCGTTTCTCTGTTATTTAATGCATAGGAGCCACCGAACCCATTTTTAAAAAAAACACCTAGGGCTAAATTACAATCTCCACGCTAAAACGGGGGCGGTAGGGATAACGCCCGCAGTTTTCCCCCTACCGTCCCCGTTTTAGCATGGAATTACAATGCAGGCGCTTAAAAAGCTGTCTGCATTGTTACGCTGAGCACAGCTGCAAGCATCCACTCGATGGAGTCCATAGGACTCCATTGAGCCAGACGCCGGCGGTCACATGACCAGCCAGATCTCGCCTCGCGTAGCGTGGTCAGTTTAGTGATAAGCAGGGAAAGACTGGGGGAAACTTTTTCCCTCAGTCTTTCCCTGCTCCTGCCAGATGGAGGAGGTGGACAGAGCCGTGGTCCTCGCCATGGGACAGGAGGCGAGTATCTGATTGTTTTTTTTAATTTATTTGGCTGGTGACTTGTTAACTGATTCTGCAGAAGCAAAATCCGTTAACACCAAGTCCTGGCTCTGGTTAACATTCCGCTAATCAGAGCCGGACGTTAACCAACGTTAGGACTTTGTAATCCTAACGCTGATTAACACTTTGTGCTCCCTATACTTCACATGGGGAGCGCAAAGTACAGTAACCTAGCGCTGAAAAGCGCAAGGTACCAAACGCAAACGGGTTACTTAACCCGTTTGCGTTTGGATTGTAATACGCGGTAGACACCACAGCAAACGTTAATGCTCATGCAGGTGAGCATTAGCATTAGTGTTAAGATTGTAATGTGGCCCCTAATCTTTCCAAAATGTTGTTTTTTGGGCTATAATTATTGCAAAATAAATAAAATGGATGGTATAATGGCACTAGCTGCTTTCAATTTAGAATGCATCATGCCATCCTCCTGTTGGACCTCTATTTCCCATGCCAAACACTGAGACACAGACAGTACTTGCCCTTGGAGGTTCTAGTGAGTGTGATGTCAGTAATCCACCCAGTTCCTGTAGGGCTGGCGGTGAGAGTTTCTCGGGCATGTTGCGGGCAAGCCCGGCACGTAGGACTAGGAAGCCCTTAATCCAGGCCCTATACCAGGCCTTGAGATGGCTGGGTTTAGCAATAATGGACAGTAGACCTATAAGGCAGGGAAAGCAAAAAGGAAGAGGGAAATACCAGTCCTTATTTATGGCCGGCAGTAAATGACTGAAAAGTAGGGATGCACCGATACCACTTTTTTAAGACCGAGTACGATTACCGATACTTTTTAAAAGTACTCATCGATACCGAGTACCGATACTATCCATGTGTGAGCTGGGGCAAATCCATGTGTGAGCTGGGGCAAATCCATGAGCTGGGGGGCATATCCATGTGTGAGCTGGGGCATATCCGTGAGCTGGGGCAAATCCATGAGCTGGGGGGGCATATCCATGTGTGAGCTGGGCATATCCATGAGCTGGGGCATATCCATGTGTGAGCTGGGGCATATCCATGAGCTGTGGCATATCCATGTGTGAGCTGGAGCATATCCATGTGTGAGCTGGGGCAAATCCATGTGTGAGCTGGGGCATATCCATGAGCTGGGGCATATCCATGTGTGAGCTGGGGCAAATCCATGTGTGAGCTGGGGCAAATCCATGTGTGAGCTGGGGCATATCCATGAGCTGGGGCAAATCCATGTGTGAGCTGGGGCAAATCCATGTGTGAGCTGGGGCAAATCCATGTGTGAGCTGGGGCATATCCATGAGCTGGGGCAAATCCATGTGTGAGTTGGAGCATATCCATGTGTGAGCTGGGGCATATCCATGAGCTGGGGCATATCCATGTGTGAGCTGGGGCAAATCCATGTGTGAGCTGGAGCATATCCATGTGTGAGCTGGGGCAAATCCATGTGTGAGCTGGGGCAAATCCATGTGTGAGCTGGGGCAAATCCATGAGCTGGGGGGCATATCCATGTGTGAGCTGGGGCATATCCGTGAGCTGGGGCAAATCCATGAGCTGGGGGGCATATCCATGTGTGAGCTGGGCATATCCATGAGCTGGGGCATATCCATGTGTGAGCTGGGGCATATCCATGAGCTGTGGCATATCCATGTGTGAGCTGGGGCATATCCATGTGTGAGCTGGGGCAAATCCATGTGTGAGCTGGGGCATATCATGAGCTGGGGCATATCCATGTGTGAGCTGGGGCAAATCCATGTGTGAGCTGGGGCAAATCCATGTGTGAGCTGGGGCATATCCATGAGCTGGGGCAAATCCATGTGTGAGCTGGGGCAAATCCATGTGTGAGCTGGGGCAAATCCATGTGTGAGCTGGGGCATATCCATGAGCTGGGGCAAATCCATGTGTGAGTTGGAGCATATCCATGTGTGAGCTGGGGCAAATCCATGTGTGAGCTGGGGCAAATCCATGAGCTGGGGGGCATATCCATGTGTGAGCTGGGGCATATCCGTGAGCTGGGGCAAATCCATGAGCTGGGGCAAATCCATGTGAGCTGGGCATATCCATGAGCTGGGGCATATCCATGTGTGAGCTGGGGCATATCCATGAGCTGTGGCATATCCATGTGTGAGCTGGGGCATATCCATGTGTGAGCTGGGGCAAATCCATGTGTGAGCTGGGGCATATCCATGAGCTGGGGCATATCCATGTGTGAGCTGGGGCAAATCCATGTGTGAGCTGGGGCAAATCCATGTGTGAGCTGGGGCATATCCATGAGGTGGGGCAAATCCATGTGTGAGCTGGGGCAAATCCATGTGTGAGCTGGGGCAAATCCATGTGAGCTGGGGCATATCCATGAGCTGGGGCAAATCCATGTGTGAGTTGGAGCATATCCATGTGTGAGCTGGGCATATCCATGAGCTGGGGCATATCCATGTGTGAGCTGGGGCAAATCCATGTGTGAGCTGGAGCATATCCATGTGTGAGCTGGGGCATATCCATGTGTGAGCTGGGGCATATCCATGTGTGAGCTGGGGGCATATCCATGAGCTGGGGGATATATACATGTGAGCTGGGGGCATTTTTATATGGTCTGTTCTTATTGGAAAGCGTCACATGACATTAAAGAAAAGTATCGGTACTCTGTATCGGTGAGTACTTTTAAAAAGTATCGGTACTCGTACTCGGTCTTAAAAAAGTGGTATCGGTGCATCCCTACAAGGGGCACTTAAGGGTCATTAAGACTGGAACCACGAAAGGGCACTGAATCTAAGGAAGAGCACGTTTAAATTTAGCACCCTTGTTTGTGATTGGTCCGCTGGGTTACGTGGTACCGGGAACAGCTGCCACAGAAGCGATGATGTCACCTGCGCGACAGGCCACCAACCCAGCGTCTTTTCCCCACTGGTGGCCCGTTGAGCAGGTGATGTCATCGCTTCCGCGTTAGCTGTTCCCGGTAACACGTGACCCAGCAAAGACGCTGGGCCGGCGGCTCACGCGCATAGGATGCAGAGGTGGCTTGGAGACATATAACTGAGAGGGGGCCAGCAAGGAGCAGCGCCGGGACCTGCCGTGACCGTCGTAAGGTCTCACAACGTAAGGTCTGACAGTTCCCCCCTTTTTTCAACTTGCCATTTTAGTTAAAAATAAAACTCTATCAAGTGTTCATATAAGCATTGATTTTCTTTCATGAGCAGTTTCAGAGCTTGTTGCAAAATAATTTGATTGTAACACAGCACCAGCTTGGTGAAATGTTTTCTTTAGTAAAAACTCACATATATTGTTTAGGTGCAGAAGACATGATTGTCTGACCAGGGAACCGGTAAGGAAGGCTCAGAGCTTGTCATTTGCTCTCTGGATGGAGCTTTGTGATCTGATGAAAGATTTGTGTCACTTCATGTCACATCCATAGTAAAAGTGAACCGAGGTGAGAGCACGTTTACAGCATCTGCCTGTTTGTCACATTAGATTGGGGACAGCTTTGTTTTTAACTGTGCATGCCACTTCAGGGCATATGTTACTTTCCTTTGCTCTGGTTTCACAGAAAGAATGCTAGGTTTTGATCAACACTGATGAAAAATCCATGTGCTCTTTGCGAGCAGCTTACTTGCAAAATGCCATAGACTGCCCAGGGCAGAAAAAATAAATAAATATATGCATGCGTAGACACAATCTCCAAGTATAAGCCATGTAGCTGTAAATATGTGTAAAACTGACCTATTTTATATTGTGTCCGACATGGAAACAGAAAATCTGAATTCTACTCTTATTGTGTTGTGCCTTTTATTTTCCTACATGAATGTATCCAGGATGATGTTCAGTGAAAAGAAACTGTCAATACCCTCTACTGGGCGATATTGTATGTTGCTAAGAGACAGGTGAAGTCTCCCTGTAAACAAAAAAATCAATCATCACGAATGATCAAGAATTGCAACATCCAAGTGTCCAGTATGGGATGCTATGGTCCCAGCAGACATCTATGTCCCAGGTTATCTCTTTGTTGTTACACCTTTTTTGAAGAAGTGCTTGATAGTTTCTGGCTAGGCCTATCCATACATCAACTGATATGGCTACCATTGATCTTGTAGGCAAGAATTCCAGATTTCTATTGCTGAACCCGAGAAGGTACTATATGCCCCGTTCAAGAAATTTTATGACAGTACATATAATGTACCCGATTCTAGAGTCTCTTAATGAATTTTTTTAAAAAAAATCACAAAACAGAAAAAAGGAATTTTTGTTAAATAAAAAAAAGCTCAAACGTCCCATTGAAAGGGCTTGTTAACATCAGTGCATTAAATAGGTATGTTTGTAGTGAAGAGGGGACAGATTCAGACACCATCTCAGGAGGGGGGCTATAATAATTTTGGCAAAGAGGAAAAATAGATATATAAATAGATAAATACTGAGATGGATATAGTCAGAGATAGACAGATACACAGAGATGGATGCAGAGTACACATATTAGCAAACAGACAGATTGATGCAGAGATACAAGACAGACAGATGGACCAGCCTCTGGTACAGAGCGATCAGCCAGCAGTGGGACCGGCCCTCCAGCTTCAGGGTGCACTTGCCCTGGTGCACCGCCATGGATCCGCTCCTTGATGGATTTATTAAATCCCAGGCTGGTTTCCCCTTAAAAATGTTACCTATAGAAATGATCAAACAACTAGCTGGGCAAAAGTACATAAAAAAAAGAGAAAATACATACAGTACTGCAGAACAGTCTGTAGATCAAAAGCAAAAGGTAGCTTTTCAACTCTTGCTTTAATATATCATCTTTATTCCACAGCAATGTATCACAGGATTCAGATGAATATTTAAAGAAGACATAGTCTGAGCTCCAGTTAGATCTCACACTAGTTGAATATTGAAACAAAATCTCCCACTGCAAGTGAAAAAAATTAAAAACTGTCGCACAGTTGGACAAGATTTTAAATATAACATACCAAATGCAGGACACTCCACTATAGTTTTCAATATTTCAAAAACACCTAATTTAAACCAATTTAGGAATAAGTTATGGGGATTTGGTTATAAAATATGATCATATAGCATACGGATGTACAATCACTTAATAAGGGTGCAGTACTCATTTCCTAGAATATAGTTAAGGAAGCATTAGTAAGACTCACTAATATGAGTTTTTTATCTTTATGTAAAACTAATGTAGCTATCAGTATGTGTAAGAGACGGGGGGGGGGTGAAATTCATGCTGGGAGAGGTGTTGCCAGTTACAGTTAGCGATGAATCCAGTTAGACAGGCCCCATGCACGTACCCAGGACATACTTGAAAACAAGAGAAATCTCCATGTATCCTTCCTGGTAAAATACTTTATAAATAAATATAGCATACATGGCACTGACCATCAGGAGGGTTGGGTATCAGTGTTGGGCCAGCCATGGGCATTATTTGGAGGAATTTGGCTGGGTTTGTGTGTGTCCATGGACAGTTTTGGACTTGCTGCGGCACTTGCTTGATGTGTCAGATGGCCAGTCAGAACTGGTCTGAGTATATCATCTATGAAAGCTTGCAAAATAATTCTCCCTTTTTCGTTAGCCAACGAAAGCTATCACGTATAAAATTCATTTGCTAGCTTATTTTTTATTTATACTGGTTGAGCACCCCTTACACAGAATTCTAAAATCAGGAAGACTCCAAAAAACAGAATTTTTCCTTCTTGATTTTAATAATTCCAGATTAGGGACTGTCCGAATGGTCGCTGCTGTTCGTAAACCCGGCTCTAGAGTGCTACAGCACATGAAGGGAGCCTATGAGCAGCCCCATTGACGGACATGCTGTTCATAGTTAGAATGAGTCCATGCATCATTCCGAGGAAAAAGGCTGCGCATCACTCTCAGCGTGTATACACGCCAGTGCTGCAGCAGAAAAGAGATTGCGGCATCAGAGCCGTGATCTCCTTGCTCTCAAATAATGGATTCTCTTGGATACTGAAATCTGGAAGAATCTGAAACCTAAGAAGTTTGGGGTCCTGAGCATTTCGGAAAAGGGGTGCTCAATCTGTATCATCTATAGAAAGGTGTCATGACACATAAGAATCCATCCTTCTCCTATCCATTATATTTATGACAAATAAAAGCAAGATACTTTATAATTACTGGATGCTTCCAATCTGTGACTTTGTGGATGGATCATAGACATGTGAACAACGCAAAATTTCGTTTTGTTTTGGCAAATTTCTGAATTCAAAATTATCAGAAGAAAACTTTCAGAAATGTCTGAAATTTTACAGACATACATATTTCTTGCCCCTATACCCCCTCTATAACTCATTCTAAACTCCACACCATTCTAAACCTCTCTTTTTACCTCATCCAACCCTCCCCTCTTTTACTAATCCTATTTACCCCCAATTGTTATTTAGGGCTAGGTTTGGGGATTGGGTTACTTCTAGGTTTGGGTTATTGTTAGGGTTATGGACACTGGTAGGCTTACTGGTTCTGTTTGTGCTAGGGTCACTGGTGGATCTAGAGAGGAGGCACAGGGGCCATTTTCCCACCCCCCGAGATCACACAGCCATCTCCCACAAGCTCTGCATCTGCAATCCTAAAGATTCCCAGGTATTCGGCTATCAACCATGAAGTCCCTCAAGTCGCTCCACTGCTCCAAATCTACTGTTTTTATACTATATTTCCTTAAATGTATTATTCTCAGGCTGTTTCATTCTTAACTTTTTACTTCCGTTTTTGATAGTCTCTCATAGTAACTTTGCTCCCTCCCCCCGCTCCCCCACCCCCTCACATGTCCTTAACCTCTTGCATACAGACTCCCTCCTCCTAAATCTCTGTCTCTTTCTTTCTCCAACTCACCACACGCAGCCATCACCCACAAGCATAGGCGACTCTACAGGGGGGCAAGGGGGGCAGTTGCCCCCCCTAGGTTATTCCTTGCCCCCCCATGTGCCCCCCCACCAAAAATCATCATCCAGCTTCCCACACTTCTTCGGACCAACGTATCTCCGTAGCTATGCATCGAATATGGATGAACTAGGCCACTAGGTGGCCTTTCCAATGATACCCCACATGACCATATTCAGTGTGATGTAAAAGTCATAAAACATCAAATAAAAACGTGCACTTAAACGTAAACATTTTCACAGGGTTGAAATGGCTCAGCAGTGAAATGGTTAATGTTCAGACTATACATTACATTGTGTATTACGTTAGTTTATGCCTTGGTTTAGTTGTATATTAAGGTTTAATGGGCAGGCTTCATCCCTCACAGTATACATTTGTTTTTTCCTTGATTAATGGCATTTTAGGGGTTAATGGCTACATGCCTCAGTGTATTCATTTCATGTATTCCCTTTATTAATGGCATTTTAGGGGTTAAGGGGTAGCTAAATGCCACATTGTTTATTATTTTTATTGCATTTCTCTGGGTTTAAGGCATTTTAGGGGTTATTATGGAAGTTAGAATCTAAAGGGTCCTCTGCTTTCCGTCACATTTCGGGGAATTTATTTTGCAGAAAATAAGGTGAATTCCCTATTTAGCGAATGGTCACTATAATTTTCTAAAAGTGGAGTCGCTGAAGCAGCAATCAGACATTCAGCGGAAACTGCCAAATTGCGTCAAATAAAATATTGAATTTAAGTATTAGGTTAGTACAACAAAAAGGCATCATTGCATCACATTACTCTGGGGTTTTGTAATCTTATTTATATATATACTTCTTTAGGGCACTATTACCTGGTGTGAGCTAACCCTTGCGTCGGCGTGATTTTGTGTTAGCGCCAGGTTAATTCAGTCTAGCGCCTGACCAACAGATCGTTTGCCTCCCGCTACAAATGGGAAAAATCACTTAGCGTGTCGCTATTAGTGATTTGTACTGCGAGCTTACTGTACTTTCCGCGTCCTATACTTAACACGGGGAGTGCTAGATATCTTTACAGATCACTTGGGGCCAGCACTAAATTTTTTGAGGTGCACTAATTGCAACATTTTACCTACTGCTCAGCCCTGGTGCTAACTCCAAAAAAACAGAAAAAACAGGTCCTCGCCCAAAATTACCAGGCAATTGAAAGGAATGCAACACAGGTGTTCTCTTGGCCCCATACACCATAGTAATGGATCTGGTCAGCAATGTCGCTGCTGTTGCAGTCGGCTCTATTATAAATGTATCCTTTATCCACATATATCCTAATTCTAATATATTGCCTAATTTTAAACACTTTATGCTGGGGGCTATTCATAGTATGTAAGCAGTTGATTATTAGGGTGACTGTGTGGACCATGTTTAAAGGAACACATGGATAAGTCTTGCCCTGAAACATGTATTGTTTATATGCTGTAGCAGGGAAATTTTTGTCGCTCACCTGGCCTTCCTTTTGGATCTATTAAATGCAGTGTAATGATTCTACATGCTGCTGGGAGGCATTTATCATGCAAAGCCCATCAGCCTTAATTTATGTGTGCATCAAAACATGGATGATACGGCCACCGTGGAGGATTTTAATAATGCAGGGGTGAGAGGTTATTCACTGGATGTGTTAATATTCAAGCTTGTGAGGGTGGGGGATAGGTATGGAAAAGAAAAAAACGTTCTATCCTGTACACAACCGCATTAGTGCTGGGTCTCAACTTGGGTCTTAGAGTTTCCCTAGCGTGCGCCAAACGACCTTGTTCATGGACTACTGCAGTCAAGGTGATCTGTTAGTAGGTCGTCAGGCACTAACAGGGTTATTCAGAAAGCGGTGAAAAGCAGGAGAATGACTGGAGAATGGAAAATTCTAGGTCAAAATAGCCGATTCTTTGACCAAGAATTTTCCATTCTCCAGTCATTCTTCTGCTTTTCACCTCTCTCTGAATAACCCTGTAAGTTTTAGCGACTCGCACTAAATTTTTCCTTTAGTGATGGTGTTTTAGCTCACACCAGGTGATAGGGCCCTTACTTTTATTCAGTGGTATGATTTAGTGGTGAAAATTATTAGTGCCCCCCCAGTTTTGACTGCGGTATCTTCTGTGCCCCCCCTAAATATTGTTCCTAGAGTCGCCACTGCCCACAAGCTCTGCATCTGCAGTGCCACCCGCCGTCACCATCCACCCTCCCACCCAGTCCTGGCCCCAAACTCATTGCTTCCCTTCCAGCTGCTGTTAGTTTCTTTCAATTAACCTCCTAAATCCAAGCTTCTTGTCATTCCTTTGCAATCCTTGCTTTTCTCTCTCTAGCCACCAGCTCCACACTCCCCTGCTCCCCTTTTGTTTCACTTACCTTTGTCCTTTAGATTGCAAGCTCATGGGATGTCTGGCTGAGCACTTGTATAATGTGCTGTATCAGTAGGGCAATTATCCTAAGGGCAGGGCCATCGGTTCCTTATGTTTTTATTATGTCTCATGTCTGTACTCCCTCGTTGTAAATGTAACCCTGTGCCCATTGCACAGCGCTGCGGAATATGCTGGTGCTTTATAAATAAAGATTCATAATAATAATCTAGTGCCTGAACTGCCGGTCACTACAAACCGAACCCCAGCACTGGTAGAGGACCCCTCCCGAAACTTGCATCTGGAGCCGCCCTTGGTTAGGGTTAAAATATCAGTTTATGTTTATATTAGGGTTAGGTTTTGGTTTACTTCTAGGGTTGAGTTATTGTTAAGGTTAGGGTCATTATTAGCCTAACTGGTTCTGTTTGTGTTAGATTTACTGTTAAGAGTTAAATTAATTCACCGTTTATATAAGGATTTGGGTTAGGACTAGTATTGCACAAAAGATTACAATGTTTTCAGTTAGGGAAGTGATTTCAAAATGAACCAAACATTTTCAATAAAATTATGCTGTTTTTGGCCAATTCAGAATAACGGATGCTTCTCAATCACCGAAATGACAATATTTGATCTGAAAATTATATTGAATGACAATGATTGCACGCATCTAATAAATAGATACACGCAATTTATTACATTTTCTTACAGGTATTTGTCCCTCTGCTGTTCTGCTAATTCTCACAGTTTTGTCAGGCCCAGCGGGAGATGTTTTATATAAATAGGAGAAGTCCGCATTGCCTGCCAGTTTGCTGCCATTACAATTTCCACTTGACACAAGTTTGGGAATATGGACTATTTCTGAAAAAGGGATGAATGAACCATGACGGAGATGGAAATTACTCTGACATGTGATTTATTTATATATAGTTTCTCTACTTCTGGAAAAAGACAGACATTGAACCTGGCATTCTATTTTTTAGTAATTTGAATTATAATCAACATGAGAGATACTATTTACTTTATTTACTAGAGGTGACTTGACGTTTGGTGGGTGAGCTTACTCTCTTAATGGTCATTAATTTAAACCAAAGCCTCTAATTGTGTTTTGTTTCACACGGTATAATGGGAATAAGCGCAGATGATCTTATGTTTTATACATGTTGCTGGGCTGGATACATCTGGTGGTTGCAGCCGCCCCATCAGGGAGTAGGAGCGACCCCACCCCTCCTGTACATACTATTTAGTTTGTTAGGCTCTTATCAGACACATCGAATTAATCAAATTTAGGTTTCAAATGTTTATTTCCTTATGGTCACAAGGGCCCATGGCTTGAGCCAAGGTGGGCCCTTTGTTCGGGATATTTAGCCCTTTAGGTAGGTAAGCTGCTGGCTGCATAGACACAAACCACAGCACACAGATACAAGACAAGATATAACAGGACTGTAACAAGAATGGCAGGAGAACACAGAAGAACTCTAAAGGAATCCCTAACTCTGGGGTAAGATCCTTGAATGGTCTTCTGCCTGGAGAAACCTACCAAGAAAATAACAGACAGGAGAACAGGATGGGTGAGGGTTAAACACGACAATATATAGTGCTGCTGGAATCCACAGAACAGGAAACTAGAAACAATATAGAAATGTCTAAACCAGAGCCAATGGATCAAGAGCCAGGAGAGTATGTCAGACTAGCAGAGTTTGTTACACAGAATATCAAATACATAGTTCAGGGAGCAGACAAAAGAATACAGTTAGGGTTACAAGATCAATAACCAGAAAATCCAAGACAAGATATAGTAAGTAGGGATGAGCTGTTCGGGTTCGGACGGTTCGGAGTTCGACCCGAACTTTGGCAGTTCGAAAGTTTGCGAACGTCGAATTTTTTGGGTGTGTTCGGTTCAAGTTCGAAAAATGAAAATAAATTTTGAAAAAAGTATAGAAAATGCTTAAAAAAATACAAAAAAAATCTAGAAATAAAGAGACTCTTTACTGCAGAATATTATAAGCAACAGTTTATTAGATATTGAATTAAAAACTAATGTATACGTGGAAAGATTCTCAACTCTAAATGACCTCTGTTCACAAACGGGCATAACACCAGGTGTTTTTAGTCTGGTAATCAATTTGATACATTGCACACTATACTGAGGTACTGAGGGGGTGGTGTGGTGTCTGCTTTTGATTGAGATTTGAGAATTAATTTCCCTCCTAAAACTTCCTAATATGCTGCATTTAACTGGTGTTTGAAAAAAATTCAAAATAACATCTAAAGCAATGTTATTTTTCACCTCGGGATTAAACATTCACAGGGTTATTCAGAGAGCGGTGAAAAGCAGGAGAATAACTGGAGAAGTGAAAATTCTAGGTCAAAATAGCCAAACCAGAAAAATTCTCCCATTTAACTCCCTTTCCAAATTGGCTATTTGGTCTAGATTGTTCTCTTCTCTTGCCAGTTCTCCTGGCTTTCACCTCTCTCTCAGGGTTGTTCAGAGAAAGGAGAAAACCAGGAGAATGGCAGGAAAAGAGAACAATCTGGACCAAATAGCCGATTTGAAAAGTGAGATAAGGCTAGGGTCAGACTAATGCATTTTTCGCAGCGACCGTCAAAAAGTGCGTCCGAACGCATTGCCATATTTTTTCACGGAATACGGTCATACGATGTGCATTTTTGTGCGTGATTTTTTACGGATCCAAACCAGGAAACTTTGGGTGTCTGGACGTTATGTTGGCCGGACATGAGCAGGGTCTGACGTCTCCAAATCACGCACACACGCCGCTAGTGGACGCAGCGCACTCTGTACGTCCGTACTAGCGGTTCTGCGTTCTCAAAAAAATGCGTTCATTTTCCACTTGCGTTGCGCAGCCGGACTTTCGTGCGACCGTACTTCGTATATTGGCCGTCATTGCCCGTCATTTGCTGCTAGTGCGGCCGTGATTAAGTGCGCCTAAACGCACGTTAAAAATTCGCTAGTCTGACCCTAGCCTAAATGGGAGAATTCTTCTGGTTTGGCTACTTTGACCTAGAATTTTCCATTCTCCAGTCATTCTCCTGCTCTTCACCGCTCTCTGAATAACCCTGAAAGGGTTATTCAGAGAAAGGTGAAACTCAGGAGAATGACTGAAGAGAAAATTCTAGGTCAAAATAGCCAAACCAGAAAAATTCTCCCATTTATCTCACTTTCCAAATCGGCTATTTGGTCTAGAATTTTCCATTCTCCAGTCATTCTCCTGCTTTTCACCGCCAAAAAATCAGTAAACTTTTTCTGCGTGTCCGAAAATGTCTCCTCTTTTCATACAGACTGCCGCCCCAAGCAGTTGTTTATGGATAGATTAAAGGAAAAGCATTTACCATCATTTGAAATGTCATTTTTTGGTTTTTACATATTTCTATACATCCTAGAAATCCGCCACTTCACGGGCAGGTTATGGGGACCTCCTAGGCACGATATTTGAAGGAATTTTTCGTTTTATTATTTTTAACCCTTATTTCATGGAAAACTCACTGTCCCTTTAAAAACGTTTTTTTAAAACCTTTTGTCCTTGTTTCCTGTCCCCCAGGGCACTACCCAGACCCCCATACACCTTTTATGGCAAATATCTAGCAGGAGGGCACTCTAAAAACCGAATTTTCAGCCCCATTGACTTGTATTGAGTTCGAGTTCGGATACGAACATTTGGAAAGTTCGGGTTCGGCTCCGAACCGAACTCAGGGAGTGTTCGGGTCATCCCTAGTAAGCAGTAACTCAGGAACAAGACACTCTCAGGAACCAGGAAAATAAACACCACAGGAACTCTCAGGAACAAGAATCCATGGCAAGAGCAATGGGCCTCTCTCTGCTGCTTGCATTTAAATATTGCTCAGTCCTGTGCTCTAGGACATGTGACCCACAGGAGGGCTAACAGCCACAGGAGAATGCAGGAGCGGAGAGCCTGGACTGGCTAGCCCAGAACACCTCAAGAGCTGGCCCGGATCACTCTCATCAGCAGGGGGCCTGGCTGAAATTTGGAAATGTGAAACATACATCTTTTTTCACAGTTCTAGATCTGGGTGTAGAAAGGAAAAGGTAAGCTATGATTACAGGGGTTTCAAATAGCTTCTCCATATGAGTGTCTTGACAGAATATTACTAAATTCAAATGGTCCACCTGGAATTACACACTTTTAAAAAATGTGTTTTCGACCTCTGCATAATTACCTGGATCTTGTGCTGGCAGAAACACTTGAGTAACTGTCATCATCTAAATCAGTGGTTCCCAACCAGGGCCCTCACGTACCCCTAACAGGTCAGGTTTGCCAGATATCTGAAGCACAGTACAGGTGATATGATTTGCTGCTCAGTGATTGCAGGATTCAGTCTGCTTTTCTCCAACGTAATCCTTACCATCTGGCCTGTTAGGGGTACATGAGGACCGTGGTTGGGAACCACTGATATAAATTAATAATTTGTTCCGTGTGTCTTCCATAAAATTTACATTGCAAACATAAAATAATGTAAATGTGCTCTTTTTAAATTTGCATGTATTTGTTTATCCTTTACAGCAGTGTTTCCTAAACCGGTCCTCAGGACCCGCTGACACTCCACTTTTTCCGGATATGTGAAGCACACAGTGGCGTAGCGTGGGCTGTCAGCGCCAGGGGCCAGCCAAGAATTGTGTGCCCCCCCCAACCTCTGGACACGTTATCATGCCCTGATTCCCTTCCACCATTAGGGCATTGAACCCCTTAACTGTGATACAACAACCACTCGGGATACTTGGTTCCAGCCAAACAACATGGTATTCTAGGGTATAAACAGCCGCAGACTTGAAGTTGTGAAAATTAAAGGTCTTTTTATTCCAGCATAAACAAACACCACATTTGCCTTTGAATCACTATTGCAGGTGATTAAACAAAAATCTACAAACGAAAACTAGGGATGCACCGATACCACTTTTTTTTAACACTGAGTACGAGTACCGATATTTTTTAAAAGTACTCACCAATACCAAGTACCGATACTTTTATTTTATGTCATGTGAACGCTTTCCAATAAGAACAGACCTCATATAAAAATGCCCCCAGCTCACAAGTATATATCCCCCAGATACATATACACAGAATGTCCCCAGCTCAAATGGATATTGCCCCAGTCAGCTCTCACATGGATATTGCCCCAGCTCTCACATGGATATTGCCCCAGCTCTCACATGGATATTGCCCCAGCCAGCTCTCACATGGATATTGCCCCAGCTCTCATATGGATATTGCCCCAGCTCTCACATGGATATTGCCCCAGCCAGCTCTCACATGGATATTGCCCCAGCTCTCACATGGATATTGCCCCAGCTCTCACATGGATATCGCCCCAGCCAGCTCTCACCTGGATATTGCCCCAGCCAGCTCTCACCTGGATATTGCCCCAGCCAGCTCACACCTGGATATTGCCCCAGCCAGCTCACACATGGATATTGCCCCAGCCAGCTCACACATGGATATTGCCCCAGCCAGCTCACTCACACATGGATATTGCCCCAGCTCCGGATGCCAGCAGGGGTTGGGGGCCAGATGCCATACAGCGGGTGTGCCACTGCCCGGTCCTGAACAGCGTGAGAGTCCGTGTTGAAGGGAAGGCGGCTGCGTGCGTGCGTGCGTGTGCAGGTCACGCGGTCCGGCCAGTCAGGTGGTACAGAGACTCCGTACCAACTGACAAGCCGGACCGCGTGACCTTTGCCTGCACGCAGCTGCCTCCCCTTCAACACGGACTCACGCTGTTCAGGACCTCCGACCAGGCACTCCCGCTGCACGGCATCTGGGCCCCCTCAACCTGCGGGCCCTTGGGCGGCGCCCGAGGGCCCGGCGGGTCAGTCCAGGCCTGAACTTTTAGGGGCGCAAATTTCTTTTGAAATTATGCGCCCCTAAGAAAACTGCCCCCCCATCCCCCCCAAGCTACGCCACTGGAAGCACAGCACAGGTGATATGATTTGCTGCTCAGTGATTGCAGGATTCAGTCTGCATTTCTCCAAGGTGATCTGCAAAATTTGGCCTGGCTGAGGGTCCCGAGGACAGGTTTGGGTAACACTGCTTTACAGGAACAATGTTGGAATGAAAGATTCTGAACTCTAAATGGTGTCCCTTATCTTACACAATTTCACATAGGGATTGTATTGCAGCATACAGGCAGAAATCGTCTTTTTGTCCATTCTAGTAAATGTGGTAAAGATAGATAACAAAATGGTCAGATATCCTGCTTATGGGGATTGGTAGTGATCACAGCGAGATAATTAACAATGCAGCTTCCGAAAATTACCAAAAGAATCTAAAAATAGTATCTATGTGGCATAATACCTGTATATTGAAATTACAGTAACATCTTGTGCCTGTACTGTACAGTAATTTTCAGTAGTTATAACCTCCGAATCGTATCTCTGTACAACAGAGAGTGACCCGGTGTGCTGCCTGTATGCTGCCCTCTCACTGGCTGTTGTAATGCTGCAGCAAAGATTGATGAACTTTTTGTTAGAATGAGGCTGGGGGCTGCCCCTTATAGCCGCTTTACAGTAACACAAAGGCTGACAGGAGGAGTGAGATCTTAAATTTCGTTTCTCACTAATCTTGCTTTAAAAATGTATGTTTATTTGGTTTTATATGCCAAGTTACATTTTTGATTGAATTTCAAGGCAAAATTGAGTATACATATTTTTGGTAATCAAGGGGATAAAATAGCTGCTGCATAAAACATAAAATGAGATTAGGTAGCATCACAGCCATTCTTTCGCGGACATCTAAGGAAACATTTTTTTTAAACATCTTGAAGTAGAAACAATATTGGGCCCTATTACATTCTTCGCGCAAGAACGCACGGTAAACGCGTGAATTTTTGCACGAAGCGTCAAACAATAATGCGCGTAAATCAACGCTGGTATTACAATCCTCGTGCATTTTTTCAGAATAACGCGCATAAAACGGACGCGCAGTAACGTTGCGCGCAGAAATCAGTGAGCGGACCGTTTTTTTCACGCGATTCAGCCAATCAGAATTAAGAACCACAATTGTCTCACGTTACGTTTTTGCGCCTGTCAAAGTCAATTTGCGCATATCTGCTGCATCAAAAAAAAAAGAAGCACGCACAACTTCTCAAATTTATTGGTTTGGTATGTGTAGAATGTGTAACTATACTATGCTGCATTTTTTTTTTTTTGGGGCTGGTGTATTTGGGTTTAGCCAGGTTGTTCAGATTTGCCTTTAACACCAGCTTTCCAGAGTTGCTAAAATTATGCGCGCAACGGCTGTGCGTTACAAACTGCGCATAGATTGTAATACCATCCACATACCAGCGCACAAACGCATTTGCGCTCACAATGTTAAGTATAGACTCGCGCAGTAAAGTACGCTCGCTCAGCGTTCGCGCAGGTTCACCCGCGGTAGACGTATACCCGCGTTTGTTGCACTGAGATTGTAATACAATGTTCTGCGCAAAGGGTTTTGCCCCTCGCGTTAATGCGTTTTTGTGCAGGCGCAAACGTATACGCGAGGATTGTAATAGGGCCCGTAATGTATTAATCCATGTTATGTTCTTTGCACAGATTACTGCTTTTGCCTTTAGTTCCGTTTCAAAGTGTATATGTGTCTTCTACTACCAGACACAGTACCAGATGCTGTGATGAGCAATGCTCTCCCACTTATACAGGAAACCAACAGGAGAACATTTTTAAAGTAGAAGACAATACATCAAAGAAAAAAAAGAATTTCCTATGTAAAGACTATTTACTATTTCTACCATCACCAGATCTGGCAGAGATTAATATTTTCTTCAGTTCCCGATGGCAGATCATTTATTGTGCTGTCAATTCACCAGAGGGTATTTTAGCCTCTTTATTGTATAGCGCAATACTACGTCTGTATTGATTACCTATAAAAGCTGACATTTTTCATATTAAAAGGTTAACAATTTGTCCTCGGGTTATCAGGAGTTTCTCAGTAAAGGTAATAGGTTTGGGGAAAAAAGGTTTTCCCATAGGTTGAAAGCATAAATATGTGATAACAATTTTAACCCCATAGTGACCAGGCGATTTTACCATTGTCAGTCCGAAAGTACCCACTGCTGTTTTTACATTTCTGCGCTGTTTGTGTTTAGCTCTAATTTTCCTCTTACTCGTTTATGGAACCCACACATATTATATACCGTTTTTCGCGCCATTACATGGACTTTCTAAAGATACTATTATTTTCATCATATCATATCATTTACTATAAAACCAGCTAATGAAATATGATGAAATTATATATGACCCCCAAAATCAATTTTTTGGCTTTTTAACCCCTTCACTGCTGAGCCGTTTCACCTCTGTGCGCTGAGCTCATTTTGACCGCTTTATGCTCATCATGTTTAAACGTGATTTTAAGTCCTATTCTGTTACATGACCCAGACAAAAAACTTTTTTTTTAAAAAACGACTTTTTACTTATTTTGTTTTTACTCCAAACATGATCATGTTTTGTATCATTGGAAAGGCCATGCTCTGGCCTTTCCAATGATGCCAACATAACCCTCTAGCAGCCACCGATTGGGAGATACGTTTGGGCACAAACATTGCGGATACAGTCATGAGAGCATCCTGATTTGCGGAGTCATTTCCTGGTTCAGTCACAAGTCTCTGAGTTTTCACAACCGAGTTGTTTTGTCGACATCCGTAGAAGAGAGAATATCTTCTGTATCTACGAATTGAGCCAAATCTTGCTGTACTACACAATACCTGTATTGTCTATGCATGACCAGTTGCTGATGTAAGCCAGTCATATTTATGAACATTTGCTGTATTGACATGGGAGCCCTACACTGATTTTTTTTTACAATGATCGTGGACTTGTCTATTGGCTTGCATTGTGTGAAATATGTTAATTGCCGCCATGCATTACACAAAATTATATCACTAAACTTCTTATAACAGCTCATTTACTGTACTTTGTGATTCCTATACTTTGTACAGGTCATGGAAAAGTAATGCTAAGTCTAGAGCAGTGGTTCCCAACCACGGTCCTCAAGTACCCCTAACAGGCCAGGTTTTGCAGATCACCTTGGGGAAATGCAGACTGAATCCTGCAATCATTGAACAGCAAATCCTATCACCTGTGCTGTGCTTCAGATATCTGGAAAACCTGACCTGTTGGGGGTATTTGAGGACCGCGGATGGGAACCACTGGTCTAGAATAATGAGTGATTCGAAGTTATCTGTTATCCTACCTACTAGCGCAAAAATGAAAAAAAAGTGCACAAAAGCCATTGTTAAAGTGAATTCATGAGAAGAAAATCACTGAAACAGCATAAATTTGCCATTCTCCCAACACATATTCACCCATTATGTCGTCCCGTGATCAGTACACTAGTGGTATTAGAGTTAGGCTGTTAATAGCGGTGGAAAACTGCCAACAGCGCAGATCACAGCCGCTCAGCTGAGAGAACTTAATTATCATCAGGAAAAAAAAGTACCAGTGTCTGGAAACAATCCACATTTTTTATTACTAACGCTATCTCATTATATGCCGAATGAGGCTTGCTGTCAACACTATAAATCATAAGGACATTTTAATACAACGAAAATGATTTCGTCCTATCCCGTCAGAACAAGGATACATTGCTGGGAGCAAGTGTGAAAAGAATAACATGACAAAGTCGAAAGGATTAATGAAACATGACACACATATTGTAGATGCACACCATGGACAGATTTACAAATGTATCGATAAAATTTGGTCTGGTAATTTGCTCGCGCATAATCCTTTGCATGATTTTCATTAATGAAGTATATAGCCGCCAGTGCTTCAAATGCTATCATCCTAGAGATTACTTAAAAATGTTGCTCAATTTACAAAAAAAAAAAAAAAAAAACAAGCCTAATCGGCTATTTTATTATTACCATGTATCACTTTCAATCGATTATTTTTTCTATTTCCACATAACCTTTTTATAATATGGCACATCAATAGTTACTGACGTATCACTGAGTTGGAAACATGCATCATTAAAGGTGTTGGGCACTTCTACATCAGTTCCCAAAAACATTGCTGTCCATGTTGGCTAAATACAAATTATTAAAATAGAATCTGTATTTCACAAAAATAACAAAGCAGAAGTAGAAATGTGCAAAAATGTGGAGAAAATGATCATAAGTGTTGAAAAACATATTGGGATAGGCCGATCAGCCACATTAAAACCAGTTGCCTAATATCGTGTAGGTCCCCCTTTTGCTGCCACAGCAACTATGAAGTGTCGAGGCATGGACAGGACCTCTGTGCGTGTCCTATAGCAGTGGCTCTCAACCCTGTCCTCAAGTACCCCTAACAGGCCAGGTTTGTTAGATTTCAGAAGCACAGCACGGGTGATATAATTTGCTGCTCAGTGGTTGCAGGATTCAGCTTCCTTTCCCCAAGGTAGTCCTTAAAATCTGGCCTCTTAGGGGTACTTGAGGACAAGGTTGAGAACTACTGTCCTATAGTACATGTATCTGCTACCAAGATATCAGAAGCAGATCCTTTAAGTCCTGCAAGTGGCAAGGTGGGGCCTTCATAGGTCGGTTTTGTTGATCCAGCAGATCCCATATATGCTTAATCAGATTGAGATCTGGGGTATTTGGAGGCCAAGGCAACACCTTGAAATCTTTGTCGTGTTCCTCAAATCATTCCTGAACAATTTTTTGCAATGTGGCAGGGTGCATTATCTTGCTGAAAGAGGCCACTGACATCAAAGAACACCATAGCCATTGTACATGATTTGCAACAATCTCTAGGTAGATGGTATATGTCAAGTTTAGTTTGTTCTGACACCTTTCTATCATGGCCAGCACTGAGTATTCAGCAAATTCAGCTACAGTAGCCCTTCTGTGTGATTGGGGGAGACAGGCTAGTCTTCGATCCCCATGTTCATTAATGAGCCTTGGGCGACCATGACCCTGTTGCCGGCTCAGGGGTGGTTCTGGATAAAGGCTGAGAAGGCAGTGAAATCTTGCTCATTTCTAAATACAATACACAGCAATGGAGTGCCAGGTCCCCACAGTGTTTTCTCTAGAATATAGTAAGATGCATTAATACCTGACAGGAAAATGTATGTCTTGACAAGAACAGAAAAGGGGTTGATGGTGGAATCAGCGCTTCCTTCAATAGAGGTCCGTTCTATTTCTATTAAAGTCCTTTTGTCATATGCTCATGAGTGCCTCAAATAAGACAGAAAGGTACCATGGTGTAGCATTATAAAAATTCAGCTACAGTAGCTCTTCTGTGTGATTGGGGGAGATAGGCTAGTCTTCGATCCCCATGTTCATTACCATGGTGTAGCATTATAAAATTGCAAAAAATAGAAGGAGTACCCTCACATTCTCCAGTGTCTAGAATCAGTCACTGGATTTAGTTTGCGACCGGTGATATTGTGGGGGCACCGGATCTCCCATGCAGCTGTCAATGTCTCTTTCTGCTCCGTACAGACCAGGATGCGATGGGTTAAATTTAAAGGCTACTTTATTAAAAGAAATAAAACAAACGGGCAGACTTGACAACATCTAATAAATATCTCAGAATGACAGGTTCTTGGTCTCTTACAAAAGATAGTCATCAAAATTAAACAAACTAAAATTCAAGTATATAAAGACAATAGACAAACGGAGATTCAAGAATCAATCATCTGCATTAATTAATTAAGGCCTTAAATGCAAAGGCTAACATTGAAATTTATGGCAAATCACCTCAAGAAAACGTTATAGTGCAAAGGTATCAATTAATGGAATTTCCTACTATATCTCTATCAAATATTAATCTTTTTTTCAGATTTCATTAATTTTCCTCAGAAACCGAAAAAATTTAAAATACTCATTGTCTGATTGTATTTCATTGTTCGAGTTGCTAAACTAATACGTCCCTAAGAAACACACTCAGTGATAGAATACAAATGGTAGTGTCTCCAGAGATTTATTTCTAACAGAACACCATCTGTGCCGTGCTACGCAAGTTCAAAAACATTTCTCTGTTTTAGCATCTGAAATTAATTTATAAGAACTGTCATAATAATCCACAAGGATTTTGTTTAAATGTTTTATTGGACTCCAAAGAGTTTGGATCATGCTGCTCATAAGTGAACCTGCCTTGTGTATGACAAAGAAAATTTGCTTGTTCAAATGACATGGGTGATAGATCCACCAACTGGGCAAACAGCCAAATAATAGAAAGGAAATATTCTCATAGTGAATACAAATCATGCTTGCACTTAATAAAACAAGAACTGGATCTGGCCAAGGCTCAGCTAAAAGAAGGTCAAGTAAAACTCTAGAAGGAATCTAGAAGGAAATTAACACTGAAGTGATTGTAATGAAATTATTTTTCATTACTTGTACATTTCCCATATTTACTCCAACTGATACCTACGTCTCATTTTTATCGAACCTTATTATAACTGCGGCTCCAGATATACTTTGAAAGTAAGAAGCAAAGCTAGTGGTATAGAGATAGCGAGAAACTAGGGAACATTGGTACCTTGTCATTGCCATACAAACAGGTGAGGGATGCAATCAAACACACGATAATCACAAGTCATTATGCTAGATTCATAGAACTTCCTGATAGGACCTAGAAATGGGCTGTGAGATGTCACGGGGATCTACCAGACACTGCCCTTTCAAGCGATGCCTGTCTTTACCTTCTACCTCTTCTCGATCAGGAGGGAGAGAGATCCCCAAAAGGACCCCCCCCCTCCCTTCAGGCGATCTCCTGGCTTTGTCGAATGCTCGTCTGAAAATGACATCATCGCGTCCAATACAATGATGTTATTACGCCGGGAGGGACCTTATAAGCAGCGTCTGACTTCAAGGAAGTCAGATCGCCATGGGACCCCGGAGGAGAGTATGCAGAGAAGCTGGGGAACGTGTGGGGAACGTCCTCCGCAT
The DNA here is from genome assembly GCA_009667805.1 of Leptobrachium leishanense. Classification (NCBI taxonomy): domain Eukaryota; kingdom Metazoa; phylum Chordata; class Amphibia; order Anura; family Megophryidae; genus Leptobrachium; species Leptobrachium leishanense. Next base: position 105,519,838 of record CM019064.1, read on the forward strand.
ACAGCGGGAGACTCCTAGAACTTTCCCCACACGTCATACGCAGTGAAGGGGTCAATAAGTATGTGTTACGCCTCCACTGAGATAGCATTTTCTTTTTGAAAGTGACCAAAGTATTATTTGTACAAAGTGCCTTGTGCACTCATGTAAGCTAGGAGCGATTACTTTGCAGAGGGACCTACACATTGATTAAGCTTGATAGGTTGGCCCTCACAGAGATAGACTTATCTTTGTGAGCATAGAGTAGAGAAGGCGGGAAACCGGGGAAAAATGTCAGTAAAACATGGATGCATCTGAATCTTTCAAAGGCTTTTATATGAACTGGCTTTTCAGACAATATAGAAGAACACTGAAATAAAAATACTACTCAATGTTGTATTAAATGAGACGGAAAACACCTTTCATACCTAAAATAGTTTCCAGGAAGCAAAACAAAATACAATTCACTTTGTATGGAAATGTTAATTTGTTAGATAAAATGGAGATAATAAAACATGTGAATTTTAAATATCCACTTTTTGTTTAGAACACAAAGATACTTCGGCTTCTCCCAAAGCAAGCAACATACTGTGAATAGAATCTTCAATAATGAAGGTTTTTTTTCTATCTTTTTGCACAATTTCTTTACAAACATACTAGAGTGGACGCAAAAGCACTTAGATTATATAAGAGCATGCTCGGTGACTTCCAGGTTCTTACTAAAAGTATCTTATTCACAATCTCCAAGCAAAGTCCCAGTGGAAAAAGATTGTTATTTTGAGCGTTTTGGATTGTTTCTGAAGAACTAAAATGAAAGAAAGAGATTAGAAACAGAAGCAGGCACTAGGGTTTGTAGAAAATAAAACGGAGTTGAATAAATCTACTTTTCATCATTTTAAATGTAATTTCTGCTTTCGGGTAGGGTTAAATATGCTCTAATGAATCGCATAAACATCAGTCAAAGGTCACTGAAATTTGTCTTGAGAAAAGCACAGTTGCAACTAAATTGAGGCCATAATCTGAAGAATACAGTATGTCGAGCTGTATAAAGTTAGCGTTGGCCACTTATCAGCTACCAACAAGTAATTTTCATGTTCTGGATCCACATATAAACCTGTGACTTTTCATAAAGGTTATATTTTTGATATCATGTCTCAAATATTGCACTCACTATAAGTCTTAATATTTTATTGTGGAGATGGCTACATTGTAATCTTTCATATTCCGTTCACGGATCTTTGTAGGCGTTTATAAACAATGCCTTAACATATCCAAGACCAGATCACAACTGAGACGTTATTGGCAAGACACAAATAGAAAACTTATGCATCAGCTATTTTCCATTTGCGGCTCACCTTTAACCTCTGTATTACCACCAGGCTACTTTCTCAGCAGCACGTGTCAGAATACATTAAAGCCACAAGATGATAACAGCTGTGGTACCAAGCACCGTGCTGTTAGCAGTGCCAGGAGTACATAAGACTCCATGGAGACAGACGTAATCTCGTGTGAGCGAGATCCGGCCAGCATGGCGTAAGGATTCACGAAGGAACACTGGGAACTATTTGCTCTCAGTGTTCATCTGTCCGCAGAGCAAAGCGGTAGATTGTGCTGCTCTCCCCACCAAAGGATCTTAGAGGAGTAATGGATTTTATGGTGGGGTTAGCTTACTATGTTAAGTGATTAGTCTGAAATGTAATCAACACCAGCTTTTCAAGGCGTTATTTGTTTCAGAATAACATCAGATGCAGAGGGTGAGCGAGCTGGTTGGAATAGTTTGTTCTCCATCTGCCAGGAGAACACTAACATCTCCCATACAAAGTATAGGAGCTGTTAATGTACAATAACCTGGCGCTACATTTGAGGCACAAGCAGAACTTGCATCTCTGATGGAATAGGATTAGAGTTAAAATTTAGAGTAGGATTATAGTTAAAATTAAGCAAACGCTGTGCTTAGCATCCAGGTTGAGATCTGGCTCCCACTCTGGTAACATAAGCATTTTAACAATTTAAATTATTTACGTATTTTCTGGTTACAAGATGTTCAGCATTATTTCTTAGCAACTGTTAATGGCCCTTGGACCTCAACTACCCAGCAAGGGGAAGGAGCCGTTGCGTTCAGTGTTTCGGCAGCGAGAGGGTGGATTGAGTGAAGGTTACAGAGTCATAGGGCAAAATATAAAAGCAGCAGAAAAACTCTGCAACTGTTCTTTTATTCAACTAAGGTAAGTAGCGTATCATTATTTGGCATGCTTTTCAATGATATAAAAATAAGATTAGCTTATGCCTTCAGTTTTGGTGTTTGGTTGCAGTGTGCATTTTGAGGGGGATGTCTGGGGGCTCGTTTGTGGGCATACACATAACATTTTATTTCTTTCTTCTCTTTTTTCCCCGCTTCTCTCACTCTCACCTAGTTAGAAAAGTGGTGATAGAATGGGTAATTTGCTGTGTATACATTATACTGTATATTGTTGTTATGCACCTACTCATCTTTGACTAAATAAAATCTTTACAAAAAATAAGATGCATTTTGGTAATAGATAGACTATAGTTAGGACGCAACTGGTCACTACAAGAATATCCTTTTAATGTAGTCATCAGTGTCAAAACTGGGTAATACATTTCCATAACCATGACACACATATATTAATTAAAATTGATAAGAGTTATTAAATTAGTGTAGAATGTGAGGTCACCATAACCAGAGCTGTTGTAAACTTATCAGAACCATTATAGTCTATGGAGTTGCTACTCTTGTGTACCTCTGGTGGCTCCTGAATATGGCTTGATTTTCATTGACTTCTGTACTCAGGACCATGGCTAGTCTAACTATTCTCCAGTTATTTTTGCATACAAGCTGGCTATTATAAGGACCTGTACCGAGAAAGGATTCAAGTTCTCCATGCTCGTTGTGTTAATCATTATATGAATCTAATCAGAAGTCATTTGTATGATTCAGTAAAGGAAAGTGTTAGCCAATGCTGGAGGACTGTTTCCTGACAACAATTAGTAGGCTTTTAAAAATTTCCTCCTGTAAAATTCCCATAGCCCCACGTTACAAATAGATCAAATAAAGCCCCTTCAGAATGGACCTGGGACCAGAAGGTGTTCACTTTGGTGTAATAGAAACTAGTAGACGTGTGAGATTTGTTTCTAGTTCCGCTAAAGTAATTGAGAGGTCATCAGAGCCAGTAGTGGTTGAAGCAGGTAGAAACCACACTTCCAAAGTTTGGGAGCATTTTAGTTCAGTGGAAGATGGTCGTCTAGCCAAATGTAAGCATTGTGGAAAGGATGTCAGTCATGGTAGAATGTTGGGTCAGCTTTCCAACTCTGGTATGAACCAACATCTACGCACACCATAACAAAACTGCCTTAAGGGATGAAAGTGGTGAGGTTGCTCCTAGCAATAAGAGGCAGAGCTGTAAAAGGCATGAAAAAGGGGACATGCTACAAGTACTTCAGCAGCTAGTGCAGAGAGTACCAGTCATCCCCCCAAATTCCAAACAAGTCAGGCAAGCCAGACTACAACAATTTGGGGGCTTTCAGTCTAGGGTGATTTCCAAGCAGCAGTCCAGCAAAATTACACGGCTAATAGGACAGCTGAATGTGGTTGGATGTGCTCCCTCCAAAATCGTGGAAGGGAAGCCCTTCATACAGATGATGGAGGCTGTGACTCCTCAGTACCAAGTTCCATCCCCCACAACTTTCAGAAGGATGGTAGAGCCTTCACTTTATCGCACCTGCACGCAGTTGTTGAAGGAGGCGCAAGCAAAAGCTGTTGGCCAGTCAGTGCACCGTACCACTGACTTATGGAGTGCTCCTAGTGTTCAGCATGCCTTGCTCTCCTTGACAACACATTGGTGGCAGCATCCCAATGTGTCTGAGGAAGCAAGAAGCTCAAGGGCAGGGAGCTCCAGTACTGGTGCCACTGCTTTGGGAGACAAGCAGGGTTACTGTGCTTAGCCCCCGTCACACAGCAGTGATGGATGAACAGCACACCTCTCACAATATTCTGCAGGCACTCAGGACCATCAAAGCAATGTCACTTGGTGTGCAGTCAGGGACAGGTGCACAAAAGGGGTTTGTAGTGACAGACAGGGCATCAAATATGGTGAAGGCTCTCCGTGACGGTGGCTTTGTAGCTGTGCAGTACACATCCTGCATCTTGTTGTGAAGAATGCAATTGAGGAAAATAGCCTAGAGACTGTGTTGGCCATTTCATGATATGAAGCCTATTGTGTTCTTTTTTGATAATGTTTGGAAGTAGGTTTTGGGATATTAGTTTAGTATAGGATGCACTCTCAATCACCCAAGTGTATAAAAAAGGCTGTAGCCTTATGGCACTGCCTTATGCTTTCATAGTTCTTTGGTAAAAGGTTATCATGCAGATCAAGATCTATGGATCTAGCAAAATAAGCCCAGACTATCACACTTGCTCCTTCATTTTTAATAAATGGTGTCCAACAACAAGTAATCATCCTTATGACTGCTAAACACCATATAAATCCCTGGTTGAGGAATCAAATAATTTTTAGGTTCACCTTCCAGTAGACATTCTTCCAGTTCAAGTAATCTACTGGTGGTACTTCTTGGTCTAGTCAAACCTCTTATTTTGTCATCTAGGCAAAGGCTTTCTTGCAGTACTCCAACTTGTCAAGCATGCAGCTTGCAGTCTTCTTTCATATAAGCAATCAACTCTCAAAACCTGACTTCTGATTTGCATTTGTCAGCCAAACCTCTGGGATTCCTGCTACTCTTATATGTGTCTATTGAAGGTATAGGAAACAGCAGTCCATGTACAAAGTACTTGTATGACCAATGCGCAAGGGTCCATGTACCGACATAGCCAGTAATAGGAATCCACTAGCGGTTGTCAGCTCGCACCAATACTATTCTGGGCAGAGGGAAGCATACATTTTTAGTACAATAGAAAAAAGATTTAATCTGCGCTCATTTCTATATATTTCCATGTACAACAAAACACTATCAGGAGGTTTTAGTTTGTTTTAATGGCCATTGAAACGTAAGCTCGCTCGCCCCGACAAGGCACCTCTTTGCAGAGCGAGTACCTAACCAATGTACCAAAAGCCGCTCTACTAAGCAGCTCCATGCCCCTCCTGCTGCTTTTCAGCTAAGGAGAGGCAGACAAAATGGTGGGTTTATTTATACACGCACCAAACACTTCCCATTAGGGTTGAAAACAAAAACATGGAAAAAGGAACAGCAGCAAAAATGACGAACTGGTGTTACAGCATAATATACATACATACAAAAAAAATGGCGTTGTGCCTATACTCACCAGAGCAGCTGCAACAGCCAGGAGTAACAGCCCAGTTCATGTATAAAACATAACAAGAGAAAAAAGATGTCATCTGCGCTCGTTTCTATATATTTCCATGTACAACAAAACACTATCAGGAGGTTTTAGTTTGTTTTAATGACCATTGAAACGTAAGCTCGCTCGCCCCGACAAGGCACCTCTTTGCAGAGCGAGTACCTAACCAATGTACCAAAAGCCGCTCTGCTGAGCAACTCCCTAATGGGAAGCGTTTGATGCGTGTATAAATAAACACACCATTTTGTCTGCCTCTCCTTAGCGGATAAGCAGCAGGAGGGGCATGGAGCTGCTCAGTAGAGCAGCTTTTGGTACATTGGTTAGGTACTCGCTCTGCAAAGAGGTGCTTTGTCGGGGTGAGCGAGCTTACGTTTCAATGGCCATTAAAACAAACTAAAACCTCCTGTTAGTGTTTTGTTGTACATGGAAATATATAGAAACGAGCGCAGATGACATCTTTTTTCTCTTGTTATGTTTTATACATGAACTGGGCTGTTACTCCTGGCTGTTGCAGCCGCTCTGGTGAGTATAGGCGCGATGCCATTTTTTCTGTATGTATTTTTAGTACAATGCCACAAAACATTAAGCTGATCATTGCAGCAATTTTTTGCTTTCAAATTACCATTGTAAGCATCAAGATTCAGCAAGCCACAAAATACTGGTCATTATATAGGTTCTATATATTCTTATTAAACTGCCATACTGCAAGTTCTTCAGACTACTAAAAATCATCAACATATTTATTCTAAAATATTATAAAACATGAACAATGTATTTTCCTATGATACTTGCTGTCTGAAACTCAAATCGGGTTGCAAATTGCTGTGAGTCACACTTTAGATTTCACCTTTTATATTATTCCCCTGACTCACCATCAGTTAATTCTGTCTGGCACTAAAAGTTCTAGAATGACACAAACTGGAAAAATCTCTTTGTAGTATATGACTTTAAAAACATTGAAGAAAAATAGAACAGAAATGGGAATAAATGTTCATAATTCTAAGAATGGTACTAATTTTAGAACACACTGCAGGCACACAGTCATAGTGATATTAGAAGAGTAGTGAATAGTCTCTAAGGTACATCTTGATTGACAGTGTTTTAATTCAAGGAGTATACAGTGTGATTTAAGTGATACTGACTGTACTTTTGGAAATGAAGCTCCTTCTAAAACACATTGGGCTAAGTTACATACTGAGCGCTAACTGTAGGGTTCGGATATGTAAGCGTTAACGCTAGGATAAGTGACTTTAACGCATGCCCCCATATTACATTCCTAAAGTTAAATCCTTTAAAAATATGTTAGTGCATCAGTAACGGCGCTAGCTTGCATGAGCTTTCTTACTTTGTGCATCCTATACTTAACATGGGGAGCGCAATCAGTAGACATGTGCACAGCACAAAATTTCGTTTTGAACTAATGGATTAGTCCTAAAATGCAATTTATTTAGTTGCTAAAGAAATTCGTTTTCAGTTCTTTAGTATGAAAACTAATTTTGTTCATCCGAAAACCAGTGGATACAATTACTATTGTAGTGGTAGCTCCTCAGAGCGCTGAGATCGCTGCTTGTTACAGTATCTCTCACTCTCAGCACAATGTGGGCCATATTACATAGTTGGTGCTAACTTAACCAGAGCTGTTGTAACCTTCCCAGAGCCATTATAGCCTATGGAGGTTTTCAGTTTACAACAGCTCTGGTTAAGTTAGCACCAACATTGTAATACTGCCCCGTGTCAGGCAAAGCTGTTATAGTAACTGACTGCTGCTCATCACAGCGCTCAGAGTTTCAGTAAAGCTAGTAAATAATATTTTTATATATAAGAGGATAGAACAATATTATTTCCTTGTTTTACTGAAACTCTGAGCGCTGTTACAGTCAGTTACTGTAATAGCTGAGCCTGATACATTGTACTGAGAGATAATGTAACAAGCAGCCTATCTCAGCGCTCACAGCCACTGGATTTAACCCCTTCCCGACCGCGGACGTACCATGTACGTCATTGCAGCGGGTCTCTCTTAGACCCGCTGACGTACATGGTACGTCCTGCCGTTTTTGAGCTGCTGGAAGCGATCGGATCGCTTCCAGCAGCTCAAACGCCATTGCAGGATGCCTGGGAGTCCAGGCATCCGTGCAATGGCCGTTAGAAGTGCCGGGGCACCATGTGATCGCTCCCCGGGAGCGATCTACATCCGGTTGCACCGGAGAGGTGCCCGGCACTTCTACAGAGCGCTGGAAGCGATCGGATCGCTTCCAGCTGCTCTGAGCATATTACAAGGATGCCTCGACATCGAGGCATCCTTGTAATATACTTACCTGCCGCTGGTCCGTCCGTGATCGCTCCCCCCGAGCGATCACTTCCGGTAGCGGCAGGAAGTACTGAGTGCCACGAGGTATCGTGGCACTCAGTACAAAATCGATCACTTCAGTGATCAGGTGCTCTGCTGGGTGCCTCGAGGGATCAAGGCACCCAGCAGAGAAAAAAAAGTAAAAAAAAGTAAAAAAAAAGTGTAAAAAAAAAGAAAGAAAAAAGTAAAAAAAGTGTGTAAAAAAAGTGTAAAAAAAGAAAAATAAATAAAATAAACTGACAGTTAGGGGTTAGGGTTAGGGTTAGGGGTAGGGTTAGGGGTAGGGGTAGGGGTAGGGTTGGGTTAGGGGTAGGGTTAGGGTTAGGGGTAGGGTTAGGGTTAGGGGTAGGGGTAGGGGTAGGGTTAGGGGTAGGGTTAGGGGTAGGGTTAGGGTTAGGGGTAGGGTTAGGGTTAGGGTTAGGGGTAGGGTTAGGGGTAGGGGTAGGGTTAGGGTTAGGGGTAGGGTTAGGGGTAGGGTTAGGGGTAGGGTTAGGGGTAGGGTTAGGGGTAGGGTTAGGGTTAGGGTTCTAAGGGCAGGGGTAGGGTTAGGGTTCTAAGGGCAGGGTCATCTTGGGGCTGAGTGGGATGTTCCTAGCCTGCCTCATCAGAGAGGCAGGCTAGCAACATCCAATCAGAAGTTAGAAAAAATCAAAATAAAATTTCTAATTTGTCAGGTCAGGCCAATATTTTGTAAATATTGGCTCTGACCTCTGTGATTCTCCCTCCCTCTCCTCACTTGTGTTTTGGTGAGCGAGAGAGAGAGATCAGATTTGACAGGTTAGAGATTTTAGTGAGATTTAGTGAGATTAAAAATTGAGGCAGATTTAGAGAGATTTTAGGGAGATTTAGAAGAATTGAGGCAGGTTTAGAGGGATTTAGAGAGATTTAGGTGTTTATTTGTATTTTCTTGTGAAACCCAACGGTTCTTCTAAGAACCAACAATCCGCTTATATATATATAATAATTATAAAATTTTATAATCTATTATATATAATGTCTGAGAGGGTGTACAGCGCCGAGGAGGCATATGCCATCCTGGCGTCAGAATCTGAGGCATCTGCGTCAGACTCAGACCCTCATTTCGACCCCGCTAACTGCTCAGAGGCGTCGCTAGATACATTATCTATGCTGGCTGATGTATCTAGTGATGTTTCTGATGCAGATCCTGGGTCACCACCTGCCAGCAGGAGACGCACAGCTCCAGCTGAGGAGTGGGTAGTGCCTCATCGCCAGAGGCCAGATATCCCTCCTTTCACGGCAAATCCTGGCATCAATATTGATGTTGCAGGATTTACCGCCACACAGTTTTTGCAGGTGTTTATGGGGGATGATTTGTTGGGCCACATCGTGGCCCAATCAAATCTGTATGCCCATCAGCATTGTGCTGCGAAGCCAGACTCCTACTTGGCAAGGCAGCAATGGACCCCGCTAGATGTGCCAGAATTTCTGAAATTCTGGGCACTTACTATGCTGAGGGCATCATAAAGAAGCCCTCAATTCGCTCCTGCTGGAGCAGTAGCCCCATCTGCTCTACCCCCATTTACCTCCAATCAATGTCACGTAGAAGGTATGAAAACATTTTGCGTTTCATGCACTTCAGTGACAACAGCCTGTGCTCCCCTAGAGAGCATCCCCAGTTTGACAGGCACCAGACTTTTACATTTTATTCGTACATTTTTATGTTCTACAATTGGTGCTGTATTTTGCCAAAATCTTTGCACACCTATGCATGGGGGGCATGGGTGTACTCAGGAGATCTTGCAGAAAACAACCTGGAGAGTTTTCATGCAGTAACAAACAACAGTGTCTGCTAAGGCTAGGGTCAGACGAGCGTGATTTCTACGGACTGTACGTCCGTGCAGTACGGACATCGTCAGTACGGAAGACGCAGTAGTGGTCACACAGTCCGTTTTTTCACTGACATTTATTTTTTGACAGATGTAGGAGGGACAATAAATTCAATTGCAAAACCATTTTGTCCGTGAAAAATGCAGGACGTATAAATGCAGTCCGTCTGACCACGTTCCATCACTCACACACAAAGCTATGCAGACGTTGCGGACGCAGCGCACTTTGTGCGGCCGTTCTAGCGGTTCTACGTTCTTGCCTGCCTTGCGTCCGTGGGCCGCGGCCGTTGTGCGTCCGCAGTTCAGTGCGGACGTACTTCGTGTGTCGGGCTCCATTGGACTTTATGTCATGCTATCACGGACGTACTTTTAGGCGCGATCACGGACGTGAACACTACGCTCGTCTGACCCTAGCCTAAATCACAGTCCAAAACTACTGTGGGCGTAAAAATCTGAAATTTGAAAAATTACCGCCACACACCTTGTTGCCAAATGTTTTGGGCTAAAACCGTTGCATCCATGGCATCAAAGCACTCCATATGCAATACCTTGGGGTGTCAACATAACAAATATAAACAATTTTCTGGCAATAATTCAAACTGGGGTATGCGGTAGACCAAAACCAAAGATAGGCCTAGCTGAAGAAATAATCTCAATTTCAACTCTAATGACAAAGTCATAAAAATTGTATTTGAACCTTCCCAAAATCCTGGCAAACCTAGGCATGGGGGGCATGGGTGTACTCAGGAGATCTTGCAGAAAACAACCTGGAGAGTTTTCATGCAGTAACAAACAACAGTGTCTGCTAAATCACAGTCCAAAACTCTGTGGGCGTAAAAATCTGAAAATTGAAAAATTACCGCCACACACCTTCTCAAATGTTTTGGGCTAAAACCGTTGCATCCATGGCATCAAAGCACTCCATATGCAATACCTGGGGTGTCAACATAACAAATATAAACAATTTTCTGGCAATAATTCAAACTGGGGTATGCGGTAGACCCAAAACCAAAGATAGGCCTAGCTGAAGAAATAATCTCAATTTCAACTCTAATGACAAAGTCATAAAAATTGTATTTGAACCTTCCCAAAATCCTGGCAAACCTAGGCATGGGGGGCATGGGTGTACTCAGGAGATCTTGCAGAAAACAACCTGGAGAGTTTTCATGCAGTAACAAACAACAGTGTCTGCTAAATCACAGTCCAAAACTACTGTGGGCGTAAAAATCTGAAAATTGAAAAATTACCGCCACACACCTTCTCAAATGTTTTGGGCTAAAACCGTTGCATCCATGGCATCAAAGCACTCCATATGCAATACCTTGGGGTGTCAACATAACAAATATAAACAATTTTCTGGCAATAATTCAAACTGGGGTATGCGGTAGACCCAAAACCAAAGCTAGGCCTAGCTGAAGAAATAATCTCAATTTCAACTCCAATGACAAAGTCATAAAAATTGTATTTGAACCTTCCCAAAATCCTGGCAAACCTATGCATGGGGGGCATGGGTGTACTCAGGAGACCTTGCAGAAAAAACCTGGAGAGTTTTCATGCAGTAAAAAACAACAGTGTCTCCTAAATCACAGTCCAAAACTGATGTGGGTGTAAATGAAAAATGACCACCAAACAGTATCTAATTTGTTTGGAGCAAACGGATGCATCCATAGCATAAAAACACTCCATTTACAATACTTTGGGGTGTTAGCTTACCAAATATATGCACGTTCATAAAACTGGGTATGTAAAAAGGCCCCTAAAAAGAAGATAAGCAAAGAAGATACTGTATGTCAAATTAGAAAATTGACAAGCACATGTCAAAGATTGGCGTAGCCCCCAAAAACAACAGAACAAATCTATATATGGGTGGTATCAATTTACTCAGAAGATGTTGCTGAACATATTTTGGGGTGTTTTTTGGCAGTAACCCATAACTGGATTTGACAATTCATGCCTAAAGTACAATGTGTGTGAAAAAATAACACCAAAAGTGACTACCTGAAAGTTTGACAAAGAGCTAGTGCATGGAAAGTGTTAAAATACAACTCTTTGAAGCACCCTAGGGTGTGCCCTTTCTAAAAATATATGGTTTGATGGGGGTAAATTACTTTGGCCGGCTTCAAAAATGTCCCAAATAGGACATGGGTGCATGATGACGAAATGTGAAAATTCCAAGTTGGAAAACTGAAATGCGCACCCCCCAAATAAGGCCTTTTAGCCCCCAAATGACCCGACATACCTATACATGGGTGGTATCAATTTACTCAGAAGATGTTGCTGAACATATTTTGGGGTGTTTTTTGGCAGTAACCCATAACTGGATTTGACATTTCATGCCTAAAGTACAATGTGTGTGAAAAAATAACACAAAAAGTGACTACCTGAAAGTTTGACAAAGAGCTAGTGCATGGAAAGTGTTAAAATACAACTCTTTGAAGCACCCTAGGGTGTGCCCTTTCTAAAAATATATGGTTTGATGGGGGTAAATTACTTTGGCCGGCTTCAAAAATGTCCCAAATAGGACATGGGTGCATGATGACGAAATGTGAAAATTCCAAGTTGGAAAACTGAAATGCGCACCCCCCAAATAAGGCCTTTTACCCCAAATGACCCGACATACCTATACATGGTGGTATCAATTACTCAGAAGATGTTGCTGAACATATTTTGGGGTGTTTTTTGGCAGTAACCCATAACTGGATTTGACAATTCATGCCTAAAGTACAATGTGTGTGAAAAAATAACACAAAAAGTGACTACCTGAAAGTTTGACAAAGAGCTAGTGCATGGAAAGTGTTAAAATACAACTCTTTGAAGCACCCTAGGGTGTGCCCTTTCTAAAAATATATGGTTTGATGGGGGTAAATTACTTTGGCCGGCTTCAAAAATGTCCCAAATAGGACATGGGTGCATGATGACGAAATGTGAAAATTCCAAGTTGGAAAACTGAAATGCGCACCCCCCAAATAAGGCCTTTTAGCCCCCAAATGACCCGACATACCTATACATGGGTGGTATCAATTTACTCAGAAGATGTTGCTGAACATATTTTGGGGTGTTTTTTGGCAGTAACCATAACTGGATTTGACAATTCATGCCTAAAGTACAATGTGTGTGAAAAAATAACACAAAAAGTGACTACCTGAAAGATTGACAAAGAGCTAGTGCATGGAAAGTGTTAAAATACAACTCTTTGAAGCACCCTAGGGTGTGCCCTTTCTAAAAATATATGGTTTGATGGGGGTAAATTACTTTGGCCGGCTTCAAAAATGTCCCAAATAGGACATGGGTGCATGATGACGAAATGTGAAAATTCCAAGTTGGAAAACTGAAATGCGCACCCCCCAAATAAGGCCTTTTAGCCCCCAAATGACCCGACATACCTATACATGGGTGGTATCAATTTACTCAGAAGATGTTGCTGAACATATTTTGGGGTGCTTTTTGGCAGTAAACCTTAAAGTTCACAGTACATGTATTCTTAAATTGCGTTCAAAAAAAAAAATCACCAAAATTTTTTTTTTTTTCAAACTTTGGCATAGATTTGTGGTAAAAATGGTTTGCATGGAAAGAGTCAAAATACCCCAAGTTTAATACCTTGATTTGTGTACTTTAAAAAAATATGTATATGTGGAGGGTTATTCAGGAATTAGTGACAGATATCAGTGTTACAATGTCACTATCACTAGTTTTGAAAATAAACTCTTTGGAAATGGCAAAGTGCTACTTGCACTTATTGTTGCATAAAATAAGGAAAAAAGCGAGGAATATGTAAACATTGGGTATTGCTAAACTCAGTACTAAATTTAGAAACTACTAAGGAATAAAAATTTTTTGACGGTTGTTGATACATAAGAAATTTTGGGGGTCAAAGTTCGAAAAAGTGGTGTTTTTTCAATTTTTGTGTCATATTTCACAATATTTTTTATAGTAAATTATATGAAATGATGAAAAAAATGGTATCTTTATAAAGTCCATTTAGTGACGAGAAAAACAGTGTAAAATATGTGTGGGTTACATAAACGAGTAAGAGGAAAATTTGACGTAAACACTAAGAGCGCAGAAACGTAAAAACAGCTGCGGTCACGAACGGACGGATTTGTGTAAAACCGCCCGGTCACTAAGGGGTTAAAGGGCTAAAAAAAAAAGCTCCTCTCTGTATAATGTTTAGAACATCCTCCTGCATTAATTAATACCCCTCTCTGTATAATGTATACAACATCAAGCTGCATTAATTAATACCCCTCTTTGTATAATGTAGATAACATCCTCCTGCATTAATGTCCCTCTCTGTATAGAACATTCTCCTCAATTTATACCTTTCTCTGTATAATGTATATAACATCCTCCTGCATTAATACCCCTCTCTGTATAATGTATAGAACATACTCCTGCATTAATTAATGCCACTCTCTGTATAATGTATAGAACATACTCCTGCATTAATTAATGCCACTCTCTGTATAGAACATCCTACTGCATTGGCATGTGGAGGGTGCAGAACTTCGGATGTTGCGATGTTGCGATCTTCATTGCTGGTCTCCTTCACTCATCAATGTAATATCACAAAAAGGACTGAAACTAAAATGTAGTGCATTTTATTTTAGTTTCTTTCGTTTTTTGTACTGAGCAGTTTCGTTTCTCTTGAGTCGTACTAAAACTAAATTATCCCAAAATTCGGACTAAATTGTTTTAGTACTAAAACGAATGCACATGTCTAGCAATCAGTAACTAGCTTAGTGAGTTGATCCTGTAGGGGCAGATTCAGTTAAGATAGATAGGACCTGTCAACGATGGGATACATTAGCACTGTGACAAGCTTAAGCAAACTATGATCATATTTTGTGAACTAAATTCCCATCATCTATTCCCTCAGGAGATTGAATACTTTTGAAAATGATGATTTTTTTTTTTATTTGCAGTAGAATCATTTGTCCCCATATTTGCTTTTCAATGTTCTATCCAAGAGTATCTCTATATATATATAAATGCGTTTGTAACGCGTCTGTCGCCGTTCCGTCCACGATAGGAGGGCCGAGTTAGCAGCTGTGATGGGTGCGGCTGACTGCGCATTACAAACACATTTATATATTAGACAGAGCGGGTTCCTCTTCCCGCTCTTAGATTGTAAGCTCCCGTGAGCGAGCTCTTCTTCCCAGGGCAGGCTGTCTGGCTCTGTCCACCCCCCCCCCCACTCTTTTCACCCAACCCCCCCACTCTTTTCATTACAAAATCCCCTGTCTTTTTTATTTTTCACCTTAAACCCCCACTCTTTTCATTTCATTAAACCCCCCCCCCCACACTCTAATTCCAAACCCCTCCTCCGTTCGATTCACCTCCAGGGAACCTAGGGGCTGGGTCCTCCTGCAAGCCACCTCTCTCCTCCGTGGCTGCACATATGTTCCTCTGCCTCATGGTGGAGCATGATCACTTCCTCCCAGCGTTGCAGCGCAGAGACAGCAGCACGTGATGAAGGAGGTCTTGCAGCAGAGGATTCTGAAACCGGCGGTTCCACTGAACAGCGGGTCCAGTGAGCAGCGGGGTGGCTGGTCCACTGAGCAGCAGGTCCACTGAGCGGCAGCAGGGCTTATCATCTTTTTTCTCTTTTCATTGCGCATGCTGGTATTTTTTTTCCCCCAGTCGCACATGCGCATTGCGATGACGGCGATGGATGGAGCGGTGATATATATATATATATATATATACAAAGTACAAAGTATAAGTACAAAGAAAAGAAAAACACCACACGGATCCCTCTAGTTGTTTCCTACAACCCAACTCTAGAGGGAATTCGCAAAAATCATCAAAGATCTGCAGCCACTGGTCACAGAGGACCCTGCGCTCAAAGAAATATTCCCACAGCCCCCCTTACTGGCATTTAAGCAACCCCCAAACCTGAGGCAAAAACTGGTCCGCAGCAAACTCGCTCAGGAACAAGATGACCTACAGAATGGGACCAAACGCTGTAACAAACCCCGCTGCAAACTGTGCCAACATACAGTTGTGTTCAAAATTATTCAACCCCCAATGCTGTAAAGGGTTTTAGGGAATTTAGTGTACATTTGTAATTGTATTCAGAATTAAATCCTACAAGGACTTTTTAAAGAACCATATGCAACTAAAATGACATCAATTTGTTTTGTAATACAGTAGTAAATGTTTCTTTTGTGGATTCTTCATTGACACAATTCAATTATTCAACCCCTTAAAGACTACCACTCTGAAGAACAGAGGTTCATTCAAGTGTTTTCAATCAGGTATTGAAAACACCTGTGGATGTCACGCAGCAGCAATAAAGCATAATAAGCACCAATTAGGCAGCTTTAAAATGACTGTGATACTCCGCTCCTTCTAGACATTTACTGGTGTGGTTACAAACATGGTGAAGTCAAGAGAATGGTCCAGGAAGACAAGAGAAGAGGTGATTACTCTTCACAGGAAGGGCAATGGCTATTAGAAGATTGCAAAGATGTTAAACATACCAAGAGAGACCATAGGAAGCATCATTTGCAAATTCAAGGCAAAGGGAACTGTTGAAACGCTACCTGGTCGTGGCAGAAAGAAGATGCTGACTTCGACTGCTGTGCGCTACCTGAAGCGTAGACTGGAGAAAAGTCCCTGTGTGACTGCTGAGGAACTGATAAAAGATTTGTCAGATGTGGGTACTGAAGTTTCAGCTCAGACAATACGGCGCACACTGCGTAATGAAGGCCTCCATGCCAGAACTCCCAGGCGCACCCCCTTGCTGTCTCCAAAGAATAAGAAGAGTCGACTGCAGTATGCCAAAAGTCATGTGGACAAACCACAGAAGTTTTGGGATAGTGCTCTGTGGACTGATGAAACAAAATTAGAACTGTTTGGGCCCATGGATCAACGCTATGTTTGGAGGAGGAAGAACAAGGCCTATGAAGAAAAGAACACCTTGCCTACTGTGAAGCATGGCGGGGGGTCAATCATGCTTTGGGGCTGTTTTGCTTCTGCAGGTACAGGGAAGCTTCAGCGTGTGCAAGGTGCCATGAATTCTCTTCAGTACCAGGAGATATTGGATGACAATGTGATGCAGTCCGTCACAAACCTGAGGCTTGGGAGACATTGGACCTTTCAACAGGACAATGATCCCAAGCATCTCCAAGTCCACTAGAGCATGGTTGCAGATTAAAGGCTGGAACATTTTGGAGTGGCCATCGCAGTAACCTGACTTAAATCCGATTGAGAACCTCTGGTGGGACTTAAAGAAAGCAGTTGCAGTGCGCAAGCCTAAGAATGTGACTGAACTGGAGGCTTTTGCCCATGACGAATGGGCGAAGATACCCGTAGATCGCTGCAAGACACTTGTGTCAAGCTATGCTTCACGTTTAAAAGCTGTTATAACTGTAAAAGGATGTTGTACTAAGTACTAAGATTGAATGTCACTTGGGGGTTGAATAAAACTGATAATGATGTGAGCACAGAAAAGACATTTGTGGTTATTTCATTATAAATGTTATGTTATATTTGTCTGACCTACACGTGCCTCTTTGATTTAATTGTAAGCAAGATGACTGAATGATCAAAATCAATGTCAAACTGGCCAAAACACTCAATTTCAGTGGGGGTTGAATAATTTTGAACACAGCTGTAGTTTAAGGCTGGTTTCACCAATATAGCAGCCTCAGGATGAACCAGCACAGACACTCTATCAGGAACCACCAGGAAAACACATATTGTACCCCAGTGGGACATCACTTCAATCTAGCAGGCCACTCCATCCAAAACCTCAGAATCAAAATCCTCAAAGGCCATTTTAAAGACCACCGGGAACGCAAAACATATGAAATGAAAATGATCACATATTTCAACAATATAAAACAAGGACTTAATATAGATTCGGGTTTTCTAACCCACTATAATAACGTCACATAATATTCATAATTCCTATTTTTCTGTGTCTTTCCCATACTCACTGTGTTGTGTTTTTTTTTTTCTTTCTTTCGTTCTGTCCTTTCACATTCCCCTTGAAGTGGACATGATTGCATCTTGCCTGAGACAATTAAATGTTTCCTTTTTTTTTTTCCCCTCTGACCATGCCATTTGGCGATATACAACATCTAACACCCACAACTGTGAGCCCTATGACTGTCCCAATGTTTAATTCTACTATTCTGATCAGTAAGCTTCTATACCTGACGAAGGGAGGAATCCTCTCAAAAGCTTGTACTTTAAATGTAACGGTAGTCCAATAAAAAAGGTATCACTACAGACTGCTATACTCGTGATTTTGGCATCTGGATTAACACGGCCTACCTAATATATATATTATATATATATATATATATACCAGCATTCATGATTCATAAATAAACCTAGTAACTTTGTTCCAGTTGGAACTAGGCATATGAATGGGCAGATATTTTGGTTCGTAATTTTGAGTTAAAGTGAAAATTTTTAAATTTCAGTCCATCCAAAGCTTGCTGAGCTGCTGATTTTGGTTTGTCCTAAATTTAGGAAATGAGCCTAAATGGCAAAACTAATTGATAATTTTGTTAAAATCTCAATTTGTCTGAAAATAAATGCACTTGTTTAACCACTTCAATGCTAAGGACGCGCTCAGCGCGTCCTCAGCATTGCCGCTGGTATGCGGAGGACGCGCTGAGCGCGTCCTCGCATTGGGGTCAGCGTTCGGCCGGGTTCCGGCCGATCGCTGGCCCCTCCGGTGCGGGCTGACATCCTGGATGTCAGCCCGGCATCCGGAGCAGTGGCCGCCATTATTATGTGTCATCGCGCCCCCGCGATGACACATAATTCAGGCGCCCCCCCGCATGTGCGGAGGAGGCGCCTGAAAGGGAGGGGGGGAGGTCCTTCGGACCTCTCTCCTCCCGATCGGCGGCTCACAGGAGCTTAACCCAGGCATCATTTGGAAGGGCACAGCCTGCCCTTCCAAATGATGCCTGCATTAACCCCTGGGGAGCTGGATCGCAAATCGGCGCTGAAAAGCGCCGATTTGCGATCCTTCCCGGGAGCTGGCCGACATCTTGGATGTCGGCCAAGCTTCCGGGAACTCCCCAGAGGACTGGCGTCATCGTGCGTAGCACGATGACGCCAGTCCTAGCATTAACCCCTAACTGCCACGAACTGTGGAGATAGGGAGTTCCAATGAACTCCCTATCTCCCGATCCGTGGCAGTTAGGGGTTAAATTTTGATATCGTTGGATCGGCCAGAGCATGGCCGTTCCAACGATACCAAACATGAAAGTTAAAAAAATTGTAAAAAAAAAAAAAAGAAAAAAAAAAAAAAAACAAAAAAAAAATTAAAAAAAAAAAATAAACACTTTTTTTTTTTTTTTTTGTTTTGTTAATGCAGCAATATTGTTCCCATTTCAATTATAATGTGAACAATGATGCTGCATTAACGATTTTTGTATGCGGTGCGTTTGTTAAAATGGTGTCATTTTCCCCAAAACAAAATGTAACGAGACCCCATCTCTAATTTTTTTAACAAGCGCGCACCCCATACAAAATATAACCGCAATTGCTCGCATGTTAAAATGTGGAAAAAACACTTTACACGCTGTAAATTATTGAAAATACATATTTTATTGCATTTTTTGTTATAATATACAAACATGACATAACGTATACATATAATAATGACATATTATGAATCTACCGAGTCTGACGGAAAGAACGATATATAATATGTCGATGTCATATACTAAAATAAGCCTTCAAAACAGGTTTAAACATGATGCGCAAAACAGGTAAAAAATGACCTCAGCACAGGGGCGGGAAAAGCCTCAGCAGCGAAAGGGTTAATGGGAACCAGTAAAAAAGTGTCCCTAAAATAAAATTAGAAGTGATAAATGATATACAAAACCATAAATGCACATGCCAAGTAAATTTAAATTGAACATATAAAAGAATTTGTTTTGTCAATGCAGGAACAATGCTGTACAGGCGTTATTTTAAATTGGATAAACTGCATGTAGAAGAATCACTCTTGTTTGATGGACAGTATAATGGCTTCATTGTTAACATTACAGACATAACCAAGATTTATTCTTTAAATTACAATTTATCCAAGCACCAACACTGCTGATCAATGGTGTACTGTTGGGGGGGGGCGAGCAAGAGGGCAACTGCCTCCGAGTGGCACATCAGAGGGAGGCAGTTGGCACTTGACATGCATGCACGTCGTTTGTTATGCCACTCTGTTATTCTGGCGAACGTAATAAAAATGTCTGACAGCAATGACGGCCAGTCACACTTTTTCGCACAGGGCCATGTGGGTTTGGATTTTGTTTTCCCTTAAAAATAAAAACCTTCACTTACAAACTGCATGTTGTGTTTACTTGTGTTATCTTTTACTAATATTTAAATTTGTTTGATCTGAAACATTAAAAATACAAAAAAATAAAAGAAACAGGAAGGGGCCTACACTTTTTCACACAACTGTATGTATCCCTGATTGCAGGTTGGCATTCTTACTGACAAATTAGTGCACCGATGTGACTGCTTAGGAGGAATTGGTCCAAAACGCCCCTCTTATAGTTAAATCCACATAGTGCTGCAATGGCGGCACCTGTCATTTTACCATCACACTTTGAAATATATTTGTTTTCTCTCATAATTCATATAGCAGACTATAGGAGCAGGCTGCTATACAAGGTATCATAAAATCATTTAAACCAAATCCTCACAAATTGTGTTATTTGCAAAGAGAGTGTCAAGAAATCTCTTAAATATTTATGTTTTCCTTCTTTCGTTTCCTGAAAAGTGAGGTTAGCAGCACGTCCAATCTGAATCATGAGAATAATCATCAACCTGAGTGGCTAAGTCAAAAGTGCATTTGGCTTCACACTTGCAAACTGCATTTCGCAGAGCAAAGCTAATGAGAAGATGGTAGTGTTACACTCTAGATACATAAAAGGAGGGCAACCTTTATATATCAACTTACACGCAATCTTTACAATAAGCAAATACCAGCCAGTAAAGCAAAGCAAGATTTTCACATCCATCAAGAACATAATGCAGCAGACTGACAACTTGTTATTAGTTTGCTTATATGACTATCATACTCCTAAGGCCTTAATTAACCTGTTTGAGCTTAAAATAAGTTATATATGCATTTATACCCTATACACTGCAATAGAATCGCATGCATGCAACATGTAGTACACAAAATGCAAACTATCAGTAGATTTTATTTGTATTCTCTTGAATTAGCACTTCCAGAAATATCACTAAATACGAAATAGACACATTGTGGACTCTTTCTAGAGTCCCAGTTACATCAGTGGTTCACAACCTGGTCCTCAAGTACCCCTAGCAAGCCAGATTTGCAAGATATTTGAAGCACAGCACAGGTGACATGATTTGCTGCTCAGTGTTTGCAGGATTCAGTCTGCATTTCCCCATATAATCCTTAAAATCTGGCCTGGTTTTATTTTAAGGGCACTTGAGGACCAAGGTTGGGAACCACTGATGTAAATAATAGAAAAATGCAAAAATGGACTGCTACAGGAAAACACACTTTGGTGTGTTCTGGACAACAAAACATAAGGGGTTTTTCACTGAGCGGCAGCGTTTGCCACTTTTGCAAATAGCAGTGAAGATCACCAATATTGCAGTGATGATAAACACTAGCATTTCACAAACGTAGAATCAAAATACTGACAGGAGAAACCAAACACTGGCAGTTAGTGAATAACCCTCCTTGTTTCCCCAAGATATGATTCTCAAGGCTGATGGTGGCATAAAGGGCAACTTGAAAAGCAATGGTAGAGAGTCGGCAGCAGAGGAAGCGAGGCGGCAGTGGGGGAGCAGTGCCGCATTAGCCGATGCTTCCTCTAGCGCCAGCTCCTGACACTGGCAGAGTGATACCAGATCTACACCACCTGTGAAGAATTGATAGTGAAAATGCACTTCGCTCATTCTGGTCAGCGATTGGTTATCAAATTGCTATTGAAAAGGTACGGCACCCCTGATTGCATTGATCACCCTATTCTTAACTTTGCCACTCACTCCTGTCTTGCAAGTCTTCTACTGGTATTAAAAAGAATTAAGACCTACCCCGAAAATAAGACCTACTGTGTTTTTTTGGGGCCAAAAAAATATAAGACAGTGTCTTATTTTTGGGGAAACACGGTAGTATTAGCATCATTGCATATAAGAATCATAAGGAGTGTCTTCATTTCTATATTAAGAGTTTCTGTTTCCCAAATACTCTTTACTTTTGGAGCGATAATTGTAGCTTCAAAGACAAATGTTTTCATCATAAAATTCAGAAGGCTCTGTCCTTGTTGTTTATTTATTTTCCTGTTTGTAATTCTTGTTTCCCTTTATTTTCTTTCTGCCTAGTCAATTTAATTTCTAGCTGGTCCCTCAAATTTGTGCTTAAAGCAGAGGAAGACAAGATATTCACATTTAAAGGAATTACAGTGAAATATTTTCCCATGTGATCATCGTTATATTGTGATCGATTTTATTTTTCTCTCTCAAATAGAAATAGAAAGGGAACATTGATGTACAAGACGTACTCTGCTCTAGTGGTTCTAAGAACGCAAAATGATGGGCTAGAGAGAAAAGAGCATTGAGAAAGTGTGGGCTTACCGATCGTGTTTTCAGAAATAGAATAACACGGTCTATGCAAAGATGCTTGAAAGTACTTAACAGAATAAACCGTGAAATAAGAAGCAAAGTTCATTTTTAAGTGCTGTACAAAATGTCACAAGATCATGAATTTAGGTGGGCATTAATTAAAGGAAATTAAATAAAGAATCAGGTGCTTTTCAACCGTAAGGTGCTAACACTGTTATCCTGCATATCAGAACCACACACTAAGAACAGGTATTGCGATTATCCAATTGTGAATTATACATAATGGGCCCTATTCCCCACCGAATGCTAAAATGGGGACAATAAAAAGGAAAACCTGCACCTGCAGGTTTTCCAGTAGCATCCCCATTTTTGTGTTAGACTCCGGACAGGCGTTACCTCGGCAGCTTGTCCCGGGAAGCAGCGCAATCCAGCGCTTCCTCGTCGCAGTGCATATCACCTCCTGAAGTCCGTAGGACTCCATGGAGGGTTGTGCTTCTGGGCCATGAGCCCAGCGCGATCTCGCTCCAGCAAGATTGCGCTGCAGAACGATTGTGGAGGGAGACTAAACTATTTGTCTCCAGTCTCACTCTGCTCGTGGCCAGAAGCAGCAGATCAGGCCACTGTTCTCGTCGCAGGATGACAGGGGAGTACTGGATTTATTGGTAGAGCTTTAGGGGGTGCTAAAAGATTTTGCATTTTCATTATCATTTAGCACCAGCTTTTAGGACTCGCTAAAATGTTGCCTCGCGCTTCCTGATGGTAAATAGCACTTTGTAATACCTTAATTATCCTACCGCTAATTAATGATTGTGCATCCTATACTTAACATGAAGAGTGCAAAGTACAGTAAGCTCACAAAAGCTAGTGCAAAAAACGATGCGCTAATGGATTACTAATGGGTGTGGCGTCAGGAATGTAATATCAGTGGCGTATGTTAAACACTCTTACCCGAGGGATAAGGCTTACACATCGAGACAAGTTCTTTGCCATGAAGGCGCCATGTTGAACTTCCAGTGACCAGTGTGAGAGAGAGTGATAACACCAAATTTAGCATACCTGCTCCCCATTCACACCTGAAACCTTGTAACACTAACGAGTCACATGACACTGGGGAGGGAAAATGGCTAATTGGGCCCAATTTGGACATTTTCACTTAGGGGTGTACTCACTTTTGTTGCCAGCGGTTTAGACATTAATGGCTGTGTGTTGAGTTATTTTGAGGGGAGAGTAAATTTACACTTTTATACAAGCTGTACACTCACTACTTTACATTGTAGCAAAGTGTCATGTCTTCAGTGTTGTCACATGAAAAGATATAATAAAATATACTGTATATAGGAAGAGCCTTGGAGTAACGTCTCACTCTCCACCCTATGGACTAGGCTAAAGAATGACTAGTCTTAAGGAATGACTTCTTTGGTGTTTTCATGAGATGGCTTAGCATGACAAGACCGAACGTTTGTGCTGTGGGATACCAAATTAGATGCTAAATCTAATCGGTGCCCTCCATGACTATACAACGTCACGTAAAATTGTAAAGTAGAACTGCATGTGTGTAATTAGCTTAGTCAGGTTGCGTTTGTCTATAACTGTGTCTCTGATGAAGAGCAGACCTCATGTTATAAGTAGTCAATGTAGAACATTATCTTGCTATTGTATATGTTATACTTGATTTAAGAATTAAAGGAGACAAAGTGTAAATGGTGGGCTAATCATACATGTTGAAAATATAAAAAACAGCTTAAAAATATTGGATCATAAATCAAGCTGCTAATATTTACAGCTCCTAGCCACTTACCAACCTTCACTCAGATTGCTCTCTACCCACTTCCTCCATGGCCATTCCCATCCCCGTCAAAATCGCCTGTGCATGTTGACGGAGTTCTTTTTATTTCTACCCTGGTACACACACATTTTGCATGACTTGTCGTCAATATAATCAATCCATCCACATCTTGGATTGGAAAAATGGTTGAATGGTGGAGTCTGCTTCCACAGGTACCTAGGGCATTGAAAAAGGCTTATGGTGGCCCTCTACAACTCTAATATTGGAAGAACGTAAAGTCCACTAAAACATGTATAAGGAAAAATCAATGTTTTACTTTTTTCAGTTATAAATGTGGCTATGGTAACATTGTGTTCATACACAAATTAAACTGTGGAAACTGACATTTCAAAATAAATAAAATGGGAACAAGGCACAGAACTAAAACCTATAAAATACAATGCAAGTCTAGAATCCAATTACTGGCATTTTCTACAGGCCTTGAAAGCCAGCAATATGGCAACCAATCACAATTAATCCCCTGGAAAAGGCTTTCAATGCAACCAATCACAGTGCAATAAAGAAATCTAATGGGCAAAAAGAATACATTTTAACTGCTTTAATTTATTTCTTCCCTTTACAAAATAACATCCATATATATTAACGTCTAAAAACCACCAGGAACAAAGCAGAGTGAATACATAATCTTAAAAGAGCTATAAATCATTCGGCAGAGGCTACTCGGGATCTTTTTTTTTTATCTGGATTCGCTCCAAAAAACTAAGATTGCAATTATGTACGTCATGAAGCATGATGCCAAGAGAATCTAATGTTTTAATTAGCATATTATGATTGTCGTTAATATTATGAGTGCTACTTAATTTGGAAAATTATGTGCTTCAAGTTAAAATATGCTTTAAAATAAAATACAAGACTGAAAAGTTCAGGGATCTCCACTTGCAGACACCTTCCAGCCTTCACTGGGAATCACTGCAAATGTAACACTTATAACTTGCTAAAGAAAATCATGAATAAAAAGGAGTGAAACAAAACACAGTTTCAGAATGGCGCCCGAGGCTCACGTTCATGGTTGCTGCAGTAAGTCATGTATAGATTTTTCTATCTGAGAGATAGAACCCTGACAGGGATTATTTGTCAACTAGGTCAGACTAAACACTGAAAGATTATATATATGTTTTTTCACCTAAATTTATATCACTTTAGATGAAAGGTTTTTTTTGCAAGCTGTGTGAAATCAATAGTCTTTCAGTAAAATGTACACTGAAAAAGTCAAAACAGTAGAAAATCAACAATAGCTAAAGAATATATCTGTGATCCTATTGTAAAACCTAAACCTGTAGATTTAACCACTCATTCTACATATAAATTAAGTTAACCCTTTCACTACTAAGTGATTTCCCAAAAAAACATTATCAGAAACCAGTGTTTTTTTGTAAAATGATTCTTAACTAATTATAAAGTAAGAAATGATGGAATTTATAGCCATTGTACTACTTACTGTAAATAACCTATTTTGGCCAGTAGATGGCGCCATCTACTGCCAAATTGAGATACAGAGGTTTGAGTAGCATGTCTATTTTCTTCTATTTCTCTCTGCATTGGCTGCTGAAAGCCCGATATTTCAGAGCTTTCAGCAGCTCATTTTACTTCTTTAGCTCTTTGGGCATTATGCCCACAGGGCTAAAACTTTGAGGCCACCTTCTGGAGCCCAAAAGGAAACAAATTTTGTTTGCAGCATACAAATTTCATTTGCTTTTGGGCTGCAGGTCAGCAGATCGAGATATCTCGATATTGGGGCTCCAAATTTACTAGGGGCTAGTCCCAAAACTCTAAATTTCTAAAGTAAAAAAAATAGATAAAAAATAATCGGATGTGTGGGATCTATTCAACAGCACAATCCTGAGTTTAGATCTTTAAATTTTCTCTGGAATTAAATAGAATGCATGAACTTATTTACTCCATAAGAAAAAATGATGCGCTTGTGAATTCCTTTAAGTACATCATGGGGGTTATACAGAGAGCACAGAAATGTCGCTGACATTTCGGTGCTCTCTTGTTCCCTGCACTTCAGGGAATCAAATTTCCCCACCCTGCATGAATTCAGCATTCACCGCAGGGTCCCCAAAGTGCAGGGAATTGGCCGCCGAATGCAGCCGCAAACCCGTCGGACAGCTGCCACAAACCCACCAAAGGGCCGCCAGACGCAGCCGAAGAGAACAGCGCCACACCAGCTGGAAAACAAAAAAAAGCCGACAAACCACAGGATGGGTGAAAAATAAACAAAAAAAACAAACAATACGATTGAAAGTGACGGAATCGAAACGCTGTTTGCAAAAAAAAACTACTGAACAAAATGTCTGGAATTTACATAATGAATGATAATAAAAAGGTCTGTTACAGAAAAAAGAAAAACCGCTATTAAAAGGAAAAAAAAAAGAGAAAAAAAATTTGCCAAAAAAAACCAAAAATTCCGAAAAGATACTAAAAAATAAATAAATAAAGAGACTTTTTACTGCAGATTATAATAATAAACGGTTTATTAGATATTGTATGAAAACGAGAATATTTCTAAATTGAAGCCTATGGGATTCGCCTGAATAAACCTGCCGAATGAAACCACTGAACAGCAGGGCATTTCGGCAACTTTTCACTGCTATTCGGTGTTCTCTGAATAGGTTAGCCATGGCTTCTCTATGGTGATTTCACTGCCATTGAACAGGCACCGTACTTATTTATTTATTTTATTTATAAAGGATTTTACCAGGAAGGATACATTGCTGGCAGTTCGTCAAAATTTGGCAAACTGCCTGCTCTCTGAATAGTTGAATGGCCCTGACAGGTCACCTTACTGGGAAATTCCCTGTTCAGTGCCATTTCAGAGCCAGATCGGCTCTCGCTGAATAACCCCTCAAATGAATTATATATGATACTTAAAAAAATTGTACCTAGCGTCCTTCCATAGCCTCAGCACGACCGTATATATGCGAGCTTGCGCAGGTTTGTGCTTGGCTCCATGGAGTCCAAGGAGCTGATACCAAGGGCAAAGCTGCCAGTATCTGTAAACAGCTCGCTACTATTCTGACTCAAGCCACTACTACTGCTCACAATCAATCTAGGACCTTGATTTACATCAACCTACACAGAGAGTGAATATTTCCCTTATGTCATGCCAGCTGGTGATGCCATGTCAATCAAATGGTTCATTGGTGACATGTATATACAAATAAATACACAGGCCCCTATTACATTCCTCGTGCACGCAAATGCGCATTTGCGCGAGGAAAAAACCATTAGCGCATAACATCATATTACGACGTTCGCGCAAACAATGCGCGTTAACGTCCAAAGCGAATGACCCTGCGCGAACCCAGCGCGAACGCAAGTTCCTGCACGCATCCTATACTTAACATTGTGAGCGCCAATGCGTTAGTACGCGTATGCGCGCATAGTATTACAATCTTAGCGTAAAATGTAACGCACGACGTTTGCGCATCATTTTAACGTCTTTGAAAACCTGGTGTTAATTTACAATCTGAACGTTCGGGCCGAAACGAAATGAACCTGCACAAAAAAAACAAACAACACAGCACAGTACAGTTACACATTCTACACATACACAAACAATAAAATTAATAAATTGTTTAATTTTTTCTTTTTGTTGTAGCACATATAAGCAGATTGACTTTGACAGGCGCAACAACCGAAACCTAGCAAATGGTGGTTCTTAATTCTGATTGGCTGAATCCCGTGAAAAAAACAGTCTGCCCACCCATTCCTGCACGCAACGGTCATTTGCGCCGGCTTTGCGCGTCGGATTTGCGCTCGAAAAATGTTGAAGGCTGAAAAAATGCGCTCGGATCGTAATACCGCGTTAATTTGCGCAAGCTAACGTCTTTTTGCATTTGCGCGAAGAGTGTAATAGGGGCCACAATCTTTTGTTTTTAGTCAGCCTCAGGCAATCTAATATAAACCTTAGTGCCAACAGTATCCAAATCCACAGGTAATCTGTTTCGGACTAAATAAAAAACTCTTAATGCATTGTAAAATATAAATCTATTGTTCTGTTAAGGATAGTCATAAACTGGGGGGGGGGCATTTTATTTATGTAGTTTTAATTTGTGCGAGGTATTATAAAGCTGTCAGACAGCAATCACAGTTCATTGTTTTTGCCAAGAAAGTATTTGGCCAATCCTGGGAAACCACTAAGAGGCAGAAACATTGTGACCTCATTACACAATCAGGTGGAGAGCATTTCTCTGGGTTACCTTGAGGCCCTGTATGTATCCCCACTTTTATTCCCACCAATAGGTCATATGTGGTGTCAGTGGAGAGGCCAAAGTCTGAAGGGGAGGCCCATCTCTTCCTTGTGCCTCTCTCTACATTAACCTGCCTGTGTGATCACAAAGCCGATGACTTAGGAGGAGGAGGAGGAAGTCACACCTCAGAAATAGATCAGCTTCACACTTAACAAGACCATGAGGAGGCATACACCCAGAACAGAATCCAAATCAGTCATTCCCCTCAAGCAGACTGGCTCTCTCTTTTGCATACCGACGACCACATTGTCTCTTGGGTCAGATAACCCAATTGCCCACTAGGGAAATATCCAGTGTGCCCAATAACATGGGCCCAACTATAGCTTTATGTAAGAAGATGTTACAATAATACAAAGCCCAGTAATCCAATGTTATAATAAAAGTGAATGTATTTGTGTGTGTATAAAACACTCGTTCCTTTGCCAAGAAACAATGCTAACTAAGCAGAGCATGCAGTAAAAGAATAATGGGCAAAACTCTGGATACAGTTCAAAGTATAAATATTTGAGCGAATAAATTATTTATAAAATGGAAGAATGAGGTCAATAAGAGGCAACACCTAAGGGACATTTGAAAGTAAGTATAGAAAATACCTGACTGAAATAAAAAGGTTGGAAACAAAATGCTTATGGAGGAATTATCCCATGGGAACTCCAAAGAAAAAAGCTATAGCATTTATTTCTTTAGAAAGATATAGGTGGACATTACCCATTAAAAATACACTGAACTGACATGGTGATGCATATCCATACATATCTGCACAAAGATGATTTGCATTTCACACACAAGATATTAGATGGAATAACAAGTGTAGCGCTACCCCCTCGAGAGCTGCTGTATTTGACGGGCCTTCTATCTCACTCCAGTGATTAAACACCTATACCTTCGGCGCCACGTAATGCTAGGACAAGATTACTTTAAATAAAAAAGGGGTTTATTAGGTCTAGCGAGCAAACACTTTGTAGGACAAAGTAATCAACAGTATAAAACAGTATTGAAAGAGTTAATTCAGCATCACTAATCGACTAAATGATGAAGGAACGAGACGGCAACCTTTACCATACTTCAATGCAGTTAGATTATCGACAATAATCAACGTAACCGATATCAATAACCTATCTAAGCCTTGTACCTTCTATCTAACCACTGGCCAGTGGAAATTACACAAAGTCGCGAGTATGCTAGCGTTGGGGCCCTTTGACTTCTGTCGTTGGGTACCTTTAAACATGCAACTACATTTGTATTCCACAACAAGAGAAAGAAATCTTCGCAAAGTGTCACAGGGTAACAAGATTGGCAAACTGCAGCAATCCTCCTTTTAGCTGCAACTGTGCGGGTAGTAGGACTAGGCCAGACAATAAAGTTAGCAATATGAACTCACGCAGGGTGGCCGAATACCTCTCTCCGTTTGATACGCTCACCCCTTCCTTGCTGGACGGCAGCTCGATCGCTATCTCTTAGCGCTGAAATCACTCAAGGACAGTCGGATCCCTCTCCACGGGACGCACGTGGCCAACTGGATTTCTTCTCCACAAAATGTACTCAGTCACTCCCTCTGTCACTGGAACACACACGAAGGCAGACGGACCCCTTCTTCACTGGATGCACAAGGACAGCTGGACGCACGATCCGCTGGTACTGGCAACACGTGAAGGCAACTGGACCTCTCCTTTGCTGAACGCACGAGAGCAGCTGCATGCACGATCTGCAACACAGGACCATTCACGCTGCCAGTCTCACCCTCTCTGGCTTCTCCTCGCTCTGCACGTGCACTTCCCTTCTTGGAAAATGCGCCCTTCCCTTAGGCACTGCTGGGAGGTGTAGTTCTCTTCCTGACAAATTGCATTAGACTCTCTGTCATTGAAACAACATGTTCCAGAATCCTTTGCATCTTCCTGTCTTAACAACTTCCTTTGCCAGGGAAGAGAAAGGGAAAAAGGGGGGTAAAGTCCTCCGCAGCTGTGACAGGCTGCATGTCTCTGTCCAAGCCTGGGACACAGCAAAACACAATAACACCCACACACTTCAAGTAGCCTGCGCTACACAAGTATAACTACTCTTTGAAACCTAAATGATTGGGAATGTTAACCAGTTGCCCTGTAATGACCGAGGCAATTTTGGATTTTTTCCTCTTTATTAGTTTCACTATAATCATCCACTCTCTTGTAAAGAGCAACCATATGCATTATATTATGTTTATTATTGGATAGCATACCTAGTTAACACAGTCATTCTGCCTCAAGACCCCCCCCCCCAACCTGGAAAGATCTCCGGGATCCTGTCGACCAAAGGATGGTGAAGATACTATAACCTTGGCTTCATTTTTAGGGAGTCTTGTTAGGAGAAATTATTTATTTTAATGTTAAGAGAAGGGGTTAAATCCATAGATGTCTTAGGGCTAAAAGAGAGGGTTATAGTGTTATTTGTTTAATTAATTCCCCTGTTTATATATTATACACACACACACACACTTGAATATATATACTCTAGGTTACATGAAGGTATATAAAATATATATACTGTATGCATGCAAACGCTTTTATGTACTGTTTTGAACAGGCCTATATTACTCCAGCATTTGGCCCAAGACTTTGTCAGTATTTGGTTTCATAGACTATCATGGTTATTCAGAGAGCAGTGAAAAGCAGGAGAATGACTGGAGAATGGAAAATTCTAGGTCAAAATAGCCAAACCAGAAAAATTCTCCCATTTATCTCACTTTCCAAATCGGCTATTTTGACCTAGAATTTTCCATTCTCCGGTCATTCTCCTGCTTTTCACCTCTCTCTGAATAACCCTGAATATCTTTGTTGCCTGGAAGGAATGTGAAGACGATTTTGAGAACACCTTATGCCATGTGAATCAATCACCTTCACCTATCAAACTTACATTTGACTTGCGCATACATGCTGTGAATTGCCTCAATCTTACCATGTCACGGGTTGAAGACCTATTGGAATATCACTTATTTCCTAAAACTACAGACAGAAATTCTATCCTAAACGCGAGCAGCTTTCACCATAAGAAATTGGTAACATCTCTTCCGATCTCCCCATTTGTGTGTGTTTTTCGGAATAACTCCCGTATGGATGTTAGAGAAACTCAATTCTCGGAGATGTATACATGCTTTGATATTCAAGCAAAGTCCTGGATACTGCATTTTGTGTATCAAGAGAGAAGTTTATGAACTCCATGAATTTTAGTACGTACAATGAAAAGGAACATCATCTTGCTTTTCCCAAAACCTTTAATAGGCATCACTTCTTACATGGAATTAGTATTCGTAATTGGTGTATCCTGAAAGGATTTTGAGACACCTCCTATGATCTGCTACAAGAGGGGTAAGGAACCCGAGTTAATACATACTGCCCAATATTGACCGATGTACGGATCCATCTAGGAATCCAGCATGTTTCAGGTGTTTGGCGTGTACCACATGTAATTTTATTGCTCCATGGAAAGCGTTCTTGCATTCACAAAATAGGAACATCTATAAGATTCGCCATTGAATCACATGTGCTACAGGTTTTGTTCTCTATCGTATTTTGTGTCCTTGTGGTCTTGCCTATATTGGGAAGGCTAATAATGATCTTTGCAAACGAATGGCAAACCATCGGGCACCTATTTGAGCCGCTTTGTTGGAAATGATCCTCAGGCTGTGTCTAGACATTTTAAAGAAAAGAGACATGTACTATCCTCCTTGCATATTATGAGCATTGATCACATACTGAACCCAGAGCCGTAGCTAGCTCTTTTTGCACCCGAGGCAAGAACAGAAAATTGTACCCCCTCCCCACATTACTGTGAACTTTATTGCTGTGCAGCTCTGTGATATGCCCATACACACCACACATTACTGTTTGTTTATTGCTGTGGAGCTCTGTGAAACGTTCATACAGGGCCGTAGGGAGGGTGAGGCAAGTGAGGCTCAGTCAGTGCCGACGGCTCCTTCGAGCTATCCAGTGGTGACACAATGCTTGCTCATTCCGGCTGACGTCCACTACGCTTGCAGCAACAGCACTTCCTGGCAGTGTTTCTTAGGCTGCTTGCGACATCCTAGACAGCACGGTCGGTGGAGCATGAAAGATGGTGGCCGGCCCCTCTGATGATGTCACAGGGTGGGTTGGCCATGTGATGACTACAGACTTCGCCCAGCCTTATAAATAAGCCACGTCCTGACAGTTCTCTCACCAAGGCTGCACACTGAGTAGAGACCAGTCACGTCATCTCATCGCACGTGGAACTGGCTGAAGGTATCTAGCTCCAGAAAATCATACTTCCATGACTTATCATACCCCCCACCCACTAATAACACATTAAATATATTAAGAGAACTGGATCTTTGCCCACTTTTGGGCTAATTTGAGTGTATTATTAAAGCATGGATATATATATAATACTCTTTTCTAAAATTAATTGACAATGCGTGGTTATATTTACAAATAATATAAATTTTCATTTTCATAGAATATTCTGATATAAAAAGATCATAAAAAATATTGGAAGAGCTTCGCATAACACTATTTTGTCGTCTTTCCATTTAATTGCCAAATATTAAAGTGCATTTCTAACGGGGTTTTTCTTCCAATTTGTGACTTTAGGCATTTATTTTCAGTCAATCATATTCTGAATCCTAATTATTCTTTTAGCAATGGACTGTATAGGCAAATCAAAAGCAATCAAGAGACTGCAAGCATTTCAAATGATCATATTGTTCTCTTCTGAAAGGAACAAAACATTCAAAGCAATATGCAGACATCGTCACAGTACAACAATGTATATATGTCCATACTACACACTTTATGGCACCACAAGAGCCCAATAAATTTTTTTTGTCAATTTCCATCAGAAAAAATGGCAACAGATATTGGCAGAAAAATGTGGTCATCAATATATTTAACACTTTCCAACTCTTTTAAAAGATGATACATTAACAAAAGATAAGCAGAATGGAGTGACACTTTATGCTAGATTTATTAAGACTAGGATTTGCCTTTCTTATGATTTCTGACATTGTTTAAGTTAAAACCAAGTTAAAAACAAGAAAAAAAGTGCCAACTGCGCTTATTCCTATAGCTGCATGTGAAACAAAACACAATCAGAGGTTTTGGTTTACTTGAATGGCCATTGAAGTGTAAGCTCACCTGCCCCGTCAAGGCACCTCTAGTAAGGTGAAACCTACCTAATGAAACCAAGAGCCACTCCTCTGAGCAACCTCACACTCTCATGCCGCTTTTCAGCTGAGAGACAAAATAGTGGGCTTTATTTATACCCTCACCAAATACTTCCACTTTGGAATTAAAAACAAAAACATGAAAAAGGGACAGCAGCAAAAATGACCTGGCTGGGGTTACAACAGAATATATACAGTATACATACAGAAAAAGCAAAAACATGTACCTACAGGTTTCTCCTTAGCGTCCCCGTTTTAGCGTGATATTACGGTGCAGGTGCCACCGTGAGCATCCCCTCCATGGAGTCCAAAGGACTCCATTGAGGCATCAGCTGCCAGTCACATGACCTGCAGGATCTCGCCTCGCGAGATCCTGCAGGTCGGTGGAGTAAATGGCAGAGTAAGACTGGGGGACTTTTCCCCCCCAGTCTCTCTCTGCCCCCAGCGGCAAGAAGAGGCGAATCGAGCCGCCTTTCTCGCTGCAGGATGAGAGGTGAGTATCTGTTTTTTGGTATTTTTTTCGGCTGGTGCTGACTGATTCCGCAAAAGCAGAACCAGTAAGCATCAGGTCCTGGCTGTGGTTAACTTTTGAGTTAACTGCAGTGGGACGGTAATTAACGTTAGGACTTTGTTATCCTGACGCTAATTAATACTTTGTGCTACCCATGTTAAGCATAGGGGGTGCAAAGCAAGCTCGCTCTCAAAAGCACAGCTCTGAATCGCTAACAGGTTTTTTAACCAGTTCACGTTCAGAATGTAATATGGGTGGCTCACACAGCGCTAACATTAGCGTGTAGAATGTAATATTGCCCCAGGTTGGAAAGGTGAAGGGTGCGTCTAGATTCCACCAGCGGTCAGTTTAGCTCTTTTAACATGTCACAATGGTGGGTCATATAGTTACATTGTAGCACAGAGCAGCAGAATGAGTTATACAATGTAGTAAGTTTATGAAGGTGTGTTTGCGGTGCAGCTGCGTACACTACATCTCCATATTCAATGACCTGTATAAGCATTCAAAACATTAAAAAAATAAACAAATGTTTGTTCAAGAAAATAATTAGCTTGTTTTGCAGCAAATAAATGAGTTCTATCTTGGGGCAGTAAAATATTTACAATATTTAAGCCGTGAGGCTCTGAAATAGTTACATTTAGCAACAACAACAAAATAAAACGCAAGCTAAAAATCTGTGTACTTGTCAGATATGAATTAATTTTGTATACTTTTCGGTTCTTCTGCTTGCCTATTGCTTCCAGACTAGCTTGCCCCGTTCCTTCCATTTCCTTTTTTCCACTAACAAAACAAAAGCTTCAAGCAGAGAATGAATTGGCAAAACATTAGTGCTGCAATCAGTATAAATGTTTGTTTCCATTGTGCAGAGCCACAGACACCTGCAAACTACTATGTACAAGCATCTGGAAAGACTTTTTTTTAAAAAAGTAACTTTCGCTGATTCTTTCATAAGAAGGACTTTTTCTAAAGATAATGTTAAACAATAATTCACACATATGTGATATACATCCAAACAAAACACTTTCGTATGAATAAAGCATCAATGCTAAAACAATAAAGATGTGGTTTTAATGAGCTGAAGTTTGATTGCTTTTCTGCCATAGAGTTTTCCACTGGGAAAAGAAATGCAGACACTTTTTGTTTTCATTCAACAGTCTAGCAGTAAAATGTTTTCCTGTATTTTAATAGAGTCATTGCTCCTCTAGATTTATGATTAATGCCTAAATTTACTAAGATCATTGATTGGGATAATAGGTAAGTAAGGGACTTTTGTATGCCATGATTTTACAGTGTTAAGTGATTTTGCAAAGTATTTCTTTGAGTCTTCCAACATAGTAAGCTTTCCTCAGCCCAAAAAGCTGTCACCACTAGACAGGTGTCTGGGACATCGATCAGCTTTGTGCAGGTGGTGCCGAGCTGATCAGGCAATGCTCTTCTCCGCTGATTGCTCAGTTTGGCCAGGCAGCTTAGTTGTTCCAATCCGCTTTCATTTAACTGTTTCACTACCAAAATCAGTTTATCATGATTTTGCATTGAAATACATTGAAAAGCACTCAATAGCATAGCAAAATCCCATTTCATATGTTTTTAATGCAGGATTAGTGAGCCCCCTGTGGAGAAACTAAATCCACGGATTTCTCACCCAGAAGAGACAAAACTCAATGCAAAGAGCAGCCCCAATTCTCACTGTAACAAAAACGTCAAACACATTACGGAATACAGAAAGAGCTCTAAGGTCACTCACTGTTGTAGAGGGATACGATTCAGGGGATTATAATCATTGAAAATCCCTGTACAGTACAGATACAAGGTGTTACTGCAATTTACATATACAGGCATTATGCCAAATACATATATTATGTTTATACTCTATTGGTATTTTCTGGAAGCTGCATTGCTAATAACGGCATTATGATCAGCGAGGAAGTGCTACCGCATGTATCCCAGTGGTTAGCGTTGCGTTCCAAGGCAAGGTGCGGAGGTAGCGCCTGCCACCAGATTATCACAGTAACATGGGGAGGCTACTTGGAAATCAGCAGGTGCAGATTTTCCCTGTTAACGTCCCCATGTTATCGTGAAATAGGGAATATAGTGCCCCTAATGTGAATTTACTTGGCAATAAACGCATTAATAGCTCAGCTATATATTTTCAGCTAAAGTTCCTATTTAACCTTTAGTTTTTTTTAATTTATTTTATTTTTGAGAAAGGATTTTACCAGGAAGGATACATTGAGATTTCTCTCGTTTTCAAGTATGTCCTGGGTGGCGAGTATGTAGTTACAGACAAGGTTAGACCAAAATTACAAGGCACCCTAGTGATGTTAAAGTAAACATAAATCTGGAAAAAGAAACATACTAGCAATTATAACTATTAACTGAGATAAGATAAATTCTGCAGTCTGCCCGAAGCACCAGAATCGAGTAATCTGAATGACCTGGTTTGATTGGCAGTTTATTTCCTTTTCTGTCTGTGCCAAAAACTGTAAGAAAAAGCAAATGAGTGGGTAGATTCCAAGCCTGGTGTAAACTTTACCAAGAAGTTAAAGTCTATAGAGTTGGTAAGTTTACCAGAGCTCTGGTTAAGTTTACACCAGGCTTGGAATT
Organism: Leptobrachium leishanense; assembly: GCA_009667805.1. Taxonomy (NCBI): domain Eukaryota; kingdom Metazoa; phylum Chordata; class Amphibia; order Anura; family Megophryidae; genus Leptobrachium; species Leptobrachium leishanense. Next base: position 105,556,309 of record CM019064.1, read on the forward strand.
CAGCCCTTGTTGTTATAGCATACACATATTTCGATATTCAATCTGACATTGTAATTTATTTAATTTTAAAAAATATAGGGGATCAGATATTTTTCTTATAAAGTTACAAAGATATACAGGATTTTTGTAGTCAATCGTTTGAAAGACTAATAAAACTATATTGGTAACACCATTTTTTTTTCATTTGATCTTTGGCCAGTGTTGGTCAGCAGCCCAATAACTAAACATTTTGGGCCCTATTCCCTAGGTCTCGTTAATTTGTGGCTGCCAACAGAGAAATCTGCATCTATAGATTTCCTAGCGTCCCCATGTTAATGTGATATTCTGGGACAGGCGCTACCTCAGCACCTCGTCCCGGAAAGCACCGCTAACCGCTGGGATACCCACGATAGCACTTTCGCACCGCCATGAGTATCCCATCCTGGAGTCCATAGGACTCCATGGACAGTTGCGCTTTCGGGACGCACGTGATAGAGGAGGGAGACTGGGAACTATTTGGTCCCAGCAACAAGAAACGGCAGATCTCGCCACGGGATGAGAGGTGAGCATCAGATTTATGGGGGGGGGGGTTTAATGGGTGTGAAATGATTTTGCAAATGCAGAAACATTTAGTGCCCACAGTTGGAAGGTGCTAACTTTTGGCTCTCCACATCCCTGCGGTAATTAGCGCTAGCACTTTGTAATACCTTACTTATTGAAACGCTAATGTACATTTGCCTTCCCCATATTAAGTATATGATGCGCAAAGCTAGCGCGAAAACCGATGCGCTCACGGATTACTAATGGGGGTAGCGCAGGAATGTAATATGGGTGGCATGCGTTAAACACACTTATCCTGGCGGTAACGCTATTGAGGTGCTAATGTTAGCGCCAACTAGGGACTAGTGCCCTCTGCTAATATAGTAGATAAACAGTGTCCATATCACAGATAGCACTTTCGGAAATTCTTCATCACGCAAACACCCAATACACTGTTAAAATAGTAATCACAATTTTAAAAAACCATAAATAAAAATGACAATCTAATATCTTTGTGTTCTCAGCAACAAAGTCTGTCTGTTGTGGTTTAATGAGGTCATGCACCACCTAATTTCTATATTACCAAGCTATATGGAGTTGATCTAGAGCTGTCTGATCATGAGGAAAGCTTATGACATATGTCAAGAGATAGATTATATATAGATTGTAGATTTGGTAAGCCATGCTAGTCCAGAGGCCAAAATCACCAGAGTATAGCATTACATAGTGATAGCTTTTTTTATTAGACTAACATTACATTTAAAAGACAAGCTTTCAAGAGTATAACTCTCTACTTCAGGGCTTGAAGCTATACTGAGCAAAATCTTAGAACTAAACACTAAATAGCCAAATACACACATACACAACATGCCAAATGCATGGCACACCAATTTCATATAGACTGAACATTTTAAAAATACCTGGCTTAGACAAAACAATGGGGATTTAGATACAAAATATGATCGTATATTGCATAAGACTTGCATAATGTCAATGTCCCCCATCACGGCAAGACCTAGTCTCCTCCTGTTTCTAATCCCCTCACCATCTAGATTGGAAGTTCCCACGGGAATAGAGTCCTCATATCCTCATGTATCTGCTGTCAGGAATACTGACCTGTCTCCTGTATGTATTGTAGAATTGTCCTGTCTTTACCCATTATACCTTGTACAGCGCTGCGGAATGTGTAGGCGCTTAATAAATAATAATAATAATAGTCTATCCTAACACAATGGCTGTACTTAAGAGTTCAACCTACTTATTTGAGACATACATCCTCGTGGGGCTCTTTGCAGCTCAAAGTTTAGCTATATGCAAACAAAAAAAATATTGAAAAGTGAATTGGTGTTTTTAACACAAATACAAAGAACAGCACTTACAAAGATAAATAACAAGTAACCTTTACTATATATAGTAAAATCCAAGATTAAGAAAAAGAGAAAGGTTATAAAATCAAAATCAGGCCATAAGCACTCCTACAGCCCCTATAAGGTAAGGAACCATCCCATAATATGCTAAAGGTGTCGTAATACATAAAAGTATGAAGACGACCAAAGAGTTCAGGGATCTCGTATATGGAAGCTAAGTTAGCAATAATGTCAACAAGTTACTGATGTATCCCACCTCATGGTAACTTGGTATCCTACTAAAGTAAAGTATCATGCAGTAACTTCTTAAGTCTAAGGCTTGAAATAATTAAGCACTAAAGATATACCTTGGCACTAGAGTGTGCCTATTATACCGGGAATCGAGGTGTTCCAGTTAACACTTTTGCTGAGTAATACAAATTCTCAGGTAATAGCCTACTATTAATTCAAGCAATACACCCAAGAGTAATTAAATCATGGATATAAATTCTAAACATCCAGGTTCCCAATAGAAATTTGTTTTATTCAGTTACTAAACACACTAGGAATCCCGTAGTACAAAAACCAATATGCTAGTCTCCTGTAAATTCCATGAATCAAAACAGCTCTGCAACCTGCAATTTACAGGGATTTAGATAGATTATAAACAGGGGCCAAGTCTTAAAAAAAATAAGTGTGGGAGCTCTCCAAGATTCCCACTCCCGATTAACAGTTGGCATGTTGGTCTTTGATCCACACACTCAAACTTTACATATTTTAATGCTTACATATAATGATAAGCAGGGTTTTAGTGATTCATTATGAGAATTGTAGTAAATATCATATATTTCTGGTGACTTATTAAGGAAACATATGACTGGTACCTAATAAACGCTTTTCAGCTCTTCAGTTCCTCCAGAACAAATAGTGGAGGAACTGCATTCCCAAAGGTGCCGGTGTCTGGCCTTTCCAATAATATGAAACGCGACCAGATAGCTCGTAAAAAAAAAAAAAAAAAAAACACTAAATAAAATATAAATATACAGTCAGGTCCAGAAATATTGGGACATCGACACAATTCTAACATCTTTGGCTCTATACACCACCACAATGGAGTTGGAGTGAAACAAACACAATGTGCTTTAACTGCAGACTGTCAGCTTTAATTTGAGGGTATGTACATCCAACTCAGGTGAACGGTGTAGGACTTACAGCAGTTTGCAGATGTGCCTCCCACTTGTTTAGGGACCAAAGGTAATGGGACAGAATAATAATCATAAATCAAACTTTCCCTTCTTAATACTGGGTTGCAAATCCTTTGCAGTCAATCACAGCCTGAAGTCTGGAACGCATAGACATCACCAGACGTTGGGTTTCATCCTTGGTGATGCTCTGCCAGGCCTCTACTGCAACTGTCTTCAGTTCCTGCTTGTTCTTGGGGCATTTTCCCTTCAGTTTTGTCTTCAGCAAGTGAAATGCATGCTCAGTGGGATTCAGGTCAGGTGATTGACTTGGCCATTGCATAACATTCCACTTCTGTCCCTTCAAAAACTCTTTGGTTGCTTTTGCAGCATGCTTTGGGTCATTGTCCATCTGCACTGTGAAGCGCCGTCCAATGAGTTCTGCAGCATTTGGCTAAATGTGAGCAGATAATATTGCCCCAAACACTTCAGAATTCATCCTGCTGCTTTTGTCAGCAGTCACATCATCAATAAATACAAGAGAACCAGGTCCATTGGCAGCCATACATGCCCACGCCATGACACTACCACCACCATGCTTCACTGATGAGGTGGTATGCTTAGGATCATGAGCAGTCCCTTTCCTTCTCCATACTCTTCTCTTCCCATCACTCTGGTACAAGTTGATCTTGGTTTCATCTGTCCATAGGATCTTGTTCCAGAACTGTGAAGGCTTTGTTAGGTGTTGTTTGGCTAACTCTAATCTGGCTTTCTTGTTTTTGAGGCTCACCAATGGTTTACATCTTGTGGTGAACCCTCTGTATTCACTCTGGTGAAGTCTTCTCTTGATTGTTGACTTTGACACACATACACCTACCTCCTGGAGAGTGTTCTTGATCTGGCCAAGTGTTGTGAAAGGTGTTTTCTTCACCAGGGAAAGAATTCTTCGGTCATCCACAGTTGTTTTCCGTGGTCTCCTGGGTCTTTTCGTGTTGCTGAGCTCACCGGTGCATTCCTTCTTTTTGAGAATGTTCCAAACAGTTGTTTTGGCCGCGCCTAATGTTCTTGCTATCTCTCTGATGGGTTTGTTTTTTCAGCCTAATGATGGCTTGCTTCACTGATAGTGACAGCTCTTTGGATCTCCTCTTGGGAGTTGACAGCAACAGATTGCAAATAGCACACTTGAAATGGGCCTTTTATCTGCACATTGTAATTGGGGTAATGAGGGAATATCACACACCTGGCCATGGAACAGCTGAGAAGCCAATTGTCCCATTACCTTTGGTCCCTAAACAAGTGGGAGGCACATCTGCAAACTGCTGTAAGTCCTACACCGTTCACCTGAGTTGGATGTACATACCCTCAAATTAAAGCTGACAGTCTGCAGTTAAAGCACATTGTGTTGGTTTCATTCCAACTCCATTGTGGTGGTGTATAGAGCCAAAGATGTTAGAATTGTGTCAATGTCCCAATATTTCTGGACCTGACTGTATATATTTTTTCTTCAATAGCAGCACGATTGTCCACTTGTTATAGTGAATAATTTTGCTATAATAACTCAACTTCTCATTTCCTACAGTGGCTACAAGGGTGGCAGTCATGGAGCAATGTGTTATGAATTTTTTCATGAAATACAAAAGCTGCCACACTGCTGCAAGGAGAGGCCTGGGTACTTTGAACCCTTGCATCTCCATTCTGTACTCCCCACAAGATCAAGTGAGGTGTCATTGGAAAGGACAGAATCTGGCCTTTCCAATGATACCAAAGATGACCTTATTATGTGTAACAATAAAAAACAAAACGTTTGTTTTCTCTAAGGCAGTAGCATTACCTGCTTATAACTCAACCAGTGCTGCTGCATTACTCGTCTTCTCATTTCCCATGCCCATGAGAAACTTTTGAAATGAAAAAAAACATAGTAATGCATTGATCTATCATCAAAAATACATTCTGCCACAACAAAAGGATGGCATTTGTGCTTTTTCTTCTCTCCCCAAACAACCTAGCTTTTATTTGTGTAAATGTATGTGTTTGTACATACAGTATGTATGACAGTGAATAATTTAAAAAAATGAGGTTATAGTATCAAAAAATCAAACCACATATCACTTACTTTTATTATCTTTTTTTAAGCTTCTTTATACCTCATTTGATCCCTGTGGCTTTGCTGGGTGTTATTAGAAATCTGGATCTAGCATCATTTAACCACCACATTTCCATTCTGATTTACAAAAAGCATGGAGTATGTTTTATAGTTTATCTTTGAATATTTTAGTTTCATTAAAATTTACCCTCATATTTTTTATTAATTCTTTCATATCTGTTATGAGTTAGGCCCATTATGTTATGAGGTTGGATTCCCGTAATTTATCTACCTTTAGCTTAGGTATATGTGTGCATGCGTACAGGTATGTGAAAACATGTGTGTACCTACCTATGTTGTATGTGTATACGTGTGTGGGTATATCTGTAGGGGTATGTATACAAAATAAAATATATACAGGGCTATTCAGAGAGAGGTGAAAACCTTGAGAATTGGAAGGAGAATGAACAATTTAGACCAAATAGCCGATTTGGAAAGTGAGATAAATGGGAGACTTTTTCTGGTTTGAATATTTTGACCTAGAATTTTCAATTCTCCAGTCATTCTCCTGGTTTTCACCTCTCTCTGAATAGCCCTGATAGTGTTAGGTACAAATAAATACCTGTATTCAATTTCAAACATTGGGAGGTGGGCAGCAAAAAGTGTTTTTCCTAGGGCAGTGATGGCGAATCTATGGCACCCGTGCCACACATGGCATGCGGGGCCGACTGTGTCGGCACGCGAGCCATAGGCTTGCCTCACTGCTGCGTCCTTCAAGCGCGCCGGCAAATGATGTTCCCCGGCCGCTCGTTGAAGTCCACCAGCCGCGAACTCGCAAAATCGCAGCGTTAACTCCGGAGTTAACGCTGTGATCTTGCGAGATCGCAGCTGGTGGACTTCAACGAGCTGCCGGGGAACATCATTTGCCAGTGCGCGCTGGGGAGGAAGAAGCACGCATTGAGGCACCGGGAGGATCAAGTGAGCTGGGGGCCAATATCCATCCATGTGTGAGTTGGGGCAGTATACATCCATGTGTGAGCTGGGGCAGTATACATCCATGTGTGAGCTGGGGCAGTATACATCCATGTGTGAGCTGGGGCAATATCCATCCATGTGTGAGTTTGGGCAGTATACATCCATGTGTGTGCTGGGGCAGTATACATCCATGTGTGAGCTGGGGCAATATACATCCATGTGTGAGCTGGGGCAATCATATCCATGTGTGAGCTGGGAGCAATTATATCCATGTGTGAGCTGGGAGCAATTATATCCATGTGTGAGCTTGGGGCAATTATATCCATGTGTGAGCTTGGGGCAATATATAAATGTGAGCTGGGGCCAATTATATCCATGTGTGAGCTTGGGGCAATTATATCCATGTGTGAGCTGGGGCCAATTATATCCATGTGTGAGCTGTGGCCAATTATATCCTTGTGTGAGCTAAGGGCAAACATATCCATGTGTGAGTCTGGGGCAAATATATCCATGTGTGAGCTTGAGGCAATTATATAAATGTGAGCTGGGGCCAATTATATCCATGTGTGAGCTTGGGGCAATTATATCCATGTGTGAGCTTGGGGCAAACATATCCATGTGTGAGCTTGGGGTAATTATATCCATGTGTGAGCTGGGGCCAATTATATCCATGTGTGAGCTAAGGGCAATCATATCCATGTGTGAGCTGGGGCCAATTAATCCATGTGTGAGCTTGGGGCAATTATATCCATGTGTGAGCTTGGGGCAAACATATCCATGTGTGAGCTTGGGGTAATTATATCCATGTGTGAGCTGGGGCCAATTATATCCATGTGTGAGCTAAGGGCAATCATATCCATGTGTGAGCTGGGGCCAATTAATCCATGTGTGAGCTGGGGCCAATTAATCCATGTGTGAGTTGGGGCAGTATTACATCCATGTGTGAGCTTGGGGCAGTATACATCCATGTGTGAGCTTGGGGCAATATACATCCATGTGTGAGCTGGGGCAATCATATCCATGTGTGAGCTGGGAGCAATTATATCCATGTGTGAGCTGGGAGCAATTATATCCATGTGTGAGCTTGGGGCAATTATATCCATGTGTGAGCTTGGGGCAATATATAAATGTGAGCTGGGGCCAATTATATCCATGTGTGAGCTTGGGGCAATTATATCCATGTGTGAGCTGGGGCCAATTATATCCATGTGTGAGCTGGGGCCAATTATATCCATGTGTGAGCTTGGGGCAATTATATCCATGTGTGAGTTGGGGCAGTATACATCCATGTGTGAGCTTGGGGCAGTATACATCCATGTGTGAGCTTGGGGCAATATACATCCATGTGTGAGCTGGGGCAATCATATCCATGTGTGAGCTGGGAGCAATTATATCCATGTGTGAGCTGGGAGCAATTATATCCATGTGTGAGCTTGGGGCAATTATATCCATGTGTGAGCTTGGGGCAATATATAAATGTGAGCTGGGGCCAATTATATCCATGTGTGAGCTTGGGGCAATTATATCCATGTGTGAGCTGGGGCCAATTATATCCATGTGTGAGCTGGGGCCAATTATATCCTTGTGTGAGCTAAGGGCAAACATATCCATGTGTGAGCCTGGGGCAAATATATCCATGTGTGAGCTTGAGGCAATTATATAAATGTGAGCTGGGGCCAATTATATCCATGTGTGAGCTTGGGGCAATTATATCCATGTGTGAGCTTGGGGCAAACATATCCATGTGTGAGCTTGGGGCAATTATATCCATGTGTGAGCTGGGGCCAATTATATCCATGTGTGAGCTAAGGGCAAACATATCCATGTATGAGCCTGGGGCACATATATCCATGTGTGAGCTTGGGGCAATTATATCCATGTGTGAGCTGGGGCCAATTATATATCCTTGTGTGAGCTAAGGGCAAACATATCCATGTATGAGCCTGGGGCACATATATCCATGTGTGAGCTTGAGGCAATTATATAAATGTGAGCTGGGGCCAATTATATCCATGTGTGAGCTTGGGGCAATTATATCCATGTGTGAGCTGGGGCCAATTATATCCATGTGTGAGCTAAGGGCAAATATATCCATGTGTGAGCTTGAGGCAATTATATAAATGTGAGCTGGGGCCAATTATATCCATGTGTGAGCTGGGGCCAATTATATCCATGTGTGAGCTTGGGGCATATATATCCATGTGTGAGCTTGGGGCAAATACAGTTGTGTTCAAAATTATTCAACCCCCACTGAAATTTAGTGTTTTGGCCAGTTTGACATTGATTTTGATCATTCCGTCATCTTGCTTACAATTAAATCAAAGAGGCACGTGTAGGTCAGACAAATATAACATAACATTTATAATGAAATAACCACAAATGTCTTTTCTGTGCTCACATCATTATCAGTTTTATTCAACCCCCAAGTGACATTCAATCTTAGTACTTAGTACAACATCCTTTTACAGTTATAACAGCTTTTAAACATGAAGCATAGCTTGACACAAGTGTCTTGCAGCGATCTATGGGTATCTTCGCCCATTCGTCATGGGCAAAAGCCTCCAGTTCAGTCACATTCTTAGGCTTGCGCACTGCAACTGCTTTCTTTAAGTCCCACCAGCGGTTCTCAATCGGATTTAAGTCAGGTGACTGCGATGGCCACTCCAAAATGTTCCAGCCTTTAATCTGCAACCATGCTCTAGTGGACTTGGAGGTATGCTTGGGATCATTGTCCTGTTGAAAGGTCCAACGTCTCCCAAGCCTCAGGTTTGTGACGGACTGCATCACATTGTCATCCAATATCTCCTGGTACTGAAGAGAATTCATGGTACCTTGCACATGCTGAAGCTTCCCTGTACCTGCAGAGCAAAACAGCCCCAAAGCATGATTGACCCCCCGCCATGCTTCACAGTAGGCAAGGTGTTCTTTTTCTTCATAGGCCTTGTTCTTCCTCCTCCAAACATAGCGTTGATCCATGGGCCCCAGTTCTAATTTTGTTTCATCAGTCCACAGAACACTATCCCAAAACTTCTGTGGTTTGTCCACATGACTTTTGGCATACTGCAGTCGACTCTTCTTATTCTTTGGAGACAGCAAGGGGGTGCGCCTGGGAGTTCTGGCATGGAGGCCTTCATTACGCAGTGTGCGCCCTATTGTCTGAGCTGAAACTTCAGTACCCACATCTGACAAATCTTTTCTCAGTTCCTCAGCAGTCACACGGGGACTTTTCTCCACTCTACGCTTCAGGTAGCGCACAGCAGTCGAAGTCAGCATCTTCTTTCTGCCATGACCAGGTAGCGTTTCAACAGTGCCCTTTGCCTTGAATTTGCGAATGATGCTTCCTATGGTCTCTCTTGGTATGTTTAACATCTTTGCAATCTTCTTATAGCCATTGCCCTTCCTGTGAAGAGTAATCACCTCTTCTCTTGTCTTCCTGGACCATTCTCTTGACTTTACCATGTTTGTAACCACACCAGTAAATGTCTAGAAGGAGCTGAGTATCACAGTCATTTTAAAGCTGCCTAATTGGTGCTTATTATGCTTTATTGCTGCTCCGTGACATCCACAGGTGTTTTCAATACCTGATTGAAAACACTTGAATGAACCTCTGTTCTTCAGAGTGGTAGTCTTTAAGGGGTTGAATAATTGTGTCAATGAAGAATTCACAAAAGAAACATTTACTCATGTATTACAAAACCAATTGATGTAATTTTAGTTGCATATGGTTCTTTAAAAAGTCCTTGTAGGATTTCATTCTGAATACAATTACAAATGTACACTAAATTCCCTAAAACCCTTTACAGCATTGGGGGTTGAATAATTTTGAACACAACTGTATATCCATGTGTGAGCTTGGGGCAAATATATACATGTGTGAGCATGGGGTAAATATATCCATGTGTGAGCTGGGGCAATATGTTAATCTTCTTTATACTGTATTTTTCTTTTACGACTTAAGCACATAATTAGTTCAGACAGTCGTATGAAGTGTTTTTTCTAAAATAAATCCGTATTCAGGTCTAATTGTGGGGTTGGCACTTTGAGACACATAAGTTGGTTCAGCGATCCAGTTTGGGCACTCGGGCTCAAAAAGGTTTGCCATCCCTGGCCTAGGATGTCTAAATGTCTTGCACCGGCCCTGCTGTTAGGAAGAATAAATCAATAAAATTAAAAGCACAGATAGTGACACACTATCAGATTCCATGTTATCAATTTTAATCTAAATGAATTGTAACTTTCTATTTTTCAATACTGAGAATTTTTTTAAAAGAAGAACTGGAATCATGAGATGCAATGTTATTGTTACGTTAATGCTATGCTTAATGTTACATACATACCTCTAGTATTCTGTGTGCAGCGTTGTATTTGTCTGACTGCGTCAATGCCTTCCGATTCATGGTTTCCAGCTGTGAAAGAAAGGTAGTAAAGAGTAAATATATGCCAAAGCAAATTAATTTAAGCAAAAGTAATAAAATTATAATGAAAGGACTAACAAATACATTTAAGGGTAATGTCAGACGAGCACATTTTGTACGGACTGTGCGTCCGTGCAGTACGGACACACGTTCTGACGGAAGACGCAGTAGTGGCCACACGGTCCTTTTTTGTGACTGACGTTATTTTTGACTGATGTAGATGGGAAATGAAGGCTCTGTCCTTGGTCCTTTGCTCTTTTCCATCTACACCTCCTCCCTGGGCAAAATCATTAACAGCTTTGGCTTTAATTACCACCTCTACGCTGATGACACTCAGATCTACCTCTCTACCCCTGATATCTCTCCCCCTGTCCTTTCCAAAGTCAGTGACTGTTTATCTGGCATCTCCTCCTGGATGGCCTCCCACCACCTAAAGATCAACATGTCCAAGATGGAGCTCCTACTTATTCCGCCCTCTAATGCCTCCCCACCTCCTGACTTCTCTATCACGGTGGAGGGTATCACCATCTCCCCATCAAACAAAATTCGCTGTCTTGGAGTTACACTTGACTCTGCTCTTTCCTTCATCCCCCACATCCAGTCTCTCTCCTGCCGATACCAACTGCGTAATATTTCCAGAATTCGGCCATTTATTACCGCTGTCACCACAAAACAACTCATACACACCCTGGTAATCTCCCGATTTGACTATTGCAATAATCTCTTATCTGGCCTCCCTCTCTCCCGCCTCTCCCCCCTAAAATCCACCCTGAACGCCTTCGCCAGGCTAATCCACCTCACCCGTCGCTCCCCTCTGCGAGTCCCTTCACTGGCTCCCCATCCACTGCAGAATTAAGTTCAAAATCCTTAGCCTTACCTACAAAACCCTCACTAACTCAGCTCCCCACTACCTGTCCTCACTAATCACCAAATACAACACCCAACCCGCTCCCTAAGGTCAAACAGCGACCTGCGCCTAGCGTCTCCCTGCATCACCTCTTCCCATGATAGACTGCAGGACTTCTAACGCGCAGCCCCCATTCTCTGGAACGCTCTCCCTCGTATGGTCAGACTTTCCCCTAACTTTTCTTCCTTCAAACGCTCCCTTAAAACATTCCTATTTAGTGAAGCCTACCACCCAACTCACTGACGCAACCATCAAAAGATAAATCCAGGTAAAGTATCCATGTAATTGGGCAGACTAGATGGGCAGAAAGGTTCTTATCTGCCAACATTTTTCTATGTTTCTATCAATCACTCTCACCTTGCAGTCCTCTCCTCCTGTTTCCAACCCCAACCCTTCCAGATTGTGAGTTCCTACGGGAATAGGGCCCTCATCTCCTCCTGTACTGTTTGTCAAATGTTGTTCAATGTATTGTAACCCTGTCTATACTGTGCCTATTGTACAGTGCTGCAGAATATGCTGTCGCTTTATAAATAAAGAATAATAAAATAATAATGAAAAACCATTTTGTCCGTCAAAAATGCAGGACGCATAAATGCAGTCCGTCTGACTACATTCCATCACTCACACACAAAGCTATGCGGACGTTGCGGACATGGCGCACTCCGCACGTCCGTTCTAGCGGTTTTACGTTCTTGCCTAACCTGCGTCCGTTCACCGCGTCCGTCATGCGTCCGCACTTATGTGCAGACGTACTTCTTGTGTGGGGCTCCATTGGACAGAATGCTATGCTGCGGCGGACGTACAAATGTGCGGCAACACGGATGTGAACACTGTGCTCATCTGACACGGGCCTAAATAAACACAGGTGAAACCGTTAAATATAACATTTTGGTCAGTTACAGTTACAAATATTTATAAAGTTTCAAAGTGATGTATAATTGGTGAGATAGAACCACAAATGTACATACAAGGTAGACACACAGAACAGTAGGAGAGCGGAAACTGCTAGAGAACTTACAATTTAAGGAGAGGTGACACACTAGTTGAGGGTAAATAGCTAAGTATGTGAAGTACTGGGGTGCATGTGGGATGTGGGGGAGATGGAGCAAGAAAGGTACAGTGTGGGATTAAGGGGTGAGATGATGGGCTTCTCTAAATTAAAGTGTTTTCAGAGAATACTTGAAGGACTGGAGAGATGGGGAGAGTCTAATGTTGCGGGGGAGGGAGTTCCATAGAAAGGGGGCAGTTTTGGAGAAGTCCTGAAGGCGAGAGCTGGGGGCGAGTGTACGAGGAGAGGATAGCATCAGATTACTGGCAGACCAAAGTGGACGGGATGGGATATACAGTATCTGTTAATAAGGGAGGATACAGTTGCAAGAAAAAGTATGTGAACCCTTTGGGATTTCGTGGAGTTTTGCATGAATTGGTCATAAAATGTGCTCTGATCTTCATCTAAGTCACAACAATTTGAAAAACACAGTCTGCTTAAAATAATACAACACAAACATTATATGTTTTCATGTGTTTATGGAACATAACATGTAAACATTCACAGTGCAGGGTGGAAAAAGTATGTGAACCCCTAGCCTAATGACTTCAACAGCTAATTAGAGCCAGAGTGAGCCAACCTTGAGTCCAATCAGTGTGATGTGTTGCTGAAAGCTGTCCTGCCCTTTAAAAACACACACCAGTTTTGGGTTTACTGGTTTCAAGAAGCACTGCCTGATGTGAACCATGCCTCGCAGAAAAGAGCTCTCAGAAGACCTACGATCAAGAATTGTTGACTTGCATGAAGTTGGAAAGGGTTACCAAAGTATCTCCAAAAGCCTTGAGTTCATGTGTCCACGGTAAGACAGACTGTCTACAAATGGAGAAAGTTCAGCATTGTTGCTACTCTCCCTAGGCGTGGTCGTCCTGTAAAGATGACTGCAAGAGCACAGCACAGAATGCTTAATGAGGTAAAGAAGAATCCTAGAGTGTCAGCTAAAGACTTACAGAAATCTCTGGCACATGCTAACATTTTTGTTGACACATCTACAATAAGGAAAACATTAAATAAGAATGGAGTACATGGGAGGACACCACTGAGGAAGCCATTGCTGTCCAAAAAGAATATTGCAGCACGTTTGAAGTTTGAAGAGCACCTGGATGTTCTACAGCACTACTGGCAAAATATTCTGTGGACAGATGAAACCAAAATTGAGTTGTTTGGAATAAACACAGAATATTAAGGGTTATAATATTTAATATGTGGGTAAAAGCTTCTTGATCCAAGGAGAAATCTGACTGCCATTCTGGGGTCAAGAAGGAATTTTTTCCCAGTATGTTGCATATTGGCAAGCATTTCAGACTGGGTTTTTTGCCTTCTTTTGGATCAACAGCAGTAGGTTATGTGGGAGAGGCTGAACCCGATGGACGCATGTCTTTTTTCAGCCTATATAACTATGTAACTATGTAACTATGTAACACTATGTGTGGAGAAAAAAAGGCACAGCACACCAACATCAAAACCTCATTCCCACTGTAAAACATGGCGGAGGGAGCATCATGGTTTGGGGCTGCTTTGCTGCCTCAGGGCCTGGACGGATTGCTGTCATTGATGGAAAAATGAATTCCAGAGTTTATCAAGACATTTTGCAGGACCATCTGTCCACCAACTGAAGCTCCGCAGAGGATGGGTGATGCAACAGGACAATGACCCAAAGCATACAGGTAATTCAAAAAAAGAATGGCTTCAACAAAATAAAAATACGCCTTCTGGGAGTGGCCCAGTCAGAGTCCTGACCTCAACTCGATTGAAATGCTGTGGCATGACCTTAAGAGAGCGATTCACACCAGACATCCCAAGACTATTGCTACACTGAAACAGTTTTGTGAAGAAGAGTGGACCAAAATTACTCCAGATCGTTGTGCAGATTTGATCTGCAACTACAGGAAACGCTTGGTTGAGGTTATTGCTGCCAAAGGAGGGTCAACCAGTTATTAAGTCCAAAGGTTCACATACTTTTTCCACCCTGCACTGTGAATGTTTACATGTTCTGTTCAATAAAAACATGAAAACATATGTTTGTGTTGTATTATTTTAAGCAGACTGTGTTTTTCAGATTGTTGTGATTTAGATGAAGATCAGAGCACATTTTATGACCAATTCATGCATAACTCCACGTAATCCCAAAAGGGTTCACATACTTTTTCTTGCCACTGTATGTAGGCAGGTGCGGTTATGGAGAGCTTTGTATGTGAGGGAAAATCTGGGGTCTCTTAAGGCCAGTGAGAAGTAGGTTACACTAGTTAAGGCAGGAGATAATAAGAGCTTGGATGAGAATTTTAGTAGATTCCTGATTAACCCTTTCCATGCGGAGGACGCGCTCAGCGCGTCCTGCCGCATGGCCACTTCGCTGCGGCGGCCCCCCGGTGCGGGCTGACATCCTCGATGTCAGCCCAGCCTCCGGGACCCCGGCGGGCACGATAGACATCATCGCGCCTGCGCGATGACGTCTATTTCAGGCAACCTTCCCCCCCCGCCATTGCGGGTAAGGTGCCTGAAGGGGACCTCTCCCCTCCCTTCGGACCTCTCCCCCTCCCCGTCCGTGCGGGCCATTGGGTAAAGACAGGTACCGCTTGGAAGAGCACAGCCTGCCCTTCCAAGCGGCGGCTGTCTTTAACCCCTAGGGGGCTGGATTGCGATATGGCGCTAACATGCGCTGTATCATGGTCCCCTCCCGGAGCTGGCCGACATCTTGGATGTAGGCCAAGCTTCCAAGATATCCCCCTAACGACTGGTGTCATCACGCATAGCGCGATGGCGCCAGTTTCGTAATTAACCCCTTGCAATTCACCCCCTTTCTCCCATTCCGTGACAGCTAGGAGTTAATGTTTGAGATCATTGGAACGGCCAGAGCATGGCCTTTCCAATGATACCAAACATGACCATGTATAATGTAGAAAAAAAAAAAAAAATTAAAATAACTTTTTTTATTTTTTTAATTAGTGCAGCAATATTGTTCCCATTTCAATTATAATGTGAACAATGATGCTGCACTAACGATTTTTTCTATGGGGGGCGTTTGCTAAAAGACACGTAATTTATCCCAAAAAAGTAACGATTCCCCTTTTCTAATTTTTTTAACAAGCGCAACAAATAGAAAATATAACTGCAAATGCTCGCATGTTAAAGTGTGAAAAAAAAAACACTTTACACGTTGTAAATTATTGAAAATTCTAATTTTATTGCATTTTTTGTTATAATATACAGACAGGACATAACGTATACATATAATAATGATATATTATGAATCTGCTGAGTCTCCCGGAAAGAACGATATATAATATGTCTGGGTCATATACTAAAATAAGCCTTCAAAACGCGATTAAACATCATGAGCGAAACCGGTAAAAATTAGCTCAGCACAGAGGTGTGAAAAGGCTCAGCAGCAAAAGGGTTAAAAAAGAGGCAGGTGCATGCAATGCTTTTTAGGTGGAATTAGTAAGAGTTGGTTAAAGGGCCACTACCACCAAAAATGTTCTTGTGTTTATTTTATGTTGTTAATATCTTACATGTGTTTTGTTTTTCTATTGTTTGTTTTAATTAAGAAAATATTTTACTCTATGCCACTGGGCGCATCCATTGTGTCATCTTGTGTGTTGTAATTAGGGATGAGCCGAACACCCCCGAGTTCGGTTCGCGCTCGAACTTGAACTTTTCAAATGTTCGGATTCGAACTCGAACTCAATACAAGTCAATGGGACTGAAAATTCGATTTTTAGAGTGCCCTCCAAGATGGCATATATGCTAGATATTTGCCATAAAAGGTGTATGGGGGTCCGGGTAGTGCCCTGGGGGACAGGAAACAAGGACAAAAAGTTAAAAAAAAAAAAAAACTTTTTTAACCCTTTCGCTGCTGAGGCATTTCCCTCCCCTGTGCTGAGGTCATTTTTACCGATTTTGCTCATCATGTTTAAACGTGTTTTGAAGGCTTATTTTAGTATATGACCCAGACATATTATATATCGTTCTTTCCGTCAGACTCGGCAGATTCATAATATGTCATTATTATATGTATACGTCATGACATGTCTGTATATTATAACAAAAAATGCAATAAAATATGAATTTTCAATAATTTACAACGTGTAAAGTGTTTTTTTTTCACATTTTAACATGCGAGCAATTGCGGTTATATTTTGTATCGGGTGCGCTTGTTAAAAAAATTAGAGATGGGGTCTCGTTACATTTTTTTTGGGGAAAATTACGCGATTTTTAACAAACGCACCGCATACAAAAATCGTTAGTGCAGCATTATTGTTCACATTATAATTGAAAAGGGAACAATATTGCTGCATTAACGAACCAAAAAAAAATTTTTTTAGAATTTTTTTTAATGTTTTTTTTTTTTTTTAAACTTTTTTCATAGTCAAGTTTGGTATTGTTGGAACGGCCATGCTCTGGCCGATCCAACAATACCAAACATTAACCCCTAACTGCCATGGATCGGGAGATAGGGGGTTCATTGGAACCCCCTATCTCCACCATTGGTGGCAGTTAGGGGTTAACTCCAGGACTGGCGTCATCGTGCTATGCATGATGACGCCAGTCCTCAGGGGGCATTCCCGGAAGCTTGGCCGACATCCAAGACGTCGGCCAGCTTCGGGAAAGTATCACGAACCGGCGCTTTTCGGCGCCGATTCGTGATCCGGCCCCCATGGGGTTAATGCCAGGTACCATTTGGAAGGGCAGGCTGTGCCCTTCCAAACGGTGCCTGGGTTAACCCCCTGCACGCCGCCGATCGGGATGGAGAGAGGTCCGAAGGACCTCACCACCCTCCCTTTCAGGCGCCTCCTCCGCACATGCGGGGGGGGGCACCTGAATTAGGTGTCATCGCGCCCCCGCGATGACACCTAATTACTCCGGCGGCATTTCCGGGTGCTGGGCTGACATCGAGGATGTCAGCCCGCACCGGAGGGGCTGAGCGCGTCCTTAGCATCGAAGTGGTTAAAAGGACAGTGAGTTTTCCATGAAATAAGGGTTAAAAATAAAAATGAAAAATTCCTTCAAATATCGTGCCTAGGAGGTCCCCATAACTTGCCCGTGAAGTGGCGGATTTCTCAGATGTATAGAAATATGTAAAAACCAAAAAATGACATTTCAAATGACGGTAAATAGTTTTCCTTTAATCTATCCATAAACAACTGCTTGGGGCGGCAGTCTGTATGAAAAGAGGAGACATTTTCGGACACGCAGAAAAAGTTTAGTGATTTTTTTGGCTAAATTATTGTGAAACTTAGGTGCTTTAAAATTGGGTCTTTAGCGTCGGCAACAGTGCCGTCACACAGTAACCCCTCTGAGGATATGAATCTGATACAGGCGTCAGTGGCAGTGCACCCAAATATTGTGCCTTTGGTGCCAGGCCAGCAAGTGCCATCATATAGTAACCCCTCTGTAGTAATTGTGGAAGAGTGCAGGGGTGGACCATGCGGTCCTATATTAAAAAGATATGCATCTGGACCATGCGGTCCTATATTAAAAAGATATGCATCTGGTAAAGGCGTCAGTGCACCCAGATATTGTCCTTTTGGTGCCACACTGCCAGGCCAGCAAGTACCATCATACAGCAGTAACCCCTATGTAGTATTGTGGAAGAATGCAGGGGTGGACCTTGCGGTCCTATATTAAAAAGATATGAATCTGGTAATGGGCGTCAGTGCACCCAGATATTGCGCTTTTGGTGCCAGATTGCCAGGCCAGCAAGTGCATTCCTACAGTAACCCCTCTGTAGTATTGTGGAAGAGTGCAGGGGTGGACCCTGCAGTTCAAAAAATTAAAATGATATAAATCTGGCACAGGCGTCAGTGCAGCCAAATATTGTGCCTTTCATGGCAGCAAGTGCATTCACACAGTAACCCTTTTGTGGTATTGTGGAAGAGTTCAGTGCTGGAGGTTTTGTGAATGCAGAAGACATCCCGATCTATTCCGTTACGTCAGCATCAGGGCATTGATAGCTGCTGATCCAGGACTGATTCATTTTTATAAATGTCAGCAGGTCTACAGAGTCGGTGGACAGACGCACTCTTTTGTCTGTGACAAAACCTCCAGCGGCACTGAACGTCCTTTTAGAAAGCACACTGGATGAAGGGCAACCTAGTAGCTGCATAGCATATTGGCTAAGTTCTGGCCAGTGATCCAATCTCAACACCCAGTAAGCCAGTGGATCATCTGCTGGAAAGGTATCGAGGTTTGCCCTTGCCCCTAGGTAGTCCTGCACCATATGGTGAAGACGCTGGCAATGGGTGCCTACATTTGACATCCCTGGTCATCGTGGACTAAAAAAAATTAAAAATGCATCAGTCAAGCGGCCCTGGCCTTCACCACAATTCCTCTGATCATCCGCAGCCTCAGAAGCACCTGTGTCATCACTTGGGTAACACCTTTCCAGGCACTGGTAGGTTACCAAGTGTCGCTTTAGAGCGTCTTCAAGATTTTTCATCCTGTGCTCCCTCTGTGCGGGCAGGATGAGCTCTACAACTTTACTCTTGTATCGTGGATCAAGAAGGGTTGCCAACCAGTAATGATCCCTCTCCTTGATAGCATGGGGTCCTTTAGCAGGCTTTGCATTATAAGGGAGCCCATGCAGCGTAGGTTGGAGGTGGCATAAGCTTCCGAGTCTTCCTGGTCAATGAGGATGACCGTATCGTGCACTTCCTCCTCCCAGCCACGTACTAGTCCTTGTGTTTCTGGGCACACAAAACCCTCCCTTGAGGAATCCTCACCTTCAATGCCCACTACTTAAATATTCCTCCTCCTCCTCCTGTCTAATCTGAGGAGGACCCGCTGGAATGCTGTCTGCGGAAAGACTGGGGCCTTCAGAGCTAGGGAAGGCCCCCTCTTCCTCCCGCTGCTCTGCCTCTAGAGCCACATCTATAATTCCCCGCAGAGTGCGCTCCAGCAGGAACACTAAAGGAATTGTGTCACTGATGCATGCACTGTCCCTGCTCACCATCCTCGTTGCCTCCTCAAATGGTGACAGTACAGTGCATGCATCCTTGATCATCAGCCACTGCGGGGGGAAACCAAGTTGACCTGAACCGGTCCTTGTGCCATACTCACACAGGTACTCGTTGATGGCCCTCTGCTGCTTGTGCAGACGCTGCAGCATTGCTAATGTTGAGTTCCACCTGGTGGGCATGTCACAGATCAGATGGTTTGTGGGAAGGTGGAATTCTCTTTGAATTTCTGCAAGGCGAACGCTTGCTGGAAATGACCGTCTGAAGTGGCTGCAGACTTTTCTGGCTTGGCTGAGAAGCTCTGCCAGCCCTGGGTACTTGGTTAGGAAATGCTGTACCACTAGATTTAGGATGTGTGCTAGGCATGGTACATGCATCAATTTACCCTTGCGTAGGGCGGAGAGAAGGTTGCTGCCATTATCACAGACGATCATTCCCAGCTGAAGCTGGTGTGGTGTTAACCATCTCTGCACCTGCCCCTGCAGAGCTGACAGAATTTCTGGCCCGGTGTGGCTCCTGTCCCCTAGACAAACCAGCTCAAGCACAGTATGGCTTCTTTTTGCTTGAGCCATTGCGTAGACCCTGTCAGGCGTCGGTTTAACTGCCACTTCGCCAGAGACACAGAAGGAGGAGGAGGAGGAAGAGGGAGAGGTGGTGGTGGAGCAGACAGACCTCATACAAGCAGCTTTCTGGAGGCGTGGTGGATGAACAAGCTCCAGCACAGAGCCCCATCTTGGATCCCTCCCAGCTGCAATCAGAGTTACCCAGTGTGCCGTGAAGGAAATGTAATGACCCTGTTCATGCTTGCTGGACCACGTGTCTAAAGTCACATGCACCTTGCTGCTGACTGCCTTTCCCAATGACTCGATAACATTGTCTTCCACGTGCTGGTATAGTGCTGGAATGGCCTTCCGTGAAAAGTAATGGCGTTTTGGAACCTGCCACTGTGGTACAGCACATTCAGCAAATTCACGGAAGGGAGCAGAGTCCACCAGCTGGAAAGGCAGCAGCTGCAATGCGAGTAATTTTGCTAAACTGACATTTAGAGGCTGTGCTTGGGGATGGTTGGGACTATATTTTTTCTTACGCTGCAGCAGCTGGGGCAATGTAATCTGACTGCGTAAATCTTCAGATGATGGGATGCTGTCAGATTGTGAGGAAGGACCTGATACATCCATTACTGTAGCATCATCCCTGTCACTGGAGGTTGTAGCAGGCAATGACATGGCAGGACATACAGTGGGGGTAGAGACAGATGAGGAGGAGGAGGACCTACGCAAAGTTTTGCGCCAACGGGATGTGTGGCAGGGGTCGCCTCAAGCACGTGGTACCCAAGCGTCCGGTGTCTTTCCCATGCTTGAGCCTCATCTGACATAGATTACAAATAGCAACGGTGGGGTCTGCTGCACAGTTCTTAAAGAACTCCCAGACAGCAGAGTTCCTGCATGTGTGCTTTGAGACAACAGCGCTCTGCACCGGAGCAGCTCTGACATCTGATGCCTTGGACTGGCTAGTGCTACGGTTGGTCATAGAGGATGTTGTGCCTCGTGTTTGCTGTGCCTCTTCCTCCTCACTTGATTAGTCTGTTCGATCTGGCACCCAGGTGGAGTCAGTGATCTCATCATCATTGTCATCATCACCCCCTATCTCCTCGTCACTATAGCCAACTTGGCAGTATGCTGCAGCTGCTGGGGCAACATGAGTGCCAGTTATTTGTGTGTCATCACTGGCACCCCCTTCCTCTAGGTTGATTATACTCCCTTCCTCAACCTCAGAGATTGAATCAGAGCACTGTACTTGCTGCGCATCCTCAAGCAGCATGTCACTCTCATTGTAGTCAAACAATTCAGCTGACTCCTCCGTGTGTGATAGCGAGGGGACGGCAGGAGTAGCTGTGGACATGGATGCTGCATTAGATGCTTTGGCAGCTGAGGTGGACTGTAAAGCACTACAAGCCTGGCTGGCAGAGGACTCAGAGGATGAGGATGGCCTGGTTAGCCAATCCACCAAATCCTCTGTATGTTGCTGCTGCTTAAGAAGACGGCCAGCACCAGTTAGAAAGGACAAGCGTGCCCCTGCAGAGGATGCACCACGTCCACCACGACCAGAGGCACAGCCTCCCGACACAGGGGCTGCTTGCCCTCTTATCTGTGTCTGGGAGCGTCTGCCTGTCCTTTTTGTTCTTTCAGACATGGTGAGTGATATATAGATTAAATATATACAGAACTCTGATTCAACTCTGGTATAAAGATTAAAGATTTCCAGAACTCTGGTATAACTCAGTGAGACACCCTGATAGCTGGCAGCCAGTGACAAGACATGGATTACACTTCCCAGAAACCTCCTATAAATCAGTGAGACCCCCTGATGGGTGGCAGTGAGAAGACACAGGTTACAATTCGCATAAATCTGATAGAAGTATGTGGGACCCCCTGATGGGTGGCAGTGAGAAGACAAAGATTACAAGTCTCAGAAATCTCCTATAAATCAGTGTGACCCCCTGATGGGTGGCAGTGAGAAGACACAGATTACAAGTCTCAGAAACCTCCTTTAAATCAGTGTGACCCCCTGATGGGTGGCAGCCAGTGAGAACACACGGATTATAACAATTCCCAAATATTTTGTAGAAATTAGTGACCCCCAAAATACTGCGTGGAACTGGCTGTGTGACAAGACACAGATCACCTCAATTCCCAGATATTTTGTAGAAATTAGTGACCCCCAAAATACTGCGTGGCACTGGCAGTGAGTCACAAGACACAGATCACCTCAATTCCCAAATATTTTGTAGAAATTAGTGACCCCCAAAATACTGCGTGGCACTGGCAGTGAGTCACAAGACACAGATCACCTCAATTCCCAGATATTTTGTAGAAATTAGTGACCCCCAAAATACTGCGTGGCACTGGCAGTGAGTCGCAAGACACAGATCACCTCAATTCCCAAATATTTTGTAGAAATTAGTGACCCCCAAAATACTGCGTGGTACTGGCAGTGACAAGACACAGATCACCTCAATGCCCAAATATTTTGCAGAAATTACTGAGCACCCAAAATAGTTGCTGGGACTGAGCACAATGATTACAACAATTCCCAGATATTTGGTAGAAATGAGACCCCCCCAGTAGCTGGTGGCAGACTGGCAGTAAGAACACACTAACACAACAACAATCTCCTATGAAATCTCCTCTCAAACACGTGCAGAAGCGCTGTGTGGAAACCTTATATAGTGTGCTGCGGGACTTAGCTCTGTGAGCCCATGATTGGGCAAAATTTGCCCACTCAGGACTCTGAGCCGTGATTGGCATAGTGATAAACCTGTCTTGCATCTGACCTGTGGTCAGGTGCAAGGCTGTAGCCAATTACAAGCTTCAGGCCAGTGGAAAAATGCATTGTGGTCCATTGTGGTGCATTGTGGGCGAGCACGCGGCGAACACGTGGAAATGTTCGTAGTTCGCGAACAAACTAACAGGCTATGTTCGATGCGAACTCCGAACCGATCGAACCGAACAGCTCATCCCTAGTTGTAATCTGGCCCCTTACAGTATCTTTCAATCACATGCTCCTCTCTCTGTGACAGTGGTAATAGAATGGAGAGTTTGGGTCGATCACTGACTCAAATCTCATTGTATTGTGTGGGATGTATTTAAAGGAAATCACCAAGGGGTAGTTTAGAATTATTTTAACCTCCCTGTATTATATCATTCAGCTGCCATCTCTTATCTCGAGTAACCTGGAGTAATAGCCCCCTGCAACCTTATCTAAACATTCCCTCCTCTATCTCATTAACTGTTACATATTTTAGATTAGATGCTACAGATGTAAAGAAAAACCTTTGGTGAATGGTGCCTCAAGGGAAAAACCAACAAAATGGAAGATAAAAAAAATAAACTTTAATTTTTCCTTTTTACATGCGATTACTTCAAACAAAGAAAAAAGCAGCAACATGTGTTTTACAATCTGGGTTTGTTTGTAATGCCCAAGTAATCTAGTTACATTTTTTATGCAAGTGGTAGTTTCCTGTTGATGACTGGATGTGAGAAGTAAAGAAGTGAAAGCGAGAGCCTATGAGCAAATAGCAGGAGTGGCTCTGAAATAGGTGAGTGTTTTTCCTCTTAACTGATTTGATTACTGTTTTATATCATGTCATATTACATTAAGGGAGCACTGTCTCCAGTTTCCTGTTTTTTGAGGTTGTCTGGCAAAAGAAGGATTGTGTCACCCTTTAGGCTAATCCGCCGCTGCAGCGTTCTGTTTATGGTATTTCACTATAGTGCATATGTTAGAGGTTTTGAGCTGTCTTTCGGTGGCAGTATCACTTGTATATTTTGGTTTAATTACGAACACACAGCTGAATATAACACACACACCCTTTTGTGTTGAATGAATTATGGTAGATAATGTCTGACATACGTGGAGAGGGTATGATGCCTGGAGGTGCCCTATTGATACTCTGCCATTAATGGCTCAAGCTGCTTTTCTGACCGAACTTGGACAGCAGTGCGACAGTAGACTCTTCAGTTAATAGGCCCCTTTCACATTTCAGAGCTTATTTGCCTTAATTCATTCATGAAGCCCATTGTCATATAGCTGGTGTGTATATACATATATATTTTTATATTTTACCTCCCTTACCTTTGTGCAGGGTGGGGGCTATATCCCTGGTGGCAGCAGGGCCCCTTCAGTCGGAGATATCCTTGGTGGTCAAGTGGTGGCAGACTGGCCCCTGTGGTCTCTGATTTAACATAATTCCTGTTGGTCCAATGGCAGAGCGACACAATCTCTGCCTT
This sequence comes from Leptobrachium leishanense, assembly GCA_009667805.1. Lineage (NCBI taxonomy): Eukaryota > Metazoa > Chordata > Amphibia > Anura > Megophryidae > Leptobrachium > Leptobrachium leishanense. Next base: position 105,580,526 of record CM019064.1, read on the forward strand.
GATCAGGCGCTAACCGCTCATTTGCGCTCACCGCTCATTTGCGCTCACTAAGAGCCAAGGCGTAGCTCTGCCACATCATCACTTGCAGCATAAGCTCTGACTCATACTGAGCGCCGGACACGCATGTGTTCGGTAATGAGATTGGCACCTGATTGATACAGATGCGCTGCTGTGCATCAGTACACCAGGGACCAGTCTAAAACAGAGACTATAGGGGCCCGGCTGTCACCACTGGACCACCAGGAATACAGGGGGCAACCAGGCAAGGGCCCCACGGCTCCAGCAGGCCCGTGCACTCCATATCAGTGACACTGGATAAGCGGGCCCCCTGGAGCCACAGGCCGAAGACAAAAGTATTGGTTGGTAGCGCCGCCTATTGTGTATCTGTGTATCTGTCTGGCCTCCATACTGTTCCAAGCTCAGCCACTGATTTAGCAGTTAGGTCAGAATAGGTGCGGTAAAAGGAAGCTGTTAAGGAAAATTGTGTCACGAAGATTTTTTCCCCCTACTGACCCTCCTACCAGCAAGAGGGGAATAGGGCTCCTGATTAGCTGTATGCACGTAAATTGCAGTGCGCCAATCTTCAGGGGGATTCCATCCAAGCTATTTCCTTCTTCCAGATGGAAAAGTCGTGGAGGGGACCCACAGCATGAATGAAAAGGAGAGATTTAAAAACAAGGAAAAATACAGAGAATGAAAACCAGGGTGGAATTTAACTGTGGTTAATAATTAATTTGTTTAGCTCCCCCTTGTCTTTTGCTTATACTGTCCCTGTAAAATCAGTAATTTTATTTGCCAATTGAAATTGCAAATTTGCTCTTTTCCACACTTTTCAGGGTGTGGTGTAACAGTCATATACATTTAATTAAACAGTAATCAGAGGTGGCAACATTATTTTTCACAAATCATATACACATGGTTTTTAATTATTGGGTTTACAGTACATTAGCATTAAGTGTGAAATGACAGCTTAGAAGGAAACATGATGAGAGAAATTGATCCATTTCCTACATCTTATATCATATCATATTTCATATCTTATGAAAATGTGTAATACAAGAAGGAAAAATAAACAAACAGTATTTAAATCTTTCACAGCAGTTTTATACTTTTAGGCTTTCCCACCAAGGAGATTTGGCTTGATATGGGCAGGTGGGCTCATGGCCTTTAAAGCCATTTTAAATAAACAGTAAAAATCTATTTCAATTTGTAGATGTGTGTTTAGAATATTGAGCACACGGAAACATTTCCTTTTTTTGTGTTACTTTTATCAGAACTGAATTGGGTCTCTGCAAAACAGAGGATACACATTCTTTCATCACAAAGCTCTACTTTTTAAAATAATATTATTTTAATATAGTAGTTATTTTAATAATATTTATTTTTTCAAAAGATACAATTGTTTAAATATATGATTTATTTAATAATATATAATTAATTCTGAGTTTTATTGCTGTGAAGCTCTGCACTACACACATACACATTGCTGTGAGTTTTAATGCTATGGTGCTCTGTGATACACTCATACATACCACACATTACTGTGAGTTTTATTGCTGTGAAGATCAAAACAAAACACTTTAAACAGACAAAACTATTTTAAAGTGCATAAAAAAGGCATGTATAGGTGTATAGGTACACATATACCTCAGATACACATATACACACAAAGACCTCAGACCTCAGGTACACACATACACAAAAAACATCAGATACACACAACCTATACCTCTTAATACAAATTATTGTGGGCATACGACTATATAATCTCCTTTGCTTCACTGTCTATTTTGGAGGAAGGCACATAAAGTGATTGCAGAGAGGTAGGTGCCACCATAAAGCAGGCACGAAGCGACCTCTACTGAGCCAGTTTCTATACAGGTTCTTGACCATGTGAGTGGGATGAACATCACCTTGTTTGATTTCGATCTATCAGTTTTATACAATGTTGCACTATTATATTAGCGCTTTCATTATTGGTTTTTTTCATATATGAGCGAGACGGAAACAAGCGGACAACTATGAAAATTTAAGTACTAATATATCTCTAAGTGCACGTTTATTCACTGTATTATACTGTCACTATTATCATTCACTAGAATATTATATTAATACATTCTTTGTCTTGATATTGAGCTTTTATATTGCAGTACTGGGTTTGGTTTGAAAGTTGTAATCAATCATCACATACAGTTGTGTTCAAAATTATTCAACCCCCAATGCTGTAAAGGGTTTTAGGGAATTTAGTGTACATTTGTAATTGTATTCAGAATGAAATCCTACAAGGACTTTTTAAAGAACCATATGCAACTAAAATGACATCAATTGGTTTTGTAATACAGTAGTAAATGTTTCTTTTGTGAATTCTTCATTGACACAATTATTCAACCCCTTAAAGACTACCACTCTGAAGAACAGAGGTTCATTCAAGTGTTTTCAATCAGGTATTGAAAACACCTGTGGATGTCACGGAGCAGCAATAAAGCATAATAAGCACCAATTAGGCAGCTTTAAAATGACTGTGATACTCAGCTCCTTCTAGACATTTACTGGTGTGGTTACAAACATGGTGAAGTCAAGAGAATGGTCCAGGAAGACAAGAGAAGAGGTGATTACTCTTCACAGGAAGGGCAATGGCTATACGAAGATTGCAAAGATGTTAAACATACCAAGAGAGACCATAGGAAGCATCAATCGCAAATTCGAGGCAAAGGGCACTGTTGAAACGCTACCTGGTCGTGGCAGAAAGAAGATGCTGACTTCGACTGCTATGCGCTACCTGAAGCGTAGAGTGGAGAAAAGTCCCCGTGTGACTTCTGAGGAACTGAGAAAGATTTGTCAGATGTGGGTACTGAAGTTTCAGCTCAGACAATACGGCGCACACTGCGTAATGAAGGCCTCCATGCCAGAACTCCCAGGCGCACCCCCTTGCTGTCTCCAAAGAATAAGAAGAGTCGACTGCAGTATGTCAAAAGTCATGTGGACAAACCACAGAAGTTTTGGGATAGTGTTCTGTCGACTGATGAAACAAAATTAGAACTGTTTGGGCCCATGGATCAACGCTATGTTTGGAGGAGGAAGAACAAGGCCTATGAAGAAAAGAACACCTTGCCTACTGTGAAGCATGGCGGGGGGTCAATCATGCTTTGGGGCGGTTTTGCTTCTGCAGGTACAGGGAAGCTCCAGCGTGTGCAAGGTACCATGAATTCTCTTCAGTACCAGGAGATATTGGATGACAATGTGATGCAGTCCATCACAAACCTGAGGCTTGGGAGACGTTGGACCTTTCAACAGGACAATGATCCCAAGCATACCTCCAATTCCACTAGAGCATGGTTGCAGATTAAAGGCTGGAACATTTTGGAGTGGCCATCGCAGTCACCTGACTTAAATCCGATTGAGAACCTCTGGTGGGACTTAAAGAAAGCAGTTGCAGTGCGCAAGCCTAAGAATGTGACTGAACTGGAGGCTTTTGCCCATGACGAATGGGCGTAGATACCCGTAGATCGCTGCAAGACACTTGTGTCAAGCTATGCTTCACGTTTAAAAGCTGTTATAACTGTAAAAGGATGTTGTACTAAGTACTAAGATTGAATGTCACTTGGGGGTTGAATAAAACTGATAATGATGTGAGCACAGAAAAGACATTTGTGGTTATTTCATTATAAATGTTATGTTATATTTGTCTGACCTACACGTGCCTCTTTGATTTAATTGTAAGCAAGATGACTGAATGATCAAAATCAATGTCAAACTGGCCAAAACACTCAATTTCAGTGGGGGTTGAATAATTTTGAACACAACTGTATATACACACACACAAGAGGGCTATACTTTGACCACAGTGACGGTTTGCCTATGTGCTGCAATTGAGTCTTTAGGTCTCTAGGCTCATGTCCATGTGAGTGGAAATTATAAGGCGAGTTTGGGACACTATCTAGTGTTGTACTATGATGAAATGCTTTTACGATAAATTTGAATGAGTGGAGAAAAGCTGGTTGTTGAAGGAATTGCTTCATTTGTGATTACTGCCATATCCCTACATCATTGTGATAGGTTCCAGCCAGACAACAGAATCATACACACTGGAAGTCACTAAAAATGGAAGAAAGCTTTATCAACCCAGTCCTGGAGTATGGTGGGGATATTAAACATACATTTGGAAAAAAGAAGGATATCATCATACGCGCATCTACGGAGTCAGAAAATATATATTTCAGGCTCAGAAACATGTGAGTCTGCAATTGCTTACTTTCTCCTCCTGGTCCCTAGCTGTTTATAAGTTTTTATGAAGTATTTTTCTCTGTTTTTTTTAGATCTTATTATAAACTATACCATTCTCCATATACTCGAACAACTTAAGAAAATCTGTGAATTTTTTTTCTCCTCCCAGCGTTATGTTAACTAAATTCTCTGAATTGCTAAGCACCCAAGCTGTATTTTCTAGATTAATTTCAAATGCAGTACATGCAATAGGTCAGAGCCACTCTCTGTGATGTCTAGCGTCCCAGGACCTACCCGGCACCCGACAGCCCCGTCCTCGCTGGCCAGTTGCTGTGTGATATGCCAGCCTGTGACAGTCACGTGGGTGGCCGGGATGTGTGACGCGGCCTGATGAGGCATAGCTGCCGGGTTCAAAATCAGTCTGCTTAGGCAGACTCATTGCCCTGATGTGGAGTTCACTTCCCCAGTGCTTTAATGTTATATTGGTGACTATTACTGACTCTGGCTATTTTGAGAACCCTCCATGTGTACCGACCCTACTATTACTGAGAACCCTGTATAGTATACCGACCCAGTTATTACTGAGAACCCTGCATTGTGTACTGACCCGACTAGGTTTGATAACCTTGCTCTGAATTTAATCCTTGGCATAAGGCTGATCCTCTTTTCTGGCTTTAAGGTCTATACTATCAGGGTCTGCTCTTATACTACTCTGTGGCCTGTTAACCCTTGCTGGGTGTGTTAAGATCGAATACCTGAAGGTAGTCCGTTGTACCGACCATTCAAGGATCGGAGGGGTAGGTAGGGTACTATATACGGTACCGACCTCTTGTTATCAGGGGGGATCCGTGACACTCTCAGTGTCCAGAAAGGTAATACATTATTACAAAACAGGAGATGTATAATAATTATATTCCAAACCTCAAATCAACAAATAAAAATGGTAAAGATAATAAATACAAACCTATTATTACATGCATTCCAAGTTTCGCTAAGTGCAGAGCGGTGCAGTATCCTATTCCTTTTGAACCTCCAGTTATAATTGCAACTCTTCCATGCTGCATAGGGAGATCTACAAGGGAAAAAAAATATTTCATATACTGTACTAGTGGGTAAAAATTGTTCCTTAAATTAAAAATATTCAGCACTTGCTGTATTTCAATATTGTTTAAATGACGATCAATACACAGAACATATAATATTATTACAGTTTGGCAGCAAGACGTTGGGTCCTATAGATCTCACATGGGCTGATGGGGAGGAGCGCTGGATGTTTTTTACCGTATTAAACATAGAACTTCAGGAACTATAACAATATTTGGGCAAACGTCCTATGAGTTTTCTTACTTGAGTCAAAAGATAATGGATTTTATTTTTGTATATTTTACTTAAATCTCTAATTAATATTGATATGGCATAGGCCTCTTTTTATGCAATCTTGACCCAGCTTGAATACTTAAGGGAGGCTCTTTATAAATAAATACACTATATTGCCAAAAGTATTTGTTCACCCATCCAAATAATCAGAATCAGGTGTTCCAATCACGTCCATGGCCACAGGTATATAAAATCAAGCACCTAGGAATGCAGACTGTTTTTACAAACATTTGTGAAAGAATGGGTCGCTCTCAGGAGCTCAGTGAATTCCAGCGTGGAACTGTGATAGGATGCCACCTGTGCAACAAATCCAGTCGTGAAATTTCCTCGCTCCTAAATATTCCACAGTCAACTGTCAGCTGTATTATAAGAACGTGGAAGTGTTTGGGAACGACAGCAACTCAGCCACGACGTGGTAGGCCACGTAAACTGACGAAACGGGGTCAGCGGATGCTGAGGTGCATAGTGCGAAGAGGTCGCCAACTTTCTGCAGAGTCAATCGCTACAGACCTCCAAGCTTCATGTGGCCTTCAGATTAGCTCAAGAACAGTGTGCAGAGAGCTTCATGGAATGGGTTTCCATGGCCGAGCAGCTGCATCCAAGCCATACATCACCAAGTGCAATGCAAACGTTGGATGCATTGGTGTAAAGCACGCCGCCACTGGACTCTAGAGCAGTGGAGATGCGTTCTCTGGAGTGACGAATCGCACTTCTCCATCTGGCAATCTGATGGACGAGCCTGGGTTTGGCGGTTGCCATGAGAATGGTGCTTGTCTGACTGCATTGTGCCAAGTGTAAAGTTTGGTGGAAGGGGGATTATGGTGTCGGGTTGTCTTTCAGGAGCAGGGCTTGGCCCCTTAGTTCCAGTGAAAGGAACTCTGAATGCTTCAGCATACCAAGACATTTTGGACAATTCCATGTGCCCAACTTTGTGGGAATAGTTTGGAGCTGGCCCCTTCCTCTTCCAACATGACTGTGCACCAGTGCACAAAGCAAGGTCCATAAAGATAGGGATGACAGAGTCTGGTGTGGGTGATCTTGACTGGCCGGCACAGAGTCCTGACCTCAACCCGATAGAACCCCTTTGGGATGAATTAGAGCGGAGACTGAGAGCCAGGCCTTCTCGTCCAACATAAGTGTGTGACCTCACAAATGTGCTTCTGGAAGAATGGTCAGAAATTCCCATAAACACACTCCTAAACCTTGTAGACAGCCTTCCCAGAAGAGTTGAAGCTGTTATAGATGCAAAGGGTGGACCGACGTCATATTGAACCCTATGGATTAGGATGTCACTTAAGTTCATATGCGAGTCAAGGCAGGTGACCGAATACTTTTGGCAATATAGTGCATGTACTTTTAAAGATTATGAAGGTTATACAGAAAGCACTTCCAATGTGCTTTCTAAATAACCGAATGTTTTCCAATTCGAAGCACTACGGTACTCTACTGCGTTACCATTTCCCCGACAATGTGGTGAATTCACTATTTTATAAACTATGAATCCTATGGGATTTGCCTGTTAAAACCTGTCGAACTGAAAATCAGAGCATTTTACTAAAACTTTGGTGCACTTTGACAATCTCTGAATAGATTAACTATTACTTCTCTATGGGCCAATTTCACTGCCGCCGAAGTTAGCTGAATTGCAGCAATCTGCGGCAAACTGCATCGCATTTCACAAGTATTTGACGAATTGACAGCTTTTTAAATAGACGAACTTCCATGAAATTACACCGTACGGTGACATTCGCCGTTCGGTGCAATTCAGTGGCCAGTCCGTAGTTTATTGAATAATAACCCCTTATGATATTTTAAAGTAAATGTGAGATCAAATGTAATGTGCATTTTTTTATGTCAAATAAAGAAAAAAACCTTCTCATTTTCCATTTCAATACGGGCTCCATAGACATATTTTACATTTGTTTTTCATTAATTTACATTATAAGCTGATAACATTGGATAAACAGCCCCCTTAAATGTAAATGTAAACTTTGTTTGTAAAAATATTAACTCCTAGATGCATATGTTCATCTCTGGAAGAAACAACCGTAATTTCTCTACACAAAATGAAGGATAAATTATGTAGCTCTCCTTTATTTAAACAGTGTAATCACATCTTTTCTGAAGTGCCAACTTTTGAGTTACTGTAAAACAAATTCCAGTGTGCGATCAACGCCTTAGAAGTTGAGATCCAGAAACTTTTTTTAAAACTAGTTTATTGTTTAACGCTGTTATTATATAATATGTCTTTTTTGGGAAGACATTAAAAACATTATAGGACAAACTCAGTCTAAAACATAGCTAATAACACTGTAAATTTTCAAATCATTAACGTATATTTTTCGTATATTAACTATTATGAGTATTACAGTACATCATCAGTCATATATAGAGAGCAGTTACAGTATATAAGATAAAATGTTTCGGTCATCGCATTATAAGGAACCTCCGAACGAAAACACTTTTTAATGCATTTTGGCCAATTATGAAAATAAGAAGAAAAAAAAAAGAATGAAAACAGATATTATTCTCTAAAAGATCTGTCCAAGAAGTGGCTCTTCCAAGCAGGAACCACACATTTTGAGCACTGGAAGCTGAGATCATTCAAATAATACCGGTCAGGAATCCTGTGTGGCTTGCACCGTTATTGCATTCTGCAAAAATAATTGAAGCTGTGACTCCTTTAGACACTTTACTCGCATCATTATAGCACTAACCACGACACACGTACGTTGCAAGGCTTAATCTCTTGGAAGACATAGAGGCACTATTTAGTGAAGCCATGACACTGTAGATTGACATAAGATACCGCTTTGCCACTAAATGACTCAATTGTCAAGATGTGTAACTAACTGGTACATCTTAAGGTCAGAGTTTTAGCCTATTTTAGGTCCAGACTCCTTCGATCAGTGGTACATCATTGACTGTTCCAATCTGTCATGTTCATGTTTGTGCTTCTGTTACTAATTGGCTTGTTCCTTGAGTATCCAAAGCTCTGTATCCATGGCTCAACTTTGTATCTCAATTATCCAGGTTTCTACACTCGCTGACTATTGGCTTTTGCTATTCAATTACCCTGATGTCTGGTACCAATCAATCTGGCTAGTATTTTGGTCTCTCTACACCTGTGAAAGCATCGTTTTTCCATGCTATGACCCAGCCATCTTAAAGACTGTTAATCTTGCTGGGTGTTCCTGGTATTCGCTTTCATGCTTAGGTTTATGTTCTGGATGCTAACTAACTTAATTATTCCGATTTCTGTATCCTTGACTCAGCTTATTCTCTCGTCTACCCAATTTTCTCCACTCATTAAATATTGGCTTTAAGGGTTTTTGGTCAGGAATGTACTGTTAGGTACATTCCTGTTGTGCCAATGCTCAATTTGCTTACACTGTGAGCCTTTGGATTAGCTGGATTCTCAAGCAAGTGCTCAGCCCCCTGACAGTAATGTGACAGCCACATCTGTAGAAAAGAAAAGGTGCCGACGGTGACCCAGAGGGGGGGGGTTAATATTTAACCCTCTGCCTCCCCTGTATTTATTCTAGAGTATCTCCTTAAAAAAACGCTTGTAATGATTTTTTCTATTTTCCTGTAACTGAAAACCCTCTAAGACATAGGAGCTAAGGAGACTCTACTGTATAGTAAAAAAAAAACTTTAAGTAAAGTTCAAATACACAACCACTGTTATGCATAAATGCAGGAATTAACCCAATACAACTTAAATAAGAACACTCACAAAGCTGTCTTGCTAGATATATATCTATAGGAGTGTGTTTGCGTTGAATTTTGTATTTGTAGCTTGTGGAGCGGTTTCTGTGTGCATATTTGAAAGCAAGAGTGAATCAGTGTAGAGTTGTGGGTGTCTATAAGTTTTAAAAAGGGGTTACTCGGTAGGGGTGAATGTGTGCCAATTATGTTGCGTATTGATGTCAGGCCTGTTTGGCAAAACTGCATCTAGCAGATGTAGGCAGGTAAAGGAAAGGGTATTGCCAAAGCCAAACATACAGGGTTATTCAGAGAGAGTGAAAAGCAAGAGAATGACTGGAGAATGAAAAATTCTAGGTCAAAATAGCCAAACCAGAAAAATTCTCCCTTTCATCTCACTTTCCAAATCGGCTATTTTGACCTAGAATTTTTCATTCTCCAGACATTCTCCTGCTTTTCACGCTCTCTGAATAACCCTGATAGTGGTTGGGCTTCACCATGAAAGAACATTGCCACAAAAGGTGTTAGAGTTAGACTAACTACAGAACCAAAAACAAACCAAAAACCAGGGACAATAGAATGAGAAGAAGCCCAGGGGCATCAGAACGAGGTTAAACAACGCACCCGGTCAGGAGTACAGAAATCAGAATGATAATATACGTTAGCAAGAAGCACACTGGAAACTCTATAGTAAACAGTAATCGCGGCGTGGCACTGACTCTGTTAACTAAGCAGTGCTGTGTAATATCATCAAAATGTGTCAAAGTCAAACTCACATGAAAAATTTTGTATAAACACCCTACCCCAAAAATTAGCTACTTGCATCAAAAATGAAGTAATTGTGTTTCCATTATGCATCAAACATGAGTGTTCTGTGTTAAAAACTAAGTAAGTATGGCGCATCTGAGGCACAAATAACCATCGTATCTTGCCTTCTACAAATTTACCATACACTTGAAAAGTATCCAAAAAAAAAAGGACTACAATGCATGTTCTGTTTTTAACATTTCCTTCCTTTTTCATTTTCCATATTATTGATAAAAATATTTTGGTGCAGAACAGTTTCTTACGTAGAATGAAAAAATCACTGTCCTGTCTCAAAAATGCCACAAGTATGATGCCAGGCAGCTGGAATGCCCAATAGGAACTCCTTTGATGTTCACCCTCCAAGCGGGAACCACCAGGTTTGTGAGGAAACCTGGTAATCACTAATGCTGGCAATGCCAACGCAGTGGGAGACAAATATGAGTGGAAGAGGCATGCTGCAGCATAGACTTCTGCTTCAGAGCTTCTTGGGGGAGTTAACTTCCTGCAATTGGAGGGCTGATTCAGCCCTCTGAGATCCCACTGAAAGGGAAGAGGGATGCATATACTTACAGCACTGTGAGCACTCAATTTACATTAAGTGGTCACAATGTCTAGAGCAGAGATGTCAAACTCATGGCCCCAGATATTAATGCCTACAATTCCCAGAATTCTTTCAATGCAATAGATGGCCAGGGATTCAAAGGAATTGTAGTTCAGAAACATATGGTGGACTGGAGTTTGACAGCACAGGCCCAGAGTATCCCTTTAAGGCTAGGGTCAAACGAAAGCATTTTTACACGCGAACGTAAAAAAGTGCGTCCAAACGCATTGATGTATTTTTTCACGGAATATGCGAAAACGGTCATACGATGCGCATTTTCGTGCGTGATGTTTTACGAATCCAAACCAGGAAACTTTTTGCGTCTGGACGTTATGTTGGCCGGACACGAGCAGGGTCTGACGTCTCCAAATCACACACACACACACACTGCTAGCGGGCGCAGCGCACTCTATACGTCCATACTAGCGGTTCTGCGTTCTCGAAAAAATGCGTTCATTTTCCACTTGCGTTGCGCGGCCGGACTTTCGTGCGACCGTACTTCGTATATTGGCTGTCATTGCCCGTCATTTGCTGCTAGTGCGGCCGTGATTAAGTGCGCCAGAACGCACGTTAAAAATGCACTGGTCTGACCCCAGCCTAAGAGTTGACCAGCAATTTACAGTCTCATAATTAAGCCAGTAACAAGGAATGCCTAAGACTTTCAGGGTTATTCAGAGAGCAGTGAAAAGCAGAAGAATGACTGGAGAATGGAAAATTCTAGGTCAAAATAACTAAATCAGAAAAATTCTCCCTTTCATCTCACTTTCCAAATCGGCTATTTTGACCTAGAATTTTCCATTCTCCAGTCATTCTCCTGCTTTTCACCTCTCTCTGAATAACCCTGTTTTTGTTTTAGTGACTCACTTTTTGCTTTGACATGTGTTTTGTTGTAGCTTAATTAACCCAGTAAACCTTTTTACTTAAAAAATTTCCAATGGAGCTTTGTGAATTTTTGTAGCTCCTAATCTGCCTTGCTCTTCTTCCATGTTTTTTGCTTCCTCTCTTTCATTTGAGGGGTTAAACATCTAAGCTGTGTGATTGACAGTTCAGCCTGGGATGGCTGGGGAGAGGGGGGTGTTCAGATAGGAAGGAGTCCTATATAAAGTCCTAACGGTAATTACTGAGGAGCTGGTGCTAATGGATACCGCTTCTGTGGAATCAGTCAGCACCAGCTGAAAACCCCCAAAATCAGATGCTCACCTCGCATCCCATGTCAAGAATGGTGGGCCGGGAACTGAGTGAGACTGGGGACACAAAGTCCTCAGTCTCCAGTCACGATCACTCCGCAAACCTGCAGGTTCTCTCGAGAGGCGAGATTCTGCAGGTCATGTGACCCAGCAACACAACCCTCCATGGAGTTCTATGGACTCAAGGAGGGGATATTCGGGGTGGCGCATTATCGCTGCCTGAGTATAATGGAGGTTAGTATGGCATTATGGGCAGTCTGCTGAATTAGCGCCTGTCTCATAATATGGAGCTAAAACGGGGATGCAGGTGCAGGTTTTCCTCCTTAGTGTCTCCGTTTTAGTGGGCAGAATGTAATACTGCCCATATACTGTATAAACGTGTATATTTACATACCCCCTTTTCCCCAAAGCACTATATTTCTATAGATGTCACATGCAGGGGGAATCACAGCACTGTAGGCAAGGGTTGACAGTTGAATCTTACAGAGCATCCAGCATCCCTATCTGTTCAGAAGATCTGTGAGTCATTTGCAAATGCTCGGAGTCTCTATGGATGTTTAGATCAGACATCCATCAGCTCTGGGAGGGGGGAGTGCTCTCCTTCTGTGTGCAGATTCCTAATTCACTCCCCAGGGGAAGACATCATGACGCATGCCACAGCTCTAAGAGCAAAGAGGAAGCTCAGGTAGATTGTTCTACGAGTGATTTTTGAAGAAAAAAAAAATATTCATCTGTCAGCAGTTTGACTGACACAATGTATAGTCAGATTAGGGAGATGATTCAAATGAGCTAAAGCTGCCTTGGGCTGTTCTGCAATGGGGCCCTTAGTTTCAGAAATGTAACTTTCCTAAACTACAGTTGTGTTCAAAATGATTCAACCCCCAATCCTGTAAAGGGTTTTAGGGAATTTAGTGTACATTTGTAATTGTATTCAGAATGAAATCCTACAAGGACTTTTTAAAGAACCATATGCAACTAAAATGACATCAATTGGTTTTGTAATACAGTAGTAAATGTTTCTTTTGTGAATTCTTCATTGACACAATTATTCAACCCCTTTAAGACTACCACTCTGAAGAACAGAGGTTCATTCAAGTGTTTTCAATCAGGTATTGAAAACACCTGTGGATGTCACGGAGCAGCAATAAAGCATAATAAGCACCAATTAGGCAGCTTTAAAATGACTGTGATACTCAGCTCCTTCTAGACATTTACTGGTATGGTTACAAACATGGTGAAGTCAAGAGAATGGTCCAGGAAGACAAGAGAAGAGGTGATTACTCTTCACAGGAAGGGCAATGGCTAGAAGAAGATTGCAAAGATGTTAAACATACCAAGAGAGACCATAGGAAGCATCATTCGCAAATTCAAAGCAAAGGGCACTGTTGAAACGCTACCTGGTCGTGGCAGAAAGAAGATGCTGACTTCGACTGCTGTGCGCTACCTGAAGCGTAGAGTGGAGAAAAGTCCCTGTGTGACTGCTGAGGAACTGAGAAAAGATTTGTCAGATGTGGGTACTGAAGTTTCAGCTCAGACAATACGGCGCACACTGCGTAATGAAGGCCTCCATGCCAGAACTCCCAGGCGCACCCCCTTGCTGTCTCCAAAGAATAAGAAGAGTTGACTGCAGTATGCCAAAAGTCATGTGGACAAACCACAGAAGTTTTGGGATAGTGTTCTGTCGACTGATGAAACAAAATTAGAACTGTTTGGGCCCATGGATCAACGCTATGTTTGGAGGAGGAAGGACAAGGCCTATGAAGAAAAGAACACCTTGCCTACTGTGAAGCATGGCGGGGGTCAATCATGCTTTGGGGCTGTTTTGCTTCTGCAGGTACAGGGAAGCTTCAGCGTGTGCAAGGTACCATGAATTCTCTTCAGTACCAGGAGATATTGGATGACAATGTGATGCAGTCCGTCACAAACCTGAGGCTTGGGAGACGTTGGACCTTTCAACAGGACAATGATCCCAAGCATACCTCCAAGTCCACTAGAGCATGGTTGCAGATTAAAGGCTGGAACATTTTGGAGTGGCCATCGCAGTTACCTGACTTAAATCCGATTGAGAACCTCTGGTGGAACTTAAAGAAAGCAGTTGCAGTGCGCAAGCCTAAGAATGTGACTGAACTGGAGGCTTTTGCCCATGACGAATGGGCGAAGAAACCCGTAGATCGCTGCAAGACATTTGTGTCAAGCTATGCTTCCGTTTAAAAGCTGTTATAACTGTAAAAGGATATTGTACTAAGTACTAAGATTGAATGTCACTTGGGGGTTGAATAAAACTGATAATGATGTGAGCACAGAAAAGACATTTGTGGTTATTTCATTATAAATGTTATGTTATATTTGTCTGACCTACACGTGCCTCTTTGATTTAATTGTAAGCAAGATGACTGAATGATCAAAATCAATGTCAAACTGGCCAAAACACTCAATTTCAGTGGGGGTTGAATAATTTTGAACACAACTGTATAAATTAATTTTGAGATTCCTCCTCACCATAAATAAAAGAATGAAAATCAAAATGGTAAAATGTTTTACAGGATTCAACCAGTTATCCATTTGTATATTGACACAGAAAATATATTGATTTGTACCATACTTTCTACAAATCTCTGGTGGTTGGGGATTCAATAATTTCTTAACTTAGACTGAAGTGTTTGGCAATTTATTTGCTGGTTTCAGAGCAATTATGCTGATAATTAAAGTGAGTTCACAATTCTTATTAAACAGAGAAGTAATAATATCAGATATCATTATTAACTAGCAATTCCTATTATTTGTACATTACTACACAAAACAAATCACTGTTCTCTTTCCATTGGGAATTTTTGCCCACAATCACGGTCTGTGTTAAACAGCTCTTACATAACATTTCTTTGCACCTTTTTATAAAACCAACAGGGTTATTCAGAGAGAGTTGAAAAGGAGGAGAATGACTGGAGAATGGAAATTCTAGGTCATACTAGCTGATTTGGAAAGTGAGATAAATGGGAGAATTTTTCTGGTTTGGCTATTTTGACCTAGAATTTTCCATTCTCCAGTCATTCTCCTGCTTTTCACCGCTCTCTGAATAACCCTGATAGTGTTTCATAACACACCAAAAAACAAACTAGGTAATAATTGATTTCAGCACTATTAGCGTTTAGCAAAAGGTGTTAAATCAGTGCATATATCATCTACAGAATATAAAAGAAGGTTTAAGTTGAATATATACGCAACCTTAACATAAAACCACAAAATACAAATCAAATATTTAGTTTCAATCATATAATTTTTTTTTCCATTTTCTGAGTGACAGTGCTAAGTTTAGAAAGTGTGGTTTAGTAAGAACAATAAATATATTAATATGTGTATTATTAATATCATATAGTGGCAACAGATTCACAACATTTTACTGTACTTTCACATTAAAATAAAGTATAGAGAATTCAATTAACAAAATTACAAACAAATGTAGGAACCGAAACCAAGAGGCGAAGAGGGCCTTGCTCAGGAGAGATTACAATCTGGAGGAATTTAGGAGAAGGAAAACAAGAGGAATAACAGCCTATCAGTAGTCTCATATAACAAAGATGATACAGTAGGACTGGAGGATCCTGTACCAGAGGTGTAACAAATGAAAAGGATGATCCCCGAGATATCTAGGCTCCTATGTACAGCACGGGTGCGATGATGGCAAACTTTGGATCCCCCTATCTCCAGAAGCATAACAGGTAGAGAGTCATGTGAGGTATCATTGGAAAGGCCAGATCATGGTTTTATGGAAAGATTTAAAAAAAAAAAATTTGTTTTCTTTCTCATGCAGCACTATTGTTCACTTTTCAATTATAAAGTGAAGAGTGGTGCTGCACTAACTCACCTTCTCATTTTCCATAATCCAAGCAAAGTTTGGAGGCGATGGCACAATGCATTATTACGCATTCTTTCATCTAAAACCTAAACTGCTGCGAGTAGCGCCAGGACTCATGTTGAATCCTGCATTTCTGATTTTTTACACCACACTAGTGTAACGTTGGGAGCTTCCAGCCCTACCTGTGTGCTTGAGGGCAGCATGTCTGATGCTGCTCGCTGACCAATGCCTGGTTTAAATGGAGACAGGCAGGGAGGTGGTTGCATGAGGTGCGGCTTGAGTGGGGGGCGTGGCCTGGTGACGGTCTTTAAAAACCCTCAGTATATACTCAGCAGTTGCCAGATCGTGGTTATCCATACCTGAGCTCCTTGTACCTGACTGCTATATTGAATTAACCCGTTATTGACCTCTGCTTGTTTCTGACTATTCTGCCTTCTGTTGCCCTAGACCATTTTCTTGTACTACGCCACTGCTCTGATATCGACCCGGCTATTCCATTTGACCATTCTGACCTCTGTATTCCTGATTCTGGCTCGGCTGACTACTCCCTGTGTTGTTACCCCTTTCTGTCTAGCTAGTTTACCTGGCCAATTCTAAGGACCAGACAGTTAGAGATCTTTCACGGCTACTCTGTTGGTAGCTTCTGGGCTCTGTGGAGTGTGGGGTGTTAAGTACTGCGTGGTGGGATCTGGGAACCGTGACAACTAGGTCAAGTGAGGTGTCATTGGAAAGTTCAGAGGTTAGCCTTTCCAATGATGCCAAATATGACCACGTAATGTGTAAAAATAAAAAAATAAAATTATTAAATGCAAAATTTATTTTTCTCATTTCTAAGGTGTTAACATTACATGGTTTACTTATAAAGCAAACAATGCTGCTGCACTACTTCACCTTTTCATTTATCATGTTGAGTGCATATGTGCTTTTACGCATTGGTTCATCGAATACACAAGCCACCACATCCCCTGTATCTCCATTTTTTACACCCCATTAGCTGTCATTAGACAGGTCAGAGTCTGGCCTTTCTAATAATATGAAAAAAAAAGGAAAGATAAATATATATTTTATTTATTTATTTAGTTCCAAAGCAATGGCATTGTCCAATTGACACATATAAAATGACACTCCCCTTCTCATTTCCCACAGTGAGAGCTTGTCCAGTGTTTTATACATATACATACATATCATATCCTATATAATAAATCCGTTCGGACGCATCCGTCACCGTCGTCGGGTGTGCGCACACCCAGAGGTATCGTTCTGGAGGGCACAGCCTAACCCCCTGTGGGCGAGGCCCACGCAAACCTGACAGCTGCCAGTCACCACCACTTTCACTACAGTCCCAGAAGCCTCAGCTTATGCGTAGTGGGCCCAGGGCTGGATCTACATCTCAGGAGCTTGTAGACACAGATCTGGAGCGTCACTAACCCCCTTCGCCCCCCCCCCAAAAAGTGCCAAAAAATACTTTTTTAATTTCTGTTTTGGGGTGGGGGGGGGGGGAGTAAAAATAAAAAGAAGATACATTTTCAAAAATTTAAAACCATTTTCTCTGTGTGCTCACATCAAGAGGCAAAAATGGAGCTGAATGGTAGAGATTGGGTTAGCCCAAAACAATCACAAATAGTAACCTAACCCTATAACAAGCAAAAATAGTAACATAACCCTAATTTCTAAGCCTATCAAAAGCTATGCAAAATGATTCTCCATTTCTAACTTATCATTTTCAACTGTTATATTGTTGATTTGGTTTAGTGTTTTTGGTGGTAGCTTCACACACAATTCGGGTTCCTGTTGAAACTGTATTTGTAATTAGTGTCTGTCATAAGACACCCAGAAATAAAACAGTTTATGCTTATACTTACAAAAGCCAAGATCATCCTGTGATATACAGTATGGCAAGCTAAGGGCTCACTAATCCTTCTAAGCACTGTTACGCCTGTAAATTCCCTATAGCAGGTTAATGCTGTATGCAGAATAAGGAGGCATTACTTCCAAGGTCAAGAGATCAAGCAAAAAAACACAAAAACAAAACAGTGACAATGAACAAATGCCTATGCAAACAACTGAAGTCTACTTAACTGTATCGCGCACATGTTATTAGCTCTATAATGAATAATAAGACTAGGATTGCTGATAGATGCTCCCACAAATTAGAAAATATTGTTACATTATGTCATCAGTGATCCAGTTGTAGAATTATGGGATCACTTGACTCCAGTCAACGTTTCATGCAATGAACTTGGGTGAGTGCAGCCCAATAGCCAATTGTTTGTCAATCCGGTCAATGAACTTAACACAATACTTAGAGGGATAGTTATTAAGCTCTGCTGAATGCCACTCCATGTTCATAGTTTCTATTTTTTGCCTAGAAATGTAAAAAGTACATTTTCCCCCCGTGCCGCAATCAACAGCTTAAATGCTAGTGCCCAATCAATGCAACTAGCACATATGTTCTTAAAAGAAGACTCTCGATGCTGCTGCACTGTGGGTTGGATTGGTTGTTTGAATAAGGGGACATACTACTGTCCGCATAACCAGTTAAATGGCCATGATGGTCAGAATGTCTTTGTAATTGACACAATATGAACACAAGGTAGCAAGAACAGAAGGACTATAGCCACTGCAAATATGAAAACGTTAGCTTAATATTTTGTTAATTTAATACCACTGTTCAGTACCGATATAATAATATGAGATAATGCTTTGTGACAGGTGTCTGTGATACTTTTGTATTTCTGGCTGTGAAATAAGCAAAACGAAGACAGTTTTGTTCCAACAGAGACAAGTGAACAGATTGTTTTCTTAAAAGATTAAATGGTGATTAGGATTTTATTTAACAAGATTATGATACAAGGTTCTTAATGTAATTGTATTCTCTCATTTAGTACCTGCATGTAGAGCTGCTGAATCAGTATGCCTGCAATTAATCATTGTCACTGTAATTTCTGTTCAAGGCAATTGATCAGACATAAACTAAAAAAACTGAATAAACAAAATTACCTCCTCATTGGTAAGCAGCTACCAATAACTGCATGCAGGGACTCTCTGAGAATATCCTAAACAGAAGAGTGAAGCACTAAAGTCTTCTAAGAATGGAAAATGTAATTTTGACATAAATCATATGTGCAGTGCTCTTATCCCCTCCCTTAGGCCGGCCTTCCAATGGCACCGTATTTGTGTGATCATCAGATGTCTGAAGTCGTCAGACCGATCCTACAAAATGCAGGTGGAATCAGCCCTCTTCCACTACATCCGACCAACGACGGGCAATTTCGGACGATTGTTTGCGATTACAACAGACTAGCGATCTGTCCTATTTTTTCGGATTCATCGGTCGATGCTGGGACAATGTGGTACACGGATACATGAAAAAGATGCATTGTATAGTATAACTGCCGTGTGCAGGGGAAATGTGAAAAGATATATTGTATAGCAAAAACGCTGTGCGAGAAGCCCATAGGATTGAAATATATTTTCGATTTACGCTTTTTTTATTCAACCATTTATTTTTTTAATCCATAGCAAAAAACCTTTTGATTTATTGAATTTTTCAGGCAAAATTTTAGATTCCGATCTTTTTTGTATTAAAGAAAAAGACGACTCTTTTTTTTTTTTCTTTGCGAGCTGGCTGCATTCAGTTTTGCTGTTCCTGTTGCTGAAGCCTATTCAGCACCAGGAACGGGGGGGGGGGGGGTGGGTTAATCCCTCCCCCCTGCAGCCTGGTGAGGTTTTTTTTTGTGGAGGGAAGCTTTTCCTTTTTTTTTTTTTGGCTGGTCTGGCCATCACCCGATCTCGGTCTTCCACAGACGCTTCCTTTGGACAACCGTGATCGGCCAGTGGCGTTGTCGGTCGCTCAACTATGGTGCCAGTGGACTGCACATCTGCCTGTCAAATAAGCTACTTCAGTTAGCCTTGGTCCACACCTGAGCAGTGTTTACGCGCGTATCGCACAAACGCGCATTGCAGCGCGTTCACGGCCATAGACTCCAGAGTGAACGCGCTGTAAAATGCCCCAAAGAAGCTCTCGTACTTCTTTGGGCATAGGACATTTTATGGCGCGTCCCTGTGTGCTGTAAAACGCCCAGGTGTGAACGGGTCCCATAGGAAATAATGGGATTTTCCTGTTTATGCGTTTTACAGCGCGCAGGAACACACTGTAAAACGCTTAGGTGCGAACGGGGCCTAAGTAATAAATGGAGAATAGTACCAAATATTCCTTACTGTATGTTCCATAAAAAAGTGGTTTTCCAGAATGCCATTGGTTTCTGATAGTAGTTTTTTGGAAAATCACTTAGTAGTGAAAGGGTTAAAATTATTTACAAAAGCATGTGTGTAGTTAGAATTTGTTTAATGTTTAATTTAGAAAATCTTGATATTTTTCATGTGATCATTGAATTTCACTTTTGGGTTGACTGGTTTGAAAGGAGTAAACATTTGTGAACACCTGCAAGTAATGTTTTCCCTCGCCAAAACAAATTGTTCCTACTTACTTTGGATTCATACTGAAAATGGAGATATTTACAGGGTTATTAAGAGAGAGGTGAAAAGCAGGAGAATGACTGGAGAAAACAAAATTCTAGGTCATCACAATTAAAAGAACCAAAGACCTAAACTACTTCAGTCTGTGTGCATTGAATTTATTTAATACACAAGTTTCACGATTTGAGTTGAATTAATGAAATAAATGAACTTTTCCATGACATTCTAGTTTATGGATATGCACCTGTATATATCAAACACACAGACACATAATCATTCAGATAGGATTTGCTCCCCTTCCTTTATTCATATATTTTTATGCTGTAGCTTTAGGTAAAAAAATATATATATATTATTTCTTCACATCAGTCTACACTAAGTGCTAGGTTTTTTACAACATGGCAATTTTCTTAAAAGGAAAAAACTCCTATATAACATTGATATAAATTTTCAGGCACTTAACTTAGTACTTAGTTAAATCATCTTTGGCAGTGATCACATTTGGGAAGTTTCTGCCATTCATCTATGCAGATCCTTTTAAGCCGTGCAATGTGGACCATGGGTGGGCAGCTACTTTCGGCTCTCTCCAAAGATGTTTGATTGGGTTCAAGTCCAGGCTCTGGTTGGGCTACTCAAGGGCATTCACAGTACAGATGTCCCGATCCAAAACAAAGTAAAGAATTGGGACGCGATCACACGATTTTTTGGGTGGCATCACAAATCAACTTTTTTAAGCAGATCCGATCCCCGAGTCCTTGGCATGCTGGACTCCGAGACCACAGACTCGGCATTCACCCTGGCACCTTCCTTGTCTGCTCAAAGGGAAGAAGCTGGGGGTAGAACAAAAGCACCCTGAGGTTTGCTGGAAGCTGCGCAGTGCAAAATCTGCATGCAGCTTTTGGCAATCTCTGTAACACCACTCAAACTCATTCCGCAGGCATTGTGCTTGCTGTGTGGGATGACTATGGGTGAATGGGTGATGTTATGGAGACTGCCAAAGGCTGTGTACAGATTTCACACTGCGCAGCTTTCAGGAAAAGCCGGTAGGTTTGCGGACCTGCAGCTTTTTCCCTGCAAGTAGGCAGAGAAGATAGCAAGGTGACCCCTGGATTCCTTAGAGGCTGAGCTGCTGGTCTGACCTTGGGTCATGTTGTATCAGATCAGGACTCTGCATTGGCATTGACACAGATTGCAGCACAACTTGGATTGGATCAAGGGTCATTATCTTGATGGAAGGTGAACCTTGAACCCAGTCTGTGGGCCTCAGAGCTCTGGATCAGGATTTCATTAAGGATAGCTCTGCATTTTTCAGTATTTAGGTTTCCTCAAACCTGACCAGTCTCCGAGGCCCGACCGCTGAAAAACACCCCAAAGCACGATGCGACAACTACCACCGTGCTTCACCTTTGGGATGGTATTGCGCAAGTGATGAGCAGTGCCTGGTTTACTTTCCTCCAGAAAGAACAGTCTGTATTAAGGTCAAGCAGATCACTTTTCAGGTCATCCGACCAGAGAATCTTGTTTTACAGCATAACAGCCATTATCTGCTATTTTTTATCTGCTATTTTTTTCAATTCCAAGTTGGCATCCATTTGTCTTCTGAAGAGGAGAGACTTCAGACTTGCCAGTCTGCAATAAAGGCCAAATAGGTGGAGCATTGCAGTGATGGTTGTCCTTCTGTAGGTTTCTCCACAGATGATCTCTGCAACTCACACATAATCATTTACAGTGGCAAGAAAAAGTATGTGAACCCTTTGGGATTACGTGGAGTTTTGCATGAATTGGTCATAAAATGTGCTCTGATCTTCATCTAAGTCACAACAATTTTAAAAACACAGTCTGCTTAAAATAATACAACACAAACATTATATGTTTTCATGTTTTTATTGAACAGAACATGTAAACATTCACAGTGCAGGGTGGAAAAAGTATGTGAACCTTTGGACTTAATAACTGGTTGACCCTCCTTTGGCAGCAATAACCTCAACCAAATGTTTCCTGTAATTGCAGATCAGACCTGCACAACGATCTGGAGTAATTTTGGACCACTCCTCTTCACAAAACTGTTTCAGTGTAGCAATATTCTTGCAATGTCTGGTGTGAAGCGCTCTCTTAGGCCCCGTTCACACTGTGCGATTTTCATATTCGCGACATGGTGCGACAATGTCGCGCGACATCACTGTTTTGTGCGATTTTTGCAAAGCACCACCAATACAAATCGCAAAATCGCAGATAGCAAATCGCAAAAAAAGGGTCATGTACCAGCGACATGCTACTGCGACACGCGACATGCAACGTCGCGCGGCAAGATGTGAACAGCTCCATTGAAATGCATTGGAGAAGCTACACAGCCCGACGTCGCGCGGATTTTGCTGCGACGTCGCGATAAATCGCACAGTGTGAACGGGGCCTTAAGGTTATGCCACAGCATTTCAATCGGGTTGAGGTCAGGACTCTGACTGGGCCACTCCAGAAGGCGTATTTTGTTTTGTTGAAGCCATTCTTTTGTTGAATTACTTGTATGCTTTGGGTCATTGTCCTATTGCATCACCCATCCTCTGCGGAGCTTCAGTTGGCGGACAGATGGTCTTACTTTTTCCTGCAAAATGTCTTGATAAACTCTGGAATTCATTTTTCCATCAATGACAACAATCCGTGCAGGCCCTGAGGCAGCAAAGCAGCCCCAAACCATGATGCTCCCTCCGCCATGTTTTACAGTGGGGATGAGGTTTTGAGGTTGATGTGCTGTGCCTTTTTTTCTCCACACATACAGGGTTATTCAAAGAGATTCGAAAAGTCACCGCACATTCGGTGACTTTTTGTTCTCTTCAATACGGTTCCTTTTGCCGATCCCATTTCAGTGACCCTGCGGTGTATTCAGCAAGCACCACAGGGTCCCCGAATTGCAGGGAAAAGTCACCGCAAACCTGACGAAAACTAACCGCAAAACCCGCCGAATGCACGCCGAAAACAAGCAAAAACATCTGGATTAACCTTCGAAAAACCAGAGCAGGAGCCAATCACACGCAGCGAAGCAGCCGAACAGGAGCCGATCACACAGAGCCGAAGCAGCTGAGACGCAGAGGAGGCAGTGAATAAATTAGCAAAACCGTTTGTATGAATCTGTGAAAACGAAACACTGTTTGCAAAGAAACTACTGAGCGAAAATGTCTGAAATTTACACAGGAGGTCCAGGGAATGATAATAAAGAGGGCTGTTACAGAAAAAATAAGTAAACTTAAAAAAAAAAAAAAAAAGGAAAAATGCTTAAAGTATCCTAAAAAATCTATAAATAAAGAGACTCTTTACTGCAGAATTTTATAATGAACGGTTTATTACATATTGAATTAAAACGGGAATATTTTTAACATTGAAGCCTATGGGATTCTCCTGAATAAATTTGCTGCATGAAACCACCGAATGGCAGGGCATTAGGGGAACCTTTCACTGCTGGTTTGTGTTCTCTGAATAGACGAAGCAGTGCTTTTTCATGGGGATTTCACTGCCCTCGAACAGGCACCGAACAGGCACCGTATGTTCAGGCAATTCGCCAGGATTTGGCATATTGCCTGCTCTCTGGATAGCCAAATGGTCAAGAAAGGTAACCGAACACTGATTTTCAGCGTTCGGTTACCTTTCTCAAGCAATTCGGATCTCTTTGGATAACCCTGATAGTGTTGTATGTTTGTTCCAAACAACTCAATTTTGGTTTAATCTGTCCACAGAATATTTTGCAAGTAGTGCTGTGGAACATCCAGGTGCTCTTTTGCAAACTTCAAACGTGCTGCAATATTCTTTTTGGACAGCAATGCCTCTGTGGTGTCCTCCCATGTACTCCATTCTTGTTTAATGTTATCCTTATTGTAGATGTGTCAACAAAAATGTTAGCATGTGCCAAACATTTCTGTAAGTCTTTAGCTGACACTCTAGGATTATTCTTTACCTCATTAAGCATTCTGAGCTGTGCTCTTGCAGTCATCTTTACAGGATGACCACGCCTAGGGAGAGTAGCAACAGTGCTGAACTTTCTCCATTTGTAGACAGTCTGTCTTACCGTGGACACATGAACATCAAGGCTTTTGGAGATACTTTTGTAACCCTTTCCAGCTTCATGCAAGTCAACAATTCTTGATCGTAGGTCTTCTGAGAGCGCTTTTCTGCGAGGCATGGTTCACATCAGGCAGTGCTTCTTGAAACCGGTAAACCCAAAACTGGTGTGTTTTTAAAGGGCAGGACAGCTTTCAGCAACACATCCAATAATATCACACTGATTGGACTCAAGGTTGGCTCACTCCTGGCTCCAATTAGCTCTTGGAGAAGTCATTAGGCTAGGGGTTCACATACTTTTTCCACCCTGCACTGTGAATGTTTACATGTTCTGTTCAATAAAAACATGAAAACATATGTTTGTGTTGTATTATTTTAAGCAGACTGTGTTTTTCAAATTGTTGTGCCTTAGATGAAGATCAGAGCACATTTTATGACCAATTCATGCAAAACTCCACGTAATCCCAAAGGGTTCACATACTTTTTCTTGCAACTGTACCTTGATGCATTGGATAGTGACTCGTTCCATGTTTTTTATTCTCCTTGATTTACCGAGGAACTGGTTACTACAGGACCCATTGAGCACCCGCAAGTTGGTAACGCATACAAGACATTTTACTGTATATGGCATCTGGGCTATGCGCAGGTAGTCCCTATGTTTCCTTCATTTGCGGGTTAAGACTTTATTAATATGTAGATAACGTTATTCACATTATCTCCTCTGCTTTGATTTGTGGTTACACGATTTAAAGGAACACTCTAATAAAAAAATCACCCCCCCCCCGTCTTTTAATCCTAACCTATCCCTATTCCCTTAATAAATCTTTTTTTTTATTTTTTTACTTGTAACTGTAATACTTACCCTAAAATCCTCGTTTCCAGCGGTGCTTTTTTTTTTTTATACTCACCTCCCTCCTCTTCCGCTCCCGTCCTTCTTCCATCCAACTTGCCTTCTGGTTTACGTGAGAAGCGCGCATGCGCGCCTCTCACGTAAGACAGCCAATCGGCAGGCTTCCTCCCGGCTCCCTCTGAGGATTAGTGTTGCGCGCAAGAGGATGCGCGCAAACACTAACCCTCAGAGGGAGCCGCCAGCTTCTGCGGTGAGTTGGAGACGTCATCACGCTGAAAGCGCGATGACGTCTCCTACTCGGCAAAAGTCGGCAGAAGCGGGAAATATGATTCCCGCTCTGCTGACTGACAGCTGGGAGGGCGGAGTAAACTCCTCCGCCTCTCAGCTGTTTTCAGCATTTTCTGCTGAACCGCTGAGCGGAGGGAGGGGGGACAGAGGGCAGCATACTCCGGGCATCATGACCACCTAAAATAGCTTAGGTGGTCATGTGCTTAGAGTATCCCTTTAACAATATATGTAGGACTCAAGTTGCTTAGGTTATCTTTCAAAACTTTTTATATACTAAAGCACAAATCAGTCCTGCACTTAGACTCCTACTATGCTCAGCTGGTAGAGTAACTATTCAGATGCAGCGCCACTTCATATAAAAAAAACAGACGTTTTTGTACCACAGTAACGACTAGTACAGGGCAAGCTGACCTACTATTATCCATACAAACGTAGACTTATTGTAAGGCACAAAGTTAACCTTGGGTACAAACTAATTGATGGTGATAATAATAAAAGTAAAATATTAATATATATTAAAAAATAAGGGAGTCCTATGGCAACCGCTGACAACCTCGAAGACGAAATATTATGATGATAAATAATTCTTTCATCTCACGAGACAAGGATTTGTTCTTTTATAAGCTGTATCGATCAAGCTCCAAGTAAAACAGCACAAAAAAATGCTGCCCATGCACTATATCACAAATTATTAAAAATATATTAATAATAAAACAGTTATAGATTAGTCATCCTGCAGCTGCCCATCCCCAGATTACCAATGTAAAGTATATGGTTGATTAACAGAGTTTATAAGGATAAACACACAGAGGTCGATTGGAGGAAGAAAGCTGGTTTAATATTTTAAGCAGGGGAGCCTATTTTCCTTATTCAGATATATTGGAAACCTGCAGTACCTTTCCATTCAGACACATTTTTACAAATATGACTTCATTTAATAGGTTTGCCAGGACTCAAGGGGATTTCACTGTATGCATTCTTATTCTGCTTCCGCTAATATCTTTTATGGCACAAATCATGGTAGGAAAGTCTTGTCAAATTCTCACACGTATTCCCCTAGGACTTGAACCCTGCAACCACCCCTGAGTTTCATAGGCATATTAAGGCATTACAAATATTAAAATAAGATTGTTAAGGCTCCATTACATTTTTTTTTGTATTACAGGAATGATTTTTGCCCAGGACAGACACCAAATTCTCTGCCAGGGTTTCTTATGTTCCTCAATTGCTGCACAGACAGGAAATGACCACGCCCTCCCATTCACTTTCTCCAAAAGAAGAACCAAAATTGTTGCTGCTGCATTCTGCCTGTGAGGTAATATAAAGGGAGGAAGGGCTCTTGTGTCATTCAGTTCCAGTAAATGGATATAATGTAGGTTACAGAAACTATAAAACCCAGGCAGATTTATTATGACAAAAACTAAATTTCTGCTCTGGAGCTAAAATTTCTTACAGTGATAATGGGTGCTTTGTAATGTCTACAACAATTTATTACGACAAAAGTCATAGTGATTTCTTTAGCATGAAAAAAGGAAAGAAGAGTAACTGAATATTTACAACATTTTATTTTTTTCCACTACTCAGCAAGGTATACACAAAAGTGCTGTTTTATCCAACATTTTCATATTAATTAAACATCCAATAGTAAAAAGGTTTAAAATGTTACAGAGCAATCAAAAATAAAAACGTTAAAACACTATAGATTTTTTTTTTCAGCAGTTTTAAACACAAATGTGATTCTTGGTTTGTATTTGTTACTGAATAACTGGGATGTTATAGCCATATGCATATAAATATGAATACAATTTGAATATAACAAACATTTGTTATACATTCCATTGAATGTTAACAAATTTGTAAAAAAACCAAAAAAAAAACACAATATGCTAAATATTGTATGTTATATATATTTTCTGCACCTTTCTTTACAAAGCACAACGCTTTCTACAGTTGTTTTCCTTAACCCTTTCACTACCAAAAACATGGAATCTTGATCTTGCATTGTAATACAATGAAAAAAAATTAACATCTTTTAGTGCGAGATTAGTGTGCCCCATAGTAGAGAAACCAAATTCTCTGAGATACCAATTTTGTCACCCAGTAATAAAGATAAAAAAAAAGAGCACCGCAACAAACTTTACTGCTGCATTACAACAGCCAGGCAGAGGACAGAATACAGGGAGAGTTCTGGAGTCACTCACTATCGTACAGGAATAATAATCACGTGGTTATAATTAGGGATGCACCGATACTAGTATCGGTATCGATACCGGGACCTGCACGAGTACTTGGTACTCCTGCAAGGGCCCCCGATATCTAAACCGATACCGTAAGCCAGCGCTGAGCTGGCTTGCCGGCCGGATTTTGCTGCGCGCTGCCAGGCTCTTCCTCAGTCTTCCTTCCTCGAGCGGCCGCAGGCAGAGGTTGTAGCCCGGCCGCTTGTTGAGAACCACGTGCACAGCCGCAATCTCGTTCACGTGACTGTGGCTGTGCACGTGGTACCCAACGAGCGGAATAATAATCAGGCAGTTATAATTAGGGATGCACCGATACTAGTATCGGTATTGGTGCCGATACCGGGACCTGCAGGAGTATTTGATACTCGTGCAGGGGCCCCCGATATCTAAACCGATACCGGAAGCCAGCGCTGGACTAGCTTGCTGGCCGGTTTCGTTGCACGCTGCCAGGCTCTTCCTCAGTCTTCCTTCCTCGAGTGGCCGCAGGCAGAGGTTGTAGCCTGGCCGCTTGTTGAGAACCACATGCACAGCCGCGATCTCGTTCACGTGACTGCGGCTGTGTACGTGGTCCCCAATGGGCGGCCGTGCTACAACCTCTGCCTGCGGCCGCTCGAGGAAGGAAGACGGAGGAGGAGCCTGGAAGTGCCGGATGTAGATCCTCTGTGCGAGCGCACTTGCTGTCCCCCTTCCATCTGCTTAAGACGCTGACTCCTCCGGTAAAAATATCCCTCCCAATAGGTTATCGTAGGCGGCGCGGCTATTTTTAGTTGGGTGAGCAATATGTGAGCAGGGCCATTATGAGCCATTATGAGCTGGGGGCCAATAGGAGCTGGGGGCCAATATGAGCTGGGGGCCATTATGAGCTGGGGGCCATTATGAGCTGGGGCAATATGTAACCTGGGGGCCATTAAGAGCTGGGGCACTCTGAGCTGGGGGCAATATGTGAGCTGGGGGCATTTTATATGAGGTCTGTTCTTATTGAGTTGCGGTCACATGACATTAAATAAAAGTATCGGTACTCGGTATCGGTGAGTACTTTTAAAAAGTATTGGTTCTTGTACTTGGTCTTAATAAAATGGTATTGGTGCATCCCTGGTTATAATTCCTGAAAATCCCTATACAGCACAGATATACAGTAATGAGTTATTACAATAACATATGGTGTAATTTTTATTTTGTATTGGCATTTTGTGGAAGTTACATTGCGATTTCATTGTAAATCACTACAAATCCACATAAAGATAGATAATAAAAATGGTCAGATATCCTGCTTATCACTATTACTGTATCCGAAGACAGTGATGGCTGGTGACATTTCAAGTTGGTGGGACGCCAGACCGAAAACATTACATTTTTTAATCACGACTAGTTATATGTCTATATGGCACTGCTACCTCCAAAATATGTAAATAATCCCATATATAGGGAATAAACTTTATAGACATATTCCTACAAATGAGGCAAATAAAATGGCCATAAATTCAGTGATTAGAAGTGTAATCCAGAAATTAGCCACAAGATATATACATAAAACATTACTCAGCACAAGAAAAAAATATAAAAAGGTGAAAAAAAGTGATTTTATTATTGATAAAAACAAAAACTGGATGCTGATCTTACCTTTTTTATTTATTTTCAGTAACTGAGTATACAAAACTTAAGTGCATGAATGAAAAAAATCCTGTTTACTATTGCAGATTTATGTTTCTATTTATTTTATTGTTTATACTTATTTAGCACATTAAGGTAAATGTTGGGTGTATTTTCTATCATTAAGGGGTTAAGGCAGGCACCTGGTGTCTGCAGCAGATAAGTTTCAAGCCTCAGACAGGAGCTTGCTTTGGGCAGTTTGTTTGAAGCCCATCAGAGCTCAATCAGGGGGTAAAATAACAGTTGAGGTCCATAATTCCTAAAATCTCCCATAGAGCCTTATCAGATTTCGGGAGACAGGTCAAACACAATCACATACAGGGTTATCCAAAGAGATTCGAAAAGTCACCGCACGTTCGGTGACTTTTCGTTCTCTTCAATTCGGTTACTTTTGCCGATTGCATTTCGGTGACCCTGCGGTGTATTCAGCAAGCACCACAGGGTCCCCGAATTGCAGGGAAAAGCTGCCGCAAACCTGACGAAAACTAACCGAATGCACGCTGAAAACAAGCAAAAACATCTGGATTAACCTTTGAAAAAGACGAACAGGAGCCGAACAGGAGCCGAACATGAGCCGAATCACACAGAGCCGAAGCAGCTGTGACGTAGAGGAGGCAGTGAATAAATTAGAAAAACCATTTGTATGAATCTGGGAAAATGAAACACTGTTTGCAAAGAAACTACTGAGCGAAAATGTCTGAAATTTTCACAGGAGGTCCAGGGAATGATAATAAAGAGGGCTGTTACAAAAAAAATAAGTAAACTGAAAAAAAAAAAAAAAAAAAATCGGACTTTTAATAAAAAAAAAAAATCTGAAAAATGCTTAAAGTATCCAAAAAAATCTATAAATAAAGAGACTTTTTGCTGCAGAATTTTATACTGAACGGTTTATTAGATATTGAATTAAAACGGGAATATTTTTAACATTGAAGCCTATGGGATTCTCCTGAATAAATTTGCCGAATTAAACCACCGAATGGCAGGGCATTAGGGGAACCTTTCACTGCTGGTTTGTGTTCTCTGAATAGCCGAAGCAGTGCTTCTCTATGGGGATTTCACTGCCCTCGAACAGGGACCGAACAGGCACCGTATGTGCATGCAATTTGCCAGTATTTGGCGAACTGCCTGCTCTCTGGATAGCCGAATGGCCAGGAAAGGTAACCGAACGCTGATTTTCAGCCTTCGGTTACCTTTCTCAAGCAATTCGGAGCTCTTTGGATAACCCTGATAATCTTTTTTTTTTTACTCTGCCTAGGAACAGGAGACAATGACACTGTTTAAAAAGGGACATAACACATTTTATCAATGAGGCACATGTTAAATGACAGAAAACAAAAATGATAAAATGTAAGTTTTTTTTATTGCAAAAAAATCATAGGGCATCGACCCATCCGGCCCTATGGCCGAGCCACCACTGTCGGAAGATATCAAGATAAGGGGCACCATCTAGAGTTTAGTAACTGTCACCCCTGCAGTATACATGGTGGAAAATTAAAAAAGAGCAATTTTACAATAATTTAGGTTTTGAACTGTCTTGGAATAACAATTCCTACATTACCCTATATTTTTCTGTTAAATATGTATCGGTTGTTTCAATGTTATATTTTTTGCAACAAAAAGCACTTGGTAGAGAAGGGGTTAACTATCTCATCTATATGAAGAAACCTTATGAAGTATGAACAAATATATTTCCAAAAAGAGACTGTTAGCTGAAGAATCACTCATTTTGTATAATTACTACCTGGATGCACTGAATAGAGGTAAAAGTGTAAAAATACTGAGTGGAAAAAAACCCTGATTTCTGGAAAATCTAGCAAAAATATATTACTTAAACCTTACCTTAATGAAGATCTTAACATGGAAGTTGCAATACACTGTCAAATAAGATGTTTTAGATGCTAATAGGTTATGGTTTTCCATCGTTTTGGCTTGAAATATGCATTTGGGCTAGTGATCCCACTAGTTTTTAAGGAATCAATTATTTTGTTTGGATTTTTCAATTTTGTTCTTTGAACAATGCTTTTGAGTGAATGCATCATTTCAACTATATTTTGTATCTAGAGGTGCATTAATAATGGGCCAGACGCTGCTCGTCTTGTGCTTACACTGCCACAAACCTTATAGAATTGACCTATTTGAAGAAATCAAATCTTTCAATACATCTCAAACCTATAAATACCTCTTTGATTACTGTAGATACTCGAGTATACCGCTAGATTTTGGTGACAAAAATTTACCTTAAAATTGGAGGGGTCGTGTTATATTCGAGACATCAGCATCGCGTGTAAAAGAAAAAAACAATTGCCTTGGTCTGGTCCCAAGTCTCCCAGAAGTTCCAGTAGTGTCGCTGAAGTGAATACGGGCTCCCTGATGCTTGCAAACACTTCAGGAACTCCCAGATTTGGGAGAGGTGGGATCCAACACGGACAGAGGGCACGTTCGGTTTAAGCCAATCCTCCTTCACCTCGCTCGCCTCTGCCAGTCATCTAAATCGCTAGTAAAGAAGATGGGTAAGTGGCGGCTTCATACTTGGTAACAACTGCAATCATTCTACAGCAGAACACCCTGGCCTGAGGGGGAGCCTGACTGTGTTAAGAGAACCTAGAAGGATTTTAAATGATTACCGGTACAGTAAAATTTTGTTCCTCGCATTATATTCGAGTCTTGAGTATTCGCTCATTTCCATAATAAATCTCTATCCATCGCATTATATTTGGGTCGCGCTATACTCGAGTATCTACGGTATACATGTATAATTACAATATTTACTGTAGTTAATATGGGACTACCCTCTTCTCAACATATCTATCTGGTGGTTTAATGATATACTTTTTAATACTATCCATGTTCCAGTAAAAGGAAAGTGTATTCCATTCCAAAGAAATATTTAGGCTGGCCGTCCACTGGGTCCGTATTCATGCAATGGTGCGAACATCCAAGATTGTCTGTCCTCGTCCTAGCAATCCCACAACATGCAAGAGATTCAGCCCTTTTCCACTGCCTCCTACGTCCATCGGACAACTTCAGATGATTTTTTGTGACTACATCAGACTAGCGATCTTTGCCATTTGAATGGGATTTGTCAGGTGAAAGGGGATGATCTGGTACAAGTTAGGCTAGGGTCAGACGAACGTATTTTTCGCGTCGTCCGTGAAAAAGTGCGTTCGAACGAATGGACGTATTTTTTTTTAACGGAATACGCGATAGCGGTCATACGATGCGCATTTTCGTCCGTGATTTTGTACGGATCATCAATAAAACACTTTTTGCGTCTGAATGTTATGTAGCCCGGACATTAGCAGCGTCTGAGGTCTCCTAATCACGTACACACGCCTCTAGCGGACGCAGCGCACTCTGTACATCAGTACTAGCGGTTTCACATTCTTGAAAAAATGCGTTTGTTTGCCGCTTGCGTTGCCCGGCCGAACTTTTGTGCGGCAGTACTTCGTATATTGCCCGTCATTGGATGTCATTTGCTGCTACTACGGCCGTGATAAAGTGCGGCTGCACGCGCGTTCGCACTGCGTTCGTCTGACCCCAGCCTTACATGAAAAAAAAAATGAATTGTATAGTTAATTTCCATGCTGCGGCAGGGAAATTTCACCATACAGAAGTGATTCAGTTCAACAGGCAAATCCCATACGGTTCAAAATAAAAAAATATTTCTGGTTTTATTTTCTTTTATTCAACGGTTTATTCTTTTCATCTGCAGCTAAAAGCCTTTATATTAAATTTTTTGCTTTGATTTTTCGGAATGTGCTTTTCGAATTTTTGGAATTTGAGTATTTTTAGGCGAAATTTCCAATTTTTTTCAAAAAAGGTGAGGCTTTTTTCCTTGCCGAACACACAGGTTTTTTTTTTCTTCAATGCTGTTGCATTCAGTCGTGCTGTCCTTGGTGTTGAAAGGTATTTCAGCACCAAGGACAGGGTCCCCCCCCTGCAGCCTTCAGCGAGGTGTTTTTTTTTCTCTCTCTCTGTTCGGCTGCATTCATCAGTACTCGCCTTAGTGCTGAATCTCAGTTTCAGCACCAGGGAGAGGGTTTTCCCCCCTGCTTTTTTTTTTTTATGTTTTCTTCGTTCAGTGGCCTGTCCGACAGCCAACCTGGTTCCTCCAGATAATTCCAGTGGACAACCCTGGTCGACCGACGACGTTGTCCATATGCGGACGACCAAGTCGATCATCCGACTACAGACCCGGCGGACGGCCAGCCTTAAGGGATTTTTCACTTTATCTGACACTGCCAAAATATTAAATTGTAATTAACTGGAAATAAAATAGTTGTTTTCACCATAATATTTTGTAACCAATTTATATCCAGAATTTATTCGCACCTAGTACAAGTGTGTCTTGTTTCCACAAATTAATTAGCATAGTTATTTAATAATTCATGAGTTAAACCTAAAACCTCTATGGGACGTTTCTTTCAAATGCAATGTGCAATAGATCACGTGAAACAATACATTTTACCTGTTTTACTGGTTAGTGGCTGTGATGCTGGCAAGTAAAGTTCTGCTTTACAGCCAAGTTACATTCATCAGCGACAACTCAATGTTCTGTGAACGGAGCCTATAATGTTTTCTACAGGGCACAGCAAAAACGCAAACCAATGTACTTAGAGCACTCTTACTAGTGGACTGTAAATTATTCAGGCACTATTTACCCTAGCAACCCTATAACATGGGACAGCAACTTTGACCCACCAGATGTTTGGAACTACAACAGCTATAATGCTCAGCTACTCATTAAGTTGTTAGAGCCTCATTGGAAATGCAGTTCCAAAACATTTGGAGGGTCAAGGTTGCCAACCCCTGCCTTATAAACATCAGAAAGCATTGTATCGGTCTACAGCACTGGATGGTGCATTTAGTGAAATGTTTATGGACTCCTTTCTTTGATGCAGTGATATTAGAAGCAACTATCTACACTTCTAGGCTCGAAAAAGTAGCCAAAAGACCACATGCACAAAAAATACCTAACAGCAAAAAGCACCGGGTAACAAAGTGATAAATAGAAGCAGCTAAAATCATAATTTGGGTCAGCACAAACCAACTCCCAGATGCAGAGGCAAGGTTCCCAATATTTCTGCGAGGATTCGCATTTATCAAGGTATACCTTGATAAAGGCGAATCCTCGCTGAAATGTTGGCTCATAACTTTTGTAGCCTCCTCCTAGATTCACAGCAAATTTGTCAAGTCCTGCCTAGAGTATGTGTAATACTCCCGTCCTCTCCTGCGCCAGGTGCTGTCTAGCTCCACGTCATCCTCTACAGCCCCGTTGAAACTGTCATGTTACTAGGAGGGGGCTGGACACTCACTTGAGCATCCCGCAAATCGAAAAGTTCTCACAGTGATAGTCATTGGCTCTCCAAGAATTACAAAGCTGTTCATTCCTGACCTAAAACTCAAGCGTCTGATCGCTTCAGACAGCTGAATCAAGAGAAGGAGGTGGTCATTCCATTAAACAGTCACGGTATCCAGAACAGCATTTCTCAAGGCTGTCCTCAGGCATCCGTAACAGGCCAGCTTTTAAGGGTCACCTTGAGGAATTCAGGTTGAATTCTGCAATCACTGAGCAGCAAATCATATCACCTGTGCTGTGCTTCAGATATCTGGCAAACCTGGCGTGTTAGAGCTCCCTGTGGACAATGTTGGGAGACACTGACCTAGAGAGCCCCATCAAGCACACTTTCCTTTTC
This sequence comes from Leptobrachium leishanense, assembly GCA_009667805.1. NCBI lineage: Eukaryota > Metazoa > Chordata > Amphibia > Anura > Megophryidae > Leptobrachium > Leptobrachium leishanense. The sequence continues at coordinate 105,615,527 of CM019064.1, forward strand.
CCCATGTGTTACTTGATGCTTCTAAATTAATGTGCCTGACACTTCTACCAGCTGAGAAACCAAGTATCATGGCATACAACGGTGTAGAATTTGTGGCAATAAAAGCAATGCACCATTTCTACAATGTTTTAAAGAGTCATACCTAGGAACAATTCTGGAAAAGTAGTTTATTAGTTCATTAGCCCTGAAAATAACTAGCAGTATGTAGAGGGAAAATGAGTAGTACAATCTAATACTTCTATTGTTATGTATTATATATTTATTCATTTAATAAAAATAAGCTTTAGTTATTTGTCTGTTGCAGCATAACAGTCACAGATCAGTGGGCTAGTACAAAATTCAAAACTTGCTTTTATAATCCTAATTAAGAAAAAGTCTTTATTAGAAATGTAAATATTTAGGTGTGCTAGTGCAGTTTTATAAGTTGTATACAGTAGATATGTAGATCACAAATGACAAGTATGAAAAAAAATGGCAGCAAGCCATAATGAATTTTCAGTTCTTATTCACTGTAGTTTAAAAGTAAGGTTAATATGTGAAGCCCATAGAGCAGGGTTTCCCAGATCTGTCCCCAGGACCCACTGACAGGCCAGGTTTTCAAGATATCTGAAGCACAGCACAGGTGATATGATTTGCTGCTCAGTGATTGCAGGATTCAGTCTGCATTTCCCCAAGGTGATCTGCAAAATCTGGTCTGGTTGAGGATCCTGAGGAGAGGTTTGGGAAACACTGCCATAGAGGGAAGGAAACAATCTGAAGAAATTCTGTATATTGAAACAAACCAGCCTATTTTTGAACATTAAACCACCATGCAGATATACTTTTGTTCTTTGGATGGCAAAGTATTCCAGGGGATCATCGGTAAAACAGACTAAACTAAAAACATATATATTATAGTGATAGTTAAAATAGTCTAGATACACTTTTTTATACCTCATCTAATTGACATATCTGGTTTTAAATAAAAAGTTTCTAAAAAAACATGTGTATCAGACATAGATTTAAACAAACCCACTGTCTTTCCCAGAAAATAAGTTATTTCCAACATGAATAGTTTCATTTGTATTAAAAAATGGATCTTGTTGAAGGCCCCATTCTCCCTCTTCATCATCTTCAGGCTCTGCCTCCGAGCAATTTCGTGTGTTCTCATACAAAAATACCTGCTCGTCTACGTGTGCTGGGGCCAGTCTGTTTCGTTTGGCATTAATAACATTTGCTGATGAACTAAAAAGACGCTCTGGGATGATTCTGGTGGTAGCAACACACCAGTATTTTTGAAGCACCTTAGGTAATAAAGGAAATAAAGCCAAGCGATCAGACCACCACTTGAGCGGGTCCTCATTTAAACCGAGAACCTTTTGTGATTTAAAGTTGCTCAGCTCTTCTACAATTTGGGCATGCCATTCCTCTGGATCTTCGGATGTTCCTGACTGGCAGAAGATTTCAGCCAACATATTATTGATGCTGCTGGTTGGAGGTGGTGTTGGGGAAACCATCATTTTTTTCAAAGGAGGTTCCTCGGCAAGTGAGAAAACTTTGTCGTCAGCTTTGAAATTCTCTTTTCCTCTGTCCAGAAGGCTTTTAGCTTCTTCGATTACTCGGTTTTCAACTTGTGCACGCTCAAATGGGGAGAGAAAAGGAAGCTTCTTGTACCTTGGATCTAAAAAGGTGGCCACATTTAGGAACATGTCTATTTCTGGTGTCTGCTGGTAGGTGGATGACAGAGCTTTAGCGATCAACTCTTTAGCCATGCTAATTTCTTTCAGGTCAGTCTCCTTGATGTTCAATGACGTATTTAGGAGCATGTGTAGGAGGGGTTTCACCATACTAATCCTAGGATATCTTGAAGTAGAGAGCATCTCAGCTACTTGCTTGAACGGCTGTAGTAGTTCCACAAGACCTTCAATGGTGTTCCACTCACTAGTTTCTAACATGAGATGGTGATTATTACTGTCCTCGACCAAAACACTAGCGATCATGAACTGTTGTTCCTTAAGACGCTGTAACATGGAAAGTGTGCTCCCCCACCAGGACACGCGGTCACTTACAAGCATGGATGGAAACAGGTTTTGCTGTTTTTGCTTCTCACACAACATGTACATCGCAAGGGAAGACTGCTGAAAATACTCGACAAGCTTCCTACACCTAGAAAGAAGTACAGATAGTTTTGGTAGCTGAAAAGCTTGCTGTATGCCCATGTTAAGTGTATGACCTAAACAAGGCATATCAACAGGGATATCCAATAGGGAGCATGCTTTAATAATGTCTTTGCTGTAATCTGTTGTTGCGCCAAATACCTTCGTATTAATACCCCATTCAACAAAGGTTTCATACAGGACACGGGTAATCGTCTCTGCTCTGTTCTCCTCTGGTACCTCAAAGGTTTTTAAACACCGTGAATTTATAGATAAACAGTGTGAAGACCCAGTGGAGAGGCAATGGACTGATAGGGTTATGTACGTTCGGTTCTGGTTTCCACTTTTCCAGAAATCAGTGGAAATCCCACACCAAAATATATCCATCAGTTCTTTCAGAATGGTTTCTCTGGCCGCATTGTATTTCTCAGGCAGCACCCTGGTGCATATGAACTTTCTGCTTGGTACCTCATATCGTGGGTCAGCAGTTTTCAAGAGGGATTTAAACGTGGGTTCGTCCAATATGGAAGCTGGGAACATACCTTCACAAATCATGCTGATCACAGCCGATGTGAGTTCCAGGTTTTTCCTGTTGTCCACGTTATGGCTGTTTTTTGCCACCGAGGTTTCCTGGGTAGCTTGTTGGGAAGATTCTGGCTTTAGTTTGGAAAATGTGGTGGCAAAGACTTCTCTCATATGCTCCGTGTTACTCTTGACAAATTCACAGAACTCGTCAGGATGATTTTTCTCCAGATGGTACGAAAGGTTTGATGTATTCCCAGAGTAGGCAATTTGAGCCATGCAAATACGGCAATAAATTTTCTTCCACTGTAAAATACATCCTTCTGCATTAGTGTCAAACCCAAAGTACTTCCACACCTTACTCTTTGCTCTTGGATGAGCAACTAGTTTAAGGTCAGCCTGCAAGTTTTCGCTTTTTATCTCCATTACTTCTCCAGCTGTAAAGTCTTCAGTTAACTCTTCACTCATTAATGAGTACCTGCTAAAGGCAGTAAGATAAAATTATAATGAGGTAGTGTAAGCCTGACAAAAACCCACTAGGTAGGGTTGGTCGAATTTCATAACTAAAATCGAGATTAAGGCTAACGGAAGTTTTACTTTTACAAATGTTGAGGTATCTGTATTTTTAAATTGGCGGAGCATCAGTCCAAGAATCAGCAAAGCAGAGAAGACAGGTTTGATAGGCACCTACCATACCTGTCAGATCGACTCTGGTCATGCTCGCACTGAAGCTCTGTCCCGATTCCTTGATTCTCATAAAAGTAAAATCAAGGTTGACCTTAAACTCAATTTAATTATGAAAATCAAAAACATTGCACAGCCCGACAATTTGTATTGGCCAGTGTTTTGAAAATACTCTAAAAAGAATTAAACACTCAAAATCGATGTTACGAACCTCAAAGCTAACGAGGAGGTCATATATAGTTCTAAGTGGGTCCACACCTATCACATGCTGCAAAAAAGCATCAGTCATGCTTTTTGGGAATTCTACGGAAAAGGAAGTGCAAAATTCAAAGGCAAACAAAAATGCAGTTTTCATGCAAAATGATATAATCTATTACAGAATCTAAATTTAGAATCCCACATGAAGCATAGGAGATATTACAGTACAGTAAGCAGGCGCTATGTCCAAGATGCAAGCAGAGCATGCGTTTTGGATGGTCTAAGCGGTTAAAAAAATTAAGCGTGCTCTGCTTAAAATCAACATGAGAATAGGGCCCTTTGTCTGGTTCCTAAACGAGTGCAAATTGATGATCCTAAGTTTCATATCATTCTTCCAATCCCTGAACTAAACCAGAAATATTTATTATAAAAAGTAAAGTAAATGAGTTGGCACACATTTGTATCACATAATGCAGGGTATTGGAGCACATGACCTGCAAACACTTGTGTCTGAGATCTGATTGATTTTATGCTGTTAGGTGTCTCTTTAGTCAAGTTGGATGCACTATCCACACAACATAGTATTTCTTACTTTTTGATGGCTTTTAAAGTACACCGGTCATGGGCAAAATATCTTTTGCCCATTTGACATGGCAGCTCTCCCTTTATATAGATCAGAGTTTTTCGCTGACATATCATAAAAAAAAACAGAGTTTTGCCGTATTCCAGGTGATCAGGGCATGCCACAGCAAGGAGGATGGATGTGAGCAGAGGGACGTCCTACAGGACCGCCCTCTGCTCGCTGTGTGTACTGCACTGTCTGCCTGTCTGAGTGACAGCCAGTGCAGAGTCTTAATTTTGCAGAGGCCGTCTTGTAGGAGTCCAAGTCGTCTATCGCTAACAAGAAGAAGTGTACTGGGGATTTGCTTAAGGTGGTCTAAACTCTCATGGCATTGTTGTATAGTTTATAATATGTTCATCTTGGAAATAATCTCCACTGATGTATGTTATTATAAAAGGACGAACCCGTCACGTTTATAGTAACTTTGGCACCCTGATTTTCATGTGCTAAATTGCACATAATGTTTAGTGTTTGTCAAGGCTGATGAAAGTCCATGAAAAGTACAGGTAACATCTGGCATCGTACCTGCCAAGTTCTACAACTCCCAAGTTACACATTAAACCTTCAAAGTATAATATATATACACACTACTAATGTAGAATTAAGAATTCTAAAGAAAAGAATAAAAACAATATAGTTAACAGGGTTATTCAGAGAGAGGTGAAAAGCAGGAGAATGACTGGAGAATGGAAAATTTTAGGTCAAAATAGCCGATTTGGAAAGTGAGATGAAAGGGAGAATTTTTCTGGTTTGGCTATTTTGACTTAGAATTTTCCATTCTCCAGCCATTCTCTTGCTTTTCACCTCTCTCTCTGAATAACCCAGTAAATAATAGATATAATTAAATAATGGTTTGTATCAATAAACTTATATAAAGTTTGGCAGGACTTCAGAGACATTTCAAAATTAAAAACAAATAAATATTAATACTATGTGGCGACACCTAACAAACTGCATCATCATAAAATATATCCCATGAGCTGGCAACGTATAATTACCCGAACTTCAATATCTGTATTTTTTTATTAATAGTAATCCATCTAAAATCAGTTTTCTATTTAAGATATATTATCTCCCAGAGGTTGTACTGAAAAGATGTTGTTTATATAATAAATAAGGATATTTAAGCAAATACATGATTACAAACGCAATAACTTTATTCTTTCAGAAAATTAAAACCAATTTATTAACATATCAATTATTTTTCTACTTCTTACAAAGTGAAGCAGAAATGTTGCCCAGATATGAATAACTAGCGGGACGCTCTAAACACCAGTTACAGTCATTTATACAGCGCCAGCATATTCTGTAGTGCTTTACAATGGGGGAGCACAAACAAGAGATGTACATGATAAATATGGAAAGACAACTCTGCCGATAGCACTTTAACCGAGAGCTCAGCCAGACATTCCGTGAGCTTATAACCTAAGGGACAGGGGCTAAGTGAAACAAATGTGAGCAGAGGGCAGGTGAAACTGGTGGCCAGAAAGAATATAGTAGGAATTGCATGGGAAGGAACAAAAGCTTGGGCTTAGAAAGTGTAATTAGAGAGAGAAATGGAAACAGCTGGAAAGGATACCTGAAATTCTGGGCCTGGGTGGGAGAGTGGGATAGCAGAATGGATTAATGGAGTTGAATCTGTGAACTTGTTGGTTTGATGCTGTGAGGAGGAAGAATGGCCATATAATTTAAAAGAGCCCTGAGTGATCATTATGTCCTTCAGCTGTACACCAGAGCTTTGTTCTCTCTGTCATTTTAGGTAAAGGACCCACACTTCACCAGCAAGTCTTAGTTGACATATAAGCCGCCCCAAATGGAGGAGTGATAAAACCTGAAAATGATATTAGCCTAGTGTGGCTCAAACAAAAGCGAATATGACATGGGAAAAAAAACTATGGGGGTTATTCACACAGCAGCAGAAGCTTCATTAATGGAACACTCTACTCATCCTAACCACTTTATATTTATAAAATGGTTAGGATGATTGCCCCTCCCATTTTGCCTAAATGCTGGGTGAACTGGAGGAGTTTCTGCAGTGCTATTGGACTTGCGTGCGTAAAGTTTTCCAAGCAGAGCGGAAAGCACAAATTGCACAGAAAAGTCCCAGGAATTTCTGGTTGTGGGAAACCTTAAACATAAGAGGAGGAGCTGCTCATGGCAGTGGACTAAAGGAAAGTAAAATGGGGCAATTAAAAAAAAAAGAATAATAATTAAAAAATAATTGGGCAACGGCTGTCAGCAGCTTGTGCCCAATTATTGAAGCGCAAAAAAAGGGAACTCCACTTTTCAGTAGTGTCCCTTTTAACCACTTCACTGCTGAGACGTTTCACCCCCGTGTGCTGAGCTCATTGTGACCGTTATGTGCTAATCATGGTTAAACACATTTTGAGGACATGATCTATTGTAGGATCCAGACAAATTATAAATCCTTATTTTCAGCAGACGGGGCAGATTCAAAATATGTGATTATTATTTGTATACGTCATGTCCTGTCAGAATGCTATAACAACAAATGTAAATTTCCATTCAGATGTCAATCATTTACAGCTTCTACAATAATTTTTTTTCACACTTTATCATCCAAACCTTTGTGGTTATATATTCTATGGGGCATTCTTGTTAAAAAAAAATAAAGGAACTTGTTACTGCATTTTTCTGAGAAAATACGCAATTATAACTAAAACTGGGAATAAATTATGTTTTGCTTGTATTTTGCTGCATCGTGCTTTATGAAAAATATTTATTTATTTTCTTATCTTATGAAGTATTTTACCAGGAAGAAATATGACTATGTATAAAGCACTGACCTTGCTTGCGGCGTGGGAAATGAGAAAATGGGTAATGGCAGTGGTATTACTCATATTTTTACATGACAAATGGACAATGTCATTGCTTTGGAACAAAAAAGAAATAAACATAAAATAGATATTTAATTTGTATGTTTTTTTTTACATTATACTTTACATGGTCATATTTGGTATCATTAGAAAGGCAAGACTCTGCCCTGTCCAATGACACTTTACATGAGTTCTTGGAGTATTACTGAATGAAAATACAGGGTTCCAAAGGACCCCTATTCTCCTCATAGCGGTGAAGCAGCTTGTGTGTTTAGATAGACCAATGTGTAATAACGCTGTGTGCCATCACCTCCACATTTGGTCTCAGTGTGGGAAATTAGGTGAGTTACCGCTGCGGCGTTGTTTGCTTTACAAGTAAAAGCGCATAATGCCACTCCCTTAGAACAGAGAAAAAAAATAAAAAAAAATTTGCATTTATATATAGATTTTTTTTTTACACATTATGTGGTCATATTTGGTATCGTTGGAAAGGCCAGACACTGAACTTTACAATGGCACCTCACTAGACCTTGTGTGGTGTAAAAATCAGAGATGCAGGATTCAAAAGCATTTTAGGTTTTCGATGAACCAATGCGTAATAATACATTGTGCCATCGCCTTCAAACTTGCTTGCATCGTGGGAAATGAGAAGGTGAGTTAGTGCAGCCTCATTGTACATGTTATTATTGAAAAGTGAACAATAGTGCTCCATTAGGGAAAAAGGCGCACAAATAAATGTTATTTTATTTTTACAAACAGCCTGGTCATGCATGGTACAATTGGATGATACCATGCATGACTGTGTAGATGGCATAGTTCAGGAGATACAGGGGTCTTTATCTCCATCACACGGATTTACCTACCCGGCTGGGAGGTAGGTCCCTTTCTGACGTCATCGCGCCAAATGTGTGATGACATCAGTGTGCGGGGGGGGGGGGGGGTCCTGAAGGCAGGGCTGACACCCAAGTTTTCAGTCTGCAATGAGAGGTGACAGGAGTAGTCCGAAATATCAGCCAATCACGGCTGCAGGATGAGGATGCGCTCTGCTCAGCTGAGCGTGTCCTTCGCAGCCAAAAGCAGTTAAAGGGCTACTACCACCAACAAAACGTTCTTATTTTATGTTTCTGATACCTTACATGTGCTTTGTTTTTCTCATGTTCGTAATAAATATTTTACTCTATTATTATTATTATTATTCTTTATTTATAAAGCGCCAGCATATTCCGCAGCGCTGTACAATAGGCACAGTATAGACAGGGTTACAATACATTGAACAACATTTGACAAACAGTACAGGAGGAGATGAGGGCCCTATTCCCGTAGGAACTCACAATCTCACAGTGACTCTACATGAGTCACTGGGTGCACCCACTTTGTGTTGTAATGTGCCCCCTCCACATTTTCTTTACCTCACTTGGTCTTCACTTTGTGGTTTGTACCATAGAACAAATTCTATGGGTCAGGCATTGTATTGTGTGGAATGTAATTTAAAGGACACCACCAAGGTGGGTAGATTTAAACTCCTTGTCATATCTCATTCAGCATTCTTATTTCAGGTAACCTAGAGCAGTGGTTCTTCACCCTGTCCTATAGTACCCCTATCAGGCAAGGTTTTCCAGATATCTAGAGCACAGCACAGGTGACATGATTTGCTACGCAATGAATGCAGTCTGCATTTTCCCAAGGTAATCCTTAAAACCTGGCCTGTCAGGGGTACTTGAGGACAGGGTTGACATCCATTACCCTAGAGTAAACATTCCCTTCTCCACCTCGTTATCTGGTAAATATTGTAGACTGAATAAAGAGCCACAAAGCAAAGCTTTTGGTAAATGTTGCCTCATGGGAAAAAAATAAGGAAATGGGACCTGGAGATAAAATACCTGATTTTATTTTTTCCTTTTTACATGCAATTACTTCAGACGAAGAATAACAAAAAAACAGCAGCAGAGTTTTATAATGTGGTTTTATTTGTAATGTACTAGAAGTAATCTAGTTACAGCTTATGTAACTGGTAGTGTCCCTTTAATAATGTTTCACTTGCAGATGTTTGAACTTCCCGCTCTCAAAACACTGACAATAGTTGTCACTGCAACACAGGTAAACTATGGCAGCTAGTGAATAATCCCCTATGTTTCCCCAGACTGTTGACAAACACACAAAAACATTCAAAACATGCAAGCAATAAAATAAATAAAAACAGGCCACATTGCCAACTCTAAAATGTCACACATTGTCAGCAAAGAACCCCAAAGGCTCTTTGCCTCCCATGTGTCCTTGAAGGGGCTGTGCTTCCCACTCCCTTTTTGGATGTGGGTTAATGTGGCCTGTCTTGCTTGCCGGATCGTGGATGTGGAGACTCCCAGCCACCTGGCTGGTTTCCCATCTTCCCCCCTAATTGCGTATTATGCCCCTTGTTTTTCCTTTCCCTCTTCCCCTTTCCCCACTGAGACTTTGAGTTGCAGGTGGAGTCTCAAAATACACTCCCCGTCCGCTTTTATTTTTTGGGTGGTGGGGAAATGAGTTGACCCAGGTGCGCCATTGGAGTGGTTACCTAGGCTCTATCCACTCCCCTTGGCCCTGGATTTCCCATCCACGTGACCCCTTCCATGGCCTCTGATATCCAGTTCGGACCTCAGTGTGCTGGAAATGTCACACAAAAAAGGGCAGTTCTTCACCCGCCCCCTTTTTTTTGTCACACCCCCTCCACTCTCTGGGACCAATCCCATGTTTTATTGGTTTCCCCTCTCAGACAGCTTGTTCGATTGGCTATTGACCATGCACTGTGTTTGTGTGGTGCTACAGTCAGGTCCAGAAATATTGGGACAACAACACAATTCTAACATCTTTGGCTCTATACACCACCACAATGGAGTTGGAATGAAACAAACACAATGTGCTTTAAGTGCAGACTGTCAGCTTTAATTTGAGGGTATGTACATCCAAGTCAGGTGAACGGTGTAGGACTTACAGTAGTTTGCAGATGTGCCTCCCACTTGTTAAGGGACCAAAGGTAATGGGACAATTGGCTTTTCAGCTGTTCCATGGCCAGGTGTGTGATATTCCCTCATTACCCCAATTACAATATGCAGATAAAAGTTCATTTCAAGTGTGCTATTTGCATTTGGAATCTGTTGCTGTCAACTCTCAAGATGAGATCCAAAGAGCTGCCACTATCAGTGAAGCAAGCCATCATTAGGCTGAACAAAAACAAACCCATCAGAGAGATAGCAAGAACATTAGGTGTGGCCAAAACAAACTGTTTGGAACATTCTCAAAAAGAAGGAACGCACCGGTGAGCTCAGCAACACCAAAAGACCCGGTAGACCACGGAAAACAACTGTGGTTGATGACCGAAGAATTCTTTCCCTGGTGAAGAAAACACCCTTCACAACAGTTGGCCAGATCAGGAACACTCTCCAGGAGGTAGGTGTATGTGTGTCAAAGTCAACAATCAAGAGAAGACTTCACCAGAGTGAATACAGAGGGTTCACCACAAGTAAACCATTGGTGAGCCTCAAAAACAGGAAGGCCAGATTAGAGTTTGCCAAACAACACCAAACAAAGCCTTCACAGTTCTGGAACAAGATCCTATGGAAAGATGAGACCAAGATCAACTTGTACCAGCGTGATGGGAAGAGACAAGTATGGAGAAGGAAAGGAACTGCTCATGATTCTAAGCATACCACCTCATCAGTGAAGCATGGTGGTGGTAGTGTCATGGCGTGGGCATGTATGGCTGCCAATGGAACTGGTTCTCTTGTATTTATTGATGATGTGACTGCTGACAAAAGCAGCAGGATGAATTCTGAAGTGTTTTGGGCAATATTATCTGCTCACATTCAGCCAAATGCTGCAGAACTCATTGGATGGCGCTTCACAGTGCAGATGGACAATGACCCAAAGCATGCTGCAAAAGCAACCAAAGAGTTTTTGAAGGGACAGAAGTGGAATGTTATGCAATGGTCAAGTCAATCACCTGACCTGAATCCCATTGAGCATGCATTTCACTTGCTGAAGACAAAACTGAAGGAAAAATGCCCCAAGAACAAGCAGGAAATGAAGACAGTTGCAGTAGAGGCCTGGCAGAGCATCATCAAGGATGAAACCCAACGTCTGGTAATGTCTATGCGTTCCAGACTTCAGGCTGTGATTGACTGCAAAGGATTTGCAACCAAGTATTAAGAAGGGAAAGTTTGATTTATGATTATTATTCTGTCCCATTACTTTTGGTCCCTTAACAAGTGGGAGGCACATCTGCAAACTGCTGTAAGTCCTACACCGTTCACCTGAGTTAGATGTACATACCCTCAAATTAAAGCTGACAGTCTGCAGTTAAAGCACATTGTGTTTGTTTCATTCCAACTCCATTGTGGTGGTGTATAGAGCCAAAGATGTTAGAATTGTGTCGATGTCCCAATATTTCTGGACCTGACTGTATTTATCTCCTTGTTGTCCGATCCCTAGCTGTGCCTTCTTTTTCTGTGCTTTTATTGCCTGTTGTTTACTGCTGTTTCTTACATGTGATAATCTATTACTATTTTGACAATGTCTGTGAAACTTCAAAAATAAAGAATTTAAAAAAAAAATTACTAATAAAATAGACACATATTGCTGTTCAGGAAAGGAAGACACAGACGTCATACAGATGTCTCAAAGATTTACAGATGCATCTTGCATAACCATACTAAATTAGTAAGTAGGATCTGACGCACGGCTTTGGAGAAGGAGAACATAACTCAATCTTTGAAATCTGTTCAAGTCGACATAAAAGCTGGACTTGAATTATTTAAAACCACATCCATCCTCCCCAAGGTCAGACAACTGTTGCGCTGATGAAATATCCTTTAAGTATCATGGGGTCGATTTTAACTAGGGTTGCACCGATACCGATACTAGTATCGGTATCGGGGCCGATACTGGGTACTGCAGGAGTACTTGGTACTCGTGCAGTACCCCCGATATTTTTTCCGATACCGGAAGCCGACATTGAGCCGGCTTCCGGTATCCGAGGGGCTGCGGCGGCTGTCCGAATGCTCTATCGGCATTCGGACAGCCGGCCCCGCACTCTCCGCAATACTTACCTTCCTGGGCGCCGCCGGGGAATGTCTCCGCGCGCCCGCTCGTTGGAAGGACCCCAGCCGCGACCACGTGATCCCGGCTGGGGTCCTTCCAACGTGCGCGCGCGCGCCGAGACATTCCCCGGCGGCGCCCAGGAAGGTAAGTATTAAACACACTGAGCAGCTGCAGGGCCTGTCTGAATGCTGATAGAGCATTCAGACAGGCCCTGCAGCTGCTCTCCGCGACGATACTTACCTTCCTGGGCGCCGCCGGGGAATGTCTCCGCGCGCAGCGCTCGTTGGAAGGACCCCAGCCGGATCACGTGGTCACGGCTGGGGTCCTTCCAACGAGCGGGCGCGCGGAGACATTCTCGGCGGCGCCCAGGAAGGTAAGTATAGTGGGGGGGGGGGGGCGGTCCATGAGCTGGAGGCAATATCCATGAGGGGGCATATCCATGAGGGGGCATATCCATGAGGAGGCAATATCCATGATGGGGCATATCCATGAGCTGGAGGCAATATCCATGAGGGGGCATATCCATGAGCTGGAGGCAATATCCATGAGGGGGCATATCCATGAGCTGGAGGCAATATCCATGATGGGGCATATCCATGATGGGGCATATCCATGAGCTGGAGGCAATATCCATGATGGGGCATATCCATGATGGGGCATATCCATGATGGGGCATATCCATGAGCTGGAGGCAATATCCATGTGGGGGCATATCCATGTGGGGGCATATCCATGATGGGGCATATCCATGAGCTGGAGGCAATATCCATGTGGGGGCATATCCATGAGCTGGAGGCAATATCCATGTGGGGGCATATCCATGTGGGGGCATATCCATGATGGGGCATATCCATGAGCTGGAGGCAATATCCATGTGGGGGCATATCCATGAGCTGGAGGCAATATCCATGTGGGGGCATATCCATGTGGGGGCATATCCATGTGGGGGCATATCCATGTGGGGGCATATCCATGAGCTGGAGGCAATATCCATGTGGGGGCATATCCATGAGCTGGAGGCAATATCCATGTGGGGGCATATCCATGAGCTGGAGGCATATCCATGATGGGGCATATCCATGAGCTGGAGGCATATCCATGATGGGGCATATCCATGAGCTGGAGGCAATATCCATGTGGGGGCATATCCATGAGCTGGAGGCAATATCCATGATGGGGCATATCCATGTGGGGGCATATCCATGATGGGGCATATCCATGAGCTGGAGGCAATATCCATGAGGGGGCATATCCATGTGGGGGCATATCCATGTGGGGGCATATCCATGAGCTGGAGGCAATATCCATGATGGGGCATATCCATGAGCTGGAGGCAATATCCATGAGGGGGCATATCCATGAGCTGGAGGCAATATCCATGAGGGGGCATATCCATGTGGGGGCATATGCATGAGCTGGAGGCAATATCCATGTGGGGGCATATCCATGAGCTGGGGGGGGCATACTCATGTGTGAGCTGTGGGGGCATAATAACCCATGTGTGTGCTGGGGCATTATCCATGTGCTGGGGCAAATCCATGAGTGAGCTGGGGCAAATCCATGAGCTGGGGCAGTATGAATATATATATATATATCGGGGGGATATACATGTGAGCGGGGGGCATTTTTATATGGTCTGTTCTTATTGGAAAGCGGTCACATGACATTAAATAAAAGTATCGGTACTTGGTATCGGTGAGTACTTTTAAAAAGTATCGGTACTCGTACTCGGTCTTAAAAAAGTGGTATCGGTGCATCCCTAATTTTAACATCAGGAGTCAGCTAAACGCATGCGCGCAAAAGGCTCGGTGGGAAACACCACGTAACGGTACGCGCTAATTGCCGATCGCTCACAGAAAGAAACCTGGGGTATTCATTCGACAAAGGTTGGTGGATCATATATAAACAACCAAGGGAATTTACCCCTTGGTCGTATGTGTATGGAAAGACGGAGGGGTCAAAAGTCTACTCTGCGCCCTCCTTCCAGCACTTTCTGGGAGGTCTCGCAATCAGCGCTTCAGGGCAGCGCAAGCCAAGCAGTCTACTCGTGACACGGAAAACTCAACGTCCGACTGAACTATAACTTAGAGCAGTGCCGCGTGCTATTTTGCAGGCTTTTGCTTTTATGAAGACAGTGATCCGTGAGGTAAATTCAGGGTCCACTAGAAGAATAACGCTGGGCAGATCCACGCAGCGTCTCCCTCCCTAAAGAAGTTATAACTTTGTTGTTACCATGGTCTAAATGGCATATTTCCTGTAAATAAATAAGTTTGAATTAAAGAGTGTTACATTTTATCAAATTAATCATTTTGCCTGCCCTAAATAAAAAGAATTGCTGAGATTGTGGCTATTAAAGGCAGCGTGAGGAGCCTGGGTGTTCAAAGCCAGGTGAACCTTGCGTTGCGGTTATTGATAAGACTGATCTGCAATTTTTCAACCTTTTTCTGTTGCTTTCAAATGAATAAGTGTATCTGAATGGATTTTTTGTGCAGATTCCGCAAATGACCTTCAAAATTCCATATCACGTCAGGTTTTTTCACAAATGATGGAAATGTGAAAATTTTAAAAAACTTTATTTTTAATGACATTGCTATATGGCAACGTTTGTAACATGTGAAAATGTTCTCTGGAGGGGCAGAATAGTGTTTCTCAACTCGTATCCTCAGGACCCACTAACAGGCCTGGTTGGTGGATATATCCGCAGCACAGCACAGGTGATCCAATTAGCTGCTCAGTGATTGCAGCATTCAGTCTGCATTTCCCCAAAGTGATCTGCAAAATCTGGCCTGTAGTGGGTCCCGAGGACTGGAGTTGAGAAACCCTGGTTTAAGGAGTAGATAAACATAAATACATACTCAAAAGCAAACACACCTAATATTCGCCACTGGGCTCCCCTTCAAACTTCCTCTTTTTGGATGGTCTTCGGTGTGCGTCCGTACAGTCTCTGGTCAACATCCAACAATAGTCGGCCATCATATGTACAGTCCACTTTCCTTGGTATCTCTTTTCCATCACTTTAATATCCTGATGGAAGCGCTCGCCATTTCTTCCGAAAAATCCCCAAGATTGTTAGGAAAGTAATTTAGATGAGCATGAAGAAAGTGAACTTTGACGCTCATGTTGCAACCAAGCAGTTCATAGGATTCCAGCACATCCTCGACTAAAGTGGTGTAATTTGAAGCCTTTGTGTTCCCCAAAAAGTTGTGTACCACATTTCTGAAAGCAGTCCATGCTCGCAATTCGCACTCACTCATGGTTTCCTCAAATATGTTGTCTGCCATTAATTTTCGTATTTGAGGGCCTATTTAAATGCCAGCTTTCATTTTTTCAGACGTGATTGATGGAAACTTACCACCAAGATACTGAAAGCATTTACTGTCCCTGCTTAAAGCTGTCACGAATTGCTTCATTAAGCCAAGTTTGATGTGTAAAGGTGGCAACACTATTTTCGAGGGATCAACCAGTGGAAGTGAAACAATGTTTTTTTCGCCAGGTGTGAATGTACTTCTGACTGGCCACTGCTGCCGAACCCAATATTCCGTCCTTGCTCTGGAGTCCCATTCACACAAAAAGCAAGGAAATTTGGTGTAGCCTGCTTGTCGGTCGAGCAATATTCCAATCACCTTGAAATCCCCGCACAAAGACCATTCATGAAACTTTTTTTTTTAAATTTCACATTTCCGTCATCTGTGAAAAAACTTGACGTGATACGGAATTTTTAAGGTCATTTTCGGAATCTGCGGAAGAAATCCCTTCAGATACACCTATTCATTTCAAAACAACAAAACCTTGCATATTGGTGTAATCATTTGTTGAAATAAGATATAATAATACTACATGCACTGTTTTATTATATGCCATAATAAAGACCACGGCTTTACTTCAAACAGATTGTCTGTCTATGTATTTTATTTAGGATTTCCGGGGTTTTCTTTCCATAACACATCCGGGGATGTCACTACATAGGGATCCTTCACGGTAATTCTCCATACTTTCCACCATGGTTCCTGTCCTACTTATTTAACGTTGATTTCTCCATATTTTTGAAGTTGCCTAGCTTTGGTTTTTATGGGAGGTCGATGTTGTTGGGGATTTAAAATCACTGAAGGACATTCACTGGTGAAGCATCTGTGATTGGAGAAAGCGGCACTTTACCCTTTTTACAGACGAATAGTGGTTCTGCCTTCATCAGCGTTGTTTGCTAGAACTTCGCCCGTCAGTGCTGGATTTTAGTTTGATGGATCGCTGTAGATCTCCATAGTTACAAGAGTGAATCCCAGCTTTTTATGATTTAGGCCGGGGTCAGATGAGCGTGCACCCGTACTGACGTGACTCCCGGGACCCCCGCAGCATTGACGCTTCGACAGGGCCCGCCACACACCGTAACACTCACACGAATTGTGCAGCCTCCCTGTCAAAACGCTTTGACACGTGTTCAACGCGGCTGCAAAGCCCGCCGATCCATAGGATTGAGCCTTGCAGCGACTGCGCTCAGCGGGGTGGCGCTCATGGACATCATAGTGGAAGGAACATCCACTCTCACGAACGTCCCTTCCGCTCTGAAAACCGCACATCTGACCCTGACCTTACCACCAGGATAATTCATGCAGGACCACCTGAGCACAGGGACTACTTATACTTCTTTATGTGGGTGTAAACCAGTGTTTCCAAACCCTGGCCCTCAGGTATCTCTAACAGGTCAGGTTTTGCAGATCACCTTGGGGAAATGCAGACTGAATTCTGCAATCACTGAGCAGCAAATCATATCTCCTGTGCTGTGCTTCAGATATCTGGCAAACCTGACCTGGTAGAGGGTCCTTAAGACCAGGGTTGGGAACCACCAGTGTAAATGACTGAACCCCCCACAGTGACACATATTTGGCACCAAAGAGGAATATGGTGATATCTCTGATTAGGCAATGCACTCTTGGACTAATGTGCACAATGCGTGCTGTATTCATTTATTCATAGTGCAGGGTGGAGGTATTCCGCTGGCCCTCCAGCATTTGCCCTCTGAGCTCTTCGCCCTCTCAGTGGGAGACATGCACACAGGGCTCACTCTGAGCTTGGCTCTGCGGTTAAACCAGATCTAGATTCTAGACCTTAACGGTGAGGTGCAAGAGGGTAGCAGAGTGTGCTTCAGGGCGGCAGCGCGCACACAGCCCCGGGGGTGGGGGGGGGCAGAGAGCGGCTAGCAGTGCCTGCTACAGGGCGGCAGCGCGCACACAGCCCGGGGGGGGGCAGAGAGCGGCTAGCAGTGCCTGCTACAGGGCGGGAGCGCGCACACAGCCCCGGGGGTGGGGGGACAGAGAGCGGCTAGCAGTGCCTGCTACAGGGCGGAGCGCGCACACAGCCCCGGGGGTGGGGGGACAGAGAGCGGCTAGCAGTGCCTGCTACAGGGCGGGAGCGCGCACGCAGCCCCGGGGGGGTGGGGGCAGAGAGCGGCTAGCAGTGCCTGCTACAGGGCGGGAGCGCGCACGCAGCCCCGGGGGGGGGCAGAGAGCGGCTAGCAGTGCCTGCTACAGGGCGGGAGCGCGCACACAGCCCCGGGGGTGGGGGGACAGAGAGCGGCTAGCAGTGCCTGCTACAGGGCGGGAGCGCGCACACAGCCCCGGGGGTGGGGGGACAGAGAGCGGCTAGCAGTGCCTGCTACAGGGCGGGAGCGCGCACGCAGCCCCGGGGGGGTGGGGGCAGAGAGCGGCTAGCAGTGCCTGCTACAGGGCGGGAGCGCGCACGCAGCCCCGGGGGGGGGGCAGAGAGCGGCTAGCAGTGCCTGCTACAGGGCGGGAGCGCGCACGCAGCCCCGGGGGGTGGGGGCAGAGAGCGGCTAGCAGTGCCTGCTACAGGGCGGGAGCGCGCACGCAGCACAGGGGGCAGAGCCAATGAGGAGGCAGCAGCGAAGGGGGGGTGATGGGGGATTTATATGGCGCAGGGCAGCGGGCGCACGCAGAGCTAGCCGGGATATGGCGGGTGCGCGCATACCAGCGGACTCGTTATAATAACGCGTCCGGGATGGAGCAGGAGTCTGGCAGAGCGCGCTGTCCTCATTCCCCCCCCCCCCGGTGACTTCGAGGCGGCTGTTCTGCCCTTCGCGCCGGCAGGCCCCCGATCCCATGTTCCCCAGTCCGTGTATCGCCGTTACCCGGGCGGGCGGGTCGCTTCTTACCGATGTATCGCGATGACAGGCCGGAGCCTCGATATGTCGGCTGTAGCGGAGGGGCTGTATCCGCTTCCACTGACTGGGCGCCGCAATTATCGCGATGCGACAGGCTCCAGCTGTCCCGATCAGGGAGGCGCCTGGGAAGCGACATGCGCGATAGCAATGGGTTCTGGTTACAGAGAGAGGGGGGCGAGCCCCTCCAGCCTGAGCACAGCGGCCTCTCACCCGCCCGCTCACCCGGCGCGTCGCCCCGGAGACTGACCTGGTAGTGTGAAGGCTCGGCGGAGCAGCTGCTCCAGCGCCACTCTCATCCCCATGTAGTACACCCTCAGCAGCGGCAGCAGCAGCCTCCTCAGCGGATTCATGGTGCGGGACCCGAGCAGGCCGGTCACGCCTAGAGGAGACACCCCGTTACTGCAGCTCGGCGGGCAGGGCCTCATATCCTGACACGGGCCGACACAGCCAGTCAGGAGGAGGCGGCAGCCTGTGTGCCCGCTACCGCCAGGCTCCACCAGCATGTAGCGTCACCCTCTCACTGGGCGGCCTAGAGCTCAGCCCCGGCAGCACCGCGTATGAGGAGCAGGCAGGAGCATTGTTCTGTTCCTCCCCTCGGGTTACCTCTTGGCCTGTCAGGGCAGAGAGAGACCCTATTCCCAGGCTGGAGGTCACACATAACGCCTCGGAGGGATCCAGCCAGCTCCATATTAATGAAATGAGGCCAAACTGTATATTGGCGCCGAAGCAGAATAAGTTCGTACATGTCAGACAGTAAGGGGTTATTCCGAGAGAAGCGACATGTCGCCGACACTCCGGTGCGCTCTCGTTCCCTGCACTTCGGGGAATCGAAGCTCCCCCATGCTGCAGTGTATTCAGCATTCACCGCACGGTCCCCGGAGTGCAGGAAAAAGCCGCCAATCACAGCGCAGACCAGCCGCGGGAAAAAGACGACAAGCTGACGAACGGGGGTAAAACAACAGTTCGCTTGAAAAGTCAAAATTAAAACCCTGTTTGCAAAAAAAAAAATACAGAACGAAAATGTCTGGAATTTACATATAAGATCCAATGAAGGATAATAAAAAGGTCTGTTACAGAAAAAACGCTTTAACCCCTTAGTGACCGGGCTGTTTTACAAAAGTCTGTGCGCAAATGCCCGCTGCTGTTTTTACGTTTCTGCGCTGTTTGTGCTTAAGTCAAACATTCATCTTACTCGTTTATGGAACGCTCACATATTATATACAGTTTTTCCCGCCATTAAATGGACTTTATAAAAATACCATTTGTTTCCATCATACCATAATAATTTACTATAAAAAGAAAAAATGAAACCTGATGGAAAAAACACGTTTTTGAAATTCAATCCCCAAAATCTACAACCGCCAAAAAAGACCCCGGTTTAACAGTTTTGAAATTTTGTCCTGAGATTAGAAATACCCAATTTTTTCATGTTTTTGCTTTTTAACGCCTTCACTGCTGAGCTGTTTCACCTCTGCGCTGAGCTCATTCTGACTGTTTTATGCTCATCGTTTTTAGATGCCAGCTTAAGTCCTATTTAATTAAACCCCCCAGACAAAAAAAAACAATTTGTTCATTTATTTTTACAACAAACCTGTCCATGTTTGGTTCCATTGGAAAGACCATGATCAGACCTCTCCAATGATATAAAATATGACTCTAGCTTCCACGGAGCGGGAGATCGGGGATCCTTTGGATCTCCGATCTCCTCTTGGCAGCTAGGAGGTTAACTGGACCACTGACGTCCTCACACATATGGTGAGGATGTCAGTGGGTTGGCGGGTGACCCAGAGGCTTGGCTGAGATCCAAGATGTCAGCTACCTCCGGGTTTGAATCGCAATTTGGTGCCGAATCGTGATCTGGCAATGAATCGGTTAAAGAGACACACCACTGAAAAGGGGAGACTCCCCTTTCCAATGGTGCTATTTTTTTTTTTCTATCTTAAATGGTTGAGGAAATAGAGGGCTCCAAAGGAGCTCCCCCTTCCTGATTTTTACTGTGGGTGCCTGGAGATGACGTCATCATGCCGGCCGGACCCCCTAAAAAGGCGGGGCAAGCTTCCAGCCTGCCAGACACACTGCGGGAGCCCGGCGAGGGAGGTAAGTACCGGGAGGGAGGTTAGGAGACCTTGACGTACTACGTATGTTCGCGGGTCTAAGGGAGACTTCCCGAACAGACGTACGGTATGCCAGCGGTCGGGAAGGGGTTAAAAAGAAACAAAAAAAAATCCTTAAAAATGCCTAAAATATCCTAAAAATCAGTAAATAAAGAGACTTTTTACTGCAGATTAAAATAATAAATGGTTTATTAGACATTCAATAAAAACGGGAATATTTTTAACATTGATGCCTATTGGATTATCCTGAATAAAGTTGCCGAATGAAACCACCAAACAGCATGGCATTTCGGCAACTTTTCACTGCTGTTCGGTGTTCTTTGAATAGATTAACCATTGCTTCTCTGTGGGGATTTCACTGCCGTAGCACAGGCATTGTACTTCCTGGCAATTCGTCAAAATTTGGCAAACTGCCTGCTCTCTGAATAGCCTAATGGCCCTGAAATGTCAAGGTACGAGCAAATTCCCTGTTCAGTGACATTTAGGGGCCAGATCGTCTTTCTCTGAATAACCCCTAGTGTCAGTATAGAGGTTGCGGTTTACAATATTTAGACCAGTTGAAATGGGTTACACATAATTTTCACCATTTTAAATACAGTTTTACCTGAAATGTATTATTTTAATAAAGAACAATTGGATATTTCTACAATAAATCTTAAGAATAAATACATTTCTCTTAAACTGGGACCAACCTTCCATTCATTTCAGTGGGAAAATCTGAATAAGCAACCAATGATTTCTCAGAAAATTCGCTTGATTTGGATGAGCGAAGTTGATTTTCATAGCTTTTCATTGAAAAGCTCAGGGGATGGGACAAATTTGGTGCCTTTTATCTTAACCCCTTTACTGCTGAGCCATTTCACCTGTATGCTGAGTTCATTTTTTCCTCATTGTGCTTATGTTTAATCCCTTAAGGACGGAGGCAATTTTACAAGTTCGGAACACTTCTAAAAGTAGAATTTCAGCTATTCGCCTGTTCATCCATAATTTACTTCTTTCATATTAAGTGCACCCACCCCTATTACAGTTGCAAGAAAAAGTATGTGAACCCTTTGGGATTACGTGGAGTTTTGCATAAATTGGTCATAAAATGTGCTCTGATCTTCATCTAAGTCACAACAATTTGAAAAACACAGTCTGCTTAAAATAATACAACACAAACATATGTTTTCATGTTTTTATTGAACAGAACATGTAAACATTCACAGTTCAGGGTGGAAAAAGTATGTGAACCCCTAGCCTAATGACTTCTCCAAGAGCTAATTGGAGCCAGGAGTGAGCCAACCCTGAGTCCAATCAGTGTGATATTATTGGATCTGTTGCTGAAAGCTGTCCTGCCCTTTAAAAACACACACCAGTTTTGAGTTTACTGGTTTCAAGAAGCACTGCCTGATGTGAACCCTGCCTCGCAGAAAAGCGCTCTCAGAAGACATACGATCAAGAATTGTTGACTTGCATGAGGCTGGAAAGGGTTACAAAAGTATCTCCAAAAGCCTTGTTGTTCATGTGTCCACGGTAAGACAGACTGTCTACAAATGGAGAAAGTTCAGCACTGTTGCTATTCTCCCTATGCATGGTCGTCTTGTAAAGACTGCAAGAGCACAGCGCAGAATGCTTAATGAGGTAAAGAAGAATCCTAGAGTGTCAGCTAAAGACTTACAGAAATCTCTGGCACATGCTAACATTTTTGTTGACACATCTACAATAAGGAAAACATTAAACAAGAATGGAGTACATGGGAGGACACCACGGAGGAAGCCATTGCTGTCTAAAAAGAATATTGCAGCACGTTTGAAGTTTGCAAAAGAGCACCTGGATGTTCCGCAGCACTACTGGCAAAATATTCTGTGGACAGATGACTCCAAATTTGAGTTGTTTGGAAAAAACACAACACTATGTGTGGAAAAAAAAAGGCACAGCACACCAACATCAAAACCTCATCCCCACTGTAAAGCATGGCGGAGGGAGCATCATGGTTTGGGGCTGCTTTGCTGCCTCAGGGCCTGGACGGATTGTTGTCATTGCTGGAAAAATGAATTCCAGAGTTTATCAAGACATTTTGCAGGAAAACGTAAGACAATCTGTCTGCCAACTGAAGCTCCGCAGAGGATGGGTGATGCAACAGGACAATGACCCAAAGCATACAAGTAATTCAACAAAAGAATGGCTTCAACAAAACAAAATACGCCTTGTGGAGTGGCCCAGTCAGAGTCCTGACCTCAACCCAATTGAAATGCTGTGGCATGACCTTAAGAGAGCGATTTACACCAGACATCCCAAGAATATTGCTACACTGAAACAGTTTTGTGAAGAGGAGTGGTCCAAAATTACTCCAGATCGTTGTGCAGGTCTGATCTGCAACTACAGGAAACGTTTAGTTGAGGTTATTGCTGCCAAAGGAAGGTCAACCAGTTAAGTCCAAAGGTTCACATACTTTTTCCACCCTGCACTGTGAATGTTTACATGTTCTGTTCAATAAAAACATATAATGTTTGTGTTATATTATTTTAAGCAGACTGTTTTTCAAATTGTTGTGACTTCGATGAAGATCAGAGCACATTTTATGACCAATTTATGCAAAACTCCATGTAATCCCAAAGGGTTCACATACTTTGTCTTGCAACTGTATATATAATTTTGTTCAGGAGAAATAGGGCTTTCATTTTCCATCAAAGATTTATATATAAAATCTATTTTAATATGAAAAAAGCTATGAGAAAATAGGAAATTTTGCTATTTTCAAAGTTCAGTATAGTATTTTAAGTGTGAATAACCTAGTAGGCTTGGCTTTTACTGTAATAAAATACATATATTTGTGGTCGGCAATGTCTTACCAGTTCAGTGGTACCCCCCCATGTAAAAAAGAAAAAGTATAATTTTTTTTATAAAAAAATTACCCTAAAAAAAGTCAGCTTTATGAGAGTCCTCTGATCACACAAAGATCACTGACAGTACAGCACTGATATTGTGAAAAGTGATCAAGTAGGAGCAAAAGGGGTTAAGACATTTAAAAAAATGCTGCTGCTGACATAAATGGTAATTATTTTTTTTAAAAAAAATATATATATATAAAGTGAAAATATAGAATGCCCTAGTCAGGCTAATCTTGGATTGTGCAGCACCCTTGTAATTTTTTATTTCTAAAATTACGACGACTCTGCTTCACCTCAGATCGAAGTAAGGAGAGACAGAGACAATGTCTCAACCTATGTTATAAGCATTGGGTGAGATATTGTGACAGTCACCGCTGTCACGTGACCCAGATCACTGTGATTAGCTGCCAGGGGACTGCCTGCGTTGCAAGCAACCCCCTCCCCAGCTGCAATCTACATCCAGGGAAGGAAGGCGGGCCGAAGGATGATCAAACGCCACGGGACGTGCAATGCCTCCCCACAACGTTAAAGTCCGTTTGCTGCAGGACGGCATAGCACAATGGGTTAAACACGATTTGAAGTCATGTTTTATTATACGACCCAGACAAATTATATATCCCTTTTATATTCAGAATATATCATTATGATATGTATATGTCATGTACTGTCGGAATGCTATAATAAAAAATTTCCATTCAAATGTCAATCATCTACAGCGTGTAAAATAGTTTTTTCACGTTTTATCATGCGAGCCCTTGCGGTTATATATTCTATGGGGTTCGTTTGTTCGAAAAATTAAAAATGTGAACCCGTTACTGTATTTTTCTGAGAAAATACGGGTTTTTAGCTAAAATTAAAAAACAAAATTTTTCATTTGTGCAGTATCATTGTTCACATTATAATTGAAAAGTGAACAATAGTGCTGCATTAATAAATACATTTTTTTTCTTCTTTCCAATGATGCCAAACATGACCCTCAAGCTGTCACCTATAGGGGGGTCCTTTGGACCCATGTATCTCCCAATCGCCACCATAGGGATTTCCATAGGAAATCCCTGGGCAGCTAGGGCTAATTCCCTAACTGACATAATCGTGCCCGTCGCAATGACATCCGTGCGCCAGAAGGTGTATGTAAAGGGATGGACTGATTTCACTTTGTGGTTTTTTTTCTCTTCCAATTGAGCATTACATATAACACTGCTGGTAACAGAAAACTAATGCCATTGATCACAAAGTTGCTCAATGAATACAGGTTATGCTTAGGTTTTATTTTCCTCCTTTTGAAGTTCAGCAAACAATTGACTGCTTTGATATTGATGATATACACGCAATAGCCACTTTATTAGGTACATCTGTTCCATTGCTTGTTATCACAAATTGCTAATCAGCAAATTACATGACAGCAACTCATTGTATTCAGGTATCTAGACGTGGTGAAGGTGACTTTCTGAAGTTCAAACCGAGCATCAGAATGGAGAAGAAAAGGGATTTAATTGACTTTGAACGTGGCATGGTTGTTGGTGCCAGATGGGCTGGTCTGAGTATTTAAAAAACTGCTGATCTGGTGGGATTTTCACACACAACCATCTCTAGGGTTTAAAGAGAATGGTCCGAAAAAGAGTAAATAGCCAGTGAGCAGCAGTTATGCAGGCGGAAATGCCTTGTTGATGTCAGATCAGAGGAGAATGGGCAGACTGGTTCGAGATGATAGAAAGGCAACAGAAACTCAAATAACCACACGTTACAACGAAGATATGCAGAATACTATCTCTGAGCTCACAACACGTCCAACCTTGAAGCAGATGGGCTATAGCAGCAGAAGACCACACCGGGTGATACTCCTGTCAGCTAAGAACAGGAGACTGAGGCTACAATTCGCACAGGCTCATCAAGATTGGACAATAGAAGATTGGAAAATTGTTGCCTGGTCTGGTGAGTCTAGATTTCAGCTGCGACATTCAGATGGTAGGGTCAGAATTTGGAGTAAACAACATGAATGTCCTAAACAAAAGATAAATCCAGCTAAAGTATCCATGTAATTGGGCAGACTAGATGGGCCGAAAGGTTCTTATCTGCCAACATTTTTCTATGAATGCATGGATCCTTCCTGCCTTGCATCAACGGTTTAGGCTGGTGGTGGTGTGGGGGATATTTTCTTGGCACACTTTGGGCCCTTTAGTAATAATTGAGTATTTTTTAAATGCCACGGCCTACCTGAGTATTGCTGCTGACCATGTTCATCCATTTATGACCATAGTTTACCCATCTTCTGATGGATACTTCCAGCATGATAATGCACCATGTCACGAAGGTCAAACCATCTCAAACTGGTTTCTTGAACATGTCAACGCGTTCACTGTACTCCAGTGGCCTCCACAGTCACCAGATCTCAAACCAATAGAGCACCTTTTGGAATGTGGTGGCAGGGGAGATTTTTGCATTATGGATGTGCAGCCGAGAAATCTGCAGCAGCTGTGTGATGCTATCATGTCAATATGGAGCAAAATCCCTGAGGAATGTTTCCAGCACCTTGTTGAATCTATGTCATGAAGAATTAAGCCAGTTTTGAAGGTAAAAGGGGGTCCAACCCGGTACTAGCAAGGTGTACCTAATAAAGTGGCTGGTGAGTGTATATTGCTTGAGATTTTAGTCCTCTGTTACCTTGTTGATTTCACTCAGTTATATGCCTATACGTATAATAAACTTGATTAATTCATGTATCCTGTTTCATTATATGATTTTCATATCCCTTATTGCTAAATTGCTTTATACCTGCAGTCTGCTACATTTTATCGCATTATTGCTTTGGGATCACTTTTTCCCTTGTCTTTATTTTATGCATCTTATTATTGTCTTAATCCTGCCAGTGCAGCTTTACTGTTATCTTTTTGTTCCTCAATGCTGTTCATGAGTGATGGTATTGCACAGCAACATTGGCTGCTTCTCATCTCTCACAAATGTGTGAGAAGATTTGCAAGTTCATGACAGAGAATCGTGGGTCTACATGGCCTGTGTGGACTTTGAATGCTCAGTCACTATAACACTGTGAGAAGGCACCTGACACAATTGTTTTCTCAGCGGTTAATGTACACAACATGCTTTGGTTTGTGTACAATAAAATCTAGATATTTGGTGTCCTGTTATTCCTTTTTACACATTTTTAAATATGTATTGATAGGGTGGCTTTGCGAATGCGGTGGTCTTTAACCTTTTAGGCTAGGGTCAGACGAACGTGATTTCTACGGACTGTACGTCCGTGCAGTACGGACGACGTCAGTACGGAAGACGCAGTAGTGGCCACACAGTCCGTTTATTCACTGACGTATATTTTGATGGATTTAGGAGAGAAAATAAATTAAAAAGCAAAACCATTTTGTCCGTGAAAAATGCTGGACGTATAAATGCAGTCCGTCTGACCACGTTCCATCACTCACACACAGCTATGTAGACGTTGCGGACGCAGCGCATTTTCTGCAGCCGTTCTAGGGGTTGTACGTTCTTCCCTGCCTTGCGCCTGTGGCCGTTGTGCGTCCGCAGTTCAGTGCGGACGTACTTCGTGTCGGGCTCCGATGGGCTTTCTTTCATGCTGTCATGCCCCATGGCTGCCACCATCCTGAAACCCCCCCCCCCCCTGGTGTTACATTTCCTATCCTGTTCCTGCCCTGCAGCCAGCAACCAGCATCCAGCAGTGTAAGAGTTAACACCAAAACACACGCGACTCACGAAATAAAGGGCTCAGCCCCGCACACACATACTGCTGGTTAATTACAGGTAATGCTCACAAAGAGTGAACATCCTTGCTACTTTGCTACTCTGCTACCTGATCCTGATTCCCCATTTCTGGTTCCTGCAAATTACAACGTTCATCCCCATCATCCCCTGCAATCAACCTGGTTAGTCTTTATTTCCATTCACCATCCATATCCTCTGTTTATCAGTGCAGACCACTGCACGCTGGGCTCATACTCTCCTCACCCCTGGTGCCACCCCGGTGCCATCCCTAACCGTGACACATGCTATCACGGACGTACTTTTAGGCGCCATCACGGACGTGAACACTACGCTCGTCTGACACCAGCCTTAGTGTTCAGCCTGGTCAATCAACATCTTATCTTTCGAGATCTCGGGAAGCCGGAGACAACACTAGACAAGCTCAGTGGATTTCTCAAGACAGCTTCAGAACTGTATTGTGTATTCACATTATGATATACCTGCAAGCGGTAAAACAGTTTACTAAATCAACCAATCACAATTTTGCACATTACGAAACAAATGTTATTTGCTAGTAAAATATATGAAATTTCCAGTAAATCTGCAAGACTTATATCATCTTTTGCTAGCAAGCGTTCTCTTGGTTCAGTGCGGTAAGAAATGAGAAATGAGTGTAAGGTGCGGGGCCAGTAGCTGGGGGAGAAGCGCAAATTGCACGGACGCTCTGCAAAAACAGTATAAACTTATCAGTGAAACGAATGAGTTCACAGAGAGGACACAGAAACTTGAACTCAACTAATTCTAAATATTCATATTCTCACTACAAATATATATATATAGAAAAAATGGCGTCGCGCCCATACTCACTTATTTTTGGAGCGGCGGCAACTGCCAGGAGTAACAGCCCAGTAAATGTATAAAACATAACAAGGAAGGAGAGTGTCATCTGCGCTCATTCCTATGTGTTCCATGTACAACAAAAATGAGGTTTTGTTTGTTTCAATGGCCATTGCAACGTAAGCCCACTCGCCACTTCAAGGCACCTCTTTAGAGTGGGTACCTAACAATTGTAACCAAAAGGCCGCTCTACTGAGCAGCTCCAAGCCCCTCCAGTTGCTTTTCAGCAAGGAGAGACAAAGATGGTGGGTTTTATTTATACACGCACCAAGCACTTCCCATTTGGGATCAAAAACAAAAACATGGAAAGAGGAACAGCTGCAAAACGACGGACTGGTGTTACAAGCATGATATACATAAATACAGAAAAAATGGCGTTGCGCCCATACTCACTTATTTTTGGAGCGGCGGCAACTGCCAGGAGTAACAGCCCAGTAAATGTATAAAACATAACAAGGAAGGAGAGTGTCATCTGCGCTCATTCCTATGTGTTCCATGTACAACAAAAATGAGGTTTACTCCTCCTGTTACTCCTGGCAGTTGCCGCCGCTCCAAAAATAAGTGAGTATGGGCGCGACGCCATTTTTTCTGTATTTATGTATATCATGCTTGTAACACCAGTCCGTCGTTTTGCAGCTGTTCCTCTTTCCATGTTTTTGTTTTTGATCCCAAATGGGAAGTGCTTGGTGCGTGTATAAATAAAACCCACCATCTTTGTCTCTCCTTGCTGAAAAGCAGCTGGAGGGGCTTGGAGCTGCTCAGTAGAGCGGCCTTTTGGTTACAATTGTTAGGTACCCACTCTAAGAGGTGCCTTGAAGTGGCGAGTGGGCTTACGTTGCAATGGCCATTGAAACAAACAAAACCTCATTTTTGTTGTACATGGAACACATAGGAATGAGCGCAGATGACACTCTCCTTCCTTGTTATGTTTTATACATTTACTGGGCTGTTACTCCTGGCAGTTGCCGCCGCTCCAAAAATAAGTGAGTATGGGCGCGACGCCATTTTTTCTGTATTTATGTATCATGCTTGTAACACCAGTCCGTCGTTTTGCAGCTGTTCCTCTTTCCATGTTTTTGTTTTTGATCCCAAATGGGAAGTGCTTGGTGCGTGTATAAATAAAACCACCATCTTTGTCTCTCCTTGCTGAAAAGCAACTGGAGGGGCTTGGAGCTGCTCAGTAGAGCGGCCTTTTGGTTACAATTGTTAGGTACCCACTCTAAAGAGGTGCCTTGAAGTGGCGAGTGGGCTTACGTTGCAGGCCATTGAAACACAACAAAACCTCATTTTTGTTGTACATGGAACACATAGGAATGAGCGCAGATGACACTCTCCTTCCTTGTTATGTTAAATATATATATATATTGATATTATTGATAAGTATGTTATTGATTGGATGGCCCACATTGTCCTTCAATCCCTCCTTTTATCCCAAAGGGATAACAAACAATTGTAAAGACACTTGATTACCAATACATCGGGACCAGAGCAGTTCTTCGCTCGACGCGGGATTTCTCACAGAAGAAAACTGGTGGTATACCTGACCAAGTAAGCCTCTTCCCATAGAGAGTGAACTCAAACAACTGTTAGAGGAGTAGCCTCTGAGGAGGAAGGAATCTTTACATTGGAGGCCTTTTTGCAACAGGATTTTAGACATTGATTAGTAGAGAAACAATATAAACGCTATAACAGAGTAAGAGAACAATAGGTACAGTATTTTCTGGTGTATAAGACTACTTTTTATACTTAAAAACATCCCCCAAAAATTGGGGGTCGTCTTATACACGGGATATACAATATAATATGACGAGTATAGCCCAAAACCTATTTTTTAACTGGAAAATTGGAAATACACCCGGTCGTTTTATACTCCAGAAAATACAGTAAGTCAAAAATTTTGGTAAAATGCGTCTACACACAATTACATGATTATTATCAATATTGAAACTACTTAACCCCAGATCAATCAGGCTTTCGTCCAAATCACTCAACTACAACCGCCCTTTTAAAAGTCTGCAATAATATCCAAACTGGCATGGAACAAGGAAACCTAACTGGAGCATCTTCCTTGATTTTGCCAAAGCCTTTGACGCAGTAGACCATGGCATCTTGTTAAAAAAACTTAGACTCTGGTATTGGTGATCACACGCTAACCTGGTTTCAATCATATGTATCTGATCGGTCGCAATATGTGTCCATTTCTGGCAGCTCCTCCCTCCCCCTCCCAGTCACTTGCGGTGTACCCCAAGGCTCGATACTCGGCCCCCTGCTATTTACAATATTCATAAATGATCTGCCTAACATCTGCAAAGCCTCAACTGTACACATGTATGCAGACGACACCGTAATCTATACCAGCAAACCAAATCTCCCGCAGCTGGAGGCCGTGCTGCAAGAACAATTCACAGAGGTAGAAAAGTGGATCAAACACAACAAACTTTTCTTAAATACTGACAAAACGGTAACGATGCTCTTTGGAACAGCACCTAAACAACATAAATTGCAAAATCCCCATCTATGTGTTGGGACAAAATCAAATGGCACGCTGACCACAGTCACTTCTCTCAAATATCTAATTATGTGGTTAGACCCAAATCTATCCTTTGGCCCCCACATCGAAAAACTCTCATCTAAAATTTACCCCAAACTAGGAGCCCTGTACAGAAACAAATCCTGCCTGAACCCCACGGTAAGAAAGCAAATTGTACAACAAATGCTTATGCCGGCTATTGAATACGGAGATGTAGTGTATGCAGTGGCCCCGAAAACACACCTCCAGAAACTTACCACATTGTATAACTCATACTGCCGCTTTGCGCTACAATGTAACTACATGACCCACCATTGTGACATGTTAAAAGAGCTAAACTGGCCGTCGCTTGAGTCTAAATGTACCCTTCACCTTTCCAACCTGGTGTTTAAGAGCTTTTCTGGGAAGCTGCCACCCTACCTGAATAGACTACTTCCTCTAGCAGTTCCCTCATCCTATAACCTCCGATCCAGGACCAGCACCTTACTTGCAATACCACAGTACAAAAAGAAAGTGGCTCGATCCTCATTTTCCTACAGAGCACCACAATTATGGAATAACCTCCCAGACACCATCAAATCTTCCCCCAGTCTAAAGTCACTCAAGAGTTCCCTATTAACATACCTCAATACTGAATGCACCTGTAAACATGTAACATAATGACTATTTCCTACATATTTATTTTATGTTAATCTGTTTATTTGTGTTGTTTTTTTTTTTAATATCTTGCATTGTATTACTTTGTATTTCTGTAACTGTAACAATTCAATGTTCTTGAACCCAGGACATACTTGAAAACAAGAGAAATCTCAATGTATCCTTCCTGGTAAAATCCTTTATAAATAAATAATTGAACTATCTTCATTCCTAGTTGACCTCGCCAAGATTGTAGACCAAATGTCCAATCAAATTATTGAATAATCACTAAATCCCATTTCCCAAATGAATAACATGCAAGAAAAGAATTATATAAATGACCTAAATTTAGTAAAAATAAGCATCTATCATATAATGAGGATGAGTTAGATCTTGATGTGTGTTTCCTCATGCTCAAATTGACTCCACAAACCTCATACGCACACCTGCTCATAGAATATGTACCCTTATTCCCCTAACCTACCACTCTCTGCTTCATCTAAGAGAGTCAATGTATCTTACAAAAATGAGGACACAGTCTTATTGAAGAAATAAGAAAAAAAATATTGTTTATTTATGATTACATTCATTTGTCAAATTACATTTGAGCTCCTGAAAATGGGGAGACTGTGTATAAAAGTGGTTTCAGTTCCTAAAAATTGTACTTGATATTTATGTTCAACCCCTTGAATTAAAGCTGAAAGTCTGCACTTCAAATTCATTTGGATCATTTTGTTTTAATTTTATTCTGGTGGTATACCTAGCCAAAAGTATGAAAATTGTGCAGGTGTCCAAATATATATGGACCTAACTATATATTTAAAAAACAGAAACATCGACATTAAACGAACAATAGTGCATGAGATTTTGCTGTGAGTTTCACATAACTCAGATAACAGAACCTTGAAATTACCTATGTTGTCAGCAAAGCAAATACAACTAGGAAACTAAAAAGGCTAATTAGTTTAGGCTATAAAGAAAAAGTAGAGGAAATACCGGCAACAGCAAAGCAACAAGTGACGGATCACCCAGGCTGACACTAACTACTAAATTTCTTTTCGAGTAATCACTTGTCTCGAATATCACGAGACACTAGTCTCGCACGACAATAAAGTCTATTCTTAGCTCAGGGAAATAACTTGTCCCGAACAGAAATAAACCTCTTTTTGGCGGGAAAAAAAATACTCAGCTTCTTTAGCAAGACAGTTTTCGTTTTGGAGGTGTGTTTGGGGTCGGTATCATGTTGGAATACTGTCCTGCGGCCCAGTCTCCAAAGGGAGGGGATCATGCTCTGCTTCAGTATGTCACAGTACATGTTGGCATTCATGGTTCCCTCAATGAGCTGTAGCTCCCCACTCATGTAGTCCCAGACCATGACACTCCCACTACCATGCTTGACTGTAGGTAAGACACACTTGTCTTTGTACTCCTCAACTGGTTGCTGCCACACACGCTTGATATCATCTGAACCAAATAAGTTTTTCTTCGTCTCATCAGACCACAGGACATGGTTCCAGTAATACATCCTTTGTCTGCTTGTCTTCAGCAAACTGTTGGGCTTTCTTGTGCATCATCTTTGGAAGAGGCTTCCTTCTGGGACGACAGCCATGCAGACCAATTTGGTAAAGTGTGCGGCGTATGGTCTGAGAACTGACAGGCTGACTCCCCACCCATTCAACATCTGCAGCAATGCTGGCAGCACTCAATGGTCTATTTCCCATAGACAACTTCTGGATATGACGCTGAGCACGTACACTCAAATTCTTTGGTCGACCATAGCCATGCATGTTCTGAGTGGAAAAAACTGGAAAGTGGAAAGATTTTTCAAAAGGGGGTAACCCTGATAATTCAAAGTGTTATCAACAACAAATAGATTTTATTCAAAATTAAACACAAAATAGACAAAGTTACCGTTTTAAACCAAAACAGAGTGAAGAAAAATCAAAATTTCTGGCAACAAATGAAAGTCTTTGGCCGCTGCACACTAGACGTTTTTTTGTAACGCACTAACGCGCGTTAAAAAAAAAATCATCGTACTCGACACTCGTCTACCCCCCCTTGCGTTATCTTCCATAGGAGGATAGCGGAGCACCGTCGACGCGAATCCTAGCGCATCGCCATTCTAGAAACGCTAGGTTCACGTCGACGGGTGCTCCGCTATCCTCCTATGGAGATAACGCAAGGGGGCGTGGACGGCGTCGGGTACGAGTTTTTTTTTTTTTAAACGCGCGTAGTGCGTTACAAAAAAAACGTCTCTCTAGTCTAGTGTGCACCCGGCCTTAAGTCGTTTAGGACAGAGACTCTATTGTTAAATTTCTTTAGGGTCCACATTTGAGACGCAGTACATCATTGCTTCAATAGTTCCAACAGTGCTCAATTCTAAATTTAGTATATATATATAGATTAGAAGGCACCATCTAGAAGCACACGATTTTAGACAAATTTCCTCCCTTCTTTTTACTTTTTATACTTTTAACCCCGAGTTCTTCTATGACACAGCGCCGAAAATAAATTAGTCACAAGATATTAGTGCAACAACGTTTTAGACTCAGGTGCATCAATTAATCATTAGGATGTTGTTTAAAGAGAATTCAGGAAGGAGTCATAGTCGTATTCAACACGTCATAACCTTAATGGGTTCAACAGTACCCGTTTCAAAAATATAAATAAATTAGATTAACACCATATAGGGACACAGGGGGTTATTGAATTGAACAGGTTTGACCCCTCTTTTCCCAAATTGATCTGACAACGAATGAAAATCTTGAGTCGTTTAGGACAGAGACTCTTTTGTTAAGTTTCTTTAGGGTCCACATTTGAGACACAATACATCATTGCTTCAATAATTTCAACAGTGCTCGTTTCTAAATTAGTGTATATATATGGATTAAAGGGCACCATATAGAAGCACACAATTTTAAACAAGTTTTCGCCCCTTCTTTTTCCCCCGAGTTCTTCTATGACACCGCGCCGGCAATAAATTGGTCACAGGATATTAGTGCAACAATGTTTTGAACTCAGGCGCATCAATTTAGTCATTAGGAGGTTATTAGAAAGATTTCAGGAAGGAGTCATAATCACATTCAGCACATCATAGCCTTAATGGGTTCAACAATACCCACTTCAGATTATAAGTAAATTAGATTGACACCATATAGGGGCAAAGGGGTTATTAAATTGAACAATTTTGACCCTTCTTTTCCCAAAAGGTTCTATAAGGCAGCGAAAACAGTGATTAACAAAGGTAGTCACAAGATATTGGTGTAAAAGCTTTTTAAATTTGAGCAAGCAGAATCAATCATTAGATAGTCATTGGAAAATTTAAAGAGGAGTCGTAGGGCACCAAAGTAGCCCAACAAACCAAAGTCAATTCAAGATGAATAGTCAAAAAGAGACCCGTTATTTAGGTGCCAGAATCCAGGACATGTGGACAAAAAACAGTTAAAAGGTAGA
This sequence comes from Leptobrachium leishanense, assembly GCA_009667805.1. Taxonomy (NCBI): domain Eukaryota; kingdom Metazoa; phylum Chordata; class Amphibia; order Anura; family Megophryidae; genus Leptobrachium; species Leptobrachium leishanense. The sequence continues at coordinate 105,649,987 of CM019064.1, forward strand.
ACACCCAACGCGTTTCGTCGTTACTCAGAACGACTTCATCAGGAGTGATCCTACTATGTGTGTGGTCCCTGTTTAAATAGTGACCCCAGAGAGGAAGACACAGATGCGTTCAATTGACGCATAGATTGCCGGATTTCCGGCGTGACGTTGAAGCCGTCATTTCCGGTTCTGTCGTTACTTCCGGTCAATCAGGGGGATAGTTCCGAATGTCGATAGAGACAGAATGTTCACAAATCGGGCCCCAAATATGTGTTATTCCTTCCTCACATTCAAGAGGCATTGAGTTTTCCCATTTTTATGAATCAATTTGTACTAGTGCCCATTCGTATAGTATATCTAAAGAAAGGCAGAAACCGGATGTTTTTATTATTCGACTTCCGGCATAATAGGCGGCATCATTTCCGGTCGCTGGAGTTTCCGGTTATACTTGAAAAGTCACAGGAGTAAATAAGAAACAGAGGGTGTATAGCGCTCTAAAACACCTTCAAGTTGAAGAACAAAATTCAAATGGGGCAAAGCCCCAGTCCAAACATTCAAAGATAACAATTAGGAGTCGGGCAAACAAACTTGTTGTAGGCTATAGCCTTAATTATTTCAAAGGAGCATGATCCATTACTTAAATGTAAATTGGAAAAAGAGTATAGGAGATTATTTTCCTCCTCTCCTGTGAAAACCAAAGATTCCCTATAAATGGACATAGCAAATAGAAATCTCGTTGAAAAACTCGATTTATTAAGGAATTATAAGAGCCTAAAAAAGAAACACTATAGGGCCTCTAGGATAAAGTAATTTAAACGATGCCCAAATTACTCACGGATAGACTATTCTTTAAGGGGACTCAAAGGGGGACCAACACATCTTTAGAAAAAATAAATTATAATAAATGTGTATTAGGAAAGTAAAATATAAAGTACAGTTAAATCATATAAAGGGGGAGAAAGTGAAGCCCTCATTCAGGCCTCCCGGATATCTCGTTCCCAATTGGTATATCCAATAGGCCTCTCTTTGACGCAGTTTTTTATCCAAATCGCCTCCACGTTGTCCCATATGAACATGCTCAATTGCCATAAATCTTATGTTTTCGGCATTATTGTGGTGTAAGTGGCGAAGATGTCTAGTGATCGGGGTATCTCGTGGGTACCTAACGGAACGTACATGTTCCAAGATTCTCACCTTCAGGGGGCGTATTGTCTTGCCTATGTACTTGCTTCCGCAACCACATACAAGCATATAGACCACACCTGTTGTATTACAGTTGGCAAATTCTTTTACTGTGTAAGTTACAGTGTTGGCTACATTTGAGAATTCTTTCGATTCTTTAAGTATATATTTACAGCCCTTACATTTGCCACATTTATAGGTGCCAAAAACAGGTTTAGGTAACCAGTTAGAATTTGAAGATTTTAAGGTAGAAAAATGGCTATGCATGACATGGTCACCAATGTTAGGGCAACGTCGTGTAGTTATGGAGGCATGTTTGGACAGCACTTTACAAAGGTGAGGATCCTGAGTAAGTAATGGCCAAAAACGTTCGCAAATCTGATGGATCTCTTGCCATCCAGTGTCAAAATTGCCAATCATTCTAATGCATTTTTCGTCATTAGTCTTTTTGTCTTGAAGTGCAAGATGCCGATCAATCATCAGTGCATTTTGATATGCTTTTTTCAGGCAACGGTTGGGGTAGCCTTTTTGTTTAAACATTTCTCTCAAACCGATGGCTTTTATTTTAAACTCATCAAGAGAGGAGCATGTTCTACGTAGTCGAATATATTGTCCCCTGGGTATCCCACGTTTCAGGGGGAGAGGGTGGAAACTTCCCCAGTTCAGGAGGCTATTAGTAGCTGTCTCTTTTCGAAAAAGAGTAGTAGCTACATGGCCATCTGGTAATCTTGAAACAGAGAAATCAAGGAAATTCAGGATATGTTCTTGGATTTCATAGGTGAATTTAAGATTTAACTGATTGTTGTTAAGTCTCTCTACAAAATTAATGAAAGTGTCACGACTACCCCTCCATAGTATAAAAATATCATCTATATAACGTTTCCATTCTATTATAGATGATTGAAAATCAATCAGGTCTGGACCATTAACGACAAATTGTTCCCACCAACCCAAGTGCAGGTTTGCATAGGATGGTGCCATAGCTGTCCCCATGGCCATCCCGGTCACTTGTCTATAGAAAGTTCGATCAAAGGTGAAAAAATTGTGTGTTAATACAAACTGAAGAAGTTGCAAACAAATTCAGTATGTTTACTGTGTGCTTCACCTCTTGTTTCCAAATAGAATTTGACATGTTTTAGGCCCAATTCATGGGGAATGCAGCTATACAAAGACTCTACGTCTAAACTGCAAAGTAAAGTGTCGTTAGAAATGTACAACTAGACAAGAAATTTAACATTTGTTTGGAGTCTCTGATATACGAGGGGAGGTGACATACAAGTTTTTGTAGAATTTTGTCGATATAAATGCTCGAGTTTTGGGTAAGGTTCATACATCCGGATACTATAGGACGACCTGGTGGTGGTTGAATTTTTTTATGAATTTTAGGGAGTGCATAGAAGGTAGCAAGCGTTGGGGAGATCGGTTTCATAAAATCGTATTCTTTATCAGAAATAACGCCAGAACTACGAGCATCCATAAGTATCAGAGTAAGTTCAGCTGAGAAACGTGTGGTTGGATTACATGTTAGGACACTATAGGTAGTTGAATCTTCTAGAATGGTCAATACCATTCTCCTATATTGTTCTATACCGAGAACCACAATGTTTCCCCCCTTATCTGCCTTTTTAATGACTATCTCCTTATCGTCTCCGAGATTTTTAAGGGCTTGAAGTTCATTCTTAGTGATATTATGTGGGACAGATGCATTTACAGAATATTCGTCTAGTTTTTCGATTTCTTGACAAACTAGTGTACAAAAGGTTTCAATGTTGCTATAATCGCCAATATGGGGTGTGAAGGTACTTTTAGGTCTTAAGTTTGTATAGCCGGTATTACCGGTGTCATCCTCATTTTCCTCAAGTAAAGTAATCAGTGTATTCAGACATTCCATATCACTAGGAGCTAGGTTATATCTTTTCGCCGTTTTTTCCATTTGTAGACTGTGGAATTTATGTAGGGCGATCTTACGTGTAAATAAATTTACATCCTTAATCCAATCAAATTTATGGAATTTCGGTTTCGGAATGAAAGATAGACCTTTTGTTAATACACTGATTTCATGAATATTTAATGACCTTGAGGACAAATTAATGACCTGTGGTTGATTAAGTATCATCATTGTATCCTTATTGGCTAGTATCCCAGTATTTATCACCATCTCGGTCGACCTATTCTCCTTGACCTCTCTGTTTCTTCTGGGTAGTCCTCTCGTGTCTTCCCTGAGTGTGTCTAAAAAAGTCACAGTTTTTTTGAGAGTACTTCTATCTCGTAGTCTTATATTACCAGTATTAGTACTTGTACCTTCACCGGGGTCTCCTGATCTGAGGTGTCGTAATCAGAGGCAGATAAACCTCCCATATCATCTCTCTTATTCTGTTTTGGTGGAATCTATAGACATTTCCTTCTTTTATAATCCTTACTATCTCTCATAAATTTCCTGTGTTTTCTATCCTTGATTTCCTTATCAAACCTATCCAGTTTAGTCTTTAACTGGGTTTCAAGTTTTTCAAAGAGAGGGTCCGTTTTAAATTTTTGGACTCTCTCTAATTCACCATCAATCATCCCACCAACTTCCCCTAAAATGACCTTTTCATGTTTAATGAGGATATCCATAAATTTCATTGAGCATGCATTAGCAGCCTCCTCCCATTCATTCAAAAAATCATCATGTTTTATATGAGTCGCCGGGGGAACATTAATTCTCAATCCTCTAGGTATCATTTTCCTTTTAGAGTAATTTTCGAGAGACGCTACCTCCCATCGTGATCTAATTTGTTTTTTAAGCGTCTTAGTAAAGCCATTAAAAGTAGCATATATATTATCCACCGATAAATCGTCAACATATTCGCCTTCTGAAAAGACATCCTCAGTGTTACGACCCCAACAGTCAAAATTAGCCGTTGAGGACAATAGGCCTGCCATACCGAAATCCACAAGGGTACTAAAACCCAAATTTAATTGAAAAAACTGGAAAGTGGAAAGATTTTTCAAAAGGGGGTAACCCTGATAATTCAAAGTGTTATCAACAACAAATAGATTTTATTCAAAATTAAACACAAAATAGACAAAAGGTTACCGTTTAAAACCAAAACAGAGTGAAGAAAAATCAAAATTTCTGGCAACAAATGAAAGTCTTAAGTCGTTTAGGACAGAGACTCTATTGTTAAATTGAAACCTTTTGTACACTAGTTTGTCAAGAAATCGAAAAACTAGACGAATATTCTGTAAATGCATCTGTCCCACATAATATCACTAAGAATGAACTTCAAGCCCTTAAAAATCTCGGAGACGATAAGGAGATAGTCATTAAAAAGGCAGATAAGGGGGGAAACATTGTGGTTCTCGGTATAGAACAATATAGGAGAATGGTATTGACCATTCTAGAAGATTCAACTACCTATAGTGTCCTAACATGTAATCCAACCACACGTTTCTCAGCTGAATTTACTCTGATACTTATGGATGCTCGTAGTTCTGGCGTTATTTCTGATAAAGAATACGATTTTATGAAACCGATCTCCCCAACGCTTGCTACCTTCTATGCACTCCCTAAAATTCATAAAAAAATTCAACCACCACCAGGTCGTCCTATAGTATCCGGATGTATGAACCTTACCCAAAACTCGAGCATTTATATCGACAAAATTCTACAAAAACTTGTATGTCACCTCCCCTCGTATATCAGAGACTCCAAACAAATGTTAAATTTCTTGTCTAGTTGTACCATTTCTAACGACACTTTACTTTGCAGTTTAGACGTAGAGTCTTTGTATAGCTGCATTCCCCATGAATTGGGCCTAAAACATGTCAAATTCTATTTGGAAACAAGAGGTGAAGCACACAGTAAACATACTGAATTTGTTTTGCAACTTCTTCAGTTTGTATTAACACACAATTTTTTCACCTTTGATCGAACTTTCTATAGACAAGTGACCGGGATGGCCATGGGGACAGCTATGGCACCATCCTATGCAAACCTGCACTTGGGTTGGTGGGAACAATTTGTCGTTAATGGTCCAGACCTGATTGATTTTCAATCATCTATAATAGAATGGAAACGTTATATAGATGATATTTTTATACTATGGAGGGGTAGTCGTGACACTTTCATTAATTTTGTAGAGAGACTTAACAACAATCAGTTAAATCTTAAATTCACACTATGAAATCCAAGAACATATCCTGAATTTCCTTGATTTTCTCTTTCAAGATTACCAGATGGCCATGTAGCTACTACTCTTTTTCGAAAAGAGACAGCTACTAATAGCCTCCTGAACTGGGGAAGTTTCCACCCTCTCCCCCTGAAACGTGGGATACCCAGGGGACAATATATTCGACTACGTAGAACATGCTCCTCTCTTGATGAGTTTAAATTAAAAGCCATCGGTTTGAGAGAAATGTTTAAACAAAAAGGCTACCCCAACCGTTGCCTGAAAAAAGCATATCAAAATGCACTGATGATTGATCGGCATCTTGCACTTCAAGACAAAAAGACTAATGACGAAAAATGCATTAGAATGATTGGCAATTTTGACACTGGATGGCAAGAGATCCATCAGATTTGCGAACGTTTTTGGCCATTACTTACTCAGGATCCTCACCTTTGTAAAGTGCTGCCCAAACATGCCTCCATAACTACACGACGTTGCCCTAACATTGGCGACCATGTCATGCATAGCCATTTTTCTACCTTAAAATCTTCAAATTCTAACTGGTTACCTAAACCTGTTTTTGGCACCTATAAATGTGGCAAATGTAAGGGCTGTAAATATATACTTAAAGAATCGAAAGAATTCTCAAATGTAGCCAACACTGTAACTTACACAGTAAAAGAATTTGCCAACTGTAATACAACAGGTGTGGTCTACATGCTTGTATGTGGTTGCGGAAGCAAGTACATAGGCAAGACAATATGCCCCCTGAAGGTGAGAATCTTGGAACATGTACATTCCGTTAGGTACCCACGAGATACCCCGATTACTAGACATCTTCGCCACTTACACCACAATAATGCCGAAAACATAAGATTTATGGCAATTGAGCATGTTCATATGGGACAACGTGGAGGCGATTTGGATAAAAAACTGCGTCAAAGAGAGGCTATTGGATTATACATAAATGGGAACGAGATATCCGGGAGGCCTGAATGAGGGCTTCACTTTCTCCCCCTTTATATGAATTAACTGTACCTTATATTTCACTTTCTTAATACACATTTATTATAATTTATTTTGGTTTCCAAAGATGTGTTGGTCCCCCTCTGAGTCCCCTTTAAAGAATAGTCTATCCGTGAGTAATTTGGGCATCGTTTAAATTACTTTATCCTAGAGGCCCTATAGTGTTTCTTTTTTAGGCTCTTATAATTCCTTAATAAATCGAGTTTTTCAACGAGATTTCTATTCTATGTGCATGCATTTATAGGGAATCTTTGGTTTTCACAGGAGAGGAGGAAAATAATCTCCTATACTCTTTTTCCAATTTACATTTAAGTAATGGATCATGCTCCTTTGAAATAATTAAGGCTATAGCCTACAACAAGTTTGTTTGCCCGACTCCTAATTGTTATCTTTGAATGTTTGGACTGGGGCTTTGCCCCATTTGAATTTTGTTCTTCAACTTGAAGGTGTTTTAGAGCGCTATACACCCTCTGTTTCTTATTTACTCCTGTGACTTTTCAAGTATAACCGGAAACTCCAGCGACCGGAAATGATGCCGCCTATTATGTAGGAAGTCGAATAATAAAAACATCCGGTTTCTGCCTTTCTTTAGATATTACTATACGAATGGGCACTAGTACAAATTGATTCATAAAAATGGGAAAACTCAATGCCTCTTGAATGTGAGGAAGGAATAACACATATTTGGGGCCCGATTTGTGAACATTCTGTCTCTATCGACATTCGGAACTATCCCCCTGATTGACCGGAAGTAACGACAGAACCGGAAATGACGGCTTCAACGTCACGCCGGAAATCCGGCAATCTATGCGTCAATTGAACGCATCTGTGTCTTCCTCTCTGGGGTCACTATTTAAACAGGGACCACACACATAGTAGGATCACTCCTGATGAAGTCGTTCTGAGTAACGACGAAACGCGTTGGGTGTTCTACCTTTTAACTGTTTTTTGTCCACATGTCCTGGATTCTGGCACCTAAATAACGGGTCTCTTTTTGACTATTCATCTTGAATTGACTTTGGTTTGTTGGCTACTTTGGTGCCCTACGATTCCTCTTTAAATTTTCCAATGACTATCTAATGATTGATTCTGCTTGCTCAAATTTAAAAAGCTTTTACACCAATATCTTGTGACTACCTTTGTTAATCACTGTTTTCGCTGCCTTATAGAACCTTGGGAAAAGAAGGGTCAAAATTGTTCAATTTAATAACCCCTTTGCCCCTATATGGTGTTAATCTACTTTACTTATAATCTGAAGTGGGTATTGTTGAACCCATTAAGGATATGATGTGCTGAATATGATTATGACTCCTTCCTGAAATCCTTCTAATAACCTCCTAATGACTAATTGATGCGCCTGAGTTCAAAACATTGTTGCACTAATATCCTGTGACCAATTTATTGCCGCGCATGAAGAAACTCGGGGGAAAAAAAGGGGCGAAAACTTGTTTAAAATTGTGCTTCTATCTATGTGTGCCCTTTAATCCATATATATAACTAATTTAGAAACGAGCACTGTTGAAATTATTGAAGCAATGATGTATTGTGTCTCAAATGTGGACCCTAAAGAAACTTAACAAAAGAGTCTCTGTTCTAAACGACTCAAGATTTTCATTCGTTGTCAGATCAATTTGGGAAAAGAGGGGTCAAACCTGTTCAATTCAATAACCCCCTGTGTCCCTATATGGTGTTAATCTAATTTATTTATATTTTTGAAACGGGTACTGTTGAACCCATTAAGGTTATGACGTGTTGAATACGACTATGACTCCTTCCTGAATTCTCTTTAAACAACATCCTAATGATTAATTGATGCACCTGAGTCTAAAACGTTGTTGCACTAATATCTTGTGACTAATTTATTTTCGGCGCTGTGTCATAGAAGAACTCGGGGTTAAAAGTATAAAAAGTAAAAAGAAGGGAGGAAATTTGTCTAAAATCGTGTGCTTCTAGATGGTGCCTTCTAATCTATATATATATACTAAATTTAGAATTGAGCACTGTTGGAACTATTGAAGCAATGATGTACTGCGTCTCAAATGTGGACCCTAAAGAAATTTAACAATAGAGTCTCTGTCCTAAACGACTTAAGACTTTCATTTGTTGCCAGAAATTTTGATTTTTCTTCACTCTGTTTTGGTTTTAAACGGTAACCTTTTGTCTATTTTGTGTTTAATTTTGAATAAAATGTTCTGAGTGGAACCTGTCCTGTTAAACTGCTGTATGGTTTTAGCCACCGTGCTGCAGTTCAGTTTCGGGGTCTTGGCAATCATCTTATAGCCTAGGACATTTTCATGTAGAGCATCAATTCTTTTTTTCAGCTCCTCAGAGAGTTCTTTGACTTGAGGTGCCATGTAGAACTTCCAGTGATCAGTATGAGAGAGTGAGAGCGATAATGCCAAATTTAACATACCTGCTCCCCATTCACACCAGAGACCTTGTAACTAACGAATCACATGACATCGGGGAAGGAAAATGGCTAATTGGGCCCAATTTGGACATTTTCACTTAGGAGTGTAGTCACTTTTGCTGCCAACAGTTTAGCCATTAATGGCTGTGTGTTGAGTTATTTTGAGGGGACAGCAAATTTACACTGTTATACAAGCTGTACACTCACTACTTTACATTGTAGCAAAGTGTCATTTCTTCAGTGTTGTCACATGAAAAGATATAAAATATTTACAAAAATGTGAGGGGTGTACCCACTTCTGTGAGATACTGTATATATTGATAATATATCTTCATTATTGATTAGTACATTATTGATAGGTTTGGCCCACATTATCCTTCATGTATATTATAATTTTAATAAACTTATAATTTATATGTAGTTCATAGATATACAGCATTAATCACTAAACACTGTTGTTAAGCGTTGATGCAAATAGGGAAAAAACAAAAAACATCAGGAAAGCTTCAATGATGAAAGCTTCCCATGCCTTTCATTTTCCAGATGGACAGCTATTGAGAGTTTTGTAAGGGATGGCCCAGGAGGTGAAGTAGCAGGTGTGGAGGAACTTGGTAAGGAGTTTGGTTCACAGGGTTGTAGCGGAGCTGATTCTGGAGTTGGGCAGGCAGAGGATAGGAGAATAGACTTGTAGGCGTAAACGGTTAGAAAATCCAAAGGTTGGAGCAGGTGGCTGACAGGCATACACAGGCAAATCCACTTCTTTACCTGGGGGAGGTCAGGCCACGGATATGGAAATATAGGGAATACGCAAATCTAACTCTACTCTGGAGAGAAATTACTGCTTTAATACTGGAGCAGTAACTGAAGGGACTCTCTGGTTTATATAAGCAGGGGCCTTACAATCCTCTCCTATCTCACTAAGGATGCCTGTGATGTCATTATTGAGTGCCACAGGCCTGCCGCCATTTTGTGGCCTGACGTGGACCAGAAACCTCAGGTTTCACCTGGATCTGCTGGGAGACTGAGTGGAATCAGCCAGCTGCAGGAGGAGCCGCACGCCAATGAGCGGCAGTTGAAGGCTGCATGAGTTGGCCATGGAAGCCCCCGGAACGACGACCGGGTGAATATGCCCATCCCGGCGACGTCCGGTCCAGCATCCTGTCCTCAAGGGCCAAGCCGGAACATCTGCAAACAAGCAGGTCTTAACCAGTGCCAGGACAGCTGCCGGGTGGGTAGGCCTGGCCTGGGCCTGTCATCAGGAAGGTTCAACTCAATCTGAAACAAAGTTAACAATTTTTATTTGAGCTTCTAAGCAAATATATTTGCATTATTTATCATGTTGGTAACCCTGCTATATGAATATCGTGTATCACTGCATGCGTAAGAAATTTTCAAGCAATAAGAATATACTTTTATTAATTATTTACATTAGAAACTATTAAGTAAAAAACATATAAATGAAGTGATAGAAAAATAATTAATTTACCTTTAGGTGTCCTTTGAACATTAATTGTTGGATTTCCAGGATTCCACCTTTGCACTAGTAGCTATTGCTCACTTCAGTTTGCATTGTCCACCACACACCGAACGATCTTAGCAATTATACTGACCTTAGTCATACATTATATTAGCAGAAATCTAGGGATCCTCTCTAGTTTAAATTTAAATACGTAAAGGGAATCCACAAGGTAGAGGAAGGGAGTATATTTAAAAGGAAACAAAGTAGCAAACAAGAGGACATAGTCTTAGATTAGAGGGGCAAAGGATTAAAAGTAACATCAGGAAGCATTATTTTACTGAGAGGGTGGTGGATACATGGAACAGCCTTCCAGTTGAAGTGGTAGAGGCCAAAACAGTGATTGAATTTAAGCAGGCATGGGATAGGCATAAGGCTATCCTAAACTAAAGATAAATCCAGGTAAAGTATCCATGTAATTGGGCAGACTAGATGGGCCGGAAGGTTCTTATCTGCTGACATTTTCTATGTTTCTAGTTCTCGGCAAATTTTGTACTACTGAACGCTGATCAAGTTCTCACATACATATCATTTATTTTTCTATCACTTCCTTTATATGTTTTTTTATTTAATAGTTTCTAATGTAAATAATTAATAAAAGTATATTCTTATTGCTTAAACATTTTGCGGTAAAGCCCTTGTCTTGCTAAACTTAGCAACATATCAATCTCCTATTCTATATAGTTTGGTATGACATTTTCCAATGCAAGTTACTTTATGTATTCTGTCATACCAAATTTAATGAAATCTCGGTCATACCAAATTTGATGAAATCTGAGATGATCAAGTTGAAAATTACCCTTTTATATAATGAGTATATGAAATGAGCCTGCTACCACGGAAATCACACACACACCTGCTGAATTTTCTTCAAATCAACTGACTTTATTTTCATGGAATTTAGATGGATTAAATACCGTAGATACTCGAGTATAGCGTGACCCGAATATAACGCAATGGATAGAAATTTATTAAGGAAATGAGGGAATACTCAAGACTCGAATATAACACAAGGAGCAAAGATTTACTGTACCAGTAAACAATTAAGATCCTTCCAGGTTCTCTTAACACATTCAGGCTCCCCCTCAGGTCAGGGTGCTCTGCTCTTGAATGATTGTAGTTGTTACTAAGTAGGAAGCCGCAGGCTACCCATCTTCTTACTTGACATAAGATGGCCGGCAGAGGTGAGCGAGGTGAAAGATTGGCTTAAACCGAGCGTGCCCTTGTGTCGTAATGGATCCCACCTCTCCTGAAACCAGGAGTTCCTGAAGTGCTTGCAGGCATCAGGGAGACCACAGTCACTTCAGTGAGATTACTAGAACTTCCGGGAGACTTGGGATCCAGAGCAAGGCAATTTTTTTTTTGATACGCGATGCAGATGTCGCGACCCCTCCAATTTTAAGGTAAATTTTTGTCACCAAAATCTAGCGGTATACTCGAGTATCTACAGTATTCTGTCCAAATACAAATTGATTCTAAACCATCTCTGCAAAGTCACACCTCATGTATTGTTCCTACTGTATACACATTGGGGAAAAGGTCCCCTTCTGCCCTTACCGCTAATTAGATAACAACCCACATCTCTGCCCCATTTCTCTGTGTTGCCAGTATCCCCAACAAATCTACTTCTCTATTATCCGTAGCCAAACCATAGACCCGGAAAGTGAGGTATATAATTTTGGAGGTAACTCTTTACGCTACCAAGTCTGTACTTTATGCTCGTAAATCATAATTTTTTTTTTAACCTTCTTAATCGTCTTGGTGAATTTTATGGATGATAATTTGAGCCATTCATATGGTCCTATGCTCTTCTGGCAGATGTCCAAGGCTGAACTCAAAAAACATATCAGTATGTCCTCAACCTTTATATGCAATGGACATCCTAATATAATCAGCTGAAAGTGGATCTAGCCACAACACATTTAACCTACATTCATTTCCCCTCAGACCAGACGAATCGGGAAAAAAAGGAATCCTGAACAGGCAACACAATTACTAGATCCATTCTTAGTAGAAACTGCAAAAAGACATTCAGCATTTTTGAAAAATACATCTTCAAATGGGGGAGGCGGCAAAACAGGCAAACGTCTATTGTACCTAACTCAACTGAAATTAGATGGATATAGATTCACCTACATTAATAAATTGTAAGGTGCTCATGTTGGACCCCCAGGAAATCAATAACAAATGTTTCATATACTTTTCTAAATTGTGTGCCACACCTAGATAACACTGGCCTTGGGATAGACGTTTAATTAGTGCAAACCCACCTAGACTCACCAGTGGCCAGAGGGAGATTGTTATTGACTCCATTAGAGAGAAAGAAGTTCATGAGGTAATTAAAACCTACAAATCAGCAAAACCCCTATGGCTTCCCAGCCAAATATTACAGATTATGGGAGTAGATTTCCGAAATCCTGATATTTGTATTTAATGCCATATACAGAGATGGGATTCAGTAAAACTTTTGATTAAAACTCTTGAGTGTAGAACAATCCTAAATCCTCACAAATAAGTGACAATTCCACCATCGTACAGTCCAAGAAAGTCTGAGATTTCATCTTAAAGGGCCACTACCACCAAATATAGAAATATTCTTAATTTGTTTGTTTTATGTTGCTGATATCTTACATGTGCTTTGTTTTGCTCTTGTATGTTTAGTTAAGAAAATATTTTACTCTATATGTCACTGGGTGCATCCATTGTAGGATATTTTGTGTTGTAATCTGCTCCCTTCACAGGATCTTTCCAGTACTTGTTTGTTCCTGTGTGGCATTGAGCATAGAATGAAGTGAGTCTGTAGTCATGGAATCAGAAACTGCAACATTGAATTGTGTGGGATGTATGTGAAGGACATCACCAGGGGGTAGATTAGAGGGCTTTAAAGATGTTTTATCTCATTCAGTTTCCATCTCTTATCTCAGGTAGTGTCATGTACCTCTGCCCCCGGTGCCCTGGGACCCGACACGAACCACTGCTTTGTCTCCTCCCATCGCAGAAAACTTGCACCAGGATGGAGATCCTCTCTCTCTTGCATGACACCACAATGACTCATGCGTGCGCGCATAGACGTGGCTCTCCCGGCACTCGCTGTAGAGAATGGCGTCACACTCCGATGACGCGAACCCAGAAATAGGCCCATCTACTTCAGAAGATGCCGGCATCTGCATCTCATCAACCTACCATAAAATAAACCATCGGAGGGTGAGCAGTTGCTCATTTATTGTTCTAAGAAGAACCTAATGCTACTACCTTTCGATACCTCAATTGACCCTTCAGTTGCCAAACCTTTGCCTGAATTACCGACTCCGTCTGAACGCTGCCTGCCTTTTGACCACTGCTTCCCATCGACTCTGCTTGTTCCTCGCCTGTCTCCCAGCTACCTGTCTCCTTGCAACTTCTGTCCAAGCCTACAGAACCTCTGCTTGCTTTGATTTATATCTGCCACCTCAGACCAGTAAGCTTAATACTTTATTCTGCTGCCTGCTGTACCATAACCTGTTCCTGGCTCATCAAGATTATCATTGCTTTCTAATCACCTACCAAGAAGGCTTCGAAACCTAAACCCTGACACCACCTCCATTATGTCTTAGAGTGCTGTGAATAATCCATCTCGCCTCTTTGCCTGTGGTCGTTTTGAACAGGACTATTATCCTCCAAAGCCTGTTCTGTTTCCTTTCTTTGCTGTGTACCCTGAAAGGTAGCATATACCACATAACAGCCCCCTGCAGCCTTCCCTAAACATTCCCTCCTCCACCCTATTGAGTATTAAATACTGTAGAAACTAAACCACAGCTGTAAAGTAGAACTCACCATATGATTTTGGTAAAAGTTTTATCCTGGGAAAATTCCACAAAATGGAAAAAGGAGATAAAACCTAACTTTATTTTTCTTTTTTACATGAAATTACGTCAAACTAAGAAAAACAACAGGATGTGTATTATGAAGTGGTTTTGTTTGTAATGCACAAGTAATCTACTTACAGCTTATGTAAGTGGTAGTATTCCTTTAAATAAAGATATCTTGTGCTTGATGGGCTCTATCCAACTTTACTCCTGAAATATACAGGTTCGGTGACTTTTCGTTCTCTTCAATTCGGTTTGTTTTGCCGATCCCATTTCGGTGACCCTGCGGTGTATTCAGCATAGTTTTTTGTTTATCTTATTTTGTTTTTGCACAGTTCTTATTTTGGTTTTGGTTTAATTTTATTTGTCTTTTGTTAATGTCTCCTTCTATGTAGTCAGCTTAAACCTATTAATGAGAAAAGCACTGCTATTACATGCTGGATTATTCTTCAATGTAATATTTAATCCTAGTTTACCTTTCATGACAATTTACTGAACTCATGCTGGAATCAGTGGCGTCACTAGGGTTGGTGTCACCCGGTGCGGTAACTCATGGTGTCACCCCCCCCCCCGGAGTTTTACGGTTTCTCTTTTTAACTACTCTTACTCATAATTCCTATATAACACTGAATGCTCATACACGGCACACATTACTGTGAGGTTTATTGCTGTGGAGCTCTGTGATATGCTCACACACAAATTTTGGCGAACTGCCAGCTAGTACGGTACTGTTCGAAGGCGCTGAAATACGGTGCCTGTTCGAAGGCAGTGAAAGTCCCCATAGAGAAGTAATGGTTAATCTGTTCAGCGAACACCGAATAGCAGAGAAATGTCCTGATGTAGTTTCATTCGGCAGGGTTATTCAGGCGAACACTATAGGTTTCAATGTTAAAAATATTCCCGTTTTTATCCAATATCTAATAAACCGTTTGTTCCTTTAATCTGTAGTAAAAAAGTCTCTTTATCTATTGGGGTTTTTTTGGTTTCTTTTAGTCATTTTTCTAATAGCCTTTTTTCTTTTTTTCTGTAACAGACCTTTTTATTATCAGTCAAAGGACCTTATATGTTATTTCCAGACATTTTCGTTCAGTAGTTTTTGTTAAAACAGCGGGTGACGGGTTTGTGGCAGCATTCGGTGACTGATTTGCCGCCCCCTGGAAAGTGCCAGCCTAGGCCTTGCCTACCCAGGACTTAATTGAAAATGAGAGAAATCTCAATGTATCCTTCCTGGTAAAATATTTTTGTGTAAAAAAAAAAAAAAAAGACTTTTTTTTAGGATGTCATCCTAGGGGGTGGTGTCACCCGGTGCGGGCCACACCCCCGCCTCCCCTTGTGATGCCACCTGCTGGAATCCAACACTGAAGAAAGCAAAACCAAAATCTTTTAATTTGTCCTTCATTTAACTGCATATAAATAAAGCATTTTGGGGAACATTTAGGCTCTAATAACCACTGCTTACCGCTTACTTTAGATAAGAGGTAGATAACGTATTTTATGATTATAAACCATAACTGTAATGATATCACACTGGCTCTCTGTGCAGCCCATGTATATGCACATATGCACCCTGACCCAAGTTGCACATAATTCTATGACCAGGTTAACCTTCACTTGAGGGTTTATTAACACAGTAGCGGCTAGACCTGCAGCTTCAGCAGATGTACCTGTTATGGAAGCCCTGCTAAGCCTTGTGTGGAGAATGTTAACTGTGGATAACTGTTTATACAAATATGTGTATTGATATAAATTTGCATAATTGTAACCAGGATGCTTTGCGTTTGTATACAGGTTGCTTTTTGTGTTTTAAATGGAGAATCCTTTCGAGGCAGTTCCTGTGCCTTAACCAATGTAATGATACATATCTCAATTAGTAGCATCAGCTAGAAGAGATACTCGTCATACAAGTTTCTGTTAAAAGAAACAAAAAATGCATTTAATAGAAAAATTGCTTTTATTTTTCTCTTGTAATTAATCTGCTTCTATAAATAATTTTTGTCATTTGTTGGGAAAGCACGTGATTTTTTTTCAGTTGATACATTCACAGTAAGACATTTATTCTTTACAAATATGTTGAGACAAAATTTTGCACAAATTATTTCAATCGTAAATGTTTTAACATAGAAAAAAACGCAACAGCCATATTAAAATTAGAAATGGATACACGCACAGTCATTAACATAAAAAATAACTAACAATAAAAAAAACATTTTTACAAAGATGCTAAATTAAAACTATTGCATAACAACCAATAAAAATCTATTATTATTCCCTTATTGGTAAATAAGATCAAAATAGTTATACACAGTTCAAAAGCAAAAAGGCAGACAAAAATGGCAGACCATAAAAAAGTACATAAACAAATATCAGACTAACAACAGTAAGTGGCATATTGTAACAATAATTCACAAAGCAGTGTGCATGAGTATCTCATTTGAGTCTTCATGAAAATGACAACGGGCTGCTGTCTTAGCACACATACTGCTTGAATGGCTCACTTATGGATTCCTATAATTTGCAATCAAAGCGTTTACTGCACTTTTCCATCATGTTTGTGACTAGACATTATCAAAGATGTTCCTGTCCTCAAGCAAGCCCCTAACTTTAAAATGTTGATTCTTCTCTATTGTTTATTTAACCCCTTCATTAGCTAGATAAAGTTGACCTCATCTTCAATGTATACTCGATTTGTTGTAATTCTGGAGCAATGCAAAGGAGTTTTGTTTATTGCAATTGAAAGTTGTCTGTAATCGGGCTCCAGAATATGTCCCAGATGTTTTATAACCTCAGACATGACACACGATGTGCTAAAACAGTTTGAAAAGCTGGGAGTCTGTGTCTAAAACACAGATACTCAGCTGGATCAGCACGGAGCTCCAGCTGCAGTACCACATTTTGGCCAGGAGATGTCAGGGCTACAACAGTAAGAAATACATTGGGAAAATTTCCAAATCCGTTGGCAGTGTGTGAGGGCTAATAATCAAGGGGTGATTTTCAAGAGGGAGTCTAGATTTTATGAAAGTTTTTCGCCATATAATAGATAATTTAATAGATTTAATATTGAATTAGAAAATTCTGCCTGAACAGAGTGAATCAGACAGGTCTCTTTTGCACATACATGTTTTATTCACTGTCCATGTGCTTATGGCTGATTAGACAGAAGACAAATGGACGATATCAATATGGCTCACAGTTAGCAGCAGCTATGAGCTAGGTGACACTTTCTCACTGACAAATTAAGCTTCTGTAAAATTAACTTCTGAAACTGGGAAGCCCATATGCTTCAAATGAAGGAAGAACTTACTTGTCAATAAAATGGCATATATTTTAACATACATGCTATTGACTTTCTTAAACCATTTGCAATGTGATATCTTTTTAACCAATGCTTTATCCGTTTATCCAAATGTTAATGTCTTGTTAGAATTCGCAGATAAAAGATGTCAGGTTGAGTAGTAACATGAAATTTATTACGGAAACTGTCAAAATTGACAGGACTACTTATTCAGGCCCTAGAGATTATAGGGCAGGGGTTCCAAAGCTAAATAATGTAATTTTAGCACATCTTACGAACATTATATGAAACCCACATCTTCCTAGGCTTGCACTGCACTGCACTGGAAACTCAATAGTTTATTTCTTTGAGTAGAGAGAAAATACATATTTTTTGAATTTTCATTGTATTTGCTGTAGAAGTAGCGAGATACATTAAAATACAGACACAGGTTAAGAGACAGGCACAAAAATAAAAGAGAATTAATAAAACATTTAACAAGTGAAACAACATACAATAACTAATCCCATCCTAAGATGTCTTCAGAGTAAGACTGGTAATTTGCATTTTATGGTGTTCATATTTCCACTGTTGCATCATTATGCAGAAAGTCTTTAGTTCTGTGTCCCAGGCAAATAAACTAAAAAAGAAGAAAGGGAAACAAAAAGATTTATAAAACACGATAAACAGTATAATAATATCATAAAAAAAATGATGTGTTCTGAAAAATGACAATAAATACACAAATACATTTCTACGGTATCCTTATCCTTATCCATTACCCTTTTATTATTAAGTCATTTCCTTTAAATGTGACACGTTACAACTGTGAAATTCATGTAAAACTAGGATATGTTTTAAAATATAAATTGTGGCAAAACAGCAGTTTATTTCACATAAAAATGTAAGCTTAGGCACCATTCCCCTTGGTGGGTCAACGGAGAAGAGGTCTCTTGCTGTGCAGCACCAATACTCAAAACAATAAAATAAACTCCGTTGAGTTTAAGGCTTGACAAAGACCAGTTGTGGTCGAAACGTCGTTACTTGGTTTTGGAATAAATCCACTTGGAATAATGTTGTGGTATCCGGAGTTTATTTTATTGTTTTGAGCAGTTTATTTCAGACTGTTTTTAACACCTTCACTAACATGGTCGAGTATACTGGATCTTCAACAGCTCCTGCAGGAGCCCAACATAGCGTAAGCTCGATCTGCCCATATGTGGTACTTTTCTGGGTGTATTCTGCCTCCCTAGCAAAGCTGTGAGGTGTGAGTGCTTGAGACTATCGAAGTCTGTATTGACCAGTACTCACACAATGAAAGTTCAGCAGACAGTATCAACTCAGCAAAACTGACACGTAGAAAGATGAATCCAGTTGAAAATTTTAATGATCAGACTGACAATCTTTGTAATAGTGTACACCAATGCAGATGAAAAGGCATTAGTTCTGTCCAGCATTGAGCTAAGATGGCTGCTAGGTGACCAGTAAGTACCTCAGGACTAGACTGAGCAAAAAGGGGTGGAGCTAGCTGGATGCAGCAAGGCTAAGGAAACCCAGCAGGAACAAAATAGCTATTAAATAATAACTGTAAGCAGCAAAAGGCAGATTCAACACATAACATTAAATATACATATAAACCCTGAGTCATGGGGCATGTCAGGGTGAAATACTGGATTTGGAGGAATTGACTTCAGAAATCACAGTCATAGGTTGACTGGACATGTTAACAGTGCCATCAGACAGGACAGGTTTCAAAACCATCTGTAGATCTTGACATGCTCATTTTTGTCACTGATGCTTTTTGCATGCCCACCAGTCAGGCACGAGACAACAAAAGTAGGTTCTACGTTTCTTTTTGTTAAAATTTCATTTTGAACTAAGATCACTCCCAGAATTTTTTTTTCTATAATATATAGTCTCCTGACTCTGTTCAATACCATTTTTGAGGTAGTATAAACCTGGAGGGAACAGTCCCTATAGTGCATTTCTTAATTATGTTAAAGTTAAATTGCTGCACAGTAAACAACATCCAGTGATATAACAAAAGTGGTCATACCTGCTGCTAATGTGGAATGCAGCCTATTGTGTAGTTAAAATTGGTGCTGTATATGTCAACTACTGTTTTATGTTTGGTACCAAAGAGGGCTCTGGCAGCTGTTGGTGCAGGCAAAGGATTTTTATTAGTAAAGGCAATTAAAGAGTTCCAAAGTAGTTCAATGGTTATCAGAGCAATACAAAACAAGCGTCAACAATACATTTACAAATGATAAAATTCCTACACAGCCACACAAATTATGGGGAGCAAGGGCCATTTATACTAAAATATTTATACTAACAGATCCATATATAAACATACCTATTTTTGCATTGGTGATTGACGAGCAAAAACCGTTTTGTGGCAATCATCCAATTAAAGGATCAGATGACTGAATCCTACTTGCTGAGAAACTCTATCAAGAAGTAGAAAAGCATTTTGGACAGTTATTTGATTCTATGCTGTGTAAATCATTTTTTTATAATTTGTTCTCAAACAGCTCATTGAAGATTCAGAATCAGTTGGTTGGGAATACAGGGAAACCTCATCACTGCTATGATTGAACGGCATCAAGCCGGCGGTCTATCAAAACAAGCACTTTCCATCTTTTATTCCTCCCACTGATTGTAAGGCTAATCCTCTCGGGTATTGCAGGGTCTGTAGTAACAACAAGAAGAAGGGCAAGAGCATATGCAAACAAAGCCACTACGTCTGCATGTGTAGCGTTGCTTTATGTGAAGTTCCTTGTTTCTGCCAGTTTCACACATTGCAACATTATGCACATGAGTCAAGTGATGACATCTATATGTTTTTCATATCTGTCTTAATCTACGGTATTGCTTTATTTTCCCGTATGTCTGTCTAATACATTCAAATATCTATTATACTGTATGTGACTTATTCCCATTTTACTGGGACGAGTTTGGGTTCATTATGTAATTCCCTTATTCTGTAAGTATTTTATTTAAACAAGATTAAACAATGTTTTGGATCTCCGGCGATAATATGGTGTATCGTCTGTGCAGCATAACACGAAATATAAATTTAGATGAAACTCCGAAACGTTTTTCTGGGGTTGTTGGTTTTTTTAAGACCGAGTACGAGTACAAAACACTTTTTTTTCCGCTACTCACCGATACCGATTACTGATACTTTTGTTTACTGTCATGTAACCACTTTCAAATAATAATTTAGGATTTTTCTGAAAGCCTGTCCAATTTATGGAAATATTGCAATGCATGGCCAGGCACCCCATTTACCCTCTGCACAGGCCTGCGCACACTCTGAACACACACAAACCCCAGACCTCCGATACATAGATACACACACACACCGGACCTCAGACACATGTATACATATCTATATTGTATACTGTGTGTGTATATATATAGTTGTGCTCAGTTTACATACCCTGGCAGAATTTATGATTTCTTGCCCATTATTCAGAGAATATAAATGATAACACCAAAACATTTCTTTCACTCATGGTTAGTGTTTGGCTGAAGCCATTTATCAATCAAGTGTGTTTACTCTTTTTAAATCATAATGACAACAGAAACTACCCAAATGACCCTGATCAAAAGTTTACATACCCCAGTTTTTAATACTATGTATTGCCCCCTTTAACGTCAAATGACAGCTTGAAGTCTTTTGTGGTATTTGTGGATTAGGCTCTTTATCTTCTCAGATGGTAAAACTACCCATTCTTCTTGCCAAAAAGCCTCCAGTTCCTGTAAATTCTTGGGCTGTCTTGTATGAGCTGCACGTTTGAGATCTTCCCAGAGTGGCTCAATGATAATGAAGTCAGGAGACTGAGATGGCCACTCCAGAACCGTCACTTGATCCTCTGCTTTAGATGAATGTGTGGAGTGGGATCATGTGCAATCGAATCATTGGTCTGTTTTTCTTCGTCAAGACATCAATTACTGCAAATGTTTACCTTGATCTTCTGACTGAATACGTGGCACCACAACTACATGACCTTCAACCAACCATCATTTTCCAGCAAGTTGGTGCACCACAACATTGGGGACTGTATGTTCGTGGGTTCCTAAATTAAACATTTCCAGACTGTGGATTGGAAGGGGGGCCCAATTCCCTGGCCACCTCGTTCACCAGATATCACTCCCCTTGACTTCTTTCTATGGGGTTATGTTAAAGATATCGTGTATCGAACAAAGGTACGGGACATCACTAATCTAAAGCAGAGGATCACTGATGCCAATGCCACCATTGATGAGGGTATGCTACAGGGAACATGGCAAGAAATCGAGTACCGTCTTGATGTGCTTCATGCAACTAATGGTGCCCATATAGAGGTGTATTAAATGAGGCAAAAAAAAACTTAAATATATACGTCTCATTTTGTAATAATTTTCACTTATCTGTCTTTTCATTTGCCTTTCTAATAAATTTTTGAAATTGTAAAGAGACTTTATTGACACCCTGTTTATATGGTCTTTTATTTGTCACATCTTTGTAAGTAGGCAATATAATAAGATTCTGCTAATAAAATTAACTCTTTCCGAATTGTAGTATACTGCATGTTTTGACATGCCTGGTAAATATCAGCAAATAGGAGTGTATTTATGATGTAGTTCGGTATGTTTCAAGGCAGTGGTGTATTTAGGTTTTGTGCTGCCCTAGGCCTGACTAAACTCGTGCACCCCCCAATTTAAATTTGAGGCACCCCTTCCTGTCAAGGGCACACCTCTTCCTGGTTAATCCCCACCCTTCATCTTAAAGCTCCACTTTTTCCTCTTATAGCTCCGCCTTTTCCTCTCTTTATATTAAAAGTGGATACCAAGTGCCTACTTGTATATTTTGTATACCATTTCAAATGTATCTATTGAGATAAAGAAAATTATGAAATGTTTAAATTCAAGCATTTTTACAAAGAACAACCACGCATGTCAAGTGTACTGGATCACAGCCGCTCTAATTGGTTGAACAATAAAATCCACAGAAACTTGCACTGCATATGAGCGTATCACAGAGCTGCACAGCAATAAAACCCACAGAAATGGGCACTGTGTATGAGCATATCAGAGCTGCACAGCAATAAAACCCACAGAAATGTGCAGTGTGTATGAGCATTTCATGGAACTGCACAGCAATAAAACTCACAGTAATGTGCAGTGTGTATGAGCGTATCCCAGAGCTCCAGGGCAATAAAACTCCCAGTAATATGCAGTGTGTATCACAGAATCCACAGCAATAAAACTCCCAGCAATGCAATGTTTGGTGTGTGTCAGCGTATCAGAATCCACATCAATAAAACTCCCAGCAATGCAATGTGCGGTGTGTGTGTCAGCTTATCAGAATCCACAGCAATAAAACTCCCAGCAATGCAATGTGCGGTGTGTATGAGTGCATCAGAATCCACTGCAATAAAACTCCCAGCAAAGCAATGTGCGGTGTGTGTGTCAGCGTATCAGAATCCACAGCAATAAAACTCCCAGCAATGCAATGTGCGGTGTGTATGAGTGCATCAGAATCCACTGCAATAAAACTCCCAGCAAAGTGTATATGAGCACGCAGCAATTATGCTGTGGAGCCATCTTGTCAGCAGTGGGGTGCCACTGCCAGAGGGTGCACTGTAGCTTTGATTCCCTTCCCGGTGGGTGTTCAGTCCAGAATAGAGTCTGTGTTAACGAAAGGGCGGGCAGCTGCGCGCGTGCGTTTCACGTGGTTCAGCCAGTCATGTGGTACTGAGACTCAGAGAAATGGCAGTGAAATGCCCTGATGTTCGGTGGTTTCAATCAGCAGGTTTATTCAGGTGAACCCCATAGGTTTGAATGTTAAAAATATTCCCGTTTTTATGCAATATCTAATAAATCATTTATTATTTTAATCTGCAGTAAAAAGTCTTTATTTATTGATTTTTTTTTTAGTACCCTTTAGTAATTTTTCAGATTTTTTTGGGCAAAATTTCCCCTTTTTTAATAGCAGTTCTTCTTTTTTCTGTAACAGAACTTTTTATTATCAATCATAGGATCTTATATGCAAATTCCAGACATTTTCGTTCAGTAGTTCTTTTGAAAACAGCAGGCCATGGGTTTGCGGTGGCAGCATACAGCGGCCGACTCCATGCACTTTGGGGACCCTGCGGTGAATGGTGAATTCACTGCAGGGTGGGGAAATTTTATTCTCCTAAGTGCAGGGAACTACAGAACACCAAAAGTTGCTCAGCGCGTCCTCAGCACACCAGCGGGACTGCTGAGGACGCGCTGAGCGCGTCCTCAGCAGCGAAGTGGTTAAAAGATATTATGTTTTTATGTTGAATCTTACAGGATTCACCTGTTTAACATCTTGGCTGCGACGGACGCGCTTGGCCCGTCCAGCCAAATCGTCTGTCACGTTCTCGCTGGCGTTCACACCAGATCAGAGTGGTTTGGATCCTTAATGACAGATTTCTATAATACATGATTTGATAGCAGTACGAACTGCAACACCTAGCACTCCCAGCCAGGGAGGTGATACAGAATACTATATACCACTAGGTATAAGCTGGCCAGAGCCAGATCTGATGAAGCGCTGAGTAGCGAAACGCGTTTGAGATGTATTTTAAAGATTGTTTTAATAAACCGTTTGTGGATTTTTTCATCTCGACTGATTTCCTGGTGATTTTATCCTTCCTACATTCTGAAAAGACATCTTGGATGTTTGGATCTTCTGCTCCTGGATCGCTGAGAGGGGAATCGGTGCCCCTGAGTTTAATCCACCGATCTGCATACTGTTTGGTGCCTGTTAATCAAATTGGCACCTTAAAGTGTGAGTATATCTCCCTTCCACCTAATATACTCATTGAGTTATCACAGGCTGCGCAATATTTCTCCTTTTTGTATTTTTCCCTTCACCATCTCACCTTCGGAGGACGAGACACTAGGCTGGATAGCCCCTACTGGATCTGAAGATACCAAGTGCCAGCGCCTGACACCAGCTCTAATATCTGGTGAGTTTAGCAACCTGCAGGACACACCCACAATTAGAGACAATGTGTTTAGATCTGTACATAGACTTGGCACTTAACAGGTAGCTTGAGAGGTTGGTGAGTTTAGCAACCTGACGGGCAGACCCCCAAACAGAAATCATGCGGTATAAATTATGCATACAATCTGTGATCACAGTATACAGCATACACACACAAGGGGATAAACGTAAGAATCGTCAATTGGCAGACCGGGTCAGAAACACAAGCAAGGTCCTCGTAATAGCAAAGTCGGCAACTAGGCAAAAGTCTCACTGAAACAGAACACTGCAATCAGCTGGCGATGCGGGAAATTAACTCCACGTCAGGGCGACGAGCATAGTCTTACGCCCTGTACTTAAGGCCGGCGGCTCATCACGCCAAGCCCCACCCCTTCAGACGCCGATTGGCCAGCTTGTAAGGCTGGCACCCGGCCAGCCAGCGATGTCACCGGGTGCCCAGACCCACCAAGGCAGCGCCGCGGGGTCCGAAGATATGACATCGGCCTTCTGAGCGTGTCCCGTCATTGCAGTCTCTGGGACCCCAGTCGGCTCAATAGCCCAGCGCGATGACGTCTATTTCAGGCACGCCGCCCCACACACACCAGAGCAGGGAAAGTGCATGAAGTCCTTTGGACCTCTCTCCCTCCCCATCGGTAAGGGCCACAGGCCAAAGGCAGGCACCGCTTGGAAGTGCACAGTCTGCCCTTCCAAGCAGTGACTACCTTTAACCCCTTGGGGCTGGATCGCGGTCCTTTGCTGGAGGTGGCCGACATCTTGGATGTCGACCAAGCCTTTGGAATCTCCCCCCATCCTACTGGCATCATCACTCATGGACACGATGACGTCAGTTCGAGGAGTTAACCCCTAGCTGCCTCCTATGCTGGAAATAGGGGGGTCCAATGACCACAGTATCTCTCGATCTGTGGCAGCTAGGGGTTAATATATGGTATCATTGGAACAGCCAGAGCATGGCCTTTCCAAAGATACCAAATATTACCATGTTATATGTACAAAATATATATATATATATATATATATAAAACCCATTTTTTTTATTAATGCAACATTATTGTTCTCATTTCAATTATAATGTCAACAATGATACTCTTTTTTTGGAGAGTTTTAGCTAAAATCATGTAATTTCTCAGAGAAATAAAAGTAACGTGTTTCCAGTTCTAATTTTTTTAACAAGCGTACCCCATAGAATAAATAATGGCAAAGGCTCGGATAAAATGTGGAAAAAATCACTTTACACTCTGTAGATGATTGAACGTTCAAATTTTATTGCATTTTTTGTTATAATATTCAGGCAAGGCATGACGTATACATATAATGATATATTATGAGTGTGCCAAAAAAAATGATGTAATTTGACTGGGTTGTATAAAAAAACGTGACTTCAAATTGCGTTTAAACATGATGAGCAAAACCGGTAAAACTTAGCTCAGCACACTTGCGTGAAATCGCTCAGCAATGAAATGGTTAAACCTTTGGTATTGAAATTACGGTGTGTGCAGGAGATAAAATCTATATTCAAGCCTCAGACAGAGCTTGCTTTGGTCAGGTTTGTTTGATACCCATCAGAGCTCAATTAGCCAGCAGCAGGGGGGATGATAACAGCTATTGTTCGTGATTTCTAAGATCTCCGATAGAGCCAAAGACAAATAATCACGTTACCTGTCTTTCTTTTTTTTACTCTGCCTAGCAACAATTGAGGAGACAATGACACTGCTTAAAGGGACATAACATCAATCAGTTACAAGTATTTATAAAGTGCTAACAAGTTCCGTAGCGCTGTACAATCGGTGAGACAGAACAAACAAGTTAAACACAGAACAATAGGAGAGAGAGGGCCCTGCTGGAGAGCTTACAATCTAAGAGGCACATGTTAAATGACACAAAAAAACAACAGAAAAAAGCTATATAGTTTTAAAAAAAAATATTATTGCATGAAAAAAAAGGGTAGGGCGCTGCCCCATCTGAACCTGTGAACCAGCCACCACTAAAGTATAGTATAATGCTGTTATGGGCACTTTCCAGATTATTGCATTTTGGAAATTATCTAAATTTTCTATTTAGATGATAAGTATTTATTTGTGTTACATTGGTAATATGAATAAAAGTAATATTTTGCTGCCTTTGAATCACTCAGGGTGAGTAGGAGTTAAATCCAGGTTATATTTATTATGTATTATATTGTGCAGTACTATTAAAATAATAATTGTAATCAGAAAAATCTCCATATACACTTCCAAGTAAATTCTAAGCCATAGCGAATCAACCATGCAGATCCAATCCAGACAAATGATTCATTATCACATGTATAGGCACATGTTCCAGTGAGCTCGCCCAAACACATAGAGGGTTCTGGTGCTGTCAGCAGCATAAGAAGAATTTGATTATATATGCATTAAAGAGGAAATTTTAATGCAATGCTTTAAGGAAATCGTAAATGGGAAATTTGATGTAAAGTTTTTGGGTTATATAAAAATGATACAACGGCTAAATATGATCTTCAGACCTAAAGTTTAAAGGGTCTATCCAGATCTGCAGTACAAACCCAATTTTGCACAACAAAATATAGAGAATGCATTAACCCCTTTGCTGCGGATGACGTGTGGGGAACGTCCTCATTGGCTCCCGCTATATGCGGAGGACGTTCCCCACACGTCACTCGCAAGCGGGAGCCCCGGCGGAGATACTCACCTCTCTGTCCGTGGTCCTGTGGCGTTCTGGCTTCAGGAAAGCCAGACACTGAATATAGGCCGGCTCCCGACATCTGACGTCATCGCGCCATGCGTGATGACGTCATTTCCAGGTGACCCCCGGCAATGCCGGGAGATCGCCTGAAAGGGTGAAAGGGAGGGGGATCCTTTTGGATCCCTGTCCCTCCCGATCAGGAGGGTTTAAAGTTAAAAAAAGGCACTGCTTTGAAGGACAGTGTCTGCCCTTTAAAGCGGTGCCTTTTTTTAACCCCTTACGTACCAGATTGTGATCCAGTGCCGTTCAGCGCCAGATCGCAATCTAGCTCCGGCGGGGGCCGCCATCTTGGATGGCGGCTCCACCTCCGGGTTCCCCCTCGACTCCTGACGTATCGTCAGATAGCCGGGGAACCCCTAGCTGCCTGGGGATTTCTCAAGGAAATCCCCTGGTGGAGATACAGGTTTCATTTGAACCCCGATATCTCCAGAACCGTGGCAGCTAGTGTGTCATGGAGGGTGTCATTCGAAAGGCCTGAGCATGGCATTTCGAATGATACATGACCAGGTTCAAAGTAAAAAAAATATATATATATAAACAATTATGACAAATCACGGCTTGAACTATCTTGCTTTGCATGTAATGAGTCTATCTCATATATTAGTTTCATCTTTTAAGTTGCATTACTGAAATATATGAACTTTTGCACGACATTCAAATTTTTCGAGTTTCACCTGTATATATGTATATACTGTTTACTAATTCTACTAATTATAATACATTAATGCAGACAACATACAAACATAAAAACACCCAGCATACAGGTGAACATATATTAATGAAAGTTATAACTATTGTAGTTTTTATGGAATCAAAGCATTAGCAACAAATTGCAGCAGTGTGGACAGAATTATTAGGTTTGTTTCTTTACGTTTTGACTGAAAGTGACACATCAGAGCACTCTATTCATAAGGTTAGATATCGATTTACAAGAGTTATAAGAAAACCTGCAATAAATGTAACTAGAACAATATATTAAAAATTTCATATATCAGAGAAGCCAGCATAAGTGTGAATAATATATCATTACAAAATAATCAAACACTTGCAAATCAAAGATTGTGGAAATGTTTTGTTTTTTTATATTCAAAATGTTTTATTGTTAGAACTTGTAGCATATACAAACAGTAAAGACATATGACAGCTGGACTCCTTCCGGTCAGGCAGCAGTACACTATAGCTACACAGACAGAAAACTCTTCTTAATCCGAGTGGCGAGGTGATATGAAGTGTTTTCATAACATATGGTCCCACAATTATAAAAAGAGAACTCGTGCCTGGGACTAAGTCCCAATCTAAGAGCCGTCTGCCCGTGCGGTGAAGCAACCAAAAAAAAAAAGAAGGGGGTACTGCACGTGAACTGCGTAGAGCGGCAGTCGGGCTGGTGAGAAGAGTGGTGGGAGTGAGCAAAGGAGAAGCAAGATACAGTAAAGTGATAAAGTGATAGGGAAAGGAAGGCGAAAAGGGAGAGTTAAACAAAAAACCCACAATGACCAGTTGATCGGGGGGGGAGGTGAGTGTGCCGCATCGGTAGGGAGAGGTGCTGAAGAAACGTACGTACCGAATCCTTTATCGCCGTGCCGCAAGACCACCATGAACGACAAGTATCTCTCCGAACTACTTAGTGGACTTTAATGCGTGAGCGTCAGACGATGTCATGGCAGCAGGAGACCCTCCCTCACCAGTAAGAAGTAGCAAGACCAGGTCTCGCCAGAAGGACCAGCATACTCGGCATCAGTCGGCTACTGAGACAACCGCCCGCCGTCAGATTGAGCAAGTTGCGCCTGTTCAGTTTCAAGCGCAAGCGAAGTGAGGTCGAAGACACAAACCGCGTCCAATAAAACCAGATATGGCCAAAGGCTGGAAGTGTACCCTCATGAAAGGCAATCTGCTCTTCCATCCTGTTTATCTCGGTGGAAATGTTTTGATGTTTTACTTCAACAGTTTACACTGTCCTATGCAAAGTGCTGCAGGAAATATTGGTGATGTGTAAATGATGATTAGAATGTATGTTTTTTCACACCAACATCTTATCTGAAATGGGACGCCTTAGACAACACAGGAACTGCCATTACTTTATATAAAGATAAATAAATGTGATGGAAGCTGCTGATGCATGCATTCTTTAATTTATTGCAGAATTCATTTTATGCACTTCCATGATGTTATGGTCATTCTAACCTTATTTTAAGACCTAACACCTGGGAAATACAACATTTATATATAGATTTGCTGAGACGGTGATTAAGTGTTCTTTTTTGTACTTGCGATTCATCCATGTGATCTTTAAATGGCCTTTCTCATACATATTTCTTTCTTTGTTTATTCCCAAACTACAACAACAAGTTTAGATTAAGGTAGTGGTTCCTGCCTCAGACCAGGGTTGACCGAGTGGGCAGGTCAGATTGAAATTACTGTAGAAAATCAGAGACACGGAATGTGGTACAGGCAGTTGGTGCCATCTTTAATTTACTGCGGCCAGAGCAGCCCAGCTACTCCCCCCATCGCCAACCCTACTTTACAGGAGGCACAGAGGACCACAACTGATTCTCAGTAAACTCATTAATGTTTACTTGGAAAAAAATAATTGAATGTGTTACTTATTTCAGCATTGCAAAAATAAATAAACAAATATAGGGGGACAGCTTTATTTCTGTCCATTTCCAGTCCACTAGAAGCTCCCTTATTTTTTAGTATAGTTCCTGACATAAATGCATAAATCTTACCTTGTTTGCATTACAGTACATATATGAAGTGAGCAGTAACATTCCACGTTGCTATAGATACTTGGACCTTAATTTAATTCCTTAGATAAGCAATCACAAATGATTACAATCTGTTAGAAAGATACATCGAATTAAATCTACTACAATCCCCATTTCTGTAGATAAATCATTTAAAGGTTTTCTAAATGATCGTAATAATTTACAAATGCTTATCTCAACGAATTAAATTGAGGCCTTCGTTTGAAATTGAATATCAGCTTTCAGTCACCAAATGATTACTTGTGTGTGACGTTAAAGAAAAAAATGCATCCTTGTGACATGGCAATTATTTTATTGGTATGCTTTTCATGAAGCAGCAAGGTTTCAGAAAATTGATTCATTTTCTTACTAGCTCTGAATTATCAAACTGTACATCCAGTCTGTCATGAGTAAGAGTTTGTCACAATGAGAAGTGTAATAAAGTCATGTGAAGGAGAAAAAAAGGAAATTAATTATTATAAATATCCAAACAAATTCCTATTTCATTCCAGCCTTTCTTACCCTATTACCACTCGGCAGGGTGCACTATGCCGTCCCTGCTGCGTGTGGTACTGAATGCTGCAGGCCGGCATAGCCTGCCCCGCTGTTGTTTATGGGCCACAACAGACCCGCCCACCAGGTGGCACGCAGGGAACGTTATTCGCTGCCACAGGAAAGCCTGAATTCAGGCAGTCCCGCTGCAGCCAATGACGCGTACTGTGTGCCAGCTGCGTAGGCGGGCTGCAGCATGGCGACCGCAGCGGCATTCGAGAAACGCCCTGCGGTGTTAACAACCCCCCCCGGCACAGTCCGCCCAGCGGTAAGGGGTTAAGGGTGCTTCAAAGATATAAAGCCGATCTTGAAAGGTGCAAGTTTTCTTTGTGGCTCCATGACAAGTCTGTTTTAGTAGCATCCAGACTCGATACTGTTGAGATATCGACCTAAAACACAGAAACCACACAAGGCTAGAAAAACCCTGAACTAGAGCTGATCCTTATAATAATGGCCGATAGCTGTCACTAAATAAAATAAAAGGGGCATGATCATGAATACAGAAATACACCAGGATGACAGCAGTCTGGGTCAAGGAGTGAATAAGTATGGACAGTCAGGGAAAAGGCAAAGGTCTGGTAGGATTTGTGAAACCAGCAAAAAAACACCGGCAGCGGGGTCATGCAGCTCTGCTGATATTATTTGCTGGAGTCTGCAGGACCGCATAGACAGTTGCGCACGACCGGCACAAGAACATTTGAATGTAATCTTGTCAGATTTATGGCTCAATAGGGCATGAGAACACCATGAGAACTGTTAGTTCTCTGTGTCTGTAGGTTTATGGTGAGAGGAAGTGGTGAATTTCACCCTCCATGTCACCGTGGGCTGTGAGGTAAGCTTTTATTCAGCTTTTTGAGGTGTTAAGTGATTTTGCAGTTGGTCACTTCACCAGCAATACCAGTAAGTCCTGTGTTCAGGGTCAATATCAGTAAATTAGTATTACGCTGTTACCAAACATATGCAAATAGACAGCAAAATACAGTGCAGTTCATCACAATTCGGCACCAAAATTGTCCCATAGAAGACGATCATATCTTCTATTCACAGAACACTGAATTGCACCAAAAGTGCGGCGAAATGCCATGATCGTCTATGTTTCAATTCTACAGGTGAAACAGGCGAATCTCATAGGTTTCAATGTAATAAATGGAATATCTTTTTAAAAAAAATAATTTAAACCGTTTATTCTTTTTATTTTTTCCAAAAACCCTTATTTTTTTAATAGTTCGATAACTGCTTCGGCAACTCCAATTTCGGCAAAATACGGCAGCCATTCGCTAAATAGTGGATTCATTCAGCTAAATGGAATCGCTGAAGTACAGCGAAATGCGTCGAAAAGCAAAGTGCTGAAATTGTGGTGCTTTAAAATAGACCCTTTTGTATTTTCAGAAATGCATTGTTATTATATTATTCTTTTGTTTATGTATTCACTTTTTACTGAACTTATAGATAACATTTTTTGTGTTTGCATTAATTTCGTTATATTAATTTGGAAAGACAGTGGTCACTTCAGCCCCACCTCCAATAAATCATACATTTTCTGGGCTGTGAATGGCAAGTGTTAGACAATGTAACATGAGTTATGTGCTATATAATCTTCATGCAAGACTGATGCAGTGAGATAAGAAATTAAATAATACTTATATTCCAAAAAACATAGAAGGCCAACATGGTCCTGGTAAATACAGATCTCAAAAAATAATAAAGGGACAAATAATAGTGCAACACAGTTTACATAAATTGAGGTGAAAGGTATTCTTTCTGTTCTGGGTTCTTCAGGTTTTACAAACCTTTTGTATCAACTTTCCTTGGAGTTCTCTGTCTAATGTACTGGTTAGAAAATACAGTGGTTATTGATAAATCTGTAGCACCTTACAGCAAGTTGATATTATTATGGATAATAACATTTAAGCTCCACAATATACTTGTACCTTAATTTAATGTTATCACAATTGTGTATTATGTGCAACATATTTAAGACATGTGAGCTACAGATGTTTATAAAATAAAACCGAAATTAAATCCCAGTTCCTTTTAGAAAGCAGCATAATATTTTGTGATCAAGTATTGAGTTTGCCCAAAGGATACTGAAATGAAAAGAAAACCATCAATCATTGTATTCTTACTATTGTTGAAGATACAAATGACAGATGAATAATTCATATGCTACATCTGGCCTGATCCTTCTCTTTCATTCCCATATGACTGCTGTAACTTATTTCTGTTTCGTGCAATGGAAACCAATGCACACTAGAAAATAATACATCTTTGAACAGTTGTCTTGTTCTTGGTTTTATAATCCTTTGGTAACAGCTATTCAAGTCAAGACGTAGTAAATGTTTGCCCACAGTTGAACACTTTAAATAATAAGTGGATTCAAACACATGGCATGTGATATATTAATAGTGATTAAATACTGCACAAGAAATGTCACGTCCCCCGGCAGTGTTAGGCACCTGGCAGCATCCTGCTTGTTGCTCGCTGGCCGGGCGCTGAGTAAAGAGCAGGAGACTTGCGGTCACGTGAGACGCCGGGGTTTGGGTGTGGCTTGATGACGCTGCGCTCGCTGGATTTAAATCCCAGCGTCTCCAATGCTTAGGTGCCCTGACATGGAGTTACTTCCCCAGTGCTTTCTGTCGTATTTGCTGCATCTCTGACCACGGCTTTGTCTGAGAACCCTGATTTGTGCATGACTACGGCTTTGTCTGAGAACCTCAATTTGTGCATGACCACGGCTTTCTCTGAGAACCCCGATTTGTGCATGACCACAGCTTTCTCTGAGAACCCCCATTTGTGCATGACCACGGCTTTCTCTGAGAACCCCGATTTGTGCATGACCACGGCTTTCTCTGAGAACCCCCATTTGTGCATGACCACGGCTTTCTCTGAGAACCCCAATTTGTGCATGACCACGGCTTTCTCTGAGAACCCCAATTTTGCATGACCATGGTCTTTGTCTGAGAACCCCGATTTGTGCATGACCACGGCTTTGTCTGAGAACCCTGATTTGTGCATGACCACGGCTTTGTCTGAGAACCCCGGTTTGTGTATCACCAGTTGCTTCAGTGCCAAGTACTATACGTCACTCGGCTTTGTGGCAATAGGTAGCTGCACCAACCATTCAAGGATCAGAGGAGTAGGTAGTATCGTGATTGTAGAGGTTAGTATCTATTTCCTAGGGGGTATCGTGACAAGAAAGGGTCCGCGATTTTAGTTGTGTTTATTGAGGTTTATTCGCTAAGGGGTTGATTCTGATCTTTCCTCTAAAATCAACTGATAAATATCGATAAGGATCATCATTTAACATTCAATTATTGAACCAATTACAACCCATCAGAGCTGGCTCCAGTCAAAATCCAATAGGGTTCTTCCAAAATTGGTCTCAGTTGCAGTAGAATAAAAGTGATATCTGACAATACCCTGTTGAAAGATAAGCACAGTCATGGCCCATGATGACAACTTTAAGATTATCGTTAGGAAATAGCCCACCAGACTAATGACCTAAAAAAAAAAAAAAGGCTTGTGATGGAGCTGAATCTTCACCGGTCTCCAAATAAAGTGCCATTTCAATGAAACTTGGGTGTGGGAATCCACCACTTTCTATACTTTCTAGAGATGGTCTTTGTAGGGAGCTTGGCCACTCCCTGGATTCCCAGCACCCTGTACATGTGATTTTCATCTGGCCTCCTAGATTTCAAGTGACTGTCCTCCATTCTCTGAATGGTACATGATGATGACATTTATAAAATCTAATTAGGAAACAATCTACCAGGCTAATAAGACCATAAGTAACCATAAACAGGCTGCTGAGTTGAGGTTATTCTCCCTGAAGACTTCTTCTTTATTGATACCTGCAAAGATGCTCCCGTACTGCAGAGCGTGCCTGGAGGAAATCCCGCTCTGAAGCTGATTTTGTTCACTTCAAGTTTATTCTCCGGTCATACACCTCTGCCCTCCACTTGGCCAAACAATCCTTCTTCTCATCTCTTATATCTACGCTGTCCTCCAACCCTAAACGGCTCTGGTCCACCTTCAACACCCTCCTCTACCCACCTGCACCTCCCCCCTCAGCTGCCTTCAGCGCTCAAGACCTGGCAGACTACTTCCTCAGTAAAACTCTAACTATCAGAAGCAACATCCCAACACAAGATAGTTATCTGCCACCTCCACTCCCACAGGTCCTCTCTGCCACCCTCTGCCGCTTCCTCCCAGCCACTGAGGAGGAAGTCAATTCCTTATTGTCCTCCTCACATCTCACCACGTGCCCGCTCGACCCCATTCCCTCACATCTAATTCCTCCCCTCTCCTCCTCCCTCACCCATCTTCAACCTATCTCTCTCCACTGGCTCCTTTCCATCCGCCTTCAAACACGCGCTAGTTACCCCTTTACTAAAGAAACCATCCCTCGATCCCAACTCTCCATCCAACTACCGCCCTGTATCCCTGCTTCCCTTTACCTCTAAGCTCTTAGAAAAACTAGTCTTCAACCGCCTCTCCCTCTTCCTGTCCTCCAATTCCCTACTTGACCCCCTGCAATCTGGCTTCCGTCCCCTACACTCAACTGAAACTGCCCTCACCAAAGTCACCAATGACCTCCTAACTGCTAAAAAACACGGCCACTATTCTATTCTCATCCTGCTTGACCTCTCGGCTGCTTTTGACACTGTTGACCACCCCCTCCTTCTACAGACCCTCAACTCTCTGGGTCTCGGTGACACTGCACTTGCTTGGGTTGACTCCTATTATCCAACAGGTCCTTCTGTGTGTCCTTTGCTGGTAACTCCTCCTCTTCATTGCCTCTATCTGTTGGTGTACCTCAAGGCTCTGTCCTTGGTCCTCTTCTCTTTTCCATCTACACCTCCTCCCTGGGCAAAATCATCAACAGCTTTGGCTTTAATTACCACCTCTACGCTGATGACACTCAGATCTACCTCTCTACCCCTGATCTCTCTCCCCCTGTCCTTTCCAAAGTCAGTGACTGTTTATCTGGCATCTCCTCCTGGATGGCCTCCCACCACCTAAAGATCAACATGTCAAAGACTGAGCTCCTACTTATTCCTCCCTCCAATGCCTCCCCACCTCCTGACTTCTCTATCACAGTGGAGGGTATCACCATCTCCCCATCAAACCAAGTTCGCTGTCTTGGAGTTACACTTGACTCTGCTCTTTCCTTCATCCCCCACATCAAGTCTCTTTCCTCCTCCTGCCGATACCAACTGTGTAATATTTCCAGAATTCGGCCATTTCTTACCGCTGTCACCACAAAACAACTCATACACGCCCTGGTAATCTCCCGACTCGACTATTGCAATAATCTCTTATCTGGCCTCCCTCTGTCCCGCCTCTCCCCCCTACAATCCATCCTGAACGCCTCTGCCAGGCTAATTCACATCACCCGCCGCTCTGTCTCTGCCGCTCCCCTCTACGAGTCCCTTCACTGGCTCCCATTCACTGCAGAATTAAATTCAAAATCCTTATCCTTACCTACAAAACCCTCACTAACTCAGCTCCCCACTACCTGTCCTCACTAATCACCAAATACACCCCAGTCTGCTCCCTAAGGTCAAACAGCGACCTGCGCCTAGCTTCTCCCCGCATCACCTCTTCCCATGATAGACTGCAGGATTTCTCACGCGCAGCCCCCACTCTCTGGAACGCTCTCCCTCGTACTGTCAGACTTTCCCCTAACTTCTCTTCCTTCAAACGCTCCCTTAAAACATTCCTATTTAGGGAAGCCTACCACCCAACTCACTGACGCAACCATCAATCACTCTCACCTTACAGTCCTCTCCTCCTGTTTCCAACCCCAACCCTCCTAGATTGTGAGTTCCTACGGGAATAGGGCCCTCATCTCCTCCTGTACTGTTTGTCAAATGTTGTTCAATGTATTGTAACCCTGTCTATACTGTGCCTATTGTACAGCGCCGCGGAATATGCTGGCGCTTTATAAATAAAGAATAATAATAATAATAATATGTAGCTATAACAAAATAAATATTCAAAGGCATTTTTGCATAGTTCATGACATGATACGGGTGTATTCATAACACGATACCCAGAATTGATAGAGAAAAAACGAAGCAGCCAAGACAACCAAAGCACGTAAGCATATTAATGTATAATGAAACAAAGAGATAAAGATAATTTTATATCAAGTCAGGAGGCTTCATATTTTGCATTCTCTTTTCTTTACTAAAACATCAGCAGCAAGAAAAGTTTACATAGCAACAGCAGTAACCAATCAACAACAAGAGTGTAGTAAGTCCTTAGCCACGCCCTCTTTTCTTGCTGCTGGCGACCAGGTGAGACGTTTTCAAAACAGCTCCTGGTTGCCAGGCTTTAATTTAGGTGTAATTTGTCACTGTTAGGTTTATTATGTAATTTTATACTCAGATTTATTATATGTACTGTGCACCTGATTGTTTTTTTCCTAGGTTTCCTCCCTGCTGTGTGGGCACTCTCTCGCCTGCAGGTGCGCTTTGCTCGCGTTGCGCGACTTGCGGCGCCCCATCGTAATTTACTTTGTTTTAACAGCTCTGTTTTCTCCTTAAGGTTCTTTATCCCCCCTTTCTTTGTGTTTTGCGCGGCCCGCAGCCTTCCCGCGAGTGCGCGACTAAACTTTCTCCTCAGGATAGTATGGCTTTTCGTCCGTGCGCACTCCGGCGGCCATCTTAGTTCTAACCAGCAATTGCCGCCATTTGGGACATCGCGTCTTCGGGTCCCGATGCAAACTAGCAGGTCAGCACTTACATGTTAAACGGCCTCAGGTTCTATTTATATAAATAAATTATTATTTTTGGTGGGATTTCTGTCTGCCCAACGTAAACATCGGGTAAGCCCCGATACGCTTATACTATATATATACAAATAAATATTATTTCTTCTGGTGGGATCTGTCCCATGAAGGCATCGGGTGAGCCCCGATAGATAGATATAGATATATATATATAAAAATAAAATTTTCTGACAGGATATCTGTCCCACGAATGCATTGGGTGAGCCCCGATAAGTAAGTAAGTAAGTATGTATATATATATAATATAAAAAATAAAATTTGTGACAGGATATCTGTCCCACAAATGCATCGGGTGAGCCCCGATAAGTAAGTATGTAATATATATATATTAAAAATAAAATTTTCTGACAGGATATCTGTCCCACGAATGCATCGGGTGAGCCCCGATAAGTAAGTATGTATATATATATATATGTATAAAAATAAAATTTTCTGACAGGATATCTGTCCCATGAATGCATCGGGTGAGCCCCGATAAGTAAGTAAGTAAGTATGTATATATATATATATAAAAATAAAATTTTCTGACGGCATATATCTGTCCCACGAAGGCATCGGGTGAGCCCTGCTAAGCTTATATATATAAACAAATATATTATTTATCAGGCGGGATATCTGTCCCATGAAGGCATCGGGTGAGCCCTGCTAAGCTTATATATATAAACAAATATATTATTTATCAGGCGGGATATCTGTCCCACGAAGGCATCAGGTGAGCCCTGATAAGCTTATGTATATAAACAAATATATTATTTATCTAACGGGATATCTGTCCCACGAGGACATTGGGTGAGCCCTGATAAGCTTATATATATATATATAAGTATATTATTACTCTGGCGGGATCTGTCTGTCCCACAAAGGCATCGGGTGAGACACAACACATTAATTTATAATGAATATATTATTACCTTCCTGACGACTAGTACAGGATTTTTCTGTTTGGCCACACTAAACATCGGGTGAGCCCTGATATATATCCCTATAAATTTTAATATATATATATTACCTCAACAGGTGAGTCCCGTTATTCTGTTTTCCATGGATCCTCCTCAGCTCCCCACCAATCCAGAGGAGCTTTCGGCCTGGCTTTTAGCTGCCATTTCAGAAACACTGTCCATAGCTTGGCAGCCAAGCCCTGCTTCCCCAGCCAGAACCTCCGGTCCTTTCTAGGGCCCAGTCACCGGCCCTTTCTGAGGGCTCCCATTCCGTTCATTCTGAGGCTGCCGTGCCATCTCGTAAAATACTCTGGAAGGGTTAATCTGAGTCCGCTGGCTAGGGTAAGGGCCCTGCTACAAACTCCTCCCGCACTTCTGTCCCCAAAGAAGGGACGATGATTATGACATGGATATTTACCAGGCTCACTACCCGAGGAGGACGGAGCCAATACCACGGTGATCCACCGACTACTGCAAGCTCGACGGGTGAGCCCCGTTCTGATAGCTTAGCGATCGTGCCCTTCTCTACCGCTCCAACACCGTCTCGCTCCTTGGTGTCCTCGGATACCCCGGCGCCACTCCTCGATGCTAGAGGAGCTCCCCCCTCCTTTTTCGATCCATGCACTACCACCCACCCCAGGTCTTCGGCCTGGCTCCCGCCTGACCACACAGCGGAGTTTCTGCTCTTCTGGCTACGCGGTCTCTTAGTTAAAATTTCCAGGGCGCATCTGTGGGCAGGATGCCCTTGCCCGACGCTGCCTGACAAGGTATCTCTTGCGCCAGAGTTTGACGTGGATTTCGTCTCCTTTCTGGGCAAGGTTGGCAGGGATCCTTGTCGAAGTCGAACAGGGCTTCCGCATCGCCCAGGACAAATGCTGGAGGTTTCAGGCCCGCTCGTCACGGTGGACGAAGCACTACCTTCTGGAAACATAGAAACTGTCGGCAGATAAGAACCTTTCGGCCCATCTAGTCTGCCCAATTACATGGATACTTTACCTGGATTTACCTTTTGTTTAGGATAGCCTTATGCCTACCCTGCTCGGCCCTGCAATGGTCCGTGAATGGGCACAGCGTGCCCTCTGTCTTTAGGTAACGCCAATGTCAGCATCTCTTCTGCACGCCGCAATGAGGCGCTTTTTCGCTTTGACGCTAATTTAACAAGTATGTGCTCCAAAGAATTGGGTCCTGCGGCCAAGGGTTTTTTTTTTGGGGACCTCTTCTTAAAAGAATCGAATCATAAGGTTAACATCTATACCAACCTTCTGACTCTTGGGTCCTACGAATCGTATCTGGTTTCTTGATAGACTTTTCCCAGGTTCCCTTCCAGTCTGTTTTCCCCATACAATGTGTTCTGGTACACAAGAAGTCTGGGACCTTCGCCCGGTCTTAAACTGGATAGTCTTCAATCCCTTCTTGTCCTATCGACACTTCACAATGGAGAGCACACATCTACTCAGGGGTCTCCTATCCATCCTGCACCACCGACAGTTCACCTGCCTACCTTTCGGCCTCAGCTCCGCACCATGGTGCTTCAATGAAGCTCCTCTTACTGGCCATGGCCTCCATATATTCACAGGGCATGAGGTCTCTCATATACCTGGACAATATCTTCGTACTGGCTCAAGATCCGGTCCTGTTTTCCCATCACACGGCCCTAGTGCTTACTCTCCTGTAAGACCTCTGGTTCATTACCAACATGGACAAGTCAGCTTGTCGCCCAGCCCAAGTCATCACCCTTCTCCCTGGCCCACTGCATTATCGGGCGATGCAACGTCAGAAAACCACGTGCCTCAGTCTCAATCCCTCCTACGACCAGCTGGTCCCTATCACTCCTGAGGCTCGAGTGGAACTCCTGTGGTGGCTGCGCCTCATGGAAGCCTGGAATGGGTGGGCCATTTTTGGCTCTCTACCGGACTTCGTATCGGAATCGGACGCCAGCCAGTCGGGTTGGGGAGCGACTTGCGGACCTGTATCCACGGGTGGGGCATGGACGCCAGAGGAACAGCCGCTTCACATCATCTGCCCTCTACTCCTTTGGGTCAACCTGTTTACTTCCCGCTTGACCCACCAGATGCAGACCGGCTTCAGTTGGCTTACGGACCTGCAGGCGGCAGCGGTGGATGCTTTCCTCCCACCATGGCCCCATCGAGGAGCCTACACTGTTTCCCCGTTCACGATGCTCACGTGCACGCTTCAAGAAGTCCGCAGATGGATGGTTTCGACTTCTACTCATGCCTCTATGGGATGCACAGAGCTGGTTGCCACTGACACTACAACTCCCTTGTCTACTCCTGCCCGCTGCTGCCGTCCTTTTCCATCCATTCTTCTGGACCCTCAAGGCAACCCTAATCCAGTGGTATTGGAGGGCAATCTTCCACTGGTGGCTTGGACAATTTCCGGGGACCCTGCATGCTACCAGGCTTATCAGCTGCAGCTCGCTCCCTATTATGGGAATCCTGGACTTCTGGCACGCAAAAATGTTACGCCTGGGGAAATTTGGTGTGGTTGGTGTGTGCCTGATCCTGCTACAGCCCCTCTAATTTGTTGGCGAGCCTTTCCACGGCCGGCAAGTCCTATCATCACCTGGTTCCGCTCGACCATCTCGGTGGCTCACTCTCCCCTGGGTGGCGTTTCTGTGTGTTGTCTCCTCAAGGGCGTTAGGCTCGCTCGCCCGCCGCCCCAAATAATATACTCACTTTTGGGATGTGGCGCTTGTTTTGGAGTTCCTGCGTAACTGGCCAGATACTACTCGCTGTTCCTGCGTCAGCTCTTGATGTATTCTAACCATCATTTTGTGTTTGGGTCCTTTAGACGTGTTTTGGATGCTAGAGCCTTC
Organism: Leptobrachium leishanense; assembly: GCA_009667805.1. Taxonomy (NCBI): domain Eukaryota; kingdom Metazoa; phylum Chordata; class Amphibia; order Anura; family Megophryidae; genus Leptobrachium; species Leptobrachium leishanense. The sequence continues at coordinate 105,690,999 of CM019064.1, forward strand.
GATGCGCACGCTATGGTTTTCTCTCCTAAGGGAGTCGTTTTTCACGCTTACTAGATGTACAAAAACCCCTTTTTCTAAGGTTTTCTACCCTATGTGTCGCTAGGTGCGTTACGAACTACCTCTCCCACTTAGGCTCTTTGCGCTCCCCTCCGGTTGGCCAGCTCTTGGTCTCCTATGTTTCCACTTACAATCCTGTTTCCTCGCCTACACTTTCTAGAGGGGTCCCCTGGCTGCTCTCCCTAGCAGGTGTTGCTCCTCACTTCGGCGCTCACTCGTGCGGGGTGCAGTGGCTTCTTCTGTTGCGGTCGCCGTGGCTCCCTGTCCGACATACTAGCGGCTGCTGATTGTTCTAGGGCGGTCACCTTTCGTACCTTTTATTTTCGCCCTCGTTCTCATGCATCTGGGGCTCTGGTGCAGCTTTAAACTGCAAAATATGAAGCCTCCTGACTTGATATAAAATTGTGGATTATTCCAGCCTTGGTGTTAGAATAATCTTAATTTTAATAAAGACAGGAGGCGAATATTTTTCCCGCCCGCCCATACCTGGGATTGCTCACATTGTACCGGATTTACTGCTATATTCGATTAAAAAAAAAAAAAAAAAAAAATATAAAAAAAATAAAATAAAAAAAAATAAATTATAATAATAATAATAAAAAATAAATAAATTTTGAATAAAGGATGTAATTTACGTATCTACACTTCTTCGACTTTTGTCCATTATTGTCTAACTATTTTTCATTCCCCTTAGTAGGGTTTGCATGTCTCATTGGCCTAGCCTACGGCTACTGTCTCATAATTGATTTAACTATTGATAATTCTTCGCTTTGACTGGTCAGTTAGTTAACTGTTGATTGGCAAGCCTCCATCACATGGTACTTTCACGTATCCTCTGCTTTCTCCGTAGCTTGATTTGCTTCTGCGGCCCTGTTGGTCTCCCATCGTTTCGGACGCCCGTTGGCTTCCAGTTCTGCGACTGACCATCTCGTTGACTCCTACCTAGTCTTGGCTTTCACCTCTTCAGTTTCCGGGTTCTTCCTACTTCTTGGATTTCTGGAATTTCTACTTCACGTCTCTCCTGCTCGTTCGGCATACAAGAAAAGAGGGCGTGGCTAAGGACTTACTACACTCTTGTTGTTGATTGGTTACTGCTGTTGCTATGTAAACTTTCCTTGCTGCTGATGTTTTAGTAAAGAAAAGAGAATGCAAAATATTCGCCTCCTGTCTTTATTAAAATTAAGATTATTCTAACACCAAGGCTGGAATAATCCACAATTATATGGCTTTGTAATTATGTTACTTTCGTATGGATGACAGATCAGGGGGACAACATAAAGATGAATAACCCCCAATTTTCCAGTGTGTATGCTTTCCTTGTGGGGGGGGGGTGTTTATAATGTGTGGGTTCGCCCTTATATACTCATAAGATCCTCCTGCTAATAACAATAAACCCTAAAGATAGAGATTTGTCAAAAATCCCCTGGTGTTCAGAAGCAAATTAGAGACAGCACATACATCGAGTGGTACCCGAGGGGCGAGACATGTCAATGGCTTCCCTGGAGGGTTGTGCATTTAAACGAGTCTCCCTGCTTTTTACAAAAATGGTAAACATTTGCTAATACTGATTTCCTATGATGAGTAACTCACTTTTACTACAATTTCTGACCTATAATGTGTTCTTTTGGGTCATTTACTAGTCGGATTTTTAAAAAAAAGTTATATTTCTGATTTCACAAATGATGGACAAATCCGTTCAAATGGACCAGCTACTATTTCGTATAGTTATTATATAAATATTGGTCGAAACTAGACAATTTATTTTTCTAGGAAAGAACTGCCACTCCAATTAAACCGGCTCATATATTTGATTTAGGGTACATGAAATATAAATGCCAGAATCCAGGCTGCCAAAGGTGCATGTCCGCATCTGATTGCACAGGTTCAAGTAAATCTTATGGAAGAAGAGGTGACTGGCTCTCAACATCATTATCTGGCAAAGGAGAAAACTAAGTAGCCCTTCTTTGACAGCAACGAGATTTAACCCCTCCATACACAGGTATCATTTACAAAATTAGTGAGGTATAAAGAATAAAAAAGTTTGGGAGGAGAACAGTTGGAAAGGTAATGGAATAAATAAATATGAACTAATATGAAGAATCAACACCATGAAGGCCCAAGTTAACCTAAGACGTATTATAAAAGACTCAGAACTCTTTGGGTTGTTCACGCCAATGGATGACTAATAATTATTTATGTATAATTATTTTATGTATATTTGCTTTGTGTATAATTAGGGATGTGGGTGGGGGGTGAAATGCTTCTTATTAGGTATTTGTGTGTGACTGATTAATCTTATGTAAGTATGGCTTGTGTATTGTGTGTGTCTGTGTGATTATGGTTTAATAATTACCTGTAGACAGAATATATGCCAAGCACATAGACTAATGTAAACATTCATAATGTTATTTAATTTATAACAATGACTTACAGGGTTATTCAAAGAGATCCGAATTGTGACCGAAAGGTAACCAAACAATGAAATTCAGCGTACGGTTACCTTTCCTGGCCATTAGGCTATTCAGAGAGCAGGCAGTTCGCCAAATGTTGCCGAATTGCCTGCACATACAGTGCCTGTTCGGTGCCTGTTCGAGGGCAGTGAAACCCCCATAGAGAAGCACTGCTTCGTCTATTCACAGAACAAAAACCAGCAGTGAAAAGTTGCCGAAATGCCCTGCCATTCGGTGGTTTCATTTGACAGGTTTATTCAGGAGAATCCCATAGGCTTCAATGTTAAAAATTTCCATTTTAATTCAATATCTAATAAACGGTTTATTATTTTATTCTGCTGTAAAGATTCCCTTCATTTTTAGATTTTTTTAGCATCTTTTAGGCATTTTTTTCCTTTTTTTGGCAATTTTGTTTTCCATTTTTTTTTATAAGAATCTTTTTTCTTTAACAGCCCTTTTTATTATCATTCATCGGATCTTATATGTAAATTTCAGACATTTTCGTTCTGTAGTTTCTTTGCAAACAGCGTTTCACTTTTAAACATTCAAGTGTACTGTTTTGGGTTTTTTTCCACTCCTTTCATCAGCGGTTTCAGCTTTTTCCGGCAGCTGCTCTGCGCTGTGATCGGCGGCTGCTTGGGTTTCTCCGGCGTGTCCGGTGTGGTTAATTCAGATGTTTTTGCGGGTTTCGGTGTGCGTTTGCTGGGTTTTGCAGTGAGTGTTCGGCGGCTTTTCCCTGCACTACGATGGCCCTGTGGTGCTTGCCGAATACACCGCAGGGTTGCCGAAATGGGATCACCAAATCGCACTGAATTGAAGAGAACGAAAAGTCACCGAACGTGCGGTGACTTTTCGATTCCCTTTGAATAACCCTGTTTGACTTTGCTTGTATCCAATATTTTACACGATAAGGCAGCCAGTTTTGCACCAGCATTTTAACATAAAAGCTACTCTTAGAAATGTCTTAAAACAAACAATAATAAATAATTTAATAATGATAGAGACAAACTGGGACATTCAGAAATGTATACTAAAAGCTGTGCATACCAGACAAATTTGATTTCATCTGTACACCAGGGCTTCCACAGTTTGTATAAAGCTACTAATAGCTATATTAGAGTTTATGTGAAAAAAATATCCTTACACACCACACATAAGAAAACTGTTGAGTCCTCATTATATGTGGCTTCATATTGTATGAGTAGTGTCTTCAATCATCTATACACACTAAAATTAAACTGACAATACTACTCTATAGGATCTCTACTTCTCGTGATCAGATGTGAAAAAATTGGCTTTGCATTTATGAAAAAGGGTGGGATTGACTTCTTGCGTTCTAGGGCAATGATGGCAAACCTTGGCACTCCAGATGTTTCAGAACTACATGCCCCATGATATTCAGTCACATATTAGGCTACAAGGAACATTTAATTCAGAAACATCTGGGGTGTCAAGGTTTACCATCACTGATGTAGGTTGCTGATTGGAAGAGCTTCTTCTGAAAAGTACTCTGTAATATGTGAGTGAAAATTCTCTCATACTCTGGTATTTTCCCATTCATCATTCTTCACTCCCCCCCCTTATATTTCATAACGTTAGAGTAAACTGTCCACTACGTTGACAAAATATTGGATGATAGCAAAGTCTAACAGGGTTATTCAAAGAGAGGTGAAAAGCAGGAGAATGGAAAATTCTAGGTCAAAATATCCAAACCAGAAAAATTCTCCCACTCATCTCACTTCCCAAATCGGCTATTCTGACCTAGAATTTTCCATTTTCCAGTCATTCTCCAGTCATCTTGCTTTTCACCGCTCTCTGAATAACTCTGTAAGTCATTGTAATAAATTAAGCAACAGTATAAAGGCTTATAAAAGTGCGCTATCTCACAGGTTTTTAATTTCACTATATATAAGGTCACTATAATATTATCACTGCGCTTGGAATTCTCTATATATCCGTGTAGTATGAAGGTTTAAAACTTTACATTCTTAAGTGCACTTGGTTTATATCAGGTGTCAAGTCCTAAAGTAAAAAAGCATGGAAACCCAAAAAGATTTCTGTCCCCCCAGTTAGCAATTATCATCTTGCAGATAACACATACGCACACTCAAATCTGATATATTTATGATATACTGTATATGTGGATTTTAGCAAAGTAATAAGTTAAATCCTATATGTATTGTGCCTTAAAGGGAAATATATGATTGAACACCTGAATATAAGATTTATAGTGTATAGGACCAATGGGAATTCTGTTCCTTCTGCAAAAATAGTGGTGGAATGGCACTCCTAAGCGTTCCCCCTGGACTTGACCCAGGTATAGATCCTGTAGATTTTTTTTTTTGGTTTTCAAAGTGAATTTGGTGATACTATCTGTCAATCTCATGACAAAAATTCTGTACATCTATAGTATATTGCAATAATTATTGCATAGGTTATCAATTAGAACCAATTTGCACCGAATGTGCAACAAGAGTGGCAATAACAAGATCTATTTAATACAAAAGGCACACATTAACAAATCAACAAATAAGAGGAGCAATGATAGGAGTCCTATAATGGAAGCATAATGTAATGCCAAACCCAATAATGGTGATTGATCACCCAACTAAAAGAGGAGGCTGGAAATAGGCGAAGAATAGCAAAAAATAAAAAGCATAAATGGCTTGCTATTACCTCGACGGTTCAAGCCGCCTACATACCTACTAGCTAATATAAATAAAAAACCAAATTGGAGCAATCGAGTGGGGTGATCATGAGCGTAAGAGGACCCACATAGGACGCAACCAAAATAAACACAACAGTTAAAAGAAGTCAGGAGACATAGCTCGACGCGTTTCGCCCCCTACCGGGCTTAGTCCTGAGCTGGAATAACGAAAATATGGGCGCTGGATATAAATACATTCGTCCGTAATTGATTAATGAACAGCGTCAAACTGAATTGCAAACAGATGGATCATATTGTTATAAAAAAGTCTGATAAGGGTGGCAATGTTGTGTTAATGCAGAGATCAGTATCATAATATGGTGTCTACCATACTACATGACGGCATTACCTATAAATGGCTTTCCAAAGATCCCACCACGGAATTCGTTTCCACACTGATGACAATTTTAAATGATGGACTTGTTGACAGTATCATTACAAATCAGGAGTATGAGTTTATACGACCCTACAAACCTATGATTGCCACCTTTTTATGGTTTATCATTTTTTGTTTTATTTTATCTGGAGCATCATATTGATGTAAGGTGTTATTTTATTGAATTTCAATAAATTCGTTTTTCAAGCTATCCCATTCAAGTATTTTTTCCCCCATCTGCGGTGGAGCTCAAAGGAGGCAGACGTAAGGAGCACATCTTGGAAGTACTGCGTGCCCCGTGAGAGCGGACTCTAGGTCTAAGACTCTCGTGTCTGGTCTATTTATTTGAAGTTTCCTGCGGACATCCTAAGGAGGATAAAGCGCATTTCGGAGAACAACCCTGATGGTCTTGTAACATCTTGAGGGATGGAACTACCGAGGGGTGAACCTTCTGACTGGGTAAGATCCAGGCTTGGAAAAAAACAAAAAACAGAAGGAAAAAAAACAAAAAAACAAAAACATTTGTTTGCTTTATTCACCCACGTTGGCTCAGCACCACGGGACTTGTGTCAAGTTATTACTACTTATTAACCATCTGGTTTGCTACGGAGCTTGCAGAGACCTGCCAAGCGGCCAAGACTGTTTATTTGAGCCATCTGATAAAGACTATCTAGAGATCAGTTACACAGACTGTTCTCTTATTTATTACTCCATTTGAAGTTTGGGCGCGCCCTCCTCCAACTCCATTTATTTTCTTGATGGCAAATATTATTTACAGCTTGTCGGAGCTGTAATGGGGTCACCTTGCGCACCCTCATATGCCAACCTGTTTCTCGGTCTATGGGAAGAAACCATCATTGAGGGACCCCTTATGATTAAATTTAAACCACACATTTTCAGTTGGCGTCGGTACATCGACATTATAGTCGTTTGGACATCTACGGCTTTTGAATTTGGCCAGTTCGTTGAAAGTCTCAACATTAATGATTTTAATTTAAAATTTACTCTTGAGACTCAAACTAACGAACTTAACTTCCTCAATACTATCAAAAAGGGTTTAGATGGCTCTTTAGGCTCTACACTGTATCGTAAGCCAACCTCATATAATAATTTACTTAATTGGGTGAGTCATCACCCTTTGCCTTTAGGCCGTGGTATCCCAACAGGCCAGCATCTACGCTTACGCCGTACGTGTAGTTCCATAGAGGAGTTTAAAGTGAAAGCTCATGACTTAAAGTTAACCTTTAAGGAGAAAGGATACCCCAATAAGACTCTAAAAAGAGCGTATAAACGAGCACTCCTTTCAGATCGCCATTTACTACTCAAAGATGTACCTACTTCCAACAAGACTGGATTTATTAGAATGATTGCAAACTACGACACTCTTAACCCAAGACCCTCATTTTAAAGAAGCACTTCCATCAAGACCTAGCATCACTGCTAGAAGATGCACGAATTTAAATGACAGACTAGTTCATAGTCATTTTCAGTCTCCAGGATCGATGTGGCTCACTAATCAGCTGAAGGGGATGTACAAGTGCGGCAAATGCAGGGCTTGTCCCTTTTTGCCTCGACATTCGAAAACATTTTCTAATCATAACAATTCTATATCCTTTGACATTTGCCAATTTTTGAATTGTAATTCAACCGGTGTTGTATATCAATTGATATGTCATTGCAGAATGAAATATGTTGGTAAGACAATTCGTCCCTTAAAAGTTCGTATTTTAGAACATATTAGATCCATTAAATTATGTAAAGATACACTGGTCGCCAGACATTTCCAACATTGCCATGTTTGTGCTCTTGATAATTTCACATTTTTGCGACTTGAACAAGTGAAATTGGGTCCCAGAAGAGGGAATTTGGATGTTAGATTGCTGCGACGTGAAGCCTATTGGATATATCGGCTCAATTCTCGTTCCCCTTCGGGATTAAATTAAGGCTTCACTTTCTCCCCCTTTATTTGAATACATATAAATGGACTGCAGTATATCGGTTCTGATTTATATCCTTTCGTTCTACTGGGGTAATTTTTTCACCATTTATGTACTGTTTATTTATGTCTTGCGATCTTTTGGCAGGTTTGACATCTTCTTGTTGTATTTATGGTTGTCCACTTATTATTATTATCAATGTATTTATTATGCATATTCATTACACATTATATAATTTTTACTGTTGTCTTTGTCAGGTTACGCTGGTTATTGTTTATATCAGTGATATGAATACTTTAAACATCAACTGTTGTCTCACTATTATGTTACGCATTATAGCGGTGTAACTGTCATTTTATTATTATGTTACGCATTATTGCGGTGTAACTGTTGCCCCTTTCATAATATTGAGACTGTATGTCAATCCGACAGATTTGGATGCTTGGTCACTGATGGGCTCTTTAGCTACATAGTATCATGACATTAATTTATACTTTCATGGTTCATTATACTTATCCCTCAAAACAGCATAGGGTTGGAGTTACCCAAGATATTATGCTTTTAGCCATTTATCATCATGTTAGCCTTAAGCCATGTATTATGATTTTGTCTTTATTTAGGGGTCTACTGCAGGTATATTGTCATTTATTATACCCTGACAGCTAACCAACTCAGCGCGAGGCTAATCCCGTCTGTGATTGGTGTTTTCTTCGTCATGTGTCTATGACGTTTTCATGAGGGCTCCTATTGGCCATCAAAGTGTCCACATGGTACACACTGTGGACGTGTTACATTTGACGCGCCGTCACCTTGAAATTCCTCCGGTATGTCGGTTGGACGCTGTTCATTAATCAATTACGGACAAATGTATTTATGTCCAGCGCCCATATTTTCGTTATTCCAGCTCAGGACTAAGCCCGGTAGGGCGAAACGCGGTCGATCTATGTCTCCTGACTTCTTTTAACTGTTGTGTTTATTTTGGTTGAGTCCTATGTGGGTCCTCTTACGCTCATGATCGCCCCACTCGATTGCTCCAATTTGGTTTCCATTTATATTAGCTAGTAGGTATGTAGGCAGCTTGAATAGGTAATAGCAAGCCATTTATGCTTTTTATTTTTTGCTATCCTTCGCCTATCTCCAGCCTCCCCTTTTTAGTTGGGCGATCCATCACCATTATTGTGTTTGGCATTACATTACGCTTCCATTATAGGACTCCTATCATTACTCCTCTTATTTGTTGATTTGTTAATGTGTGCCTTTTGTATTAAATAGATTTTGTTATTGGCACTCTTGTTGCACATTCGGTGCAAATTGGTTCTATTTGATTGCTTCAGGGTTAAGCCCTGCAGAGTGCTATATTGCCGTTTTTCTTCTCCGTTTGTTTGTCTATTGCATAGGTTATCACCTAGTAATGATGTGTTGTCAGGAATGACACCGGTGGGGTACCAGCCTTGGTGGTATGAGCCCGGTATGCGGTTAATCTTTCTGGCTGGGTGCGATGGGAGACACAGTGGGGACTACACAGCAAAGTATTGGACAGAGGAACATGGGAGGGTTTACCAGGAGGCTTAGAGTATATCAGGCCAGGGTCTTCAGTTGGTACCAGGTAGGGATGAGCCGAACACCCCCCGAGTTCGGTTTGAGCCCGAACTTCCCATTTGTTCGGGTCCGAACCCGAACCCCCATGCAAGTCAATGGGGCTGAAAATTAGGTTTTTTAGAGTGCCCTCCAAGAGGGCATATATGCTACATATTTGCCATAAAAGGTGTATGGGGGTCCGGGTAGTGCCCTGGGGGACAGGAAACAAGGACAAAAAGTATAAGAAAAAAACTTTTATAAAGGGACAGTGAGTTTTCCATGAAATAAGGGTTAAAAATAAAAATGAAAAAATCCTTCAAATATCGTGCCTAGGAGGTCCCCATAACCTGCCCGTGAAGTGGCGGATTTCTAGGATGTATAGAAATATGTAAAAACCAAAAAATTACATTTCAAATGACGGTAAATGCTTTTCCTTTAATCTATCCATAAACAACTGCTTGGGGCGGCAGTCTGTATGAAAAGAGGAGACATTTTCGGACACGCAGAAAAAGTTTACTGATTTTTTGGCGGTGAAAAGCAGGAGAATGGAAACTTCTACACCAAAAAGCCGATTTGGAAAGTGAGATAAATGGGAGAATTTTTCTGGTTCGGCTATTTTGACCTAGAATTTTCCATTCTCCTGAGTTTCACCTTTCTCTGAATAACCCTGTCAGGGTTATTCAGAGAGCGGTGAAGAGCAGGAGAATGACTGGAGAATGGAAAATTCTAGGTCAAAATAGCCAAACCAGAAGAATTCTCCCATTTAGGCTAGGGTCAGACTAGCGAATTTTTAACGTGCGTTTAGGCGCACTTAATCACGGCCGCACTAGCAGCAAATGACGGCCAATACACGAAGTACGGTTGCACGAAAGTCCGGCTGCGCAACGGAAGTGGAAAATGAACGCATTTTTTCGAGAACGCAGAACCGCTAGTACGGACGTACAGAGTGCGCTGCGTCCACTAGCGGCGTGTGTGCGTGATTTGGAGACGTCAGACCCTGCTCATGTCCGGCCAACATAACGTCCAGACACCCAAAGTTTCCTGGTTTGGATCCGTAAAAAATCACGCACAAAAATGCGCATCGTATGACCGTTTTCGCGCATTCCGTGAAAAAATACAGCAATGCGTTCGGACGCACTTTTTGACGGTCGCTGCGAAAAATGCGTTCGTTTGACCCTAGCCTTCTCTCACTTTCCAAATCGGCTATTTGGTCCAGATTGTTCTCTTTTCCTGCCATTCTCCTGGTTTTCACCTTTCTCTGAACAACCCCGAGAGAGAGGTGAAAGCCAGGAGAACTGGCAGGAGAAGACAACAATCTAGACCAAATAGCCAATTTGGAAAGGGAGTTAAATGGGAGAATTTTTCTGGTTTGGCTATTTTGACCTAGAATTTTCACTTCTCCAGTTATTCTCCTGCTTTTCACCGCTCTCTGAATAACCCTGTGAATGTTTAATCCCGAGGTGAAAAATAACATTGCTTTAGATTTTTTTCAAACACCAGTTAACCACTTGGCTGCTATGGACGCGCTCAGCGCGTCCAGCCAAGTGGTTCTCCTGTGCTATTGACGCGCTGAGCGCGACCATGCACAGGAGGCAGCAATCCGCCGGATTCTGGCGGATTGCTGCGCCCCCCGGTGCGGGCTGACATCTTGGATGTCAGCCCAGCACTCCGGGACCCCGGCGAAGCAATTAGATGTCATCGTGGCGGAGATAATGAACCCCCTATCTCCCGATCCGTGGCAGCTAGGGGTTAATGTTTGATATCGTTGGATCGGCCAGAGCATGGCCTTTCCAAGGATACTAAACATGAACATGAAAAATATTTTTTTTTAAAAATAAAAATTCTAAAAAAAAAATCATTTTTTTTGTTTTGTTAATGCAGCAATATTGTTCCCATTTCAATTATAATGTGAACAATAATGCTGCACTAACGATTTTTGTATGCGGTGCATTTGTTAAAAAAAGCGAAATTTTCCCCAAAACAAAATGTAATGAGACCCCATTTCTAATTTTTTTAACAAGCGCACCCCATACAAAATATAACCGCAAACGATCGCATGTTAAAATGTGAAAAAAACCACTTTACACATAATAAATTATTGAAAATTCTAATTTTATTGCACTTTTTGTTATAATATACAGACATGACATAACGTATACCTATAATAATGACATATTATGAATCTGCCAAGTCTGCCGGAAAGAACGATATATAATATGTCTGGGTCATATATCAAAATATGGCTACAAAACGCGGTTAAACATGATGAGCGAAAGCGGTAAAAATGACCTCAGCACAGAGGTGTGAAAAGCCTCAGCAGCGAAAGGGTTAAATGCAGCATATTAGGATGTTTTAGGGAAATTAATTCTCAAATCTCAATCAACCACCCCACCCCCTCACTATATTGTACAATGTATCAAATTGATTACCAGACTAAAAACACCTGGTGTTATGCCCGTTTGTGAACAGAGGTCATTTAGAGTTGATAATCTTTCCACGTACACATTAGTTTTTAATTCAATAGCTAATAAACCGTTGCTTATAATATTCTGCAGTAAAGAGTCTCTTTATTTCTAGATTTTTCAGTATTGTTTTAAGCATTTTCTATACTATTTTCAAAATTTCTTTTTTTTTTTTTTCGAACCCAAACTGAACACGCCCAAAAAGTTCGAAATTCGAACTGCCAAAGTTTGGGTCGAACTCCGAACCGTCCGAACCCAAACATCTCATCCCTAGTACCAGGGTCTGAAGTACAGCGGGGTTCTATGAGAGGATACTATGAATATAGATGTACGCGAGGGTCCAGGCAGGATACCAAGGGAGTAAGAGGCTGAGTGAATAGGTAGGTCTTTCTGGAGTAGGCAAACACACAGAGCACGAAAGTTACAATAATGGAGCCCTGATTAGAGAGAGGTGTGGTCTTTTATTCAGGTAGGTATGTCATGTGTTTCTTTGTTTAACTGTTTGTTCTCTGGAAGTACTGGATTACCAGTGCCATTACTGAGCAGCATATGAAGAGTGCTGGTAAGGATATACATATTATAGGTGCAGTTCAGTCAGCGGCAGGGAGCCTGGTATGTGTTCATTGTATTTGATGTAACAGAAATGACCACAGACTATTTGGATCTACAGGTGCTTTATCTGTAAATGAATCTCTAGCAATTCAAGACTGTGGGAGTTATAAAACCTGTCCTGTGGTTCAGTAAAATTAGAGTGGGAAAGAGATAGAGACATTGTCACCATTGAACTGCAGTGGTTAGAAAGTGGATTTGTCATCCTGGAGAGCTGACATTGAATATGGAGTTGTCATTCATCACTCCAGCCCTATCTTTTGGGCTTGTATGCCCTACAATAGCTCGCATAGCTGCAAGCACATTTTTTGCTCATATGCCTGTAAAGAAATTCACTGCAGGGATTTAAGATAAATAGGGCATTCCTTTGACATTACTACAGGCACTCTATGATTCATAAGGTGACATATTTCTCAATTCAGAAGGGCTTTAGATTACCTTAAATTACGTTTGCTAATGTAGGTCTGCAGCTCCTTATCTCTGCCACACAATGTATTCAAGCTTTTGTGTAGAACCTTTTCTTTTACGTCATCCTAGATGTTACCTTTTACTTTTTTATTATATTGCAATGAATACGCAGTACAATTCCTATAGACACAAAATATGTCTGTAGTTTTGTAAAAAGATCATTTCTTTACATTCAGGCTACAGTTCTCTAAACTGCCCATATCTTTGTGCAGCTGATGACAGGTGTGAGGACTGCCAGTGTCTGCAGTCCCATTAAATTGTAAATCCATTATGTCTAATGTGCCTGGGGTCTTTGAAGAAAAATAAAGGCTGATTCTATTTTCTCAGTTACACACTATGAGGTTTTTACTTTTATGCAGTTATAATTCACATTTTTTTGTGTATGATTAAGAAAATAAGGGCCATATTCCCAATGGAAGCCACTAAGGGCAAAAATTGTTGCAAGCAGGATGCCCAACGCCTGCATTCTGAATCCAGCATCTGATCACTAAACAATTAACCTCCCTGGTGGTGTTCTCGAGTGTGTCTCGTGGTTAAATTTCACCGCTGAGAGCGGTAACCCTGAGACACACTCGGCTGTATACATTACCTCTCCCTGAGCTCCCTCGCTGATCTCTGCAGTCTCCTCCGGCGATCGCGACTTCATACTTCCTGGTTTCCTCCTCACGAGAAGGAATCCAGGAAGGATGAGGGTCGCCGGAGGAGGCTGTGGGGACATCAAGGGAGCGCAGGGAGAGGTGATGTATCCAGCGGCATCCCGAGTGTTGCTCGGGGTTACCGCTTCCAGCATAGGAATTTAACCCTGAACCACATTCGGGATACCACTAGGGGGGGCAGAAAAAAAAGGAATTGACCGCTTTTAGAAAGGGAATTTCTTAATAAATAGACTGCCAGGGAGGTTAAGCACAACTCACATACACCACACCCCTGTCTGAAATAAAGGTCCACACACCCTCTCTACCTTGGCTCACCATTAGTTGTCCACTGTTCTATGCTTTCTCTGTTATACCGTGTACCAGACCCTCTGCTTGCCCAGTGACAACCATACTCCGCCAACCCTTTGACCACAGATCGGCCCTTGACCATTCTCTGGATTACTCCCTTGTACCTTTGCTTGAATCTCCACTGTATCTGTTTGCCCACCTCCATCTAAAGGGCTCAGACACCCTATATCTGCGATGCCCCCCGATGCCATTCCTGACATTCACTACCGAGATTGAAATGAAGCTCGGGCTTCAAGGGCACCATCTGGTGCCCGATAAAGAGATATCTCGATCTGCTGTTCTGCAGCCCAAAAGCAGATGAATTTTGTTTGCTGCAAATTAATTTCAGTTGCTTTTGGGCTGCAGCCGGTGTCCCCAAAGTTTTAGCCCTGGGGCATAATGCCCAAAGAGCTAAAACTAAAATCAGCTGATGAATGCTCTGAAATATCGAGCTTTCAGCAGCTGATGCAGAGAGAAATAGAAGAAAATAGACCAGCCGCTCAAACCTCTAACTCAATATGGCAGTAGATGGCACCATATACTGGCCAAATAGGTTATTTACAGCGATAACTATTTATTACTGGATAATTAATAAAAAATGATTTTACAAAAAATACTGGTTTCTGACAAAAAAATTTGGAATATCACTTGGTAGTGAAGGGGTTAATAATAGGGAGCCACTAATTAATAGCAGCAGCGGTATACAAAAAAAGTATAGGAGTTGTTAATGTATAGGAACCTGCCAAAATGACCAACCGCAATAGTAGCTTGATACATTAAGCTAACGACTAAAGGCAATGAACTAAACAGAAGCCAAGGTTAAATAGGTTTGAAGTAGTAAATAATAATAAACTACAATATATTTTAACAAAGGAAAAAATCTTTCTTGCTGAGTTCCATCTGAGAGCTGGTTACCTCCCAAACCCTTAAGCAAATCACTATCTGTCTACACGAGCCCCAAATTAATGACTATGCGACCCACAATCCCCCGCGCGCACTTGCCTAACCATCACGTCAACACCTTCACTCCAGGAGGGCATGCAACGTGATGAAGTGATCACATGGATGTAATGCAGTATCCGTCTACACTCGACCCGGAGTACTGACTATTAGGGATGAGCCGAACACCCCCGAGTTCGGTTCGTATTCGAACCCGAACTTTCCAAATGTTTGAATCCGAACTCGAACTCAATACAAGTCAATGGGGCTGAAAATTTGATTTTTAGAGTGCCCTCCAAGAGGGCATATATGCTAGATATTTGCCATAAAAGGTGTATGGGGGTCCGGGTAATGCCCTGGGGGACAGGAAACAAGGTCAAAAAGTTTTAAACAAAACATTTTTAAAGGGACAGTGAGTTTTCCATGAAATAAGGGTTAAAAATAAAAACGAAAAATTCCTTCAAATATCGTGCCTAGGAGGACCCCATAACCTGCCCGTGAAGTGGCGGATTTCTAGGATGTATAGAAACACTTGAAAACGAAAAGAATTACGTTTCAAAAGACGGTAAATGCTTTTCCTTTAATCTATCCATAAACAACTGCTTGGGGCGGCAGTCTGTATGAAAAGAGGATACATTTTTGGACACGTAGAAAAAGTTTAGTGATTTTTTGGCTAAATTATTGTGAAACTTATGCAGGCTTTGGATGAAAGTAACAATAGGTGCTTTAAAATTGGGCCTTTAGCGTCGGCAACAGTGCCGTCACACCGTAACCCCTCTGAGGATATGAATCTGATACAGGCGTCAGTGGCAATGCACCCAAATATTGTGCTTTTGGTGCCAGGCCTGCAAGTACTATCATACAGTATCCCCTCTGTAGTATTGTGGAAGAATGTAGGGGTGGACCTTGCGATCCTATATTAAAAAGATATGCATCTGTTAAAGGCGTCAGTGCATCCAGATATTGTGCTTTTGGTGCCAGGCCAGCAAGTGCATTCATACAGTAACCCCTCTGTGGTATTGGGGAAGAATGCAGGGATGGACCATGTGGTCCTACTGTATATTAAAAATATATGAATCTGGTAATGGGCATCAGTGCACCCAGATATTGTGCTTTTGGTGCCAGACTGCCAGGCCAGCAAGTACTATCATACAGCAACCCCTCTGTAGTATTGTGGAAGAGTGCAGGGTTGGACCCTGCGTTTCAAAAAATTAAAATTGATATAAATGTGGCACAGGCGACAGTGCAGCCAAATATTGTGCCTTTCATGGCAGCAAGTGCCTTCACACCGTAACCCTTTTGTGGTATTGTGGAAGAGTTCAGTGCTGGAGGTTTTGTGAATGCAGAAGACATCCCCGATCTATTCCGTTACTTCAGCATCAGGGGATTGATAGCTGCTGATCCAGGACTGATTCATTTTTATAAATGTCAGCCGGTCTACAGAGTCGGTGGACAGACGCACTCTTGTCTGTGACAAAACCTCCAGCGGCACTGAACGTCCTTTCAGAAAGCACGCTAGATGAAGGGCAATCTAGTAGCTGCATAGCATATTGGCTAAGTTCTGGCCAGTGATCCAATCTCAACACCCAGTAAGCCAGTGGATCATCTGCTGTAAAGGTATCCAGGTCTGCCCTTGCCCCTAGGTAGTCCTGCACCATATGGTGAAGACGCTGGCAATGGGTGCCTACATTTGACGTCCCTGGGCGTCGTGGACTAAAAAAATTTAAAAATGCATCAGATCAAGCAGCCCTGGCCTTCACCACTATTCCTCTGATCATCCGCAGCCTCAGAAGCACATGTGTCATCACTTGGTAACCTACCAGTGCCTGGAAAGGTGTTACCCAAGTGTCGCTTTAGAGCGTCCTCAAGTTTTTTCATCCTGTGCTCCCTCTGTGCGGGCAGGATGAGCTCTGCAACTTTACCCTTGTATCGTGGGTCAAGAAGGGTTGCCAACTGGTAATGATCCCTCTCCTTGAAAGGACGAATCCTGGGGTCCTTTAGCAGGCTTTGCATTATAAGGGAGCCCATGCAGCATAGGTTGGAGGTGGCATTAGCTTCCGAGTCTTCCTGGTCAATGAGGATGACCGTATCGTGCACTTCCTCCTCCCCAGCCACGCACTAGCCCTTGTGTTTCTGGGCACACGAAACCCTCCCTTGAGGAATCCCCACCTTCAATGCCCCCACTACTTAAATGTTCCTCCTCATCCTCCTCCTGTCTGATCTGAGTAGGACCCGCTGGAATGCGGTCTGCGGAAAGACTGGGGCCTTCAGAGCTAGGGAAGGCCTCCTCTTCCTCCCGCTGCTCTGCCTCTAGAGCCACATCTATAATTCCCCGCAGAGTGTGCTCCAGCAGGAACACTAAAGGAATTGTGTCACTGATGCATGCACTGTCCCTGCTCACCAGGGCGTAGGGCGGAGAGAAGGTTGCTGCCATTATCACAGACGATCATTCCCAGCTGAAGCTGGCGTGGTGTTAACCATCTCTGCACCTGGCCCTGCAGAGCTGACAGAATTTCTGGCCCGGTGTGGCTCCTGCCCCCTAAACAAACCAGCTCAAGCACAGTATGGCTTCTTTTTGCTTGAGCCATTGCGTAGACCCTTTCAGGCGTCTGTTTAACTGCCACTTCACCAGAGACAGAGAAGGAGGAGGAGGAGGAAGAGGGAGAGGTGGTGGTGGAGCAGCAGACCTCATACAAGCAGCTTTCTGGAGGCATGGTGGATGAACAAGCTCCAGCACAGAGCCCCGTCTTGGATCTCTCCCAGCTGCAATCAGAGTTACCCATTGTGAGGTGAAGGAAATGTAAAGACCCTGTCCATGCTTGCTGGACCACGTGTCTAAAGTCACATGCACCTTGCTGCTGACTGCCTTTCCCAATGACTCGATAACATTGTCTTCCACGTGCTGGTATAGTGCTGGAATGGCCTTGCGTGAAAAGTAATGGCGTTTTGGAACCTGCCACTGTGGTACAGCACATTCAGCAAATTCACAGAAGGGAGCAGAGTCCACCAGCTGGAAGGGCAGCAGCTGCAATGCGAGTAATTTTGCGAAGCTGGCATTTAGACGCTGTGCTTGGGGATGGTTGGGACTATATTTTTCTTACGCTGCAGCAGCTGTGGCAACGTAATCTGACTGCGTAAATCTCCAGCTGATGGGATGCTGTCACATTGTGAGGAAGGACCTGGTACATCCATTACTGTAGCATCATCCCTGTCAGTGGAGGTTGTAGGCAATGACATGGCAGGACATACAGTGGGGGTAGACACAGATGAGGAGGAGGAGGACCTACGCAAAGTTTTGCGCCAACGGGATGTGTGGCAGGAGGCCATATGTCACCTCAAGCACGTGGTACCCAAGGGTCCGGTGTCTTTCCCACGCTTAAGCCTCATCTGACATAGATTACAAATAGCAATGGTGAGGTCTGCTGCACATTTCTTAAAGAACTCTCAGCAGATAGCAGAGTTCCTGCGTGTGTGCTTTGAGACAACAGCGCTCTGCACCGGAGCAGCTTGAACATCTGATGCCTTGGACTGGCTAGAGCTACGGTTGGTCATAGAGGATGTTGTGCCTCGTGTTTGCTGTGCCTCCTCCTCTCTCTCCTCCTCACTTGATTCCTCTGTTCGATCTGGCACCCAGGTGGAGTCAGTGACCTCATCATCAATGTCATCTTCACCCCCTATCTCCTCATCACTGGAGCCAATTTGGCAGTATGCTGCAGCTGCTGGGTCAACATGAGTGCCAGTTATTTGTGTGTCATCACTGGCACCCCCTTCCTCTAGGTTGATTATACTCCCTTCCTCAACCTCAGAGATTGAATCAGAGCACTGTACTTGCTGCGCATCCTCAAGCAGCATGGCACTGTCATTATAGTCAAACAATTCAGCTGACTCCTCCGTGTGTGATAGCGAGGCTACGGCAAGAGTAGCTGTGGACATGGAGGCTGCATTAGATGCTTTGGCAGCTGAGGTGGACTGTAAAGCACTACAAGCCTGGCTGGCAGAGGACTCGGAGGATGAGGATGGCCTGGTTAGCCAATCCACCAAATCCTCTGTATGTTGCTGCTGCTTAAGAAGACGGCCAGCACCAGTTAGAAAGGACAAGCGTGCCCCTGCAGAGGATACACCACGTGCACCATGACCAGAGGCACAGCCTCCCAAAAACAGGGGCTGCTTGCCCTCTTATCTGTGTCTGGGAGCGTCTGCCTGTCCTTTTTGTTCTTTCAGACATGGTGAGTGATATATAGATTAAATATATACAGAACTCTGGTATAACTCAGTGAGACACCCTGATAGCTGGCAGCCAGTGACAAGACACAGATTACAATTCCCTCCTATAAATCAGTGTGACCCCCTGATGGGTGGCAGTGAGAACCCACAGACTACAAATCTCAGAATCCTCCTATAAATCAGTGTGATCTCCTGATGAGTGGCAGTGAGAAGCCACAGATTACAATTTGCGTAAATCTGCTAGAAGTATGTGGAACCCCCTGATGGGTAGCAGTGAGAAGCCGCAGATTACAAGTCTCAGAAACCTCCTATAAATCAGTGAGACCCCTTGATGTGTGGCAGTGAGAAGCCACAGATTACAAATCTCAGAAACCTCCTATAAATCAGTGAGACCCCTTGATGTGTGGCAGTGAGAAGCCACAGATTACAATTTGCATAAATCTGCTAGAAGTATGTGGGACCCCCTGATGGGTAGCAGTGAGAAGCCGCAGATTACAAGTCTCAGAAACCTCCTATAAATCAGTGAGACCCCCTGATGGGTGGCAGCCACTGAGAACACACGGATTATAACAATTCCCAAATATTTTGTAGAAATTTGTGACCCCCAAAATACTTGCTGGCAGTGACAAGAGACAGATCACCTCAATTCCCAAATGTTTTGTAGAAATTTGTGACCCCCAAATACTGTGTGGTACTGACTGTGCGACAAGACACAGATCACCTCAATTCCCAAATGTTTTGTAGAAATTTGTGACCCCCAAAATACTGTGTGGTACTGTCAGGGACCGGGTTCTTGTGACACCGGTGACGTGAATATGAACCCAGGATGCAGTAAATAAGGCAACAACAAAAGGCTTGGTGAAAATAGCAGAAACTTATATTGAATAACTGGATACAAATAAAAAGGCAGGAATCTGTATAAATAATAAGTCCTTGGAAAACAAACGCAGATGATGTAAAGTCTTGGGATGGGTAATGTAGAAGGGGTCTTGAGACTGTACCGGCAAGGAGTAGGAGAAGCGAAGTCCAGAGGAATAGCCAGGGGTCCGGTACACGTGAATAAGAATAAACGGCAAGGCTGGTCACTTGGCTCGTGGGATAGATCAGGCACCTTTCTTTCTCTAGGAATCCAACGTTAATGACAGAGCACTGGCTGGATGTGGGAGTGGTTCTTTTAAGGAACCCAGTCAGTGTTCATTACATCCACCTGATGCAGTATACAAAAGCTGGGCTAAGGCATACTGCTGTACAGGAGCTTGCCACCAGGGTTGGTCTCATGACTTGGACTTTTTGCCACGGCGTCGTCGTGGGACCTGACAGGTACTGGCTGTGTGACAAGACACAGATCACCTCAATTCCCAAATATTTTGTAGAAATTTGTGACCCCCCAAAATACTTGCTGGCAGTGACAAGACACAGATCACCTCAATTCCCAGATATTTGGTAGAAATGAGACCCCCCAGACCCCCCCAGTAGCGTGGCAGACCGGCAGTAAGAACACACAACAACTATCTCCTATGAAATCTCCTCTCAAATGCGTGCAGTAGCGCTGCATGGAAACCTTATATAGTGTGCTGCGGGACTTAGCTCTGTGAGCCCATGACTGGGCAAAATTTGCCCACTCAGGACTCTGAGCCGTGATTGGCATAGTGTTGAACCTGTCTTACACCAGACCTATGGTCAGGTGCAAGGCTGTAGCCAATTACCAGCTTCAGGCCAGTGGGAAAGTGCACTGTGGTCCATTGTGGTCGAACATGCGGCGAACACCCGGAAATGTGCCGGAGTTCGCGAACAGAGCGAACAGGCTAAGTTCGGTCTGAACTCCGAACCGTCCGAACCGAACAGCTCATCCCTACTGACTATGTTGCCCACAATCCCTGTTCCCACTTTCCTTATATGAATCATTACACTGCCACAACAAACTGACTTTTTACCCAAGATGCTTACTGTCTGAACCAGAGCCGGTTTGAGACTCTGGTCATGCACCCCAAAATAGAAACCAGTCCAGCGACTGCCCCCAACTCACTGTTTAGTAGATCAACTCGAGCTTAAACAAAGGGAAATATCTATGATAATCCAGTCCTTCAGTTAGCGTAGATCGAATATCAGGCAGAAGCAGATCTTAATAAGTTTTATATTAATATAAACCAAAAAAAATTATATACCACAATGCATTTGGTTACAGAAAAATTTGATTTTGTGTGTGTAAATTGATAATTAACAATTTACACACACAAACAGGAAAATCAAAGGGAGATAACAACAGATCCAAGTTACTTACAATATATGCTGGAGGATCAGTCACTAGGGAGGTTCTAGTAGGAGATGGCAATATTTCTTAAATTTTTTGATCGACTTCCAAGAAATAGCAAAGGAGCCCACGCTTGACTCAGAATATATATAGGTCTTCCCTGTTCCTCTAAAGGTACAACCCCTAGAGGGTACCGCCTGCTCACTACTGGCCCTATTACAATCCTTACGCAGCACATTTGCGTGCGCGCAAATGTGCTTCTGCGTGAGGACAAAACCATTTGCGCATATCGTCATATTACGACGTTGGCGCAAACGATGTGTGTTATCGTCTACCGCGATTGACCCTGTGCGAACCCAGCGTGAGCGCAAGTTCCTGCGCACATCCTATACTTAACATTGTGAACGCATATGCGTTCGAGCGTATGGCATTACGATCTTCGGGGAACATCATACAAACGACGTTTGCACAAAGTATTGTAACGTCTTTGAAAACCTGGTGTTAACTTACAATATGATCGTTCTGGCCGAAACAAAATGAACCTGCACAAAATAAAAAATACAGCAAAGTACAGTTACACATTCTACACATACCCAAACAATAAAATTATTAAATTGTTTAATTTTTTATTTTTGTTGCAGCACATATATGCAGATCGACTTTGACAGGCGCAACAACCGAAACCTAGAAAATGGTGATTCTTAATTCTGATTGCCCACCGATTCCTGCACGCAACGTTCATTTGAACCCGGCTTTACGCGTGGGATTTGCACACGACAAAACTTGATGGCTGAAAAAATGCGCTCGGATCGTAATACCGCATTAATTTTCATTCGATAACGCATTTTGCGGTACGCAAACAAGCTGCGCTAGCGCATTTGCACGAAGGATGTAATAGGGCCCTACATTTCCCAGAATTCCCCCTCCTGTTATTTCATGGGCATGCTCAGTTCACTTCTTATTTAGTTTAATTCCCAGATATAATATCAATCATCCCAAGATCGTCTCTAGCGATCAAAGGACATATTTGTTTCTTTGAAATGCCCTTTTTGGTCACAATGGTGCCAATTTTACCCCACGCGTTAATGGCTTTTTGCGCCTTCGCAAACGTTTGCATGAAGTTTGTAATTTATCCCTCTGTAGGAACGATACATCCTGAGGAGATTACTAGAATCATTAGTCTAGATTCATGAAAAGTGCTCAGACAAATATTAAAAGAAAAATGATAATCATAAAATAGATTAAATGCGGTCTTGTGCTTTATAACATCTGTGCTTATAAAGCTTGTTCTTTTCTCAGAAAAAAATAACGTCTAGATCACCACCACGTGGCTTTTAACTTTTTTGAGACTCATAGTCCAAGTAGTATAAGAAATACAAAAGGGATCATGGTTCCCAACACCCTAATTCCAAAGTCCAAGAATTAATATTTAGTATACACATATACAGTGCATTGAGAAAGTATTTAGAGCCCTTCATTTAAAAAAAATAATATATTGCTGACTTTAAAATTATTTAAATGGGCACTACCACTTACATAACCAGTTACTAGATTAATTGTGCATTACAAACAAAACTACCTTATAAAACATATGCTCCTGGTTTTTTGTTTGTTTGTGTGAAGTAATTGCATGTAAAAAGGAAAAATATAAGGCCCTATTACAATCCTTGCGTGCGTGCAAATGCGCTTTTGCACGAGGACAAAACCATTTGCGCATAATGTCGTATTACGACGTTGGCGCAAACAATGCGCGTTATCGTCTACCGCGATTGACCCTGCGCGAACCCAGCGCGAGCGCAAGTTCCTGCGCGCATCCTATACTTAACATTGTGAACGCATATGCGTTCGAGCAGATGGTATTACGATCTTTGCGCAATGTCGTACGAATGACATTTGCGCGAAGTATCGTAACGTCTTTGAAAACCTGGTGTTAACTTACAATATGATCGTTCTGGCCGAAACTAAATGAACCTGCACAAAATAAAAAATACAGCACAGTACAGTTACACATTCTACACATACCCAAACAATAAAATTAATAAATTGTTTAATTTTTTATTTTTGTTGCAGCACATATATGCAGATTGACTTTGACAGGCGCAACAACCGAAACCTAGAAAATGGTGGTTCTTAATTCTGATTGGCTGAATCCGGTGAAAAAACAGTCTGCCCACCGATTCCGGCTTTGCGCGTTGGATTTACGCACGACAAAACTTGAAGGCTGACAAAATGCGCTCCGATCGTAATACCGCATTAATTTTCGCGCGATAACGCATTTTGCAGTGCGCAAAAAAATTGCGCTGTGCTAGCGCATTTGTGCAAATAATGTAATAGGGCCCATAATTGGGTATTTTATCTCCAGGTTCCATTTTCTGGATTTTTGCCATGATGCAACATTTACCAAAAGCTTTTCTGTGTGGCTCTTGTTTATTTAATCTACAATATTTACCAGATAATTAGGAGGAAGAGGGGATGTTTAGATAAATCAGCAGGGGGTGTATTGTTATCCAGGCTACCTGAGATAAGAGATGGTAGATGAATGAAATAAAACAAGGACTTTAACCCTTTCGCTGCTGAGGCTTTTCACACCTCTGTGCTGAGGTCATTTTTACTGGTATCGCTCATCATGTTTAACCACGTTTTGTAGCCATATTTTGATATATGACCCAGACATATTATATATCGTTCTTTCCGGCAGACTTGGTAGATTCATAATATGTCATTATTATATGTATACATTATGTCATGTCTGTATATTATAACAAAAAATTCAATAAAATTAGAATTTTCAATAATTTATTATGGGTAAAGTGTTTTTTTTCACATTTTAACATGCGATCGTTTGTGGTTATATTTTCTATGGGGTGCGCTTGTTAAAATTAGAAATGGGGACTCGTTACTTTTTTTTGGGGAAAATGTCGCTATTTTTAACAAACGCACCGCATACAAAAATCGTTAGTGCAGCATTATTGTTCACATTATAATTGAAATGGGAACAATATTGCTGCATTAACAAAACAAAAACAAACAAAAAAAAGTGTATTTTTTTTTATAATTTTTCTTAAATATATATATTTTTTTATTATAAAAAAATTTTACAACTTTTTTCATTATCATGTTTTATATCGTTGGAAAGGCCATCCTCTGGCCGATCCAACGATATCAAACATTAACCCCTAGCTGCCACGGATCGGGAGATAGGGGGATCATTGGAACCCCCTCAGGGTTATCCAAAGAGATTCGAAAAGTCACCGCACGTTCGGTGACTTTTCGTTCTCTTCAATTCGGTTCCTTTTGCCGATCCCATTTCGGCGACCCTGCGGTGTATTCAGCAAGCACCACAGGGTCCCCGAATTGCAGGGAAAAGCTACCGCAAACCCGACGAAAACTAACCGCAAAACTCACCGAATGCACGCCGACAACCCCCAAAAACATCTGGATTAACCTGCGAAAACCACGGAAAAAGCACGAGCAGGAGCCGATCGCAGACAGCCGAAGCAGCCGAGACCGCAGACGAGGGAGGTGAATAAATTAGCAAAACAATTTGTATGATTCTGTGAAAATGAAACGCTGTTTGCAAAGAAACTACTGAGCGAAAATGTCTGAAATTTGCATATGAGGTCCAGGGCTGTTACAGAAAAAATAAGTAAACTTAAAAAGAAAAATTAAGAAAAATGCTTAAAGTATCCTAAAAAATCTATACATAAAGAGACTTTTTGCTGCAGAATTTTATAATGAACGGTTTATTAGATATTGAATTAAAACGGGAATATTTTTAACATTGAAGCCTATGGGATTCTCCTGAATAAATTTGCCCAATTAAACCACCGAATGGCAGGGCATTAGGGGAACCTTTCACTGCTGGTTTGTGTTCTCTGAATAGCCGAAGCAGTTCTTTTTCATGGGGATTTCACTGCCCTCGAACAGGCACCGTATGTTCAGGCAATTCGCCAGGATTTGGCAAATTGCCTGCTCTCTGTATACCCGAATGGCCAGGAAAGGTAACCGAACACTGATTTTCAGCGTTCGGTTACCTTTCTCAAGCAATTCGGATCTCTTTGGATAACCCTGCCTATCTCCACCATTGGTGGCAGCTAGGGGTTAACTCCAGGACTGGCGTCATCGTGCTATGCACAATGACGCCAGTCCTCAGGGGGAGTTCCCAGAGGCTTGACCGACATCCAAGATGTCGGCCAGCTCCGGGAAAGGATCACGAACCGGCGCTGAAAAGCGCCGATTCGTGATCTGGCTCCCCAGGGGTTAATGACAGCCACCGTTTGGAAGGGCAGGCTGTACCCTTCCAAACGGTGCCTGCATTAACCCCCTGCTCCCCGGCGATCGGGAGGGAGAGAGGTCTGAAGGACCTCCCCCCTCCCTTTCAGGTGCCTCCTCCGCACATGCGGGGGGGGCGCCTGAATTAGATGTCATCGCGCCGCCGCAATGACATCTAATTGCTCCGCCGGGGTCCCGAGTGCTGGGCTGACATCCATGATGTCAGCCCGCACCGGGGGGGCACAGCAATCTGCCGGAATCCAGCGGATTGCTGCCTCCTGTGCATGGACGCGCTCAGTGCGTCCTTAGCACAGGAGAACCACTTGGCTGGACGCGCTGAGCGCGTCCATAGCAGCCAAGTGGTTAAAAGACTTCTTAACATACTTCTTCCCCCTGGTGATGCCCTTTGAATATATCTCACATAATGCAATGATGTGAGTCAGTGACTGACCCATTCACTCCATTCGTTGACTAAAACCACACAGTGAGGAGCAAGTGATGTAAAGATACTGGGGGGGACAGATGACACAATGGATGCACCCTTTGACATATATAAACAAGGTTATTCAGAGAGCGGTGAAAAGCAGGATAATGACCGGAGAATGGAAAATTCTAGGTCAAAATAGTCGATTTGGAAAGTGAGATAAATGGGGGAATTTTTCTGGTTTGGCTATTTTGACCTAGAATTTTCCATTCTCCAGTCATTCTCCTGCTTTTCACCGCTCTCTGAATAACCCTGACAGTAAAATATTTTCTTAACTAAACCAACAAGAGAAAAACAGAGTACATATACGATATCAGCAACATAAAATAAACAAAATAAAAACATTTGTTTTTGGTGGTAGAGGCCCTTTAACCCTTTCGCTGCTGAGCCATTTGTCCCATGTGTGCTGAGCTCCTTTTGACCGTTTTGTGGTCATCGTGTTTAAGCGTGTTTTGAAAACATGTTTCATTATAAGACCTAGGCAAATTATATATCTTTATTTTCAGCAGATTCAAAATATATCATTATTGTGGGTATACGTCATGTCCCATCAGAATGCTGTAACAAACAAATACTAAAAAAGGTAGATTTCCATTCAGATTTCAATCATTACAGCATGTAAAATTATTTTTCACATTTTATCATCCAAACCTTCGTGGTTATATATTCTATAGGCTACTCTTGTTAAAAAAAATTAAGTAATGGGAACCTGTTACTGCATTTTTCAGAGAAAATACTAAATTTTAACTAAAACTAAAAAAAATAAGTTTTTCACTTATTTTGCCACATTGTGTTTTATGAATAATATGACTATCAGGGCTATTCAGAGAAAGGTGAAAACCAGGAGAACTGGCAGGAGAAGAGAACAATCTAGACCAAATAGCCGATTTGGAAAGTGAGATAAATGGGAGAATTTTTCTGGTTAGGCTATTTTGATGTACGATTTTCACTTCTCCAGTCATTCTCCTGAGGTTAACCTTTCTTTGAATAGACCTGTACGTATAAAACACTGACATTGCTCGTGGTGTGGGAAATTAGACAGTGAGTAACGGCAGTGGTAGTGCTCATTTCATATTTGACAAAATATCATTGTCATTGCTTTGGAACAAAATAAAATTAAAAAAAATATATATATATATGTTTGTATTTTTTAAATTACATTTCCATGGCCATATTTGGTATCATCAGAAAGGCCAGGCTCTGACCTGGAATAGTAAGTCCCTCAATGATATTGATGAGGGGAAAGACACCTAATGCAACAAGGGGGTAACCCGTATATTTAAATGGAGAGTTATATGTCAAAGCCTGGTGAACAAGCAGCATGTAAGAATAAAACTTAACTTTTAATCAGAAAAACAAGGAAAAATCCCTCACTATATAAGCGGAGATATCAGCCAAGTGGCTCAAAGTGAAAGAGCAACAGTGCAACAAAAATGAAAATAAGCCAGTGAATTATAAAAAAAACACACAAGTGTAACAAGAAAAACAATATCAAAAGTAAATTCCCTGAGTACACTGGATTTGTCAAGGAAAAAGCGTATATGTATTTGAGTCTGTATAACTTGTAGCAGTGCCCAAATACTTTGTAATCAAAGTGCCTCAATAAGCAAGAAAACAATCCTTCGTGGGATTGTGTTTATAGCAAAGAAAAGAGAGCAAGAGAACTGATAGGTACACTGCAAGCAGACTTCATAAATATATTGAACCCAGGAAAGTGGAGTGGGGGTTGCGCAAGCCACCACACTCCATATAATAGAGAAGTGACAAATTAAAACATTGCCAGAGTGGAAATTATTTTAGAAGGCATAAAGAATATTGAAAGCAGCTCTCCCTTAGCTCCCACCTTTACAGGGGCCTGTCCTGATGAAGCAGGCACAGTATACTGGCGAAACATGTTGACGTTATGCCCTTTCAATATTCTTTATGCCTTCTAAAATAATTTCCACCCTGGCGAGGTTTTAATTTGTCACTTCCCTGTTATAAGGAGTGTGGTGGCTTGCGCAACTCCCACTCCACTTTCCTGGGTTTCAATACATTTATGAAGTCTACTTGCAGTGTACCTATCAGTTCTCTTCCTCTTTTTCTTTGCTATGAACACAATCCCACGAAGGATTGTTTTCTTGCTTATTGAGGCTCTTTGATTACAAAGTATTTGGACACTGCTACAAGTTATACAGACACATACATATACATTTTTTCCTTGACAAAACCAGTGTACTCAGGGAATTGGGTAAAGAATAGGGTAACTAGTGGCGCAGTGATTCCGGTTACTCCTTATGCGATATCTCAAAGGCTAATTGCATGTACCATACAAATCATCAGTATGCAATACAAAGTGCAAATGCAAATCACAAAGGGTATAGGTAATCACAGTAGTCTGTATATGCAACACATTAAAGTGCAATGGCAACAGTTAGAATAAAGTGCAAATGCACCAGTGAAAATAAAGTGCAGGTGCAGCGATAAAGGTAGTACAATAGTAAAAATGAGGATCTAGCTATAGTGTCCAGCCTAGTCCATAAAAAGGACTTTCTGCCGATTATTCAAGAAAGTCTATGATATTGATATTCCAGTTCCTAAGTGGATGGGTGATGCACCAAATGTGCTCGAGATTAATGCCAATATTACCCCTTCCACAATTGTCGCAGGCTTGTTTGAGCGTGTCTGTTCCTCTAGTGGTCTTGATGAACTCCACGACAGGAGAGGTTCCAGAGCCTAATTGAATCCAGGCTCTGGAGTGAAACGACTTGTGCCTAAATATAGGGTGGTGACTGCCCTTCTTTAAAGGTCTTCTTACTCCACCTCAGCCGGGGGACACAAGAATAGAGAAGAGACAATGCTCTCATAGCATGATACCAGTCTTACAATAATGTATTAGAAGAGGGAAAGGTTACACTCACCAATACAGGAGCCTTAAGGGTCCAGGAGTTCATCAAGACCACTAGAGGAACAGACACGCTCAAACAAGCCTGCGACAATTGTGGAAGGGGTGATATTGGCATTAATCTCGAGCACATTTGGTGCATCACCCATCCACTTAGGAACTGGAATATCAATATCATAGACTTTCTTGAATATCGGCAGAAAGTCCTTTTTATGGACTAGACTGGACACTATAGCTAGATCCTCATTTTTACTATTGTACTACCTTTATCGCTGCACCTGCACTTTATTTTCACTGGTGCATTTGCACTTTATTCTAACTGTTGCCATTGCACTTTAATGTGTTGCATATACAGACTACTGTGATTACCTATACCCTTTGTGATTTGCATTTGCACTTTGTATTGCATACTGATGATTTGTATGGTAGATGCAATTAGCCTTTGAGATATCGCATAAGGAGTAACCGGAATCACTGCGCCACTAGTTACCCTATTCTTTACCTGATCCTATCTGCACATCCATTTCGAGAGCCTGTGCCACCCTCTAGTTGGCAGCACTAATACACACCTATACCTTGCATATAGTTACGAGCGCCTCCACCGAACCCTTCCTTCATTTCTCCTATCCTGAGGCTCTCGATAGGTGTTGAGGCTGCCTTCCACTAATATGGAATTCAGATCAAAATTTGGTCATTGTCATGACGACATATTTGGAGATATGAACATTCAACCGGGCGACAGTAAAATATGTGATACACATAGCCTAAAGAAACAACTTGAAAAGGATCTGAAGAAAGAGATCCGGATCAAATGGGATGTCACCACCCTGAGCAAATATGTCAAAGACAATATGGTACCAAGAGGACTTCGATTCTCTAAGAGCCTGGCAGGTGACAGTGAGGACACCATACTCCAAGAGAGATGGGAAAAAATGTTAGAAGGCTTTTCCATTCATAGCATGAAGGTTATAATTGAAAGAAGAAACGAGATCCTAGTAGAGCTGAATGCAGGCATTACTAAGACGCATGAAGAACTCTTAAGAATGTCCTCAGAACAAGAGATGAGTTCCTTCCTAGGACGACTCGAAAAAGATCTAGACAGACTGAACGAAGAAGTCAAAGAAAGAAAAAGAAGGAAATACTTAAGAGACATCTCCGATTATAGAATTGGTAATGTATGGAAACAAGGCACGGCCGAGGACCTTGAGAACCCACACCCAGGCCCAATGAAGACACCGACAGATGGTGCACCTAACACCCGCCTCAAGACGCCGGTATATCAAAAACCCTATCCAGAAAGACCATCTTATAGGACACCACTACCCCAAAGAGTAAGAAGGCAGTACGACCATAACCAAGGCCCATACAATGGAAAACCATCCTATGGCCCGTTTACTGGGAGATACCCATATCAAAATAACGGACCAACTCAGAATTACCAACCATCGATGGCTAATTATCAGAGATATAACTACACCTACCAGCCCCCCCAAGGAAGACCGTGGCAGAATAATCCAAGAGGCAGGAACAACTATAACTATCAAAACTACTCAAACATCCCTACGAGCAACAGGTATGAATCCCTAGAGAATCATGTGGATTTTCATCAAGCATACAAATCCCCAATCAGGAATCTCAGCACCCTCAGACGAGGCTGGTCCCCGGGCAAAAGACCCCACCAAGAAGGGGATGTAGATCAGGAAGACTCAGAAGACAACCGGAGAAGAAAAGAGAAACAAAGCAGACTGGAGGGATCTATAATTTAACAGACACACCCCTCACAGATGCACAGACCAAAATTCTTAGGAAAGGCCTGAAATAGGCACCCACAACTCATATGGACATTTTTGATGTATATGTAGACCTCCAGAAATTTAAAAAGAATCTCTGCCTGAAAAAGTATTTTGCAAAAAATCCCATAGAAAGAGCAAATACCATGCAGTTCTACCAACACACACATCTGAAAGATAAATCAACATTTTTTCCTAAATCCCTTATTTCACAAGAGATCAACACATTTGAGCAGATGGTAATGGCAGATCTAGGAAAGCTTAAAATGTCCACTAAAAGAGACAACCTTACAAAAAGGGAAAAAGGAGCCCTCAAAGAATTAGTTTCAAATGAATTAATAGAAATTAGGTGGAGGAGTAGTCATAATGACTGCGACCTATTATAAAGATGAAGCTGGCAGGATCCTTAAAGACATAGGAACATATAAACGACTTAATAAGAATCCGACGAAGGAAATCCAGTGCAAATTCGATGAATACCTAGAACAAGGACACACTCTAGGTATACTTAATAACCATGAATTTAAATATTTAAAAGGTTGAACACCCGAGAACCCCGGTGTTCTACTTCTTACCAAAAATCCATAAAGACCAAACAAAACAACCAGGGAGGCCGATTATTTCTGGAGTCGGCTCAATTTCGAGCCGTGTATCAGAATACTTGGATCATCAACTCCAACCCTATGTCGCTAATACAACAGCACATCTGAAAGATACAACTGATATTTTGAACATACTGAAAGAAGTGATATGGCAGGATGATCTCCTATTAGTAACCAGTGATGTACAATCCTTGTACACTATCATTCCACATCACAAAGGGCTGGAGGCCATTGACTATTTCTTAAAGAAAGCTGACAAACTGCAACCAGAACAAATTGTGTTCATTTTAGAAGGCATTCGTCTGATTTTAGAAAATAATTATTTTTATTTTAATGAAGATTTTTATTTGCAACTCAACGGCACTGCAATGGGTACTCGTTTTGCTCCGTCATACGCTAATCTTTTTATGGCCCACTGGGAGGAATCGTTTTTGTCTATGTATCATGAAAATCTAGTCTGTTATAAAAGATACATCGACGATATTTTTTTAATTTGGAAAGGAGGAGAAAATATTTTACGGGAATTCTTAAACAAACTAGACCAGAACAATAGGGGAATCAAACTCACAACAACATGGAGCAGCAAAAATATTAACTTTTTTTTAGATCTGAATATTTATATTCAAGATAACACGATAAGGGCTAAAACATTTTTTAAGTCAGTTGATGCAAACAGTTTTATTGAGAAAACCAGTTGCCACTTACCACAATGGCTAGATGGAGTGCCAAAAGGTCAGTTTTTACGCATCAGAAGAAACTGCACAGACCTCAGCACATACGACACACAGTCAAACAAACTGAAAGATGACTTTGTTGAAATAGGATATGATGCACATATATTAGAAAAAACTAGATCTGAAGTAAGGGACCTGCAACAAAACGATCTATTAAAGAACAAGAAAAAAAGTGAACCCGTAGGGTTCAACTCCAACGTACCATTCATTTTTACTTATAATGCTCAGAATAAAATAGTCAGAAGGACTATAAGAAAATACTGGCCCATCTTGAGAAAAGACCCAATACTGAAGGACTGCTTACCAGAAAATCCAAGGATCATCTGCCGTGGCGTGAATAATTTGAAAATGAAACTCACGCATAAGCACACACAGAAGAACACTACACGATCTAACCACTTCAATATTCAAAAAGGTTTTCATCAGTGCGGAAATTGTCTAAACTGCAGGAACACACGCAGTAAGAAACAAATCATCACAACACTAGACGGTATCACAGGGCCAATAAAAATTAAAGACGTGATTACTTGTTTCACAAAAAACATGATATATCTATTGACCTGCCCATGTGGCCTTAAATACGTTGGAAGGACCACTAGACCACTTAATGTGCACATACAAGAACACATCAGGAATATTAGAAGTGGACTAGAAAATCATAGTGTTCCACTACACTTCAAATTAAAACATGCTCAGAATCCAGAAGGCCTGAAATTTATAGGAATAAAGAAAGTAGTAGTACCTTGGAGAGGTGGCAACTTCGAGAAAATTATCGGACAAACTGAAATGAGCATGTTCTTCAAACTAGACACCATGCAGCCTCAGGGCCTTAATGCCGACTTTGAGCTTTGCCATTTTCTCAATTAACACCCCGACTTCACATTTTTTAGTCATAATTTTTATTCCCATCTGTACGTTTTATCTAATCCTTCTCTGCTCCATTTTTATCGTTCCTTATCCCCCTCTCTTCCTTTCAAATTTTTCATATATATATTTTTTATATATTTTATATATTTTCCTCAGATTTTTTATTAATATTATTCTATTGTGAAATATAAACCACCCTACTTCCTCCACCTAAATTTTATGGTTTTATTTCGATCTATACTCTTTTTCCTCCAAAAACGATTTTAATATCGCCAAATGAATGCTAATTGCTCTTCTATATATATGTACTTTTGTAATAACGCCTCGTTGATGTAAATGGAATCTTGGGCGCCACATATGTATACACATTTATTATTTATTATATATTGTATAGATCATCTAATGTTTATCTTTATCTTTTGGCATGTATATTGCACACTATTATATATGTAAACTTCCAAAGGTCCCATCAATTAGGTTGAATGTTGAACATTTAAATGATTTATCCACTAGGAACCACCCTCCCCTCCGTTTTTCTCCTTTAACTCGATCTGTATGGCAGTATTAAGCCATTAAGAACAATGCGGACCTCTAACCACTCCACACACACACTCAGCGCCATGAAGTTTGGAGTGGAACGCAAACAACGAGGTGGAATGCATATCCAAGATGGCCGCGACGCGGATTGATGACGCGATAGATGTCACGTGGTCGCGGCACCGCACGAACCCGGAAGTCCACTCCAAACACCGTGCATACACTGCCCCTGCTCTCAAAATAAAAGAAGGGCCCCTGAGAGGTCTCAGATCCCCCCCATTCACACACCCATCGACTGAAGAAGGTGCTGGTTGCACCGAAATGCGTCTCGCCCCCCTTTTCCTCCCCCCATACTTTTTATGCACTTTAGATACTCTTGTTAAAATTGCACAATAAATTCATTTATTTTATTTTACTCCCAAGAGTCTTTTAGTCGTTTTTTATACCCAATATACCAGCCTTTGGATCTGGCAAAGCAACACTGAAGACACTGAGCGAATCACGATCCGGTGCAGAGTGGTGCAGAGTGAGCAGCTAAAGAGGTTCAGGAGTTCACCGATAAGGAGCTCCGCATGCGCAACAGTTGAGCCTGGACCCTTAAGGCTCCTGTATTGGTGAGTGTAACCTTTCCCTCTTCTAATACATTATTGTAAGACTGGTATCATGCTATGAGAGCATTGTCTCTTCTCTATTCTTGTGTCCCCCGGCTGAGGTGGAGTAAGAAGACCTTTAAAGAAGGGCAGTGACCACTCTATATTTAGGCACAAGTCGTTTCACTCCAGAGCCTGGATTCAATTAGGCTCTGGAACCTCTCCTGTCGTGGAGTTCATCAAGACCACTAGAGGAACAGACACGCTCAAACAAGCCTGCGACAATTGTGGAAGGGGTAATATTGGCATTAATCTCGAGCACATTTGGTGCATCACCCATCCACTTAGGAACTGGAATATCAATATCATAGACTTTCTTGAATAATCGGCAGAAAGTCCTTTTTATGGACTAGACTGGACACTATAACTAGATCCTCATTTTTACTATTGTACTACCTTTATCGCTGCACCTGCACTTTATTTTCACTGGTGCATTTGCACTTTATTCTAACTGTTGCCATTGCACTTTAATGTGTTGCATATACAGACTACTGTGATTACCTATACCCTTTGTGATTTGCATTTGCACTTTGTATTGCATACTGATGATTTGTATGGTACATGCAATTAGCCTTTGAGATATCGCATAAGGAGTAACCGGAATCACTGCGCCACTAGTTACCCTATTCTTTACCTGATCCTATCTGCACATCCATTTCGAGAGCCTGTGCCACCCTCTAGTTGGCAGCACTAATACACACCTATACCTTGCATCTAGTTACGAGCGCCTCCACCGAACCCTTCCTTTAGTACTCAGGGAATTTACTTTTTAATATTGTTTTTCTTGTTACACTTGTATGTGCTTTTTTGATTCACTATTTACATTTTTGTTGCACTGTTGCT
This sequence comes from Leptobrachium leishanense, assembly GCA_009667805.1. Lineage (NCBI taxonomy): Eukaryota > Metazoa > Chordata > Amphibia > Anura > Megophryidae > Leptobrachium > Leptobrachium leishanense. Next base: position 105,725,703 of record CM019064.1, read on the forward strand.
CTGTCACTTTGTGCCACTTGGCTGATATCTCTGCTTATATAGTGAGGGATTTTTACTTGTTTTTCTGATTAAAAGTTAAGTTTTATTCTTACGTACTGCTTGTTCACCTAGGCATTGACATATAACTCTCCAGACTCTGACCTGTCCAATGACACCTAACATGACTTTGTGGGCTGTGAAGAATGGAAATAAAGGGATCCAAAGTACCCCCACTCTCCCGTGCCTTGTGTTTTAGATGTTCCAATGTTCTTTGCGCCATCACCTCCACATTTAGTCCCAGCTTAGGAAATGAGAAGGTGAGTTTTGGCAGCAGCATTGTTTGATTTATAAGTAAGAGCCCATAATGCCATTTCCTTAGAATGAAAAAAAAGAACGTAAATTTTGCATTGCTTTTTTTTTTCTTTTTTCTCTTTTCTACACAGTATATGGCCATGTTTGGTATTGTTGGAAAGATCAGACTCTGACCTTTCCAGTGATACTTCACTTGACTTTGTGCGGTGGAAAAATCTGAGACGCAGGTTTCCAAAGTGCCCTCTGTGACCTGCAGCATTGCGGTGGTTTAGGTTTTCGATGAACCAATGCTTAATAACGCACCGTGCCATCGCCTTCAATTTTGCTGGCAATGTGGGAAATGAAAAGGTGAGTTAGTGCAGCATCATTGTCTACATTATAATTAAAAAGTGAACAACAGTGCTGCAGTAGAAAAAAAATACAGAACAAAATGCATCCTCCACAGCCAAGCGGTTAAATTATTTTCTTTCAAATCAATCTACAATCAATACCCATAATGACGAAACAAAAAATGGATTTATGACAACAATGTAAATTTAGTAAAAAGAAAAAACATAATATCAAATATTATATTAAATATATATATATATATTAGAGAATTAAATATAAAATATTCAGACACAGTACTTAGTTGACACACATTAGACAGCAATTACAGCCTCATGTCTTAAAGGGTGTGATGCAGCAAGCTTTGTAGGTCTTGATTTGAGTAGATTCTTCCATTTATCTTCGTAGATCAACTCAAGCTCTGTCAGGTTGGATGTGGATCGTCACTGAACAAGCTCTTCAGAGATGTTTGATTGAGTTCAAGTCCAGGCTGTGGCTGGACCTCTCAAGGACTTTCTCAGAAAAGCCCCTTAACCACTCTTATGTTGTATTGGCTGTGTGCTTTGGCTCATTGTCCTGTTGGAAGATGAACCTTTGTCACAGTCTGAGGTCCTATGTGCTCTGAAGAGGGTTTTTTAAGCATAATTCTTTATTTTGCTGTGTTCATCTTTCCCTCATCCCTGACCATTGTCCCTTTGCTAGCCATTAAAAAAGGCCAATTTTAGGTGTGCTGTCTTTGTACATTTATGCTGAACTTCTGTTTTTGGTAGGTTGTACTGTTGGATGTATTCAGGAATCTGGTTTCTATGGTAACTGCATGCTTTTCTGACCGCTTGAGAAAGGACTTCATTGTGCATGTCCAATTCAACTGAAAATGATCAAGTCCGCTAGAGCAAGTAGAGACAGGGTGAAATAACATGAGGGCATATTGGAAATGGATGGCTGGATCCCAAAACTGCACTGAGCATCTGAACATGGCAGATTATGTATCACATGGTGTATTTTATTTATTTTTTTATTTAAAAATAGAGTTCCCTTTCGTGCCCTAAAATAACTGGGCAGAAACTGCTGACAGCCTTTGCCCAATAATTTTAAAAATTTTTTTACTTTGGGTGATTTTACTCACCTTTTGTCCCTCGCTGCGCACAGCTCCTTCTCTTCAGCTCAGGGTACTCCTGAACAAAAAGTCCCTGCAGCTGTCTAACACAATTTGCGCTCCTATACAACTTGTGGAGCATAGACACCGTAAATTGCGCACTGCTAGGGACTTGTATATGTGACGCATGCAAGTTCCATAGCACCGGAGCAGAGTGATGAATCGGAGCTGCGTACATGCACAGTGCAGCAGGCGGTCTCAGAGAGGGTGAGGTCAGCAAGCTCTCTGCCTGGTGACATCACTAGTGACCAATCTGGTGACCGGCAGCTTGGACATTCAAAATCCCGGCTGCTGGTAATGCTGGTGGAGTGGAGTAAACCTCTCTGCTTCACCCAGCGTTTGCACCGGATCGGGGTAGAGGGGAGGAAGGGGCGGGCATTTCTCACATCCCGACCACTTTAAAACAATGTAACGGTCAGGATGGGTAGAGTGTCCCATTTAAGATTGGTGCCTGGTGCTATTTTGGAGCATTGTTCATGGAGGAAGGAGCATTGTTTGTGAAAATGTTTGTAATGTTACAGTTTGTTTCAAAAGTAGAGAAGATTGTCTCACTAGTGAACCACTATTAAGGAGCACTAGGGTTTGTTTCACATTATTGGTTGAAGTTCTTGTCTGCCACCTGTGTGAGAGTCACAAAAAGAAGGCATGGCACGTTGCATAAATGCAAGATAAATCAATGACTAGTTAGTAATGTTGATCTGACTCTTCCTAAGTGGGTGAAATGTCGTAGAATCTCCTTCCAGTATTAAAGAGAGAAAAAAAGTTGGAAAGGACATATAGGCCGGTATATCAGCTGAGATCAAAATGTGAAAACTGTGGGTAAATAAAAAAATATAAGGAAATAGAAGTGTAAGTGGGGGAGGTAAGGTCCTCATCTTGCATCCAAGAACTGGATAGGTGACACAGGGCAACCCAAGAACAACAGGAGGGCAGCTCTCTCTCCACATCTGGGACATCCGGGCCACAGCAGACATTTCAGCTTGCCAGGCCCGATTATTATACAATATCAGGGCTGAAATCTTCCAGCACAGAGCTCTTGCAGTCAAGACCACCCTGATGTCAGCAAAGATCTCCTCAGCCTCGATGAAATGGGCACTCCCCAAACTATGCTGTGGCTCGTAGAATCCTGGACAACATTGTATTCTCTGCTTCAGAAGTGAGAACTTTGCAATTAATTTTCTTCTTTGGTCAACGTTTTAGCGCCATGCTCAGCTTTTATCAAGATATATAAACTACATATCAACTCTTAAAATCAAGTAACATACCAAACTATAGGATGTGTTTATAGTATGGGGATTTTGAAAATAGTAGTCAAAAACAAAGCCAAACACTACAAAATGTGTGGCAATGTTGTTAACACGTGAGTAGATAGGATATTGTTTACCTCATTTCCTGAGCCTTTGAATTCTATGTTTATGGTGCTAAACAGCGCATTTCACAGGAAAGGGGATAATGTCTGATGTTAGCACTTTAAGCTTCATAAATGTTACTGCTGTTAATAAGTTCACTGCCATTGGTGTGTGTTTCCTCTTCCACTAGTTTTTTTTTTCTTTTTATGCCGTTTTATTTACAATTTGTCTTAATGATGATAAAGGCAATAGAGTTGCTATTTCATTTCATGATAACCATACTTTGTAGAGCACATTTTTACATTACAATACAAATATACAGATTTTTTCGCAATGCAAAGCTAATTATGATGATTTGAAATACAATCAGTTTCCAAAATCGAGCTCAAACATCAAAACAGCCAAGTTGGGCTGCAGTTTCTGAGTTGGTATCTCATTTTTAAGCCATGCTTAAACCCTGCTGTTTATTGTTATATGACAAAGTACCAGTGGTAATTGATTTGACAGGGGTTAAAGATCAATGCGTCCAGAATCTCAAACACCTTCCATTGTAGAATGTTATGGAAAGAAACATCTTGTAAAAAGAACTGGATTATAAAATAAGTTTTAGATGTCCTACTTTCATATAAGGGAAAAGCTTATATTCTTCTTCGTATTAGAATACTATTTTAGATTCTTGACATCTGATACTATTGTAACGTGCATGGAAAAACTATTTGCTTTTTCAATTACTTTCCTGCCTTTTTTCCCCTAAGGGTTCGCCCTCATCATCAATTTGAGATCGCTGCTATTACACCATGCATATCAATGCAGTCTGCAAAGCAATCTCCTGTCATTCACCGATATCACTGAAAGCTCCCAAACAAATCATTTATACCATATGTATTTATTTAGTGTCATAATTACATTTGTTCTAATAATTTCTAGATCTTGTTCGTTTTATGAACAAAACCCTAGCGGTAATGTAAAATTACACAAACACACTATAAAACCAAATATTATTTCATCAATGTTCTACACTAATAATAATACTGTATATTATTATTAATAAATTAAACAATAATATGCAAATGGATTTTCATTCTTGTTGATGGAAATCTAGAATAAAAATAAAACCACAGACTGCTGTAGAATATTTAGCTGTGACTGTGTAACCACATTGACCCATTTGCAAACTTGCAATAATTTGCCAGTCACATGCAATGCACTCTGGGAACTAAAATGACACCTCACTGCAGGTGTGTGCACGTTTACTCCACTTGACCACACAAGAACGAAAATTGTTAATACAGCATGTATGGCTGCATGCATCTTTTCATAAAAATTTTGCTGCCACTATGAATAAATCAGACATTGAAATATACCTGGAGCCGTGCGGTCCTTAGCTAAAAAATAAATATACGTTCCTATGTTTTGGCTGATGTACTTAAATGAAGCCCCGTTATTCCTATGGTCGGGTACAATTTGTTAATATTAAACAGCACAGTAGTTGAATGCTGAATATATCACACCTATGAGTTAATATTACAACTTCTAGTTCCACAATAAATTGCTATTAAATATGTTTAACTTTTATCGTGTAACATCCAATAACTCTGTTAATTACTGATTTATTATCCCATTATTTATTGTTTTTATTTTATATATTTATTTATTACTGAATACATTTTCAGATAAAACCTAAAGAAGACGAGGGTAACCCTTAAAATATTTGCCCTATGACCTATGTTATAGGGTTTGGTACTTTGATTATAGTTGGTCATCAAGAAGTAAAACTTTTAGCATCCCATTCGTCAGTAATATTTAATTATTACCTAGAAATAGCCTTAATCAATAGAATGATTTGTAATTGTGCAGGGTGAGCATATTACATAATTTTAATTATTTTTAAAATAAATATTTAGCAATATCCTGTTTTACTATAATTGCACATTGATTCATGCATGTCATGTGCCATTTATTTGCTTTTTTCACCTTGTCTTTTTCCTTGAAAGAAAAGCATAAAGAAGACTTACCAGATGACCTGGCCACCCTGAGTTTTGAAGGTCAATTTCAGGTCTTGGCTATTCATGGATGTCAGCGGCTTACGTGATCGATTGTATTTATTCCGTGTGTAGCTGTGTAGCCAATTCCCCTTTTCCATTCCATTGCCCAATATCCTACATCAAATCCCGTGATCACAATCCACATCTCGACAAATATACCACAAAATCACGTAGAGGATCAGCAGAATAGCAAAAATGAACAAAGCTACTAGAATAGCCTTGGTAACTGGTGATATGAGGGACTGCATGTCACCTAAAAGGGTTCAGACGGAGAAGATTAGTTTGTAATTACTGTGATTAATGAAGCGATTGTTCACCGATGGTTGCTGGTACTGACATAGAAGTGTTGAGGAGAAAGGTACCAACTATAACCTGTGGATCATCTGCATTGCTTCGTGCCAAGTTGACGGAGATGAAGAAATGGTGCTTATGCCTTTGACAAGGAAAAGGAAGAGAAACAACAGCCCTTCTGTACACAGAATCAAAATCTGTTCTGCACACGTCCATCTGAATCTCCAGCACGGAAGATCAAAGCCTCAATAGAGGCAAAAAAAAAGAAGAACCGTGCAGAGGAAACTTAATGATGCTAATAATCCAGCCATGGGAGCAACATTGATTCTCCTGCCTTCATCTATTCGGAATGCCAGCTGGGAGAGTGCGCAATCAAACTTCAAGGAAATAAAAAGAGAAGTGAGGGAAGAAGAAAGAAGTCATCTCTAGGAGTTATTTCCAATTATATACCTCACCTGGGAATGGACAAAAGGTGACAGGAAGCATGTACGAGTCATTAAAGTTGAAAAGGAAATCGGATAGAAGGTCAAATGTATAGCAGTCAACCTCTACACGCTACCAGCTAAAAAAATTAAGTATATTGGACAATTTGAGCAACGGTAAGAAGACCATGGTCAATGTACTGGGTTTTTATGTGCCGGCTAGAGGTTCACTGTAAGTATGTAGAGGAACCTTCCATATGTCCTGTATGTGAGACTCTAGCATGTGTATATGCCTGCAGCTAGGCTGCTGCAGACTGAGGACTAAGTTGATTAGTATTCCACCCAGCAAAGTGTCCCCCTCCCTCTCCCACCTCAATATCTCGCTCTGTCTCCCTCCTTTCTCCCTGCAAAACTCCTCCTCTGCTTCTCTATCATTCAGTCACTAAACTCTACACTCTTCCCCCATCCTCTGGTGTCATTATTATGTTTCGACAGCATGCTGCAGGTTACAATATAAATGCATCAAAAGGGATTGGGTTAATGGAAATCACGAACAGATCACGAGACAAAACAAAGTCTATTACCATAGGGACTCCCCATTGTGAAAGAAAGGATTACTAATCAGAACGAAAAAACAAAAACACAAGGTTAAATGCACTCATAGGCAATCATGGAAGTTCTTTTGCCTCACAGATGGCTTATGGTAGGAAAGACGTTACTCGTATCATGATATTATTTTGCTGTTAACTCTTTCTTTTCTGATGAGAAGTAAGACAAAAGACATTTAGTGCCAGATGCATAAAAAATACTCAAGGTTATACGTCGTTGAAGGACATTGTCATTCTCAGAGGAACAAGAGGTTAAAAACAAACAGTAGGGTTTCCGCATAGAATTATTTTATTTGTTATTTATGTGTTTGTTACTCCAAAAATGCCATTTATGTAGCTGTGTCCACGTAGTGTCCTACTCTATCTCCACCTAGTGGATACCTAAGCTTCATGCTTTCAATAACCTTAATTGATCTCCAATGCCAGTTGGGTTCCACCTCTGCACAAAATGATCGGTTGTATGATGTCAAAAGATTCATATCTGGCCACTAAAAAGCTGCAGAAACTGTTGGCTCTATATAAAAAGATGATAATAATAATATTAAATAAATTTATAAAATAGGCAGGGCTAGTGAGTGACCGAGTGCATGAATCTGGAGGTTGTAACGAGGGGAGGACTAGAGCTGCAATAGGGAGCAGAAGAGCAAGAAATCTCAACATCAATGACAACACAGACGAATGACTCAACACCAAAAGAAGCAGCAGATAAAAGCTTACGGGCTCTACCACCCCCTTAACGCTAGCGCTCACATAAATGAGCGTAACTGCTAGCTTAAAAGAGGTGATAGCGCTCTGCACATATCACCTCCGAATCGCTAACAGGTTAAAAAACCCATTATTGAATCGGTATTAGTGCTTTTTAGGGCTTTCTTACTTAACATGGGGACCTATACTTAACATGGGGAGCGCAAAGTGCAAGCACTTAGTAATTAGTGGTAGGATCACAAGGTCCTAAAGCTAATTACAAAGAGCTGTCGCTAATGAAAAAGTTAACACTGGCTCTGAGCTGCTGCTAACTGATTCTGCTGCTGCAGGTTCAGTTAGCTGCAGCTGAAAAACCCACCAAAAAACAAATACTCACCACGGCCAGAACGACGGCCCGATCCGCCGCTTCTGGCCGGCGGGACCAGAGTTAGACTAGGGGAAAAAGTCCCCAGTCTCCCTCCGCAATCACTCTGCCGACCTGCAGGATCTCGCAAGAGGCGAGATCCTGTCAGTCATGTCACCCAGCTGCAGAAGCCTCCATGATGTCCTATGGACTCCATGAAGGGGATGATAGTAGACATGTGCACAGCACAAAATTTCGTTTTGAACTAATGGATTAGTCCTAAAATGCAATTTATTTAGTTACTAAAGAAATTCGTTTTCAGTTCTTTAGTATGAAAACTAATTTCATTCATCTGAAAACCAATGGATACAATTACTATTGTAGTGGCTCCTCAGAGGGCTGAGATCGCTGCTTGTTACAGTATCTCTCACTCTCAGCACAATGTGGGCCATATTACATAGTTGGTGCTAACTTAACCAGAGCTGTTGTAAACTTCCCAGAGCCATTATAGCCTATGGAGGTTTTCAGTTTACAACAGCTCTGGTTAAGTTAGCACCAACATTGTAATACTGCCCCGTGTCAGGCAAAGCTGTTACAGTAACTGACTGCTGCTCATCACAGCGCTCAGAGTTTCAGTAAAACTAGTAAATAATATTTTTATATATAAGAGGTTAGAACAATATTATTTCCTTGTTTTACTGAAACTCTGAGCGCTGTTACAGTCAGTTACTGTAACAGCTGAGCCTGATACATTGTACTGATAGATATTGTAACAAGCAGCCGATCTCCGTGCTCACAGCCACTGGATTTAAAGGGCAAAAAAAAAAGGATCCTCTCTGTATAATGTTTAGAACCTCCTCCTGCATTAATACCCCTCTCTGTATAATGTATAGAACATCCTCCTGCATTAATTAATGCCCCTCTCTGTATAGAACATCCTACTGCATTGGCATGTGGAGGGTGCAGAACTTCGGATGTTGCGCTCTTCATTGCTGGTCTCCTTCACTCAATGTAATATCACAAAAAGGACTGAAACTAAAATGTAGTGGATTTTATTTTAGTTTCTTTCGTTTTTTGTACTGAGCAGTTTCGTTTCTCTTGAGTCATACTAAAACTAAATTATCCCAAAATTCTGACTAAATCGTTTTAGTACTAAAACGAATGCACATGTCTAGATGATAGGGACTGCACTTTGGCGCTGTCCCGAGCATACAGGACCCTAGCGGCCGCTACAGGGCAGACTGCTGGACTTGGCATCATCCACTGGGAAAACAGGGGGCAGGTTAGTGAACGCTAATTTTTTTTCCCTAGCGTTCCCGTTTTAGCGAGACCCAAGTGATAGGGCCCTACATTTTTTACTCCATGGCCCAATAAAGCTGCGATGGACAACATTGAACATGGCAACAAGGACCAAAAAGCAGCAAGCAGGTGGAATCTCTGAGTCAACTCCATATCAGCTCCTGCCCCTTCTTAAACTTGACAGAGACTGATGGCGGACAACCACCTAATGACTTACATCTTCTGAACTGTGGCATGGGGGGCAAAATGAAAAATAAAGGGGACTCCAGTCACCAAACGCACCTCTCGCCATTTTATGGGAAACAAAATTAAAAATATTAAGAAATTAATTTTAAAAATAATTAATAAAGACACGTGGCATATGTCTGTACACAAAAAAATTTACCTGGCCAGCCCAGTGAATTGTGAAAAATGTAAAAAACCAAAACATTTTGTCACACTAGGGATGCTTATATACCCCAATCCAGCACTCCATTTGAATGGTTTGCAATAGCCAATCACATTGTAGGGCCAACATTTTCCAAACTACTGTTTTAAAGATCCCTTTTCACTAGATCTTATTGGCAACCCTGGATTGACGAGGAATATCCTTTTTATAATATTGGCATGAGGCACCTGTCAAGTAGTTCATGTTGTACCCTATTATGTTGAAGATTTTCAAAAATAAAGATTTTTTTTTAAAAATAGCAATATTTGCTGTCCGTGTATATTGTACAAAGGCAGACTGAGGAAAACATTATGTATGCAGGCTTTCAGGACTTTAAAATAAGGTATTTATGGAAACTGATTTGCTGTGCAGCCCTGCAGTGTATATATTTCATAAGAGGCTGGTTAACTCTAAATTGCAAAAAGAACACTAGAATTATATATTTCATTATGTTGTCTGCTTTTATTACTGAGAACATTTTTGTTAATATCATTTTTCATGAATTTTTAAAGAGTGCACATAATAACTAAAACATCAAAATATTTGTATAGGATATTATAATTACAATAGTGTTAAAACAGAAATTACAAAGCATTGCATTGTGGCTGCTCATTAGATTCAATTACATGTTAATTGACATATTTAATGATATAAATTTTACGTAATTCTTTAGTTATACTATACTAAGAGTTGTAAGTAGACCTCAATGGACACAGGGTAAAGCTTGCACCCAGGGCCACTCACCGCACATAGATTTGTGCATGCCTCCTGTTTCCCTTAAACACCCAGTCTCCATTTAAATTACATGTCTATTCAAATCACTAGTCCCACTAACCTAACCTCCAGTTCCCCCTTTAATCCCCAGTCCCTTTTTAAACCTCAACTCATCTCAAATTACTAGTCCCCTTTAATTTCTAGTTGACCCCTTAATCTCGTTACATCTTTAACTCCCAGTTTCAAATCCCTCTTTATCCCTGGTCACCCTTTAACCCACACTTTTACACCTGTTCCTCCTTTAACCCATTTTTTCTTTAACTCCCAGTTTTTCCTTTATTCCCCTCTTCCTTTTTAACCCTCCTGTTCTTCTTTAACCCCCAACTCCCTCTTTTACTCCAGTTGCAACTTAACTCCTAAACAGGGCTGGATCTGCATCTCCGGAGCCTGTAGGCACAGAAATGTGAAGCGCCCCTAACCCCCCCCCCCCAACAAAAAAGAAACATGCCAAATTACTTCTTCATTATAAGAAGAAAAAAGAAAAAAAACATTTAAAAAAAACGGAAATCCAGTTCTCTCTGCACTGAAATCAAAAGAAGGCGCAGAATCTGTTGCCTTAGTTGAGTTAGTGCAGTGGCATTGTTAGTTTTATATGTAAAAGCATATATTGCCTCTGCCGTAGAACAAAGAGAAAAACTAATTTTTGCATTTACTTTTTTCAATGTTTTATTTTTACACATTACATTGTCATGTTTGACATCATTGTAAAGACCAGACTGACCTTTCTAATTACACCTCACTTAACCTTGTGCAGTGTACAGTTCAAAGATGCAGTTTCCAAAGTCCCCTTGTCTCTCCTGACTGCAGTGCCATGGTCTAGGTTGTCGATGAAACAATGTATTGCATCATCAGCTCCACACTTGCTGGCAGTGTGCGAAATGAGAAGGTGAGTTAGCGAAGCATCAATGTTCACTTTATAATTGTAAATGGAATAATAGAAAAATATTATTTGACATTTTATTTTTTACATAAATCTAACCTGTTTATATTTGGTATCATAAACTGGCCTTTCCATTGATATCTCATATGTCCTTCTAGCCCTTAGTGCTCCAGAGATACAGTGGTCTAAATGATTGTAAAAATATATAGTGCACTGTGCAAAAGTTTTAGGCAGGTGTGAAAAAATGCTGTAAACAAAGAATGCTTTCACAAATGGAAGTGTTACACATTTATGTTCATAAATTAACAAAATGCAGTGAATGAAGAAAAAAGAAATCTAAAGCAAATCAATATTTGGTGTGACCACCCTTTGCCTTCAAAACAGCAGCAATTCTTCTAGGTACACTTGCACACAGTTTTTGAAGGAATTCGGCTGGTAGGTTGTTCCAAACATCTTGGAAACTAAGCACAGATCTTCTGTGGATGTAGGCTTTCTCACATCCTTCTGTTTCTTCATGTAATCCCAGACACACTCGATGATGTTGAGATCAGGGCTCTGTGGGGGCCATGCCATCACTTTCAGTACTTCTTGTTCTGCTTTACGCTGAACATAGTTCTTAATGACTTTGGCTGTATGTTTGGGGTCGTTGTCCTGCTGCAGAATAAATTTGGGGCCAATCATGCGCCTCCGTGATGGTATTGCATGATGGATAAGTATCTGCCTGTATTTCTCAGCATTGAGAACACCATTAATTCTGACCAAATCTCCAACTCCATTTGCAGAAATGCAGCCCCAAACGTTCAAGGAACCTCCACCATGCTTCACTGTTGCCTGCAGACACTCATTATTGTACCACTCTCCAGCCCTTCGACGAACAAACTGCCTTCTGCTACAGCCAAATATTTCAAATTTTGACTCATCAGTCCAGAGCACCTGCTGCCATTGTTCTGCACCCCAGTTCCTATGTTTTCGTGCATACTTTAGTCGCTTGGCCTTGTTCCCACGTCGGAGGTATGGCTTTTTGGCTGCATCTCTTCCATGAAGACCACTTCTGGCCAGACTTCTCCGGACAGTAGATGGGTGTACCTGGGTCCCTCTGGTTTCTGCCAGTTCTTAGCTGATGGCACTGCTGGACATCTTCTGATTTTGAAGGGCAATAAGCTTGATGTGTCTTTCATCTGCTGCACTAAGTTTCCTTGGCCAACTGCGTCTACGATCCAACGTTGCCCGTTTCTTTGAGCTTCTTCAAAAGAGCTTGAACAACACATCTTGAAACCGTAGTCTGCTTTGAAATCTTTGTCTGGGAGAGACCTTGTTGATGCAGTATAACTACCTTGTGTCTTGTTGCTGTGCTCAATCTTGCCATGACAGAATCACAACCTCACCTTGGTAGCAGAGTTTGGCTGTTCCTCACCCAGTTTTAAGCCTTGTACACAGCTGTTTCTGTTTCAGTTCATGACTGGGTTTCAACCTACGTGTGACATTGATGATCATTAGCACCTGTTTGGTATAATTGGTTGATCATACACCTGACTATAATCCTACAAAATCCCTGACTTTGTCCAAGTGTACCTATGAGAATTCAATGGAACCGTGTCAATGGCGCCACCTAGAGGTGGTTTCAATAACCAGAGTGAACAATGTAAAATTATATGTATGTAGTTTGACCGACAAAAAAGCATAAAATGCATAAATTGCTAAAAAAAGTAGGAGTATAAATTCAAATTTTGGTGAATCAGCATCTATTTCCCTCCATTGGATGGTATATCCAGGACCAGGCGACAATGTTAAGTAAAAGAAAAAATGGCGGAACCAGCGCTTCCTTCAACCGTGATCGTCCTCCTTACTGCAATGATAGTGTGTACCTCAAACAAAGTAAAAAATCATCATGGTGCAGCGGGTACAATATTCGCGTAAATAAAAATACCGCAAGAGGAATTTCACTCACATTTGTTGGTGTCTCGATCAGACACTAGATATAAATGCAGCCGGTGATATTAGAGGCAACACCGGATCTCCCATACAACCAGCAACTTCTTTTCCCCCGTTTCAGATAAACTTCAGGATACAATTAGCCAATTAAAATCTGGTTTATTAAGATAAAAATAAGCAATACACCCAAACGCGTTTCGCGACGATGCCACTTCTTCAGTAGGTCTGGCTGATGAAGCCTTGAACACGGCGAAACGCGTCTCAGCATGCTCACTGGTGTTATTTAAACTGTTTTTAACAGCAATAATTTTTTTATTAATATCTCTGCAGCATGGTGGTTTTTCCTGTGCTTCCTTTTAACCACCTCTAAAAGGACTGGTCCGGAGTGAAGAAATTCCACTAAGGGCATAGGGTTGCTGAAAAATACCCTACACTCAAAATGTTCCTCAGAGCCAGGCTAGGGGCTCCACCTACTGTAAGTACCCCATAGGGGGGAAAAAATAGGGGCCAGTACCGCTACATACTGCGCAATTGTGTTTTTCTTTATTCATCCACTGCAGGACTTATTTGGTGAATATACACATCTCGACTCCGCAACGTTTGGAGAAGGAGAACTATCTTACACCAATTTGAACTATCCCATTAAATCTCCTGCATTTAAAGAATTTTACAATTTCAAAAGTGATTTATGGGAACTTTGTTATGCTGAGCCTTGAGACAGTTCAATGAATATTGAATACGAGATTGCATTGATTTTGCACCCATTATAAGAAGTGCATACTCCCCAGTATGTTATTTATAGATGTCCACTTATATTGTCAACATTGCTAATCGATGCACATTCCATTGATAGTTATAGGATTATAAGATCATCTATACACATAATAACTACAGTTTACCAATACTGCACGCGCCTAGGGAACTCTTCCTAATACAGTGGCAAGAAAAAGTATGTGAACCCTTTGGGATTACGTGGAGATTTGCATGAATTGGTCATAAAATGTGCTCTGATCTTCATCTAAATCACAACAATTTGAAAAACACAGTCTGCTTAAAATAATACAACACAAACATTATATGTTTTCATAGTGAAAAAGAAGGGATGCGGCGCTTCCCAGTGTATAGCAGAATAAAATAGTCAGCATTATTTACCAATAGATTATATTTGGCACAAACTCATCCATTGATGAAGGATCAAAAAACCTCGAGAAAAAAGAACAAACAGACATAGCATAATACTGTTTTTCTATATATGAAAATTTCCAAGAGGTGCACACACTCACACCATGGAGAGCCTCGTCCGGCTCTAGCTATATTCGCCTATGGGTGAATTGATATGGGCTCACCCATTAGCCACTTCAATCGATTAAAACTTCCAATGGGACATATGGAAAGAAGAAAGAAGATAGCAACATAGAGTAGTTCAGCAAAGGCACATATAGTACTTAATGGCATAAACTCAGACCACTCACGTGTTGAAGAGCCACCATGGCTCAAGTATTGAGTCTAAGGGTTGTTTGAATGGGCACAACTCTCGTGAAAGCCTCAATGGATCTCCAATTCAGCGTGGGTAAGGAGCCAAAAATGAACAATAATAGACGTAAAAGGTAAAAATGTTTTAATAAAAATAAAATAAAAATAGTAATACAAATGGGCCGAACGCGTTTCGCCTAGGTCAAACAGACCCTACGGCTTCCTCAGTGGCAATACGTCTATTATTGTTCCTTTTTGGCTCATTACGCTGTGCTCTTGCAGTCATCTTTACAGGACAACCACACCTAGGGAGAGTAGCAACAGTGCTGAACTTTCTCCATTTGTAGACAGTCTGTCTTACCGTGGACACATGAACATCAAGGCTTTTGGAGATACTTTTGTAACCCTTTCCAGCTTCAAGCAAGTCAACAATTCTTGATCGTAGGTCTTCTGAGAGCTCTTTTCTGCGAGGCATGGTTCACATCAGGCAGTGCTTCTTGAAACCAGTAAACCCAAAACTGGTGTGTGTTTTTAAAGGGCAGGACAGCTTTCAGCAACACATCCGATAATATCACACTGATTGGACTCAAGGTTGGCTCACTCCTGGCTCCAATTAGCTCTTGGAGAAGTCATTAGGCTAGGGGTTCACATACTTTTTCCACCCTGCACTGTGAATGTTTACATGTTATGTTCAATAAACACATGAAAACATATGTTTGTGTTGTATTATTTTAAGTACTAGTTGGAAAGCCTGCCCAGAGGGCAGTCTATTATTAATACTGCCCCAGCACGTGGATATACTGCCCCAGCTCGTGGATATATTGCCCCAGCTCGTGGATATATTGCCCCAGCTCGTGGATATATTGCCCCAGCTCGTGGATATATTGCCCCAGCTCGTGGATATATTGCCCCAGCTCGTGGATATATTGCCCAGCTCGTGGATATATTGCCCCAGCTCGTGGATATATTGCCCCAGCTCGTGGATATTGCCCCAGCTCGTGGATACTGCCCCAGCTCGTGGATATACTGCCCCAGCACATGGATATTTGCCCCCAAGCTCTCATGGATATTTGCCCCCACGCTCTCATGGATATTTGCCCCCAAGCTCAGACCCCAGACCAGACATGGGGCGGCTGTTCGAATGCTCTATCGGCATTCGGACAGCCGCCCCTGGAGCTCTCAGCCGCATACTTACCTTCCCGAGCGGCGAAGGGAAAGTTTCCCCGCTTCCGCTCGTTGAAGGACCCAAGCCGTGGTCACGTGGGACTCCACGTGACCGCAGCTTGGGTCCTTCAAAGAGCGGAGCGAGAGAACTTTCCCTTCGCCGCTCAGGGGTTGGATGCGCGCAGCAGCCGGGTAGAGGCTGCCAGCGCAGCCTCTACCCGGCTGCTGTGTGCATCTTGTAACCGCCGCGGCGAGCGCACAGCCGACTCGTGCCGCGGCGGTTGCATGCGCGCACAGCCAACCGCCGCTGGTTGTGCGCCCATGCGCAGAGTAGGCTTGGCGATGGACACGCCAAGCCTTACTCTTTTATAGTATAGGATACTGTGTTTTTCAAATTGTTGTTACTTAGATGAAGATCAGAGCACATTTTATGACCAATTCATGCAAAACTCCACGTAATCCCAAAAGGTTCACATACTTTTTCTTGTGGGTCATGTAGGTACTAGACTAATGCACCGATTTTGAAAATTTTTGTTTCGGCTCGTTTCGGCCGATTTCCGTATCGACTTTTTTTTTCGTGTTTTGGGAAATTTTTGTGTTTTTCGGAACGTCTATTCTCCTCGTTTCAAAGTGTCTATTCATTTTGATGTAAACTAATGGTTTTTCAGATCCGATATTTCTGTCGATACGATCCAATAATTCTGCCATTGAGATTTCTCATGTTTTTACATGAAGGATACATTGAGATTTCTCTGGCTTCCCGGGAAGGATACATTGAGATTTCTCATATTTTACAAGAAGGATACATTGAGATTTCTCTGCATTTCCAGGAAGGATACATTGAGATTTCTCATATTTTACAAGAAGGATACATTGAGATTTCTCTGCATTTCCAGGAAGGATACATTGAGATTTCTCATGTTTTACAAGAAGGATACATTGAGATTTCTCTGGTTTTCCTGGAAGGATACATTGAGATGGGAATGATACAAAATTTAATTACAGAATCAGCGATATAACCGAAAAATATGATGTCCGAAATTACTGAAATGGAACCGAAATCAGTAATGGAGCCGAAATCACGAACTGAACGAAAATGAATTTCAATTTTACACATTTCTACTCCATTCGAAAATCCCCGAAAAGTTTTCATTTCGGCTCGGAAATTTTTTCGGATCTGCCGTTTTCGGATCCAAAAAAAAACAAAACAAAAAAAAAAACGACCGAATCCGAATGCACGAATCGGGAAATTTTGTGAAATTTCAGAAATTCCGAAACGCACTTCCCTAGTAGGTACGTTGTAGCACAAAGCACAAAGCGGCAGAATGAGTTATACAATGTAGTAAGTTTCTGGAGGTGCGTTTGCGGGGCAGCTGCATACATTACATCTCCGTATTCAATAGCCGGCATAAGCATTTGTTGTACAATCTGCTTTCTTACTGCGATTTGATTTAGATTTTTCTTTTGTTCGCTCACTTTGCATGTTGAAATTTGACAAATACAAACAATCCTTAATTATATTTCTGAAAGCATTCTTTGTTTAGAGCATTTTTTCACACCTGCCTAAAACATTTGCACAGTACTATATATATATATATATATATATTTTTTTTTTACAGAGCAAGGTGCCCCCTTTGACAGGCACCTGTAGGCACATGTCTACTCTGCATAGTTACCCCTTTTCTCTTGCCCTCCACTGAGGCCCTAGTTCAAACCGCACTTCTGTCTAATACAGGCAGTGCAATTTATGCCACAGAGCAATTCAAGATGCTTACCAGGGCAACCAAAGGGTCCTCAACAGGAGTCGTAATGGCTACTGTGGACTATACAGTTGCCTGGTGTATTAGATGGCAGCCCAGTTTGGACTATCTTAAGAAACTACTAAGGTAACACAAATGCTCTGCTGGGTCCTTTAAAGCAGTGTTTCCCAGACCTGTCCTCAGGACCCTCCGCCTCGCCAGGTTTGCCAGATATCTGAAGTTCAGCGCAGGAGATATGATTTGCTGCTCAGTGATTGCAGGATTCAGTCTGCTTTTCCCCAAGGTGATCTGTTAAATCTGGCCTGGTTGAGGGTCCCGAGGACAGGTTTGGGAAACACTGCCTTAAAAGGGACAGGTCTGTCAGCAGCATTGCAACCGTTGTGAATCCGGCAGGTATGTCACTGACTGCATTTGTTATTCTCTTGATTTAATGCTAGCAAAATGCATATCAGTTGAGCAATACAGAGAGCCTGAACTCTGCTTGTCTATTCAGTGCAGCACACGGTTTCAGATGATGTTAGAGCAGGAGATTGTGATTTGGCTGTGCACAAAGAATACTAATGCGCATGAATGACTTGAAGAGCACCTGAAACAAAGACATTATCATCCACATCTAGGATACCGTCATGGAAAATGATTATTAGTTCCATGAAAACCAATCCCGAATTAAAGAGCAGATTAAGGATTATTCTATGGTGGAAATCTGTCTTTCTACATTTTAGCAGCATATAAATGAAAATCAGTCAAAGTAGTGATGGTGCTTGTATAAACCCCTTGTAAACCTTGTGTACAGGGCCAGATTTACATCTCATGCACTTGTAGGTACATAAATCTGGAGCACCCCTTCCCCCTCCCCACACCACGCCAAAGGAAAAAAAACTAAGGATATATTCTCTTAGGTTCTCCATGAGTGGGGACAGGATGCATGAAGGACCTAAGAGGAAGTGCTATGGACAAGCAGCTGGAGAGCTGGCTGCTCAACCTGCTCAGTCAAGAGCTGAGGATGCAAATGCCAGCCACCTCTAATTTTTTTTTTTAATAGAGCAAAATGCCCTGATGGGTGCATGTAGGCACCTGCCTACTTTACCTAAATGTAAATCTGGCCCTGATTGTGTACTTCAGAAGGGCACCATTACCCCATACCCACTATTCCATTGTCTTTATTTCTTAGGAAATCAGTGGGCTTTAAATTTACTTTACTTAATTTCTTCTTCACCCTTTGAGTCTGGATGTTCTGAAATATATGTCAAATGGCAAAATACTCAATTTTATCGCTAGATACCTCATAATTTTACATATTTGGTATCAGTGGCATCAAAATAATCCAGACTATCCGAGAGTTTTATATATGACTCCTTCAGCACCTGAATTTAAATCCTTACATTTATTTAAATTGGGCATCAAATCATTCTGGTAGCCATGGTAACAAAGTAACTTATAAATACCTCTTCAACCCAGAGTCCAGAATGGAAGAACTGCTATTGCTGTTATGAGTAGAGCCATGCAAGGTCAAGAAGCTTTCAATGTTGGCTAAATGATGGTTGGTATTTTGAAATGCTCAATTTCTGGCTGCATATATTATTATATTTTTGTAAATGGCTTTACAATGTTTCTATTTAAAGTTAATGTTACCATACTAATATTTGTAATTGTACAGAATTCATAGTACTTCATATAGCTTTCTTTCAAGTTACCTAAAGCTTTAAAAAGGTGAATGTAACAGCTAAGCATCACCATTCTGCCATAATTACAATTACAAGTATTTATAAGGTGCCAACAAGTTCTGTAGCGCTGTACAATGGATGAGATATAACTACAAAATACACATAAAAGTTAGACACTCAGAGAACAGAGAGGACCCTGCTCAAGAGCTTATAATTTAAGAGGAGAGGGGTGACACACTTAGGTGAGGGTGAATAGCTGAATATGTTGAAGTAGTGGGGTGCATGAGGGCTGTGTGGGAACATGGAGCAAGAAAGGTACAGTGGGTACTATGGATTGATCTGATAGGCTTCTCTAAAGTAATGTGTTTTTAAAAACTAAAGGGTTAAAGTCGGAAACTGCTTGCAATTTTGGTGCTTTGTGTTTCACCACATTTTGGCACAATTTAACAATTCCGTTTAGGCAAAGTTACGCTGAATTCACTATTTAGCATATGTTCACTGTACTTTGTTGAAATTGGAGTTGCCAAAGCAGATATCGTATGTTGGCGAATTCCACTGAAATTAAAAAAAAAAATGTGTCTAAATAATGAAAATGTCCTTCAAAAAAATAAAAAAAGTCTGTTACAGAATAATTAAAAAAAGTATTTTTAAAAGATAAAAAAAGCAAAAATGTCTTCCAAAAACTAAGAGAACTAAAAAGGGATTTTGCAAAAAATAAAAAGAATAATCGGTCTTTATACCCTTCACTGCTGAGCCATGTCACCGCTGTGTGCAAAGCTCATTTTTCTACCGTTTTGTGCTCATCATGTTTAAACGCGATTTGAAGTCATGTTTTATTGTACGATCCAGACAAATTATATATATTTTTTTTTTTACGGCAGAGTTAGACTCATAATATAATCATTGAGCTTGGGAAGCCTTCTAAGTGAAGTCTTCAAAGTGAGCACTTACAGGAGATCTTCTGGAGATACTCTGGAGGTAGTCTGAGGTTAGACAGGAGGTAGAAAACCTACAAAAAGGTAAGATTTGTTGGTTTAAATCCATTCTTTTATAATGGCAGGCTTGGTCCAGTGTAAGAGCTGTCATGCATTTGTTTTTAGATCCAATTTTTGGAGGTTTGGAGTGTGCCTGATATGTAGGCAGCTCTCTTTATTGCAGCAGGAAATTGCCTGTTTGAAGTCTGAGATTTGTAAATTATCTGTTAGAGAAACTCAGACTATGACTGTTACTAAACACTGCCACAGAGGCCTCCTAGGAGCGGCAGATGGACTACTGTAGGATCTGGTAGACTTAGAGTTGTGGAGAGAAGGCATGTCCCACAATCTGTGGCTCTTCTTAATTCTTTTGAGGCACTTTCAGAGTGTAGTGATAAGACGGATGTAGGCTCAGACACCATAGTTGAGGAACCACCATCCACTATGCCTAAGGTATGCAGCACTGCAACCAAGGACAAAAATGAAAAGGTGGGACTTGATAGAAGGCAATTGTTGCTGGGTGATTCTATCATAAGAGGTGTTGAGCTGGAGAGTAGTGGTTTGGTGAGATGTCTTCCTGGGGCTACTGCTCGTAGAAACAAGAGACGTATTCTCAATATTGTCAAACAAGCAAAGCAACAAGGGGAAGTGGATGTTCTAGTCCATCTAGGGACAAATGACTTGGCTAGCAATGAGGTTTCTGAGATTAAGGAAGATTTTTGTGTTCTTGGAGGTGAAATACAGCAGATTGCGTCCACTGTATCATTCTCTGAAGTTTTGCCTGTGCATAACATTCAAGATAGGCAGATGTGCAATAGGGAATTCAATTTGTGGCTTCGGAATGGTGTCGGGAGCAAGGATTTGGCTTTGTGTCCCATGATAGCTCTAATTGGAGCAGAAAGGAACTGTATAAAAAAGATGGTTTGCATCTTACTCATAGGGGAACATATGTTCTCAGTGAGAAGTTCAAAGGTTTCGCAAACAAATATTTAAACTAGGAGGGGGGGACAAAAAAGGGTAGAAACAATCTGCCCGATTGTCCCCCAAAACTAAATCGGAGGGTGCAAGCAACATGCGAGGTAAAAAATGACAAGCTCAGAGTCGTGTCTACAAATGCTCGCAGTTTAGTCACTAAAATCAATGAACTAGAGGCAATGATGGCAGCTGAAAAAGTAGATTTAGTGGCGGTTACTGAGACATGGTTCAGTGAGAAAAATAACTGGGACATAACAATACCGGGGTACTCTTATATAGAAAAGACAGAGAAGGTAGGAAAGGGGAGGAGGAGTGGCCCTGTATGTGAAAAACAACATAAAAACGAACCAAATAAAAGTGAGCGAGGTGAACATAGAGTCAGTTTGGGTTACGCTAACATTTGGCAATCATACAGTAGCTCGTGTAGGTGTGATCTATAGACCCCCTGGACAAGCAGAAGAACTAGATAATCTGCTGGTTGAGGAAATAGCCAAAATGGCAATGAAGGGGGAAGTTATTATCATGGGGGACTTTAATCTTCCTGATGTGAACTGGAAAACCAAAACAGCTGGGTGCACCAGGAGTACAAATATTCTAAACTCCCTACTGGGATTATCTCTAACACAAGTAGTTGAGGAGCCGACCCGTAAAGAGGCCATATTGGATTTAATACTCACAAATGGAGGTTTGGTATCGGACGTTGTTGTAGGTGAAAATTTGGGATCTAGTGATCACCAGTCAGTATGGTTTAATATAACAACAGGGATGGAGCCGCACCACACAAGAACGAAAGTTTTAGACTTTAAAAAAACAGATTTTTTCTAAAATGAGATTTTGTGTGAAGGAGTCATTATCAGACTGGAGGAGTTTAAAGGGAGTCCAGGAGAAATGGGATTATTTAAAGGAAGCATTATTGAAGGCCACAGGAAATTGCATTCGGCTTGTTAGCAAAAACAAAAAAGGGAAGAAACCACTGTGGTACTCTGCAGAAGTGGCCAAAATAGTGAAGAACAAAAAGACAGCATTCAATAATTATAAAACAACTCAGAGTGAAGAAGATAGGCAACCTATAAGATTAGGCAGAAAGAGGCAAAGCAATTTATAAGAGCTTCCAAAGCACATGCAGAAGAGAAAATAGCTCAGTCAGTAAAAAAGGGGACAAAACATTTTTTAGATACATAAACGAGAAAAGAAAAGTAAAACAAGGATTAGTTAGATTAAAAACAAAGGAAGGAAGGTATGTAGAAGAGGATAAAAGTCTCGCTGACTGCCTCAATGAATATTTTTGTTCAGTCTTTGCAGAAGAAAAGAAGGAAAGGGACCTCAGTTAGAGAACACTAAAGAGACATTTACATATCAGTTTACAGAGGAGGAGGTTCTACAGCAGCTGTCTAAAGTAAAGACAAATAAGTCAATGGGGCCTGATGGGATCCACCCTAAATTATTAAAAGAGCTCAGTGATGTAATAGCAAAACCGTTAACAGATTTATTTAACCAATCCTTGTTAACGGGAGTCGTCTCAGAAGACTGGAAATTAGCAAATGTTGTGCCCATTTACAAGAAGGGTAGTAGGGAGGAATCGGGGAACTATAGGCCAGTTAGTCTTACGTCAGTAGTGGGGAAATTAATGGAAACCATGTTAAAGGAAAGGATTGTTGAACATCTAAAAACACATAGATTACAGGATCAGAAACAACATGGGTTTACCTCAGGGAGATCATGCCAAACTAATCTTATTGATTTTTTTGATTGGGTAACAAAAATAATAGACACAGGTGGTGCAGTAGACATTGCTTATTTAGATTTCAGTAAGGCTTTTGATACTGTTCCGCATAGAAGGCTTATCAATAAATTGCAATCTTTGAGTTTAGATTCCAATATTGTTGACTGGATTAGGCAGTGGCTGAGTGACAGACAACAGAGGGTTGTGGTAAATGGAGTTTATTCGGCACAAGGTCTTGTTACCAGTGGGGTACCTCAGGGGTCAGTACTTGGACCCATTCTCTTTAATATTTTTATTAGTGATATTGCAGAAGGTATTAATGGAAAAGTATGTCTTTTTGCTGATGACACAAAGATTTGCAACAGGGTTGACGTTCCTGGAGGGATCAGCCAAATGACAAATGATTTAGGTAAACTAAAAAAATGGTCGGAGTTGTGGCAATTGAGTTTTAATGTGGATAAGTGCAAGATAATGCACCTGGGACGTAAAAACCCAAGGGCTGAATATAGAATATTTGATACAGTCCTAACCTCAACATCTGAGGAAAGGGATTTAGGGGTCATTATTTCAGAGGATCTAAGGGTAAGTAGTCAATGTAATAGAGCAGCAGGAAATGCAAGCAGAATGCTTGGTTGTGTAGGGAGAGGTATTAGCAGTAGGAAAAGGGAAGTGCTCATGCCACTGTACAGAGCACTGGTGAGACCTCACTTGGAGTACTGTGTGCAGTACTGGAGACCGTATCTCCAGAAGGATATAGACCTCTTAGAGAGAGTTCAGAGAAGGGCTACTAAAATGGTGTACGGCTTGAAGGAGAAAAGTTACCAGGAAAGGCTTAATGATGTTAACATGTACAGCTTGGAAAAAAGACGAGACAGAGGAGATATGATAGAAACATTTAAATACGTAAAGGGAATCCACAAGGTAGAGGAAGGGAGTATATTTAAAAGGAAACAAAATAGCAAAACAAGAGGACATAGTCTTAGATTAGAGGGGCAAAGGTTTAAAAGTAACATCAGGAAGCATTATTTTACTGAGAGGGTGGTGGATACATGGAACAGTCTTCCAGTAGAAGTGGTAGAGGCCAAAACAGTAATTGAATTTAAGCAAGCATGGGATAGGCATAAGGCTATCCTAAACAAAAGATAAATCCAGGTAAAGTATCCATGTAATTGGGCAGACTAGATGGGCCGAAAGGTTCTTATCTGCCGACATTTTTGTATGTTTCTATGTTTCTATTATATGTACAGTGGCAAGAAAAAGTATGTGAACCGTTTGGGATTACGTGGAGTTTTGCCTGAATTGGTCATAAAATGTGCTCTGATCTTCATCTAGGTCACAATAATTTGAAAAACACAGTCTGCTTAAAATAATATAACACAAACATTATATGTTTTCATGTGTTTATTGAACAGAACATGTAAACATTCACAGTGCAGGGTGGGAAACGTATGTGAACCCCTAGCCTAATGACTTCTCCAAGAGCTAATTGGAGCCAGGAGTGAGCCAACCTTGAGTCCAATCAGTGTGATATTATTGGATGTGTTGCTGAAAGCTGTCCTGCCCTTTAAAAACACACACCAGTTTTGGGTTTACTGGTTTCAAGAAGCACTGCCTGATGTGAACCATGCCTCGCAGAAAAGAGCTCTCAGAAGACCTACGATCAAGAATTGTTGACTTGCATGAAGCTGGAAAGGGTTACAAAAGTATCTCCAAAAGCCTTGATGTTCATGTGTCCACGGTAAGACAGAATGTCTACAAATGGAGAAAGTTCAGCACTGTTGCTACTCTCCCTAGGCGTGGTCGTCCTGTAAAGATGACTGCAAGAGCACAGCGCAGAATGCTTAATGAGGTAGAGAAGAATCCTAGAGTGTCAGCTAAAGACTTACAGAAATCTCTGGCACATGCTAACATTTTTGTTGACACATCTACAATAAGGAAAACATTAAACAAGAATGGAGTACATGGGAGGACACCACGGAGAAAGCCATTGCTGTCCAAAAAGAATATTGCAGCACGTTTGAAGTTTGCAAAAGAGCACCTTGATGTTCCACAGCACTACTGGCAAAATATTCTGTTGCCAGATGAATCCAAAATTGAGTTGTTTGGAAAAAACACACAACACTATGTGTGGAGAGAAAAAAGGCACAGCACACCAACATCAAAGCCTCATCCCCATTGTAAAACATGGCGGAGGGAGCATCATGGTTTGGGGCTGCTTTGCTGCCTCAGGGCCTGGACGGATTGTTGTCATTGATGGATAAATGAATTCCAGAGTTTATCAAGACATTTTGCAGGAAAACGTAAGACCATCTGTCCACCAACTGAAGCTTCGCAGAGGATGGGTGATGCAACAGGACAATGACCCAAAGCATACAAGTAATTCAACAAAAGAATGTCGTCAACAAAACAAAATACGCCTTCTGGAGTGGCCCAGTCAGAGTCCTGACCTCAACCCGATTGAAATGCTGTGGCATGACCTTAAGAGAGCGATTCACACCAGACATCCCAAGAATATTGCTACACTGAAACAGTTTTGTGAAGCGGAGTGGTCCAAAATTACTACAGATCGTTGTGCAGGTCTGATCTGCAACTACAGGAAACGTTTGGTTGAGGTTATTGCTGCCAAAGGAGGGTCAACCAGTTATTATGTCCAAAGGTTCACATATTTTTTCCACCCTGCACTGTGAATGTTTACATGTTATGTTCAATAAAAACATGAAAACATATAATGTTTGTGTTGTATTATTTTAAGCAGACTGTGTTTTTCAAATTGTTGTGACTTAGATGAAGATCAGAGCACATTTTATGACCAATTCAGGCAAAACTCCACGTAATCCCAAAGGGTTCACATACTTTTTCTTGCCACTGTATATGTCATGTCCTGCCAGAATGCTATGAGGAGATAGAAGGGTCCAAATGACCGCCCCTTCCCCTTCAGGCACTCCCCTTGCTCTGGCGGGGTTCACCTGAAACTGACATCATCATGCCCGATGCAATGATGTCAGTTCGCCAGGAGGGGTATAAAACCGTAAGACTGACTTCAAAGAAGTCAGACCAACACAGAACCCTGGACACAGAGGTGATTATCGGGCAGGTGGAAGTGGAGACCTGATGACGTGTGGAGGACATGCCCTGTGCGACCCCGTTCTCGCAAGCTCGTGCAGGGCCGCGGTGTGATCGTGGAGGGAGACTGGGAACTATTTGTTCCCAGTCTCACTCTGCTCTCAGCCAGAGGAAGCAGCGGATCAGGCCACCCGCGGTGGGATGAGAGGTGAGTATTGGATTTAATGGGGGTGTTTTTAGGGCTGTTAAATGATTCTAGAATTGCAGAATTGTAGAATTTAACACCAGCTTTTAGGAGGTGGTAATTTTTGGCTCTCCGCACCACAATGGTAATTTTTGCCTGCACTTTGTAATACTTCACTTATAGAAACGCTAATGACTGTTTGCACTCCTCATGTTAGGTATAGGATGCGCAAAGTACAGTAAACTCATGCAAGCTCCTAGGCACAAACTGATTTCACCCCAGTGTAGAGTCAGGAATGTAATATGAATGCCATACGTTAAACTCGCTTATCCTAGCGGTAACTCTTACATATCGAGACGCTACATTAGCACCAGCTTTGAAATAGAGCCACCCCTGTCCGAATAAAGACATTCTGTCCTTTACTGTAAGTCTATGTTATTATTACTCAGAATGTATATAACACCAACATATTCTCTTCTGTTTTACAACTGGGAATTACAAACATGAGACATGATGGTAGACAAGAAACAGAGGGCCAAGTCCATAGGATAAGCATCCGGCAAATACAGAAGGCAATTGACAACCCCCCCCCCCCATAATAAGTAAGATTCCCCTTTCACTATTTGGTGGTGCAGAAAGAAATAAAATTTAGTTGAAAAAATGAACAATGAGAGTATATTTAGATGATCTTGTGATCTCTCACCTTGCAGTCCATCACTCTCACCTTGCAGTCCATCACTCTCACCTTGCAGTCCATCACTCTCACCTTGCCGTCCATCACTCTCACCTTGCCGTCCATCACTCTCACCTTGCCGTCCATCACTCTCACCTTGCCGTCCATCACTCTCACCTTGCCGTCCATCATTCTCACCTTGCCGTCCATCACTCTTACCATGCAGTCCATCACTCTCACCATGCAGTCCTCTCCTCCTGTTTCACCCTCCAACACTTCTAGATTGTAAGTTCCCAAGGGAATAAGGCCCCTGTTTCCTCCTGTACTGGTTTGTAAAATGTTGTTCAATGTATTGTAACTCTGTAGCACTGTACAGCGCTGTGGAATATGCTAGCGCTTTATAAATAAAGAATAATAATAGTAACTTAAAATGCCCTTGTATATATAACTTTTATAACAATAAGGAGCATCGTTGGCAGAATACATTGGATTGTATTTCTCACTTTTGCATTCTTTGATGCATTAAGAAACATCTCTAACTTACTGTATTTTGGTTTACGAAGCATCTGCTATAGAGCCTATTAAATGCTGGATTTAGAGAAATTCTTATAATTTCAACAGTCACTGCACAGTGCAGACAATATAATTACAGTTTGATATCATAATGGATCAATGAGAAGAAGCATTCAAATGACACGTTTTACCTTATTATTTGAAAGTTAGCATGGTGACATTTAATCGAATTGTGCTAACCTAGAAAACATGCCATATAGTTGGAAAAGTTCCCAAACTTACCCGCTCTACACATTCATCTCTAAACAGCTGCACTTATTGGTCCTGTAATATGGATTAGATTCACAATGACTAGATCTAACCTGATCCACTCATAGTGCTCCTGCAAATATATTCACACTTACAACTTCCACTTCTGGAATCCCCAGGACCTTCACGTAGTCAGAAGGGAAATGAGCATAGTCTAATTTCTCTGTCCAATATTAAAGCGGAGACCTAATTAGAAAGGTACATTCACAATGAAAATATGAATTATTTATTAGTGATTTTTTTTCCCAAATAAAAACGATTACAACAATTCCCATAATGTCTCTTAGATTAGATGCTTATGACCTCTAAATGTCTTCAAATGATTTCCTGCTATTTGTCTCATTTACTTTATTCTGTAATTACCCTTATGCACTGCTCTTACTTTTAATTGTTACCAGGTGTTGATGGTAAAAATATGTGAAATAAATTGAAGGGTAGAGATGAAAAGTATGAACTAGGTTACATGAGTCTTGAGAAGAGCACGGTAAGAAAAGCGTCGGACTGTCACATGACAATAACCTCTTTTAGGCAATTCCATCAATAGCAAATGGAATTAACTCTCTATTTTATCAAGCTTCAAATATTTAGCAATTTGTGCTTAATAAATGTTTAGATATACAAGGTTATTCAGAGAGAGGTGAAAAGCAGGAGAATGACTGGAGAATGGAAAATTCTAGGTCAAAATAGTCAACCCAGAAAAATTCTCCCATTTATCTCACTTTCCAAATCGACTATTTTGACCTAGAATTTTCCCTTCTCCAATCATTCTCCTGCTTTTCACCTCTCTCTGAATAACCCTGTAAATGAAAATGTATATGTCTCATTACATTGAAGAAAGATCAGCCCCACCCACATCTCTGTAGAAAATATGAATAATGACATACAGTTTTGGACAATTAAGGTAAAATTAGAAGTTTAAAACAAAAAAATTATGGAAAGAATAAATATTCCAAAGTAAGGCTCAAGTTTTAAAAGAATAACAGGTCTATTCAAAGAAAGGTGAACGTCAGGAGAATGACTGGACAAGTGAAAATTCTAGGTCAAAATAGCCAAACCAGAGGAATTCTCCCATTTATCTCTCTTTCCAAATCGGCTATTTGGTCTAGATTGTTCTATTCTCATGTCAGTTCTCCTGGTTTTCACCTTTCTCAGAATAAGGCTGTAATTGTAGGAACCAATATTTCAGCCCTCCAATTAAAGTTATTATGTCACACTTAACTCACAACCCAGCATTAAAATTTGACATGATACATTTGCTGGGTTTTAAGTATTCATTAGGATAGTTGTAATAAATATCATGTTTTGTCACGTCTCACTTGCAGGGGTTAAGGATTCTCGCCCAATATGTGGTTACACAGATGGAGAGGCAGGAAGGTGAGGTTTAAATCAGAATAAAGGTTTATTAAATGAACAGAAGTAAACCAAGAAGGAGAATCTGGATTAATAATAATAATAATAATAATAATAAGTAGGAGCTGGATGGGCAGGATACTATATACAGAGGGCAGGGTACACTTAGCAGAAGGGGTGGACAGGACAGGACACTGAATAGCACAGTAGGGCTAACAGAACAGGTACTGGACGCTGAA
The DNA here is from genome assembly GCA_009667805.1 of Leptobrachium leishanense. Taxonomy (NCBI): domain Eukaryota; kingdom Metazoa; phylum Chordata; class Amphibia; order Anura; family Megophryidae; genus Leptobrachium; species Leptobrachium leishanense. The sequence continues at coordinate 105,754,616 of CM019064.1, forward strand.
TAAAGAATAAACACGGGTGGACAGGACAGGTACTGAACTGAACACTGAATAAAGAATAAACACAAATCAGAGCTGACTGAACAAAAATGGAAAACAGATACTAAAGAAGACACTTACTGGATACAGGGGGTGGAGGACCAGAAGACACAGAGGGCAAACGACACAAGAAGATCAGGCGCGGTATCAGAAGGGTTATAACTGGAGAATGGTCGAATCAAGCTTAGGTCGGTGGCAGGCAGCTGGCATAGAAGTAGTCAGAGTCCAGAATCCGATGTCATACACGGGTAGGTCAATATGTAGCAGGATAATGGGAGTTGCAGGGAGTCCAGAAATGGGGAAGGCAAGGAATGTCCAGGCAGGAGGGTAGCAGAGATGAGGGGGTCCTTAATGGAGTTTAGCAATGAGGGGGTAACAGCGATGAAGGGTTCTCAGATGGGAGGGTTCTCAGATGGGAGGGTTCTCAGATGGGAGGGTTCTCAGATGGGAGGGTTCTCTGGAGTCAGGCAGGTAAGTGCATAGCACACAGGTCAGGCTTGCAATGAGACGTTCTCTAGCAAGGAAGAACGACGCAGAAGCCATGATTCTGAGGTGAGGCTTGATTATATGGGCATTGCAGGCCCAGCCCATACCTGAGGCTGGAGAGGAGAGGGGAAAATCAGGAACGGATCCCTGAGCGCCTGGACACCAGTCCAGGCAATGGCAAAATCAGGACTGGAACTGCGCTTCACTTGCCTTTTTTCCGGCGTCTGCGGCACGAACCGTGACATGTTTAATGTAAGTTAACCTTCCTGACGGTATTCCCGAGTGTGGCTCGGGGTTAACTTTTCGTACCGAAAGCGGTACCCCGAGCCACACTCGGGCTGGATACTTACATGTCCTGCGCTCCCTCGCTGATCCCCTCAGTCTCCTCCAGACGCTCGCAAAGTCACACTGCCTGATTCTCTTCTCGTGAGGAGTGAACCAGGAAGTGTGACATCACGATCGGCTGCAGTGTGACTGCGGAGACAGCGAGGGAGCGCAGGACATGTAAGTATCGGCCCGAGTGTGGCTCGGGGATACCGCTTTCGATACAAAAAGTCAACCCCAAGCCACACTCATACCGCTAGGGGGCCAGAATAAATAGGACCGATTCTGACATATAAAATATGTCAGAGTCGGACCGCCAGGGAGGTTGAGGCTAGGGTCAGACTGAGGCAGTGCGAACGCGCGTTCTGGCGCACATAATCACGGCCGCACTAGCAGCAGATGACGGGCAATGACAGCCAATATACGAAGTACGGTCGCACAAAAGTCCGGCCGCGCAACGCAAGTGGAAAATGAACGCATTTTTTCGAGAACGTTAAACCGCTGGTACTGACGTACAGAGTGCGCTGCGGCCGCATAGCAGCGTGTGTGCGTGATTAGGAGACGTCAGACGCTGCTAGTGTGCGGCCAACATAACGTTCAAACAGCCGGATTTCCCTAGACTTCTTTTCACCCCATCGTCATGAAATACGTCCAGAATTGCGCATCGTCTGACCACTTAAGCGTATTCCGTGAAAAAATGCGTGCGCACGCATCGACGTACATTTTGACGGTGGCCGCAGAAAATGCGCTCATCTGTCCCTAGCCTAAGAAGGAGACATATAATTAAACATCTAAACCAATGCTTAACACCTACACTACCAAGTGGTTTTCCATAAATCCACTGGGTACTGGCTGTAGATTTATAGAAAAGCACTTTCCATTGGAGGCAGTGTAAAAATTTATGCACTCTTCACAATACATTTTAGAGGCAGAACGTTTATTTGACAGAGTTCTCAGCAAAACACGCCACAACATGTATAATAGTACAGTTAGAGCTCTGTGTTTCTGTAAAAATACAACAGTGTTTGAACAGCTTCAGCACCTCGGCTCATACACCCAAGGTGCTGAATATATGGGGGTATATTATGGAGTGCATTTGCAAGTTAATTTTCCTTGCAGTAAACCAGATTCCCTTATATTGTTCCAGAATATGACCAGGTCAAGTTTACTTGATGTTGGGCTTCTGCAGGAGCTTATGAAGATTGGTGTAGGGAAGGGGTTAACAAAGGGGAACTCTGTTGAAAGGATGTGACCACGATGCTGATAACATTGTTAATATACATAAATATATACATAAATCATAATAAAGAAACAAAAATAAGTTTTATCATTATTAAATGTACTTAAAATGATCCAAATATCTGATTACTGGATGTCAGCTTTTCTACTCTTTTTATTCTAATTTACCGGGATTTGGATACATTCTGAGTTGGATCTAAATGCATGATCTAACTGTCAGACTCATCTGGTGACAGATTGCGATTCTCAAACTTTTTAGGAAATATTATGCTCTGTGGAGGCAGACGAGTCCGATCTCTCACATTTCCATCTGCTGCCCACTAATTAGTTCACGTAGGTTTAATCCCAATGTTGTTAGTGTCACTCATAACTGAAACCCAGATTTAAAAAGAAATCCTCACGAGAACCTGCAGCTAGGTGCACCGATACCACCGAAATTCAATTAAGTTATTCAATAGATAATTGAAAATACAAGGATTAGACTTTCAGAAAAATATTATAAAATATGCTGTGTTCTATAAAAGTCAAAATATAATGTGCTCCAAGTAAAACTGAGAAATGAAACCAGGCGAATGGGATCAAATATTCTAGCGTATTTATACATGCACTAAGTAGGGGTGCAATAGGAAAGCAGAGCATATCTTATTTATTTTAAATAACTGATGCATAGCTAAATATGTTTTTCCAATGTACTGAGAAAATAATGTATTATGTATGTTTGATGAATAATGTACATAAAGATAATAAAATACAGTGTCTATTGGAATAAATATTTCTCTGGTCTTCAATCAACTCTGAACTTGGGAAACCTGGTGCATAATTATACATGACCTTTTTATATATAAATATAGTAAATATATGTTGATGTTGGTTCCTTGACCGTTAGAACACTTTTTATAGTAAATTATTCTTACCTTGGCTGGGATGATTTTTATGAACATGACGCACATTCTTGTGAGCTGTGCTTTCTGATGACTGAGGACAGAGTACGATATACAGGGTAATTCAAAGAGATTCGAAACGTCACCACACATTCGGTGACTTTTCATACTCTTCAATTCGGTTCCTTTTGCCGATCCCATTTCAGTGACCTTGCGGTGTATTCAGCAAACACCACAGGGTCCCCGAATTGCAGGGAAAAGCTGCCGCAAACCTGATGAAAACTAACCGCAAAACACGGCGAATGCAGCCGAAAACCCTCAAAAACATCTGGATTAACCCGTCGAAAAACCCGAGCAGGAGCCGATCACACGCAGCGAAGCAGCTGAGACCGCAGACGAGGCAGTGAATAAATTAGCAAAACAGTTTGCTTGAATGTTTGAAAATGAAACGCCGTTTGCAAAGAAACTACTGAGCGAAAATGTCTGAAATTTGCATATGAGGTCCAGGGAATGATAATAAAAGGGGCTGTTACAGAAAAAAGAAGTAAACTTAAAAAAAAAAAAAATCGGACTTTTAAAAAAAAAAAAAAAAAAATCAGAAAAATGCTTAAAATATCCTAAAAAAATCTATAAATAAAGAGACTCTTTACTGCATAATTTTATAATGAACGGTTTATTAGATATTGAATTAAAACGGGAATATTTTTAACATTGAAGCCTATGGGATTCTCCTGAATACCTTTGTCGCATGAAACCACCGAATGGCAGGGCATTTCGGGAACCTTTCACTGCTGGTTTGTGTTCTCTGAATAGCCGAAGCAGTGCTTTTTCATGGGGATTCACTGCCCTCGAACAGGCACCGAACAGGCACCATATGTGCAGGCAATTCGCCAGGATTTGGCGAACTGCCTGCTCTCTGGATAGCCAAATGGCCAAGAAAGGTAACCGAACGCTGATTTTCAGCATTCAGTTACCTTTCTCAAGCAATTCGGAGCTCTTTGAATAACCCTGAGAGTCCTTTCCCTTTCACGTACACAAACGGCAGGGACTTGCCTCTAAAATCAGTATTTATTTGGGAGAATAAAACTTATGTATCAGAAATAAACATGCTGCCTGTCTGTTATAGATTCTTACGTAAAAGTCAGGCTTTGAAAATCTGCACATCGTACTATAGAATTTATTTTCATACATTCCTTATTTGCACATATTGACAGAAATATTGAAGAGGTGCGATAGCAATTTTACAGATTATATGGTAGACTCTGAAAAATAATAAAATGATCAAGCATTATGTGCACAGGTCACCCTGTCCTTTTCCTAAGCAGCAAACAATGTAACTTTTAATGTACCTCTGTAATGACAGTTTCAATGGAGCAATCTACAGAAACCTTCATTGTAAGTTGACATCTAATGGAAACGAGCATCCTTACAAAACCTGCACCATCTATGAGAATAGACAAATTGTACATAATACTAATTACCACTGCAAACGGTGCTCACCTGGGGCCCGAAACCTTCTGAGCTGTTAACAAGTTTGCCATTTGTGAGGCTCTATTATCTATTTCCAGCTCTATTCCTACCCAGACACTGTTTTAGCGGCTCGAGTCGGAATCTTCGCGTGTCACTAACACCAGTGGCGGAGCTCCTCCCTATAGAGCCAAACACTCACACAGGAGCCACAGAAGAACCCTTGAAACTATTTGTTCTCTGTTTTCTACTGCTCACAGCCACATCCTTCTGCACTGAAGGATCACCAAAATTTTTGATTTTTTCATAAATATTTAAACTCAAAGGGACACTCTAGGCAACATGACCACCTAAGCTATTTTAGGTGGTCATGATGCCCGGAGTATTCCCTTGCCTGTCCCTCCTGCCTCCGCTCAGCCGATCGTCAGGAAAGGCTGAAAACAGCTGAGAGAGGCGGAGGAGTTTTCTCCGCCCTCCCAGCTGTTAGTCAGCGGAGCGGGAATCATATTTCCCGCTTCTGCCGACTTTTGCCGAGTAGGAGACGTCATCGCGCTTTCAGCGTGATGACGTCTCCAACTCACCGCAGAAGCTGGCGGCTCCCTCTGAGGGTTAGTGTTGCGCGCATCCTCATGCGCGCAACACTAATCCTCAGAGGGAGCCGGGAGGAAGCCTGCCGATTGGCTGGCTTATGTGAGAGGCGAGCATGCGCGCTTCTCACGTAAACCAGAAGCCAAGAAGCATGAAGAAGGACGGGAGCGGAAGAGGAGGGAGGTGAGTATAAAAAAAAAAAGACGCCACTGGAAAGAAGAGGCTTTTAGGGTAAGTACTACAGTTACACAAAAAAAAAAAAACGAAAGATTTATTAAGGGAATAGGGATAGGTTAGGATAAAAAAACGGGGGGTGATTTTTTGAGTAGAGTGTCCCTTTAAGCGTTAAATGATTAGGCAAATATACTGGAGTTGTGACCAGTGAGCTACATTGGAATAGATCCTTGTTTCCGGTACAAAGTATAGGAGCCACTAACACAGTAAGGAGTTTCTAATGCTGATCTGTAAACTTTGCTTGCCCCTCGGTCGGAATAGTAGTTAAAGCCATTAAGCTCAGTTTGAATCGGTCTCTTATTGTTCAAACTTGCAACATTAATGTCCTCTTGTACTCTTTACCTTACATGGGTGTATATACATAAGGGTTTATTCACTAACCATTGTTGTTTTTTAAAAAATAACAGTGGATTTACTGTAAAGAACTATGGTGGATCAGCTGTGGAGAAACTACATGGAACTCACTGTTTACGGAACTTCCACCCTAGTTTGCTGTAGTTTTCAGTTCTTTCTAACTTCAGCCGAAGCTTTGTTGATCAGCATAATTTTCATCATAGTTTTCAGCAGGTGTTCCATCTTTTTGCTGCAGAATGTATTCAATATAGATTTCACTGTTGTTACTACTGTAGTTTCAGTTGAAGTTGTCCATAGCTGATTTTACTGTTGTTTAATTGTAGTTTCTATCGGCGTTCAGCGAAGATCATCACTTAAAAATCCGCAAAACAATCACCATCTTGAAAATAATGGTGGAGCAATGCTAAATGAAGAATGACTGCAGCTTACTCATCTTCTGGAAGAATAATGGTGGTAACTTTAGGCTAATGTCAGACGAACGCAGTCAGAGCGCACTCTGCGTGCGTGCATAACGGACAGACGTACTGACGGAAGATACTGAAGACCCCACACGATCCGTTTTTCTTAACCCCTTCACTGCTGAGGCATTTCACCACTGTGTGCTGAACTGTCACGGCTGGTCAGGGGCTGGGGCGCCTGGCAGCAGATTCCTCGCTGCTCGCTGGCCAGGCGCCGAATGATGAACGCTACCGGGTGCGCTCACGTGGGACGCCGAGGGGCGGGGCCTGGCGTTATGACGCGGACCCGCCGGGTTTAAAGCCCAGTCTCACTACCATGCCGGTGCCCTGATGTGGTATTCACTTCCCGCAGAGCTCTTGTGTATTTTGGCGATTTCTGTATCTAACCTTGCTTCTGACAAACGAACCCTCCTGTGTATGACCCTTGGCATTGGCAAACGAACCCTCCTGTGTATGACCCTTGGCATTGGCAATCGAACCCTCCTGTGTATGACCCTTGGCATTGGCAAACAAACCCTCCTGTGTATGACCCTTGGCATTGGCAAACGAACCCTCCTGTGTATGACCCTTGGCATTGGCAAACGAACCCTCCTGTGTATGACCCCTGGCATTGGCAAACAAACCATTCTGTGTATAACCCCTGGTATTGGCATTTACTCTGCTCTTGGTTCTGCCCTTAACGTTGGTACCGAGGTCAGTCTATGTGGCACCCTAAGCACGCATCAGATTTCCTCTGCTATAACTAAGGTCCTAGGAGAACGTATACTCTGGTCTGTACCCCTGTCTGGTGTTTTCCTTTGTTTATCTATTACCTGGTTAATTGTCTATCTAGTTTTGCCGACCATTCAAGGATCGGAAGGGTAGAGAGCGATCCACATAAAGGGATCACTATCTTGGTAGTCAGAAGGATTCGTGACAATACCCTATTCTGTACCTCTGTCTGGTGTTACCTCTTGTCTATCTATTGTCTGGTTAATTGTCTTTCTAGTTTTGCCGACCATTCAAGGATCGGAAGGGTAGAGAGCGGTCTGCGTAAAGGGACCACTATTTTGGTAATCAGAGGGATCCGTGACATGAACTCATTTTTACCGGTTTCGCTCATCATGTTTAAACGCGATTTGAAGCCACATTTTATTATACAACCCAGACATATTATATATCGTTCTTTCCGGCAGACTCAGCAGATTCATAATATATTATTTTTATATGTATATGTCATGTCCTGCCTGTATATTATAACAAAAAATGCAGTAAAATTAGAATTTTGAATCATCTGCAGCGTGTAAAGTGTTTTTTTTTCACATTTTATCACATGAGCATTTGAGATTATATTTTCTATGGGGTGCGCTTGTACAAAAATTAGAAATGGGGACTTGTTACATTTTTGGGGGGGAATTACGTGATTTTTAGCAAATGCACCCCATAGAAAAAAATCATTAGTGCAGCATCATTGTTCACATTATAATTGAAATGTGAACAATATTGCTGCATTAAAAGAACACACACAAAAAATACATGTTTTTATATTGTTTTTAATTTTCCCTTTTCATTTATTTTTTTTTAATTTTATTTTTTTTAATTCTGTTTTTACTTTGAACATGGTCATGTTTGATATCATTCGAAAGGCCATGCTCCATGACCCCCTAGCTGCCACGGTTCTGGAGATATCGAGGTTCAAATGAACCCCTTATCTCCACCAGGGGATTTCCTTGGGAAATCCCTGGGCAGCTAGGGGTTCCACGGCTATCTGACGGCTTTGCGCGATACGCCAGGAGGCGAGGAGGAACCCGGAGGTGGAGCCACCATCCAAGATGGCAGCACCCACCAGAGCTAAATCGCGATGTGGCGCCGAACGGCGCTGCATCGCGATCTGGCATGTAAGGGGTTAAAAAAGGCACCGCTTTAAAGGGCAGACACTGCCCTTCAAAGCGGTGCCTTTTTTTTCTGTAAACCCTCGGGAGGGAGAGGGATCCAAAAGGACCCCCTCCCTTTCAGGTGATCTCCCGGCATTGCCGGTGGGGGGGTCGCCTGGAAATGACGCGATGGTGTCATTGACGTCGGGAGGGGCTTAACTTCAGCGTCTGAGGAGGCTGAAGTCAGAACGCCACAGGACCCCGGACAGAGAGGTGATTATCTCCGCCGGGGCTCCCGCACGTGTGGGGAATGTCCTCCGCATATAGCGGGAGTCAATGAGGACGCTCCCCACATGTCATCCTCAGCGAAGGGGTTAACGGATGTAGAAAAAAAAGAGAACTATGGGAAATAAAAGTAATATGAAAAATTATAAAAATTTGAAAAAGATAGGAAAAGCCATTTTGGGCTTCAAGGTGCTGGACGTCGTAAATGCGCTGCATCTGACATCTCATCACTCACACAGAACGCTACATACTCTGCGCGTCCGTCTAGCGGTTTTACGTTCTTGCCTAACTTGCGTCCGTTTGCCACGTGCGTTGTGTGTGCGCAGTTCGGTGTGCACGTACTTCTTGTGTGGGTCTCTATTGCTCATGATTCTATGCTACGACGGACGTTAAACTGTGCGGCAACACGGACGTGATCACTGCGTTCGTCTGACACCGGCCTTATTCAACGTTGTTCACTGTTGTTTGCAACAACTTCACCTGATGCTGCTGAGTTTTGCTTCTCTGGATCAGGATATGTCACGTGCTGGCACCGGGGTGGTACCGAGATGGCAAGATTCTGAGCTCAGGATGCAGTGATGCACCACTCCAGGTATATGTGGTGAGCGGTGAGTTGCAGGAATACAAACAGTTTTGTAGCAGAGGGGCAGGACACGAAGAGGGCTTGACAATAGGGAAGCAGGAAACAAACCAGGACAATGGGATCTTTGACACACTAGATACTGCAGATATGGAGACATGGGAAGGACTGGAAAAGATGGTAGGGTTCAAGGTAAATCCGGATAATGCAGGAGAGCAATAGCATACACGTACTTTCTCTCTGGTGGTAGATAGACAATGCTGGAGCAATGTGGAAAGGGGGTGTGGCCCTTTAGTTAGGTAAGTCAGGTGGTGTAATGTTTCACTGTGTGTTTTTTATATATTAACCAATTGTGTGCAGGAATCCCAGTGCTGGGTCTGAGATAAACAGATGAACAAGGCTTGAAGGGGGCTGCCAAGACACTGTTCAGGAACCTGGCAACATAGTTGCTACAACCATGATTGGTATCTTTGTTTGCAGCTACGGAGAACAGTGGCATAGAGACGACCTTAATGAGTGAACCTTATAGTCTCACTATAAATACTGAGATCAAATTTTGACAGGGTAGGGTGGTCATTAAGTGTCCACGTTTATTATAATGGTCACCATGACAGGAAGAATTTACAGCTGAATACTGTAATGGTTATTAGTATCCAGGGTCAGTATCTCCGTGCAGAAAGGCTCCCTCTCGCTCTCAGTATCCTGAAAAAGTACTGATTCTGGCTCAATCCCACTCAGTCAATAGCTGGAGCTCATTGTTGGTGAAGACAAATATACTATAAATATATGCTGTATATAGACAAATATGTTATATTTTGGGTTTTCTATGGAATAGCACACACAAAGGACAGTCAGGCCAACAAAGGTAAAACATGCCCCAGCATTACCAGAATGACTAGCCACCCCCTCCCACACACACACCCTGGAGTAAGAAACACCCCTCTCCAGCATGGCAGGGATGACAGAACTGGCTTCCACCAGTTCCTGGGGGGAGGTGGAAGAGAACTGGTTCAACCCAGCTCTTCAGGGATAAATGGGAGCATGGAGAAACCATTAGGACAGTCAGATGACAATACATTATAAATCACAGAATCAGTTACAGAACAATATAAAATATCAAACCCACCAAAACCCACAGTCCCACACCTCCCAAAAGTAATTTCAGGTCCAGGTGCCCAAAGTCATAAGTGACTACCGTCACAACAACACAATGTGCCCAACTGCTGCAGCTGGGCACATTATTAATCCTCTTTAGTAAAACATTGTTTATATGGGTGCAGGGATCCATAATTCCATTTACTGTACTTTTTTAGTTGTTTGGATTACCTTTTTACCAGCAGAAGGCTAATTTCCATTAAACTCTTCAGTAGTATTCTATTAGAAAAAATGTCAGGTCTATTTAATAAAGGTGAAACTCAGAACTGGCAGGAGAAGTGAAAATTCTAGGTCAAAATAGCAAAACCAGAAAAATTCTCCCATTTATCTCACTTTCCAGATCGGCTATTTGTTCTAGATTGTTCTCTTCTCCTGCCAATTCTCCTGAGTTTCACCTTTTAGTGAATAGACATGTAAGTGTCTCCTTGGCAATGCAATTTCTGTGTTAAGCCGGGTGCACGCTAGGCGTATTCTTCTGCGCACTAGGGTGCGTTGAAACGCACTTACAGGCATCCGTCGCAGCATTGTGATGTGGCGACGGGGCCGGTCACATGCTTGTGCGCACGCACGTAGCATGCGTGCGTCTAGAGATCCTCCCCGTCAATGCACTAGGATGCGCGTCGACAGGGGTGCAAAGTGCGATCCTCCATAGGAGGATCACGATTGCAGCGCTGAGGGGGGGCAGGTAGGGTGTCGAGTGGACGCCGGTGCGTTAGTGTTTTCTTTAACGCATGTACTGTGCGTTAAAGAAAACGCCTAGTGTGCCCCCGGCCTTAATTAGCCCAATCTCATGCTTGAGGTATGCTTAGTAATATTGTATAAATCCAGATGTAGATTGCAGTACATTTTTTTAATGATTATTTCTTTCCTGCATTAGTAAACGGAATTCTAATTGCACAAAGCACGAGTCTCTGCAAGATCTTCAAACAAAGTCTTTTTATGCACAAATACAAAACAGCGTAGCGCCAATGAAATACTCAACGGTTGCAAAATTATGCACAATTCATGTCCACGAGTGTCTTTTTTTCTTTTTTGAAGAGGTGTTGGACACTGCAGAAGAGAGGAGACCAATTTTGTGCAGTATGTAGTTCCAACTACAATAAACAATTAGACAGGTATCCAATTCACATTTTATTGAGCCCAGACTGACTCAAGGATATATCGCATTATGGGTCTTCTATCAACCTCTTCAGGTGCCCAAAAACCTCTTTGGAATCTCCCAGAGATCTCAATAGGATTCTCCTATAGCAAAAGATAAGAGTGCATACGAGGGGTACCCCTAGTGTGATATTGTACCAGAATAATCCAGATTAAAAAAACACAAATTTTTGACTCACGTGGTCCTGAGCCCCGATAGGCTCTATAGAATACACTCAGGGAATAATAAGGTATACCCCAAAACCTTCTTTAAACAGGACTTTTCAGACAAGCAGCAGATATAAAAACATTTTAATACAATCACATATCTACCAGGACGCATTTCACCCGTAGGCTTCCTCAGCTGACGATCTATGTAGTGTCTTTGCTGCTGCCATATTTATACTTATCCATACAGTCCAATTAAGATAAAAAACTAATCAATTAAATCTAATTAAAACACAAATTTAACACAAATGTTAGAAATCGCGACCGCCATCTTTGCGCTTGCGCAGTATCTCCATCATTCACTCTGGAACGCAGAACTGTCACTTATTAGTCCGCCATCTTAGTGTTCACGTAATAGTTCCGTGTTTCACCCTGTATTTTCCTCCGCGATCTTTGGCAGAACTACACTCCACACATTGCATCCAAATGGGTTTCTCTTACCGAGGATTTAACTACCTTAATCGAAGGACAAAGCGTGATCTCGTTCTATCGTTTCATCTCTATTTATTTCATTATTGCCCTACGCAAATAACTATATGGATATAGAACCATATAGAGTGGATACTTATAATAATAAATACAACCCAATGGTATCTAAACGGTAAAAATAATGGTAAATGGTAAAAAGAAAAAAAAGACACTCGTGGACTTGAATTGTGCATAATTTTGCCAACCGTTGAGTATTTCATTGGCGCTACGCTGTTTTGTATTCATGTGTTTTGTTTAAGGGTTTAAGAGGAACCTCCATACTCAGTGTTTTAGCGAGCATATTGTGCACAGATTTCCAGTGGGCGCTTCACTCCTCAACAAAAGTCTTTTTATGCACTTTTATGAGTGGTTTCCACTTCATTTGGAATGGCTAATGAATGTATATCAAGTCAAAGAAGAACCATAAAGAATGCACATCTATATATAACCGCAGCAGCTGCTCTTACGTGATGGGTTTAGAAGTAAAATAAAAAATAGAGCCAAATCCCACTGGAACCTATGTTTCTAAGCTTCTAGCTCCAGCAAGCCTTCTAGCTCTGGAGCTGATCCCCAGTGATTGTGCATCCTCAACAGAACACAGAAAAGCAGTCAAAGACAAATTGGAAAAGCTAAAAAAAAACAAAAAACAGGATTATTTAATTTATAAAGACAGAATATAGTAAAAATAATCTTAATCGGAAAATCATAATTAATTAGTAGTAAAAACTAATCGGAAAAAAATGTTGGATGCAATAACAAATTATACTAAAAAAAACATAAATCTGTGTATATTTATAGGTAAATTACATATTGCCCGAAGGACAAATTGGATCAATTACAACACTAGTTTGTAAGTTTTGTGATGAAGCACACGTTCTTGTCCACTCATAGTTTGGATCAATCATAACACTAGTTTGTAAGTTATGTGATTTTGCAATAAATTAAGCTTATATTTTTTATGTAAAACAGTATTCCACTTAGTGCTTTTATCAGACAGTTTCTAATTTTGGATAAATCAGGGTTTATGCCCCATCTATTAAGTGGTAGATCCTCACAATCGTATTGGTAGTAGGCACAAGCTGCTCCCTTTAGTTTGCTGAATATATTTATAAGCATTTATCTGATGTTTGCTTTTTGTCAGTTATATGAGATGTGAAAACATAGGTGTTAGCTGATCCAAAACCAGAATGGCTGCACTTTTGCCTAAATAAACATGCATTATATAACAGTGCTTTTCAGACCAATGAACACAACATTCAGAGAACTCCACTTTAGTATAGTTGGGTCATTCCATCGCAAGTGCTCCAATATTTGTAAAGTTGGTTGCTTGACCATTTTCAATATACTCTAATTTTTGTGAGTGATTGCCTCTATATGCTGGTATTGCAAAACCACCAGTTTTTTATTTTTCTTTTACTTGAATATCTATTACCTCCATCTGTGTATCATGAGGCAACACGGATTTTAATTATACAGATGTTAACAGAGACCTCAATATCTCAGCTATTCAAGGTCCTAGCTTCAAAAACGGATCTCTAGAGCATATTACACGGTACATGTGTATATATATATATATATATATATATATATACATACACACACACACACCATTTTCAACATAGCTTAGGGTTAAAAACCTTTGAAAAGTCTTGAATGAGTTAAGAACTATTATAATCCTACCGGCTGGGTGGAGTAGAGGTAACATCACTGTTCTATAACTGTGGAGACTGTGGAGAAACAGGTTTGAATCCAGGCAAGAGCACCTCTCCAGTAAGTGTCCTTGGGTAAGACACCTAACGGTACATACTCACCACCCAGAACATACTTGAAAACAAGAGAAATTTCAATGTATCCTTCCTGGTAAAATACTCTCTCAAAAAAATCATGAAAGTAGGAAATGCTGTTGGAAGCTTTGAAGGGTTAAAATTTGATAAAAAGTATAAAGCTGCTGTTGGAGTCTTTGAATGTGTTAGCTGGAGTGCTCTCTTCCTGGTTTGTTATATATATACATACATACTGTATATATAAATATCAAAGATGGGATGAAGTCATTGTTTTACAAGTCACAAGTAAGGCTCAAGTAATTGTATTTAAGTCCCAAGTCAAGTCCTGAGTCAAAACAGACAAGTGTAGGTCAAGTCCACAGCTATAAGCTTTAAGATTTAAGTGTTCAACAAGTCATACTCTTTGCATAATTTAGTTTCAGAGCATTAATTAGTCAGTAAGGTTTTTAAAATATGTTTCTTTTCTCACTTCGGTTTCATGTGAGATTGAAAATGTGAAATTGTGACATACATTTACAGTTGTGTTCAAAATTATTCAACCCCCAATGCTGTAAAGGGTTTTAGGGAATTTAGTGTACATTTGTAATTGTATTCAGAATGAAATCCTACAAGGACTTTTTTTTTTTTTTTTTAATTACATTTTTATTGGATATTTCCAGACAGACAAGAAAAATATACATACATTCAAAAACCTTGGGGGAAGGAGGGAGGGGGGGGGAAGAAGGGGGGAGGGGTTTGCAGCAGGAGGTATATAGCTCAAACATAGACTTTTACTAGAGACCGCATGCCTTATATATTTTGTGTACATCCCAAAGTTTCCATGGGTCCCATTTGGGAGATTGTAATCCTTCCGCCATTGTTATCCTAGAATCAAAGCTACGGTATTGTTCCAAAAGGTCGGTCACCTGTTTGCAAGTGGGAACCAACATAGTTCTCCAATTTCGTGCGAGAAGTAGGGCGGTTGTAGAAATGAGGATAAATAACATCCGTAGCTGAGGTCGTGGAAGTTTAATCATGCCCAGTAATAAGACTTCAGGTGAGTGCGGAATCTGTGTACCCAATATTTCTGTCGCCAGTGACGAAATGTCTCTCCACAAAGGGGCTATCCGAGGGCAGTACCACCATATGTGGCTCATAGATCCAGTCTCCAGGGAACACCTCCAGCAGAGATCCGAATGTTGTGGAGCAAATCGCTTGATCTTGTCCGGAGTGAGGTACCACCGGTATAGTATTTTTCTTTGAGTCTCTATCAGAGTAACACATCTAGTCGCCCCCACAGCGAACATGAAGGCAGATGCCCATTGTGTAGGTGTAAATTTTTGACCAAGTTCTTTTTCCCAGGTGTTTTGGAAAGACCAGACCACAGTCCGTGTTGGCGTGTTAAGTACTCTATAAAATAACAAAATTGGTCTAGCGGTTGCAAGAGGGTCTAAGCAAAAAAGTTCAGTTTCAGACAACAATGGCAAAATAGCTCTCAACTTAGATAATACCGATTGTGACCTAAAATAGGATTGTAATTGTAGATAAGACAAAAACATTGTTTGTGGTACTTTAAATTTGGTGCATATAGTCTCGAAAGGAAGAATGGCGGCCGTGTCAAAGAAATGGTGGAGATTCGTAATTCCATATTGTAGCCATTGACGGCATCTCCCTTGTGGGAGAATGTAGCGGAGTGCTTCCACTGGCATCGCCATGGAGATGGGGTGATAGTTCGTAATAAGGGGGAAAATTCTATCCCAAATATACAGGTGCAGAGACGTGGTAGCCAACGGCGACTGGAACCGCGGTCTGTCCTTTGGAGGGACCCATAACACTTTGGCCAAGTCATGTCCATCCATGTATGTTGCCTCAATGGTGAGCCATTGTGGCGTAGGACGGCTATGAAACACCTCTGACAAGGAGGCAAGGCATGATGCCCAGAAATAATGTTGGATATGTATCATGTTCAATCCCCCGTCTCTTTGTCTGTAGCATAACAGTCTGCGCGCTATTCGCGGTCTCTTATTATTCCATACATAAGACACCAATATAGACTGCAACGTAACTAGAAATGACCTAGGTAGTTTAAGCGGTAGAGCTCGAAACACATAAAGTAATTTCGGTAAGATCACCATCTTTGCTGCCGCCATCCTTCCCATCCATGAGACTTCCCTCGATCTCCACAGATGTATTAGTGACCTAGTCTCAGAAAGAACGCGTTCATAGTTGTGTTTATATAGACCGTCTGGATGTCCCGTGATTCTAAGTCCCAAATATACTAAATATGTTTTGCACCATTCAAAATTATAATGCATTTTAAGATTGTCTAGTGATTGATGTGGAATATTAAGTGGGTGGGCTTGTGTTTTAAGCAAGTTCACTAAGTGGTATGAGACTCTACTGTACACTTCCAGCTCCCCATAAAGGGCGGATAGGGAAGCCTCCGGTTCTGTCAAGGTCAGAAGAATATCGTCAGCATACAGATGTATTTTATGAATCGTCGGACCAACGGTGATGCCTCTAATATCATCATTTTGCCGTATAGCCTGAGCAAGTGGCTCCAACACTAAGGCGTACAAAAGGGGAGAGAGGGGGCATCCCTGTCTTGTGCCATTCGTTATCCTAAATTCCTCCAACAGGAATCCCGAGTTAACAACTCTAGTGGAAGGGGAATCATATAGGGCCTGAATTGCAGCTAATACTGGAGGTGGAAAACCAAACTTTTGAAGAACCACATGAAGGAACAACCAACTCACCCTATCGAACGCCTTCTCAGCGTCTAAGGACAGGACCAGGCATGGTTGTCCCGATCGTCTTAACACCTCCATCAGATTGATCAATTTTTTCGTACTGTCTGGGCCTTGTCGGCCCGAAATAAATCCTACCTGGTCCTGTCCTATCAATGAGGGCAGAATACGCTGCAGTCTATTCGCCAGTATCTTACTGTAAATCTTTATATCCACATTAAGCAACGATATAGGACGAAGGTTACGACAGATGTCAGGGGTCTTGCCCGGTTTAGGGAGCGTGATAATATGAGCTTGTAACATGTCTGGTGGAAAAGAACCTTGCTCTCTTGCATCCTCAAAAACCTTACTTAAATGTGTGAAGAGTTGGGGAGAGAAAGTCAGATAGTATAAACCCGTCAATCCATCTGGACCTGGGGCCTTCCGTTTCGGTAAAGCTTTAATTACTTCAGAAAGCTCATCTTGGGTGATGGGAGAGGCCAATTTATTCCCTTGTGTAGCCGATAATTTTGGGAGGTTGATATTGCGTAGATAAGCGTCAATAGTATCGGACGTGGGATGAACATTAGTGTCATCCACCTCCAGATTGTACAATTTTTCGTAGTAACTCGCAAATTCATTTGCCATTGCCATCGGATTGTAAATAATTCCACCATCCGTTTTAAGATGTGAGATCCCAACGTTTGAAGGGGAGGGTTTAAGTCTGCGGGCTAGGAGTCTGCCCGGTTTATTTTGAAACGCATAAAATTTGGCACGCATTCTATTCATGGCTATGCGATATTTATCAGCCTCTAAATCCGTCAGGGAACGTAGCGCCGCGTCTAATTCGTCTGCTAATTCTGGAGTCGGAGATGCTTTGTTACGTGTGTCTATGTCATTTATATTTCGTAATATAGTTACACATTGCGTCATGTATAATTTCTTAAGTCTAGCCCCCCATTGGATACACGTCCCCCGAACCACCGTCTTATGGGCTTGCCAAATTGTAAATGGGCTCATTTCAGGGGACACATTTTCTTTAAAATAATTAATTAATGTTTCCCGAATCGCTGTCAGCGCCGGTTCATGTTTAAGTAAATGTTCCCCAAATCTCCAGGGTGATCCAGTGTACGATTTATAGTCATCTTGTAAAACAATAGTCATCGGGGAATGGTCCGACCACGTAAAAGGGAGTATATTGCAGTCAGTAATGCGTGGAAGTAGGTTGGTTGGAATTAGAAAGTAATCAATGCGTGAATAACTATTATGCACCCCTGAACGAAAAGTATAATCCCTCTCTGTGGGATGAAACACGGGCCAAGCGTCATACAGTTGGTGTTGTCTGAGAAAGGAATGAAGTTTGTGTGTCTGTTGTCTCGAATGGGTCCCTGAGGGATGCGATATGTCTTTAATTGGATCCAAACAAACGTTAAAGTCTCCACACATTATTAAGTCACCTGAAAGTACATCTGTAATTTTATTCATTAGATGTGTCATGAATTGAGTTTTGGAACTATTAGGAGCATAAGCTGACACAAGCGTATAAAGTCTACCGTCAATAGTGCACACTAATATAATATATCTGCCTCTGGGATCAGTAACAATACGATGAGTTTGCAGCGAACCCTATTATGAATCAGTATTGTCACCCCTCTAGATTTAGCTCTATAGGTGGAATGAAATTGAGTGTGATATCCGGTTTACGTAGTGCACGTAATATATCCTCTCGCGGCTTGTAATAGTGTAATTTCAATATTACATCCCTGGGTGCTTTCTGGGGTGCCGATGGCGGTTTCGGCAATCTGTGGATCCTATCCATGAGTATCGTTTCCGGAGTGACCCCAGGGAGCAAAAATGAAAAAAAATTGGCTACATATGTCCCGAGATCTCGGGGGTGTATTGACTCTGGGACCCCTCTGATTTTTAAATTGTTTCGGCGGGACCTGTCTTCAAGATCCGCTACTTTATTGAGACATTGCTGTAACTTAGCTTCAAGCGTCTCCACCACACCAGCCATATCATTATGCGCTGTCGCCATCTCGGACATTTTACCCTCCAGATGAGAGGCTCGCTCACCAATATCCTGAATGTCTTTCCTTATGTCCGCAGACACCGTGTCTAAGCGCGTTGTTAATGTCTCTGAGAAGTCTTTAAACAGCGTCTCCATCTGGAAGGTGAATGTGGCCAAGTCAACCTCTGAGTACGTAATCGTTTTCACAGGGGAATGAGGTATAGATCCGCCGCCATCTTGAGGATCCGCATCCTAGCGGCGTTTGGTAGGCCGGGGAGTAAAAAACTCCTGTTTCCCTGCGGTTTTCTTAGTTTTAGCGCTAGCCATCCCGATGACTTCAAGTTCCCAGTATGTGTAGCAAGTTTTGGGGTCTGTATGAGTGCGATGTCCGCTTTAAATCGCTTGCTGGAGCAGGAGCTGAATTAAAGCACGTCCACCATGCTCGGCAGTCGGCCACGCCCCCTACAAGGACTTTTTAAAGAACCATATGCAACTAAAATGACATCAATTGGTTTTGTAATACAGTAGTAAATGTTTCTTTTGTGAATTCTTCATTGACACAATTATTCAACCCCTTAAAGACTACCACTCTGAAGAACAGAGGTTCATTCAAGTGTTTTCAATCAGGTATTGAAAACACCTGTGGATGTCACGGAGCAGCAATAAAGCATAATAAGCACCAATTAGGCAGCTTTAAAATGACTGTGATACTCAGCTCCTTCTAGACATTTACTGGTGTGGTTACAAAATGGTGAAGTCAAGAGAATGGTCCAGGAAGACAAGAGAAGAGGTGATTACTCTTCACAGGAAGGGCAATGGCTATAAGAAGATTGCAAAGATGTTAAACATACCAAGAGAGACCATAGGAAGTATCATTCACAAATTCAAGGCAAAGGGCACTGTTGAAATGCTACCTGGTCGTGGCAGAAAGAAGATGCTGACTTCGACTGCTGTGCGCTACCTGAAGCGTAGAGTGGAGAAAAGTCCCTGTGTGACTGCTGAGGAACTGAGAAAAGATTTGTCAGATGTGGGTACTGAAGTTTCAGCTCAGACAATACGGCGCACACTGCGTAATGAAGGCCTCCATGCCAGAACTCCCAGGCGCACCCCCTTGCTGTCTCCAAAGAATAAGAAGAGTCGACTGCAGTATGCCAAAAGTCATGTGGACAAACCACAGAAGTTTTGGGATAGTGTTCTGTGGACTGATGAAACAAAATTAGAACTGTTTGGGCCCATGGATCAACGCTATGTTTGGAGGAGGAAGAACAAGGCCTATGAAGAAAAGAACACCTTGCCTACTGTGAAGCATGGCGGGGGGGGTCAATCATGCTTTGGGGCTGTTTTGCTTCTGCAGGTACAGGGAAGCTTCAGCGTGTGCAAGGTACCATGAATTCTCTTCAGTACCAGGAGATATTGGATGACAATGTGATGCAGTCCGCCACAAACCTGAGGCTTGGGAGACGTTGGACCTTTCAACAGGACAATGATCCCAAGCATACCTCCAAGTCCACTAGAGCATGGTTGCAGATTAAAGGCTGGAACATTTTGGAGTGGCCATCGCAGTCACTTGACTTAAATCCGATTGAGAACCTCTGGTGGGACTTAAGAAAGCAGTTGCAGTGCGCAAGCCTAAGAATGTGACTGAACTGGAGGCTTTTGCCCATGACGAATGGGCGAAGATACCCGTAGATCGCTGCAAGACACTTGTGTCAAGCTATGCCTCACGTTTAAAAGCTGTTATAACTGTAAAAGGATGTTGTACTAAGTACTAAGATTGAATGTCACTTGGGGGTTGAATAAAACTGATAATGATGTGAGCACAGAAAAGACATTTGTGGTTATTTCATTATAAATGTTCTGTTATATTTGTCTGACCTACACGTGCCTCTTTGATTTAATTGTAAGCAAGATTACTGAATGATCAAAATCATTATGTCAAACTGGCCAAAACACTCAATTTCAGTGGGGGTTGAGTAATTTTGAACACAACTGTAGTTCCGTCAAACTGAAAAAAATGTATTTATTGTTAACTAAGAATAACAAAATTACTATAGAAATAACACAATTGCAAGGAACCTAAGTATTATTTATTATTATTATTCTTTATTTATAAAGCGCCAGCATATTCCGCAGCGCTGTACAATAAACACAGTATAGACAGGGTTACAATACATTGAACAACATTTGACAAACAGTACAGGAGGAGATGAGGGCCCTATTCCTGTAGGAACTCACAATCTAGGAGGGTTGGAGTTGGAAACAGGAGGAGAGGACTGTAAGGTGAGAGTGATTGATGGTTGTGTCAGTGAGTTGGGTGGTAGGCTTCCCTAAATAGGAATGTTTTAAGGGAGCGTTTGAAGGAAGAGAAGTTAGGGGAAAGTCTGACAGTACGAGGGAGAGCGTTCCAGAGAGTGGGGGCTGCGCGTGAGAAATCCTGCAGTGTATCATTCATAAGTAAATGAATAATGCTATGCTGTCATACTTTGAGTGAGGGAATGAATGTTTGAATCCATAAGAGTTGTTTTCTTTGGACCCTATTATGCAATGCACTTGCTAAAGATTAAATCCACTAAAAGTCTGTTAGACCTCTGTGCATGATGGCGTCATAGTATACTGCCTCCACGTCTGATTTTAGAATGTATAATTACTTTCCAAGTCATAGGACTCAAGTCCAAGTCAAGTCTGGAGTCATTGCTGTAAAAGTCTGAGGCTGGATGTTCTCTGGATCCGTAGTCGTGCGACCGACTTGGTCATCAGACTAGGAACAATATCTGTCGTGCGACTTGATCTGACAAGGGTCATCCACTGCGTCAGACTTGCGATAAGTGACTATGGATCCAAAAACCAGTTTATTCTTGTTTTCTTTTTTTCTGAGACTATTGCATATTGCATTCTGCTTTTGGAATCACTGCAGTCCTTTGTGTGTGAAAATGGATATGGAGGAGCTGGATGCGCTAGTTCGGTGTGTGTGATTTTTAATCCCTTTGTGCAGCTGAAAAAGAATCTAAAATTCATTCAAACGCTCCCTTAAGACTTTCTTATTTAGGGAAGCCTACCACCTGACTCTCCGACGCAACCAATCCATCACTCCCACCTCGCAGTCCTCTCCTCCTGTTTCCACCCCCAACCCTTCTAGATTGTAAGTTCCCATGAGAATAGGGCCCTCGTTTCCTCCTGTACTGGTTTGTCAAAATGTTGTTCTTTGTATTGTAACTCTGTCTATACTGTGCCTATTGTACAGCGCTGTAACAACAGTAACATTTCAATGTTCTTGAACCCAGGACATACTTGAAAACGAGAGAAATCTCAATGTATCCTTCCTGGTAAAATCCTTTGCAAATAAACAAATAAATATATATGTTGGCTCTATATAAATAAAGATTAATAATAATTCACCCTGTACCCTACCCAAACATGGCAAGTCCCACCCATCTCCCATACACAAAATATACATTTAAACATCAAACGATTGAATATAATAGCGGTTTTAACTCCCCTAATCAACTTCTCAGCATCCATCTTCTTCCCTGATCGTCTGGCTGTCTGCGTTGCTTGTGCGATATTTCCAAAATTTTTGGTCTGATCACTAGTCTGCAGGAGACTTCAAAAGTCGCTGGAAGTCTCAAGTCTGACGCAATGGACAACGGTACATTAACAATAGTGTTGTTGGATTGGTCTTACGACATGGACGACTTTGTGCGCTGTCGTTGTCACACTAATATGGATCCAGTGGACGCCCAGCCTAAGTCAAGTCACAAGTCTTCTTTGAGATTGGTATGTTGAGTCACAAGTCTCTAGATTGTAAGCTCCTATGAGCAGGGCCCTCTACACCTCTTGTTTCCATCCTATGTCCGTTTATTTGTATCTTGTTCCCTTTGGTTATTGTAAGGTGCTGCGGAAACTGTTGGCGCTATATAAATGATGAAAATAATAATAAGTCATCAAATTTGTGACTTCAGTCTAAGTCAAGAAGGAAGAAAACAGCAGGGTTACAAGCTGGAGGTAGTGCTGGAGAAAATGTATTGCAGGGAAAGCAACCCCGCTAAACATGACGTTTCGGCACTATGGCCTTAATCATACAACAATTTAAGAGATAGAGCCTCCCATTATATACACCATAGTCCATAAACATACATACACCATAAACAATTATGTTATCCAATCCTTAGAACAAAAAATACACATATAATAGGTAGGTCCTCCATAACTCTGTATAGCACAAAGAGGTATCCTAAACACAGTATCCTTGTACCTATCTCTTTTCTATTACCTTTTTATAATACATAGAACATATATATTAAATAAGAATACTATATGAACTCTAAATAGCAGAGAAAAAGCAGCATAACTAATATCTCCAGATAATTCAATGTCACCTGAACCCAATGATTAACCGTCACATGGAGCACCCATAAGAGCGGGGGACACATGACACCGACCTAGAGGGAGAAAAAATTACATCATTATTGTAAAATTCTTACAATATACAGGGAAACAGTATAATCACATACTAAAAACAAACCTGTAAATCAAATTCCCTGTTTAGTCCATTAGGCCACAACATGTCTAATTTATGAATCCACCTTTTTTCTTTCTGTTTGAGTAAACGTATCCTATTACCCCCTCTCCTGGGTATAGGAACATGATCGACAATCTGGAACCGCAATTGAGCTATGCTATGAGAGCAGTTCAAGAAATGCTCAACCATGGGTAAATCCATCCGTTTCATTCTTATAGTCGACTTATGTTTATTTATGAGCTCCTTTACCTTCATAGTGGTTTCCCCCACATAAAGGAGGCCACAAGGGCACTTAAGAACATATATTACGAAAGAAGAGAGGCAAGTATAGAAATCTCGAATAGAAATTTTGCATCCTGTACGTGGATGCAACAGCGTATCCCCCTTAATTACTGCATTACAGGAGGAGCAATGCAAGCAAGGGAAAGTACCTAGCTTGCGTTGTCCCAAATAGTTTGTGTATTAACTTTCAAAGAACCAATGTCTGCTTTATCCAAAGAATCCCGCAAATTTATGTTCCTTTTATATGCACACATAGGAGCCAACTGTAGGGAAGGAATATCCCCATATTCTCTTTGAAGAATACGCCAATGTGTATGGACAATTCGATTAATTGCTCTACTTGCCTGATTATACTTCGTAACAAAAGGGACACGTTCCCCTCCTTGTTTTTTTAGGGACTCTACATATAATACTAGCAGAGCGATCCAGGGACTTAGCTCGTTTACTCTCCTCTACCAAAAGGCTCTTATTATAAGCCCTATCCAAGAATTTTTTCGTCATCTCTTCCAACCTGCCTTCACGTATTCTAGGATCTGAAACATTCCTAACTAATCTCATGAATTGACTACGAGGCAGAGATTTTAATGTGTTATCTGGATGAAAGCTACTAAAATGCAAAAGAGTATTCCTATCTGTACCTTTAGTATATAGGTCACTAGAAAAGGACCCCGCTGTCCTGTTTAATAAATCAGATCCAGAAAACTAATCTCTGATCGATTATAAGTCATTGTGAATTTGATATGGCGATTCACTAGATTAATTTTTCTGAAGTCCTCTTCACTCCCTGTCCAGATACCAAAAACATCATCTATAAACCTCCACCACGTGTGTACAAACTCTCTGAACAGGTGATGTGTATAAATATGTTGTGGTTTTCATAGGTATCCATATATAAATTTGCATAGGCCGGGGCCATATTGGCACCCATAGTCATGCCCCTTTCTTGTTTATAAATCGTATCTTCAAATAGGAAGAAGTTATTATTCAAGACCAACTTCCCCAATTTCATCGCAAAATCTACCTGTTCCTCAGAGAAATTATGTTTACATAAGGTATCATGTATAGCTTCCATACCCTCGCTATTGGGAATCCAGGTATAAAGACTAGTGACATCCCATGTAAATAATATCACTGGTACCTCCAATTTCAAATTCTCAAGGCGGCCCAGAACATCCTTACTGTCCCAAATAAATGATCTCGTACTAGTCACTAATGGCTGGAGAATCCTATCAAGGAAGACCGACAGGGGCTGAAGCACAGAATCCGTGCTAGCCACTATCGGTCTGCCTGGAGGGTTCTCCAAACTCTTGTGGATCTTAGGCAAAATGTAAAAAACAGGACAAACTGCATGTTCCTTACACAGATATTTGGCTAGGTCTTCATCTATACCCAAACACAGTCGTGAGATCACACAAAGAATATATACATATCTTTCAAGTTTTTCCCCCCAGCGTCTCCTCCTATTGGCGCCAAGTACAAAAACACTTATAAAAAAAGCGAAATCGGGGAGTATACTCTATAAAGAGATAAAGAAACACATCATGGTGCAATAAAAAACACTCTGGTGAAGTTTTTAGAGGCCCCTTTTTGGATTGCACTCACAGGCATAGGCGTGCACAGGGGGTGTGCCTGGTGTGCCCAGGTACACTCTAATGTTGTATGAAGAGGTCCTCTTTCATCTCCTTTATTGACATATTAGTTGTCCTTTATTTGGTTTATGATGAAAAGCATAAAAACTGACTGTATCTCTGATTACAGGCTTGTTATTTCTATTAAATGTTTATTTTGAGCAAAATCTTCAAATAAAATGTTCCATTGGTGCACACCCTAACGTAACAGGCTGCGCACGCCAGTGCTCACAGGATATATAAGAATAGTAGGCACATAAAATTGTTACCGCTCCAATGGATATACGTAGACAGCCAGAATGGTTACCCCACCGTCACAGGAAAATGCACGCCAAGCTGGTTCCAGTTGCAGTAAAAATATTTATAAAAACAACAAAATCATAAAAGCCAACGCGTTTCATCTATAAATGAAATAGACTTCATCAGAGCAAAAGAAGTAATGATGGAACACATTAAACAATCCATATATATAATGTCCAGAGTCAAAGAGCTCCGCGATCCGGTGTTCAGTTCCATCTTCTATATCCGGTTTAGTGATATCCTCCTACCGGAAATGACGTCGCGGGATACCCAAGCATCTTTGTCAATGTGCGCAGAAACGGAAGTGGAAGTCCTCCGAACGGCGAAAACTGCGCATACTTCTGGGGATGTAGTCCATCTGGGTGTGAAATATAAAACACCCCATTCTTTGATATTTCGGGAAGAGAGTTATATAAATTCCCGATTGGGGTATAGAACAATAGATCAGAGTCAAATAAAAAATATTAGCAGAAAAAGAAAAAGATGCTGAGAACGAGTGGATAAAACAACACTGGGTCTATAAACATCCTTTAATATCTAGATCTACATTGAGACCTCCCCTTTTCCATGTACCGATCTTGTATATCCACTCGGTCGCATCTGAAAAATCCCTTAGGTTTTTCAGAATTAAAGATGCCCTTTTCATTTCCTCTAATAGGGGGTAATAAACTAAGAGCTAAAAGATCAAATTCTGGGCTTTTCTAAAAATAACAAATAGGGACTTAGGAATACTTTCTTTAAATGTATAGGTATTGATTTAGTTGTTAGGGATTGGAGAGGTGGTGACTTTCTTAAGGTGTTGGCCAGAAGGGAGACCAAGTGGATATACAAGATGGGTACATGGTGTGTTTCTTTATCTCTTTATAGAGTATACTCCCCCATTTTTCTTTTTTTATACCTTCATCTATGACCCCCTGTTCTAATGCTTGTCAGTCCAAGTGATGTCACTCAAGTACACACCTCCGATAAATATTTAGTACATTCTTGTTTATTGAAATTTAAGTTCTAAGTCTAATGCCCAAAATTCATGAAAATTCCACTTTTAGGTTCAGTTTATAATAAGAAGGTTTCGAGTCTCAGTCCTAAATTTGTTTTTGGGGGTATCTAGGTGAGTATAGCTTACATGCAGAACTTTTCATGTTTTAAGCTAGGGACAGACAACCTTTTTTTTGCATCGTACGTAAAAAAGTGCATCCGAACGCATGGACCTACTTTTTCACGGAATACGCGACAGCGGTCATACGATGCGCATTTTCGTGCGTGATTTCATACGGATCCAAACCAGGAAACTTTGGGTGTCTGGACGTTATGTTGGCCGGACATGAGCAGCGGCTGACGTCTCCTAATCATGCACACACGCCGCTATGCGGACGCAGCGCACTCTGTACGTCAGTACTACCGGTTCGATCTTCTTGCGAAAATACGTTCGTTTGCAGCTTGCGTTGCGCGGGCCGAACTTTCGTGCGGCCGTACTTCGTATATTGCCCGTCATTTGCTGCTACTACGGCCGTGATAAAGTGCGGCTGAACGCACATTTGCACTGCGTTCGTCTGACCCCAGCCTTAGTCTTCTTTAATTTGTTTTTCTGGCTGCATGAAATTGCCATGCTCAACATTTCCCCTGAATTTGGGGTTGAAATTATCTGTGATGGGGTACCAGATATCAATCTGAGATCTTCACAGATATAAATCTTTTATATGGTAACATATTGCTGTAAAACATGAGTTTGAGATTTTACTGATTACAGAGTTAGGGCTAGTCAAAGTCTGGGAAAAAGCCTACATTATTCAAGTTTTTAAAAAATAATCTCTGAAAGTTCTACTTGTAAGGTCAATTTATAATGTGAAGGTTTCAAGTCTCAATCCTAAATTTAGTTTTTGAAGGTACTTAATAAGTATGTTATTATGTTAATATGTTCATGCAGAACATTTAAGGTTTGAAACTTCTCTTATGTATTTATGGGGTGAGAAAGTAGTGTTTTAACATTTCTCCTGATTATGGGGTTGATTATCTCTGGTGGGGGACCAGAAAGGAACCTGAAATCTTCAGAGATATGAGTTCTCAATGCTAGTATTCTGCTGTAAAATGTTGAATTTGAAATTACACTGTTTACAAGGCTAGGCATTGTAGAAATCATGTGAAAAGCCTACTTGTCCATACAATTAGATTTGACCCTTTCTTTTTGGGCAGGTAGAGAAAAAGAAAAATGAATATACATTTGCCCTACAAGTCACCTTGATATTAGTACCCTGTGGGCTCGTTTCTACTGGAACCAATAATAGGGAGCCACTAATTGGAAAATTTGGTGCAAACTCTTTATCTTTGGCAGTTGCCTCTTACTGTTCCTGCCCTATCCCGAATGAACTGCTATGTTAGCAGATTGACTTTTAACCCCTTCACTACCAAGCGATTTTCCAAAAAAATATTGTCAGAAACCAGTGTTTTTTGAAAAATATTTTTTAATAAATTGTACTTCTACTGTCAAATTGAGTTACAGAGGTTTTAACAGCAGATCTGTTTTCTTCTCTTTCTCCTGCATCGGCTGCTGACAGCTTCTGAAAGCACGATGTTTCAGAGCTTTCTGCTGCTGATTTTATAGTTTTAGCTCTTTGAGCACTATGCCCACAGGGCTAAAGCTTTGGGGGCACCTTCTGCAGTCCAAAAGCTAACGAAATTCGTATGCAGCAAACAATTTAATTTGCTTTTAGGCTGCAGATTAGCATATCAAGATATCGAGATATCGGGGTATGAGTCTTGCAGGGTTGGGATGTGTTTGATCTCAGTTCCCTTCTGCTAGCAGCGAGATTAAGGCATTAGGTGAGAAATCACGCATATGCACCATGGAACCAATGGTATGTACTGGATTTTTTAATTTGTATTAAAAATATTGTACTTGCCAAATCACTTAACAGCCATTTTTTTAAAAAAATATCACCTGCAGGTGAGAGCAACAATCAACATTGGAACTGCTTATTATTTTCTGACTCCCCATACATTACCGACTCCTATACAAAGTATAGGAAATGTAAATGTACAGTAACCTGTATATAACCAATAGCGGCTTGTGAATCACCTGGAATAGCATGTTAATATTAAAGAATAGGGGCAGTATTGATGCTAACTTAACCGAGCTGTTGTAAACTTACCAGAGCCATTATACTTTATGGAGCTGTCAGTTTACAACAGCTATGAGGCCCGTTCAGTTCCTCAGCAGCTGCTGAGTTGTTACATTGCAGGAGTTCGGTTTGCTGCAGCAGTCTCACTGAACGCTTTGGCTGTGAATATTGAAGCAAAAGGTTGGAGGATTGCTAAATGAAAGGTGCTGTTTCTGCAGTATCCACTGTTGTCCATTTTATTACCACTTTAGTGTTAATGTTTACATTTTCCAATAAATATTTGGTGTTTTGCTCCACCAAAACTTCAAACTGAACATTTCCTTTATGGATTATTTGCTCCGTGGAGGCGGCCATCTTTCCCCCGTCACACTCAGCTACTCGCTACATAGCTGCAAGTGCTAAGTTAGCAGTGCTGAACTGCAGCACAGCGTTCAGTGCCAAGTTGCTAACTTAGCACTTGCAGCGGCTGAGGAACTGAACGCGCCTCTGGTTAAGTCAGCACCAGCTTTTTATTACTGCCCTTGAGCTGTTAATGCTAATGGCTCAAGCGGAATAGAGCCCTGTGTTTTAATGTGGCTAGTTAAACTAATTACCAGTTTAATTTGTCATCCCAAAGTACTATACCTTTAGGCATAACTGCTTAATATCCTACTGCTTACTATTTTTGGCTGCAAGTATTATTTAGACATACATAAAAAGACAAAAAACAAACCAACCCCCTCTAAAAACCTATCCCTGCCACACTCACCTGCCATGTTATTTTCCCTACTTCACATCTTTCAGTGTTTACTTCT
This sequence comes from Leptobrachium leishanense, assembly GCA_009667805.1. Taxonomy (NCBI): domain Eukaryota; kingdom Metazoa; phylum Chordata; class Amphibia; order Anura; family Megophryidae; genus Leptobrachium; species Leptobrachium leishanense. The sequence continues at coordinate 105,783,528 of CM019064.1, forward strand.
GTTTATTTCCCAGAAATGTGCATTTAGGGATCAAAAGAGACAACTGCTGTTCTGAGATTTCATTTCATACATATTTTTCAAGACTCTGTTTGAAATCCATAGAGGGATTAAATTGGTATGGGAGTAAAGTAAAACTGAAGTGTCAGTTGTAAATACAGGAACAGTATAAGGTTTTATTTAATGTGCTTGTTGCAGCGTTCTTTCACGCACATTAAGGGCTTGATTGCATTGAAAATGCCCTAAGGAGAGAAATGACTTTGAACAATATTCTAGTGCTTTTTTTTTTTTTAAATAAACCGCAAGCTTTTTAAGATGTTAATATATCTATATACTATTTTCATTTACAGTGCCTCGCATATAAATGAATATATAAATATATACAGATCTTTTTCTGAACCGTTTAAAAATTATCTGACTAAAATACAAAAATGCATATTATTTAACACCTGGTGCATCACAATGCCAGGGGCACCTTACTTCCCCAAAAAGTTTCAATAAATAACCCAAAACGATTGGTGCCCCCATAATTCCCTCCATTGGTGTCTTAAATATATGGTCAGTCTTGGGTTACTGGCAAAGCCCAACTTCAGGATCCCCCACTAAGGCTGGGGTCAGGCGAGCGTAGTGTTCACGTCCGTGATTGCGCCTAAGGCTAGGGTCAGACGAAAGCATTTTTACACGCGAACGTAAAAAAGTGCGTCCGAACAAATTGACGTTTTTTTTCACGGAATTCGCGAAAACGGTCATACGATGCGCATTTGCGTGCGGGATTTTTTACGGATCCAAACCAGGAAACTTTGGGTGTCTGGACGTTATGTTGGCCGGACATGAGCAGCGTCTGACGTCTCCTAATCACGCAAACACGCCACTATGCCGCAGCTGCGCACTCTGTATGTCCGTACTAGCGGTTCGGCGTTCTCGAAAAAATGCGTTCGTTTTCCACTTGCGTTGTGCGGCCGGACTTTCGTGCGACCGTACTTCGTATATTGGCCGTCATTGCCCGTCATTTGCTGCTACTGCGGCCGTAATTATGTGCGCCAGAACGCACGTTAAACGTGCGCTCGTCTGACCCCAGCCTTAAAGTACGTCCGTGATAGCATGAAAGAAAGTCCATTGGAGCCTGTTACACAAAGTACGTCCGCACTGAACTGCGGACGCACCACGGCCGCGGCAAACGGACGCAAGGCAGGCAAGAACGTACAACCACTAGAACGGCCGCACAAAGTGCGCTGCGTCCGCAACGTCCGCATAGCTTTGTGTGTGAGTGATGGAACGTGGTCAGACGGACGGCATTTATAAGTCCAGCATTTTTCACGGACAAAATGGTTTTGCCTTTTAATTTATTTTCCCTCCTACATCCGTCAAAATATACGTAAGTGAAAAAAACGGACTGTGTGGCCACTACTGTGTCTTCCGTACTGACGTATAGTCCGTAGAAATCACGCTCGTCTGACCCTAGCCTAAGTTGTTGCGTCCCTTTCCCTGGGATGTGTCTCAGCAACTCCTATGCAGGACTGTACCCGCTCTGATACATCACTTCCATCTGGAAAAGGGCTTGTGTCTGTATCGTATTGTTAGCTTTAGAATTACCTCCGGGGAAGCCACATCCTGTGTGTATTTATTAAAGTATTCATATCACCTGATTTAATCAGTTGTAGTTTTCATTTTATGCATGAAACGCAAAGAGGCAAAATGCTATTTTTTAAATCAAAATTTTGGTTGAATTGCTTATTTCCGCAGGGAAATCCACTAACATGTTCTCAATTTCTGAATATTATATAAAGAGAACCTAATAGAATATATATAACCACAAATGTACAGAGCACTGGTGAGACCTCACTTGGAATACTGTGGGCAGTACTGGAGACCGTATCTCCAGAAGGATATGGACATCTTAGAGAGAGTTCAGAGAAGGGCTACTAAAATGGTATATGGCTTGAAGGAGAAAAGTTACCAGAACAAAGGGTTAATGATCTTAACATGTATAGCTTGGAAGAAAGCTGAGACAGAGGAGATATGATAGAAACATTTAAATACGTAAAGGGAATCCACAAGGTAGAGGAAGGGAGTATATTTAAAAGGAAACAAAGTAGCAAAACAAGAGGACATAGTCTTAGATTAGAGGGGCAAAGGTTTAAAAGTAACATCAGAAAGCATTATTTTACTGAGAGGGTGGTGGATACATGGAACAGTCTTCCAGTAGAAGTGGTAGAGGCTAAAACAGTGATCAAATTTAAGCAGGCATGGGATAGGCATAAGGCTATCCTAAATAAAAGATAAATCCAGGGTAAGTATCCATGTAAATAGCAAGACTAGATGGGCTGAAATATTCTTTTCTGCTGACATATTCTATCATGGTTATTCAAAGAGCGGTGAAAAGCAGGAGAATGGCTGGAGAATGGAAAATTCTAGGTCAAAATAGCCGATTTGGAAAGTGAGATGAATGGGAGAATTTTTCTGGTTTGGCTATTTTGACCTAGAATTTTCCATTCTCCAGTCATTCTCCTGCTTTTCACCTCTCTTTGAATAACCCTGTATGTCTCTATGTTTGGGTGACAGATTGTGGGAAATTACATGTACATGCTGTGTGGGAGGCCCATCTGCTAAGTGTCCAGCAATGGTTTGGGGTGGCCCTGAGGAACACTATTGTGACGGAATGGGTGTTGTCCGCCTGCGGGTGTGCTCCTATCTGCTCCTCCCACTGCGCTTACCGCCGGCCCGACTACTGAGTGGCGCGGCACTCGGCGTCTCGTGCGGCCTGGAGTGACCCCGGGGAAGGGTTGGCGGGCTGTGGAGAGGGACCCCTGCGGGAGATCAGCCCGACCACCGAGCGTCACGGCACTCGGCGTCTCGAGCAGCTGATCTACTGACCTTGGTGGAGATCGGATCGTCTGTGGAGCGGGCTGTTCGGATGGGAAACGTTTCGTCCGTTGAGCCATTCGGATGGGAAACATTTCGGATTTCCCTCGGAAGTGCAGCGCTTCGGTATACCGATGCGCGGAAGGCGCGCCGCGGCTTCGGTTCGGGAAGCGGAATCGAAACGTGGTCGAAGCACGTACGATGCACCTCTGTTCTGATCCGAGATAAACAGACACAGGGTAGTCGGATCGTACCTCGGGGTAACGTACCCTGGAGACCGCGCGGGATCTCAGCAGTACGATCGTCAATAAAGGACACCAGGCGGAGCTGTATGCACTAGATGAACTGACTTTTACTGGTAAATCACATATATTTATAAACATTCGTACAGAGAGAGAACAATAGGAATCCCTGCCCGCCCCCATGAGTCTCATTGGCCCTCGCTGGAAAAAGGTACCTGGGCCCCGATTCGTATTGGCTGTTCCGAATCGGGGTGGTGCCGATTCGTAACCGGATGGTTCGAATCGGCCATTTTTCGATTCGACCGGATGGTCCGAATCGGCCATTTTACGATCCGATCAATTTGACCGGATCCACGAGGCACTGGGAAATGGCGGCGAGCAAAGCATACAATGGGGGGGTTTTAACATACGTTTCACAGGACACATACGGGGACACTTTTATTACATCACACAATGAAACCACATCTAATAAAATAAAACAAGGTGTTCTGCTGGTGCAACGGCACCTAGGAGTCCATAGCAACACAACCGTCCTCAAAACTGTCCCTGGCTGAGGGTCCTGGGGTTGGCGTCCGAGCCTCTTGGGGCATTCCGTGACACTCCTCCCCCTTCCCAAAGTTCGACGCACCCGGTTTGACCCCAACGGGTCGTACCGGGGAAGTCGGTGCTCCCAGGTCTCCCGGTTCCCGGGTCGACTGCCGCGATAACCCATCAGCATTGCCATTCTGCGACCCGGGCCGGTATTGGATGGTGAAGTTAAACGGTTGAAGAGCCAGACTCCACTGCAACAGGTGGCCGTTTTCCCCCGCCACCCGGTTGAGCCACACCAGGGGGTTATGGTCGGTCATCACGGTGAAGGACCAACCGTAGACATAGGGTTGGAGCTTTCGTAGGGCCCAGACCAAGGCCAGGCACTCTTTCTCCACCGCAGCATACCCCACCTCCCGCGGTAAAAGCTTCCGGCTGATGAACGCCACCGGATGATCCCCCCCGTCGTCCCCCACTTGACTTAGGACGGCTCCCAGTCCGAACATCGAAGCGTCTGTATGGATGACAAAACGTTTATTATAGTTGGGAGCTGCCAGCAGGGGAGCTTGGGTCAGGGCGGCCTTCAGTCGTTGGAAGGCCTGTTCGCACTCCGGGGACCACAGGACTTGGCGGGGCAGGGATTTCTTTGTCAAGTCGGTCAGGGGCTTGGCCAGGTCACTGTAATGGGGCACAAACTTTCTATAGTACCCCGCGGTGCCCAGGAAGGCGAGGACCTGGGTCTTGGTCACAGGGGTGGGCCAGTCTAGGATGGCTTCTACCTTGGCGGGCTCCGGGCGTTGTATCCCACAACCCACCCGGTGGCCCAGGTACTGCACTTCGGCCATCCCCACCTTGCATTTCTCGGGCTTAAGGGTCAGGTTGGCATCCCTAATCCGGCCCAAGACTGTCCCTACGTGGTGAAGGTGTTCCTCCCAGGTCTGGCTGTAGATGGCTATGTCATCCAGGTATGCGCAAGCGAATCCCTGGAGGCCATCGAGGAGGCGATCGATTAACCCCTGGAAGGTAGCAGGGGCGTTCTTCATCCCGAATGGCATGACCCGAAATTGGTACAAACCGAACGGGGTGATGAAAGCCGACTTCAGGGTCGCCTCCTCGGCAATGCTCCCGGTAGGCGAACAGTAAGTGGGGCAAATATTTCTCCCAATCCTTCCCCTCGTGCGCGAAGGCTCGGATGAGCTGTTTCAGGGTCCCATTAAACCGCTCGCACAGCCCATTCATCTGGGGGTGATATGGGGCGCTGTGAAGCACCTTGACACCACAGAGACGCCAGAGCTGCTGGGTTAGCTCAGCGGTAAACTGGGTACCCTGGTCGGACAGGATTTCCCGAGGAAACCCCACCCTCGTGAACACCCGTAGGAGAGCGTCGGCTACAGTGTCTGCCCGGATGTTGGCCAGGGCCACAGCCTCGGGGTACCGGGTGGCATAGTCCACCACGGTGAGGATGTACCTCTTACCGGTGGCACTGGGGCAGGGCAAGGGCCCGATGATGTCGACCGACAACCGGCTAAAGGGCTCCTGAATGATGGGCATGGGGTGCAGTGGGGCTTTCGGGTGGTCCCCGGTCTTCCCGGTCTTCTGGCAGACCAGACAGGTGCGACAGTACTCGCGGGTATCCTCGCTGAGGCGGGGCCAAAAGAATGCGCGCGCCAACCGGTGTCGAGTCTTCTTCTGACCCAGGTGACCAGCAAGGGGAATATCGTGTGCCAGTCTCAAGAGTTCCTGTCTAGGGCCCTGGGGTACTATCATCTGTTTATGCGGGACCTGCTGCTTTTTGGTCCCCTCCTTCGCGGTATACCTGTAGAGAAGCCCATCCTCCTACTCTATGCTATCGGTTCTCCTGTCGACCAGGCCCTGACCGGCCCGATCCCAGTAGCGCTCTAGCGTGGGATCGGTCTGGGTTTGGTGTCGGAGCATCTCGGGGGAGCTCCACGGGAGGGGGGGTCCGGTTGGGAGGGGGGGTCGGGATTCGTCGGGGGTTGGGGGGTCGGGGAGGTTTTGGTTGGGGTCTCACCTGGGTCCCGATCGGAGTGCCCCGGCTGTGGCGTTGACTCTGTTGCCGGGTGGTCACCGGAGCGGCCCGTCAGTGGTGTATGCGGAGACCAACTGCCCCAAGTCGTTGCCGAGGAGAATTTCGGCCGGCAATCGGTCTAATAACCCCACCCGCACCACTTTCTCCCCGGAACCCCAGTCTAAGTGGACGCGTGCCGTCTCGAGCCGGAGTACCTTCCCTCCGGCCACCCGCACCGCGACGGTGTGGTTCAACCGGTCGTTCCTCTGGATCAGATGGGATCGGACCAGGGTGATGGTAGCCCTGGAGTCCCGGAGTCCCTCAGCGGCTCGCCCGTTGATCCACACAGCCTGACGTTGATGGTGGCGGTTGTCGGCCGAGGCAGCTTGCACCGGGTCAGCCTCATGTAACCGTTCCCATTCTTCCAGGGAATCCGGCCACGGAGCTTCGGCGTCGTAGCACTGTGCTGAAGGCGATGGTCTGGCGGTGGGTCGAGGCATGGCTGGTCGGTTGGGGCAGTTCTGACGGTAGTGCCCCTCCTGGTTGCATCCGTAGCAGCGGACGTTTGCCAATGTATTGGGCCGGCTTGTTGGACGTGCTGCAGGCCACCGAACTGCAGGTGCCGGAGGGGGAGGGGCGGGTAGAGCGGGTCGGGAGGGCAAAAATCACTCACCCCCGGTGACCTTCCTGGTGTCGGTGTACTCATCCGCCCAGGCAGATGCTTGCTGCACAGTCTGGTTTTTTTTGTCCCGCACCCACTCACGTACTGCCGGGGGTTGTGCTCAAAGAACTGTTCGAGCAGCAGCAGCTGGGTGATGTCGTCCACCGTCTGCGCTTTACTGCCCTGGAACCAGGTCCGCAGGTCCCGTTGCAGACGGTGTGCCCACTCGACATGGGTAGCGCCATTGGGCCGGCGAGAATTCCTGAATTTCGCCCAGCTGGCTTCCGGGGTCACAGCAAACCGGCTCAACAACGCTTGCTTGACATGGGCATAGTTGGTGGCCTCCTCGTCCGGTACAGTTCGATAGGCCTCCGCTGCTCGACCGGTCAGCTTGCAAGCCAGGATCCTGACCCAGTCAGCGCGGTGTACCTCGTGCACCTGGCACAGACGTTCAAAGTCCTGGAGAAAACTTTCGATTTCATCCTCCGTCTCACTAAAGTCCTTGAATGCTTGGAAGGGCACTTTGCGGGCGGTTGATCGGTCCGGGTGAGGGCTGCTGTCTCGTTGGCTCTGCATCTCTGCCAGCCGTAGCTCGTGTTCGCGCCCCTTGTCCCGCTCCTCTTCCTGTCGGATCTCCTGGACCGCATTGTGGATGGCAGCCTCTGATGGGGCAGCCCCGTAGAGGGCGGCCCGCTGCCGTACCTTTCGGTCAAAGGCGCTTCCAGCGTCCACGGCGGAGACAGAGCCGGGCGCGGGGACAGGGGGTGGCCCAATCACAGCGCCCTCCTGGTCCAACATCTGCAGCTCCTCGATCAGAGTATCCCTGCTTTTGGAGCCCGGGGTGCCTCCCCGATTCTCCAACATGCCCCGCAGGACGTCCCGTTTGTAGGCACTGTACCCAGCCATGGTGAGGGTCTTCTTGGGGGGTGCAGAGAGCTTATCCCACCGCTGCCACCAGTGTGACAGAATGGGTGTTGTCCACCTGCGGGTGTGCTCCTATCTGCTCCTCCCACTGCGCTTACCGCCGGCCCGACTACCGAGTGGCGCGGCACTCGGCGTCTCGTGCGGCCTGGAGTGACCCCGGGGAAAGGTTGGTGGGCTGTGGAGAGGGACCCCTGCGGGAGATCAGCCCGACCACCGAGCGTCACGGCACTCGGCGTCTCGAGCAGCTGATCTACTGACCTTGGTGGAGATCGGATCGTCTGTGGAGCGGGCTGTTCGGATGGGAAACGTTTCGTCCGTTGAGCCATTCGGATGGGAAACATTTCGGATTTCCCTCGGAAGTGCAGCGCTTCGGTATACCGATGCGCGGAAGGCGCGCCGCGGCTTCGGTTCGGGAAGCGGAATCGAAACGTGGTCGAAGCACGTACGATGCACCTCTGTTCTGATCCGAGATACAGACAAAGGGTAGTTGGATCGTACCTCGGGGTAACGTACCCTGGAGACCGCGCGGGATCTCAGCAGTACGATCATCAATAAAGGACACCAGGCGGAGCTGTATGCACTAGATGAACTGACTTTTACTGGTAAATCACATATATTTATAAACATTCGTACAGAGAGAGAACAATAGGAATCCAAGCCCGCCCCCATGAGTCTCATTGGCCCTCGCTGGAAAAAGGTACCTGGGCCCAAATTCGTATTGGCTGTTCCGAATCGGGGTGGTGCCGATTCGTAACCGGATGGTTCGAATCGGCCATTTTTCGATTCGACCGGATGGTCCGAATCGGCCATTTTACGATCCGATCAATTTGACCGGATCCACGAGGCACTGGGAAATGGCGGCGAGCAAAGCATACAATGGGGGGGTTTTAACATACGTTTCACAGGACACATACGGGGATACTTTTATTACATCACACAATGAAACCACATCTAATAAAATAAAACAAGGTGTTCTGCTGGTGCAACGGCACCTAGGAGTCCATAGCAACACAACCGTCCTCAAAACTGTCCCTGGCTGAGGGTCCTGGGGTTGGCGTCCGAGCCTCTTGGGGCATTCCGTGACAACTATAATGATGCGGAAACTAGAAGTGGAATGAAAGGCGCAAGCGGAGACTACTATATTGGGAAAGCTAAATTGGTGACAAAAATTAATATATAAACGACAGGGAAGAGATGTTGTTGAAGGAAAGTACAAGGATTTATAGACTACATACAAACAAAATGCTTCCGTAATATCAGATGCGTATAAATGATGAAATAAGACAGGACAGGATACGAGAAGATTATCAGGGTTATTCAGAGAGAGGTGAAAAGCAGGAGAATGACTGGAGAAGCGAAAATTCGAGGTCAAAATAGCCAAACCAGAAAAATTCTCCCATTTATCTCACTTTCCAAATCGGCTATTTGGTCTAGATTGTTCTCTTATCCTACCAGTTCTCCTGGTTTTCACCTTTCTCTGAATAACCCTGTAAATGTCCAAAAAGGATAGAATATATCAGGACTGAAAATTGCAGGTTATATTATCATATGCTTACACCAAGGCCAAAATCTGCAATAGATTTTGTTTCTGAATAAAGAGATTTGGGTTATATCTATATGTCCACACTGCAGCATTTAATCTGTTACAAATCATGATTACATTTTCTAAACTATGCATTTTTGTATAATTGAGTTACAAGTTTAGCCATCTCAAACACATTAATTTTTTTCACACAACTTTCTTGTCGCTCATGAGCTGCTAAAGTATTCTGTGCGGTTCGTGACTGCTTGCATTATTTTAGCAGGGTATATCTCACTAATATCATACTTAACCCTTTCAAGGCAATTGTACACAGTGGGTACACACAAGAAACCTAGTTTATTATACTGCCACTTATGTTGTTTCACAAAAGTTCATCATAGTTGTAATTAGCTTTACATAGTTGTAATTAGCTACCCGGAGAAGCAAAATTCAACAATAGCAGACCGAGCTGCAAACAAAGATGAACAATGCTGAACAACACTAAACAACGGTACCACCATTATTCTTACGTAGAAGGAGTCAGCTGCAACTGTTCTCCATTTACCAATTGTTCCACCGTTCTCTGCAACCCCAAGGAATAAACTTCAGTAATTTTAAACTGGTGATCTTCATTGAATCTATGCTGAAAAACCTCGGCAGGAACATCTTTGGAAACAATGGTGGACACCACACTGAATGCTAAGCTAGAAACTGCGCAGAACAAATTTGGCAGAAACAACAGTGGAAACAGCGGTGTGAACTCTGGTTGAACTTTGCTAAATAATGACTTCACTGTAATTCCCCCAAAAGTTCAGTGAAGTAAATCCACCTTTTATTTCAATAAATCAAGACTGCTTAGTGGAAAATCCCTTTAGAATATTGATGTTGAGGACATCATGCGATGCCATAGAAGGAGCTTCTGCATTGTGATCTGGTGCTCTCACAAAGCTTTACCTGCTGACCTCTACTTTTATACTCTTGTCACGGCTGACGCCGTTGCTGCAGCAAGAAGGCCCGAATGGGCGCTGCCCTGCCCTGCCTTGAACACCATGCCAGCATTTTTCCTCTGAGCTCCTGACCACTCCTGCTATGCTCTACAGATTCTCAGGCCAGGTCCTAGCACTATAAGTAGTCACAGGTGCTCCCAATCACTAGCCCTGTGCTCCCCTACTTAAGGCCCTGTTCACACTGTGCGATTTATTGCGTGGATTTTGCCGTGACGTCGCACTATGTAGCTTCTCCAATGCATTGCAATGGAGCTGTTCGCATCTTGCCGCGCGATGTCACATGTCGTGCGTCGCAGAAGCATGTCGCTGGTACATGACCCTTTTTTTGCGATTTGCTATCTGCGATTTTGCGATTTCTATTGGTGGTGCTTTGCAAAAATCGCACAAAACAGCGATGTCGCGCGACATTATCGCACCATGTCGCGAATATGAAAATCGCGTGGAAAGCTCCTTCCTCCCTGCCTTGCCCTTGCCAATCCTTGCTTCTGCCTCAGTCCTGTGTTCTGTAAGTCTTCTGGTATATTGCCCTCTGTGTCTCTATCTTGTTACCCTGTCCTGTTGTAGTATTTATCACCTCTCTCTTTCCTCCTTGCCTTGTATTTCCAGCCTGTTGCCTTCTTTAGATTTTTTAAAATAAACCCTTTTTGAACCTCATCTGTGTTTTCCTGTGTGTCACTGCATCCTGGGCCCATAACCACCCTCTTCTGGTCAAGGCCAGATTAATATAGGGGCTGTTGGAGCAGCAGCTCCAGGCCCATGCCCCATAATAGGCCCAAAGAAAGGATAACTATTTCTGCATTGATGGGTATTTGGACCCATATATCTCTGACTCCATAGCAGCTACATTATCGTGTGAGGTATCACTGGAAAGACCAGAGCACATCCTTTCATATGATACCACACATGGCCAGGTTTTATGTAATAATAAAAATAATATTTATTTTTTCTTTCTAACACAGCAATATTGTTCACTTTTCAATTATAAATGAACAACGACGCAGCACTAACAATATAATTTCTCATGTCACCAGCAAGTGTGGAGGTGATGGCACAATCCGGTATTACGCATTGTTCCATCAAAAACCTAAACAGCGAGAAGCACTTGGGGATGTTGGAACCCTGTATCTCCAATCTTTACAATGCACAAGGTAGGGCTCGAGTCTTGTGGGAACAGCGTTCAGGCACTTCTCTTGCAGCGGGAACGATGTAGGAACGCATGTTCTCGCTGTGGGCCGATTTAGTTTATCGCTGGGGCTGCTAGCGGAATGTATTAACAGCATTCTGCTAACAGCCCCCTTGACTGGCCTGCCTGGTCCCTTGTGCAGACACCGTCTTCAGCCCTGTGAAGGCTGTGACGCGGCCACTGCAGAGATCTCGCAAGCATCGTGTCACAGCCTTCAGATCAGAAGAAGCTGGCAGCCACGTGTAGGAGCAAGTTGGAGTTAGGAGGAACACGCGGGAGGTCTGTCTGGGTAAGTATAATTCTGGGGTCTGCTGTGTACATATAATTCTGGGGTCTGGTGGTACATATAATTCTAGGGCCTGTCTGGGTATATTCAGTTCTGGGGTCTGCTGGTATATATAATTCTGGAGTCTATCTGGGTACATATAATTCTGGTGTCTGCTGGTACATTAATTCTGGGGTCTGTCTGGATACATATAATTCTGGGGTCTGTCTGGATACATATAATTCTGGGGTCTGTATGGCTACATATAATTCTGGGGTCTGTATGGGTACATATAATTCTCGGGTCTGTCTGCATATATATATATTTCTGGGTCTGCTTGTTATATATAATTCTGGGGTCTGCTGGTATATATAATTCTGGGGTATGTGCTGATATATATAATTCCGGGGGTCTGTGCTGTATATATAATTCTGGGGTCTGTGTCTGGTACATATAATTCTGGTGTCTGTGCTGGATATATAATTCTGGGGGTCTGTGCTGTATATATAATATTTGTGAGTCTGTGTCTGGTACATATAATTCTGGGGTCTGCCTTGCCCTTGCCAATCCTTGCCTCTGCCTCAGTCCTGTGTTCTGTAAGTCTTCTGGTATATTGCCCTCTGTGTCTCTATATTGTTACCCTGTCCTGTTGTAGTATTTCTCACCTCTATCTTTTATTATTATTATTATTATTATTTATTTATAAAGCGCCAGCATATTCCGCAGCGCTGTACAATAAGCACAGTACAGACAGGGTTACAATACATTGAACAACATTTGACAAACAGTACAGGAGGAGATGAGGGCCCTATTCCCGTAGGAACTCACAATCTAGGAGGGTTGGGGTTGGAAACAGGAGGAGAGGACTGTAAGGTGAGAGTGATTGATGGTTGCGTCAGTGAGTTGGGTGGTAGGCTTCCCTAAATAGGAATGTTTTAAGGGAGCGTTTGAAGGAAGAGAAGTTAGGGGAAAGTCTGACAGTACGAGGGAGAGCGTTCCAGAGAGTGGGGGCTGCGCGTGAGAAATCCTGCAGTCTATCATGGGAAGAGGTGATGCGGGGAGAAGCTAGGCGCAGGTCACTGTTTGACCTTAGGGAGCGGGCTGGGGTGTATTTGGTGATTAGTGAGGACAGGTAGTGGGGCGCTGAGTTAGTGAGGGTTTTGTAGGTAAGGATAAGGATTTTGAACTTAATTCTGCAGTGGATGGGGAGCCAGTGAAGGGACTCGCAGAGGGGAGCGGCAGAGACAGAGCGGCGGGTGAGGTGAATTAGCCTGGCGGAGGCGTTCAGGATGGATTGTAGGGGGGAGAGGTGGGACAGAGGGAGGCCAGATAAGAGATTATTGCAATAATCGAGTCGGGAGATTACCAGGGCGTGTATGAGTTGTTTTGTGGTGACCGCGGTAAGAAATGGCCGAATTCTGGAAATATTACGCAGTTGGTATCGGCAGGAGGAGGAAAGAGACTTGATGTGGGGGATGAAGGAAAGAGCAGAGTCCAGTGTAACTCCAAGACAGCGAACTTGGTTTGATGGGGAGATGGTGATCCCTCCACCGTGATAAAGAAGTCAGGAGGTGGGGAGGCATTAGAGGGAGGAATAAGTAGGAGCTCAGTCTTTGACATGTTGATCTTTAGGTGGTGGGAGGCCATCCAGGAGGAGATGCCAGATAAACAGTCACTGACTTTTGAAAGGACAGGGGGAGAGAGATCAGGGGTAGAGAGGTAGATCTGAGTGTCATCAGCGTAGAGGTGGTAATTAAAGCCAAAGCTGTTGATGATTTTGCCCAGGGAGGAGGTGTAGATGGAAAAGAGCCTTGTGTTACCAGCCTGCTGCCTTCTTTGGATTTCTTAAATTAAACCCTTATTGAACCTCATCTGTGTTTTCCCGTGTGTCACTGCTGGTCTGCAGGTACATATAATTCTGGGGTCTGCTGTGTACATATAATTCTGGGGTCTGCTGTGTACATATAATTCTGGGGTCTGTCTGGGTACATATAATTCTGGGGCCTGGATATATATAACTCTGGGTTCTGCTGGTATATATAATTCTGGGATCTGTGCTGGATATATATATAATTCTGGGGGTCTGTGCTGTATATATTATTCTGGGGTCTGTGCTGGATATATAATTCGGAGATCTGTGCCTGGGTATATATAATTCTGGGGGTCTGTGCCTGGTTATATATAATTCTGGGGGTCTGTGCCTGGTTATACATGATTTTCGGGGATATATATATATATATATATACACATCCTTTTTTTCTTCAGGTAATGGGGGTTGTAGAATTCTTGGGAGAGTTCCCTCACTTTTTTTCCACAGGACTTGACCCCTGGCACAACGTCAAGTGAGGCGTAATTGGACAGGACAGAGTCTGGCCTTTGCATTGATACCAAACGTAACCATTTAAAATCTAAAAGAAGAAAGATAAAAAGTGTTTATTTTTATTTCCAAAGTAATGTCCATTTCTTACGTATAAAATGAGCAATACCACTGCCATTACTCACCTTCTCATTTTCCGCGCTGGGAGCAAGTTCAGTGTTTCATACATAGTCCTACAATTCATAAAACGCAATCCTGTAAAAACCCAAGCGAAAATGTTCATTTTTTTCAGTTTTGGTTAAATTGTATATTTTCTCAGAAAATTGCAATAACAGGTTCCCATTTCATTTTCCTACAGAGCACTGCAATTATGGAATAACCTCCCAGACGCCATCAAATCTTCCCCCAGTCTAAAGTCCCTTAAGAGATCTCTATTGATATACCTCGATACAGAATGCACCTGTACACATGTAACATAGTGAATATATTTCCTACATATTTATTTTCTGTTAATCTGTATATTTGTGTTGTTGTTGTTTTAATATCTTGCATTGTATTACTTTGAATTGTTAGTCGTTACTCTCGAAAAAGCCAGCAGAAAGGAACGAATACGGCGAATTCAGATAGTTATCAGTAAAAGAAGAAGAATATATTACTTATCTGGGTTTGCACTGTTAGCTGCAAGAGAAGTTGCTGCTCTCTGGACCAGAGAAATGTGATGTACAAGTGTAACTACACATTAATTCCCTGAACTTGAACCTCTGAAGTGGGGAAGAAGGAATTCATTTTATGGCTCAGAGAAGAGTGACTGATATCTGCAATGTACAGACTTTAACCAGAGGGATATAAGAAGATCCACCAGGGTCAGATTTTTAACCCTTTGAATGACCTCCATCCATTAAAGACTTGTCTGTCTGCTACGGTATTCCCGGTTCTGCAGGTCCTAGACCACCTTTCCTTCTGTTGACTATAATTTGCCTTGTGTTCCATCCCGGCTCATGTCCAGAGGCTGCTTAAATTCTCACACAAATTACTGTCATTCTTAAAATGGAAGAAGTTCCTGTGCCTATTAATAAATTCTTATTATTTTGAAGGTGAGGGTGTATGAATTATCCATCCTGCAGGACAATGGAATAAATACAATAAACAAATTTAAGCTTATGGAGCAAAATGCATCAATTTATTCTGGGCATTAGAAATTGTCAGCGACCTAATCATTCAACACGAATATTGAATGTCTGGGCTCGCACAGACTATAGGAACACTATACTCATCCTGACCACTTTATCTTTTTAAAGTGGTCACAAAAGTAAGTAATGCCCCCCTTCTCCCTCGATCTGATGAAAATGCTGGGTGAAGTGGAGGAGTTCATCACCAGCAGCCAGGATTTTGAATTGATGTAAGCACTCAGAGATCATGCTGAACTCATCTGCTCTGACACCACCTGCGATAGCAAGAGATCACACGGTGGCAGCGACCGATCAGATCTGCGCATGTGTGACAGCTCTGATACATCGTTCCGCGCAGGCGCTGCGGGACTTGCATACTTACAGGGTTATTCAAAGCTATCCAAATTGCTGGAGAAAGGTAACCGAACAGTAAAATTCAGCGTTGGGTTACCTTTCTTGGCCATTCGGCTATTCAGAGAGCAGGCAGTTTGCCAAATGTTTGCGAATTGCCTGCACATATGGTGCCTGTTCGGTGCCTGTTCGAGGGCAGTGAAATCCCCATAGAGAAGCAATGCTTCGTCTATTCAGAAAACAAAACCCAGCAGTGAAAAGTTGCCGAATTTCCCTGCTGTTCGGTGGTTTTATTCGACAGGTTTATTCAGGAGAATCCCATAGGCTTCAATGTTAAAAATATTCCTGTTTTAATTCAATATCTAATAAACCGTTGATTATAATATTCTTCAGTAAAAAGTCTTTTTATGTATAGATTTTTTAGGATCTTTTAGGCATTTTTCGGGATTTTTTGCAAACATTTTTTTTATGGGTTTTTTTAAATCGTTTTTTATTTTTTCTGTAACAGCCCTTTTTATTATCATTCATTGAATTTTATATGTAAATTTCTGTCATTTTCATTCAGTATAGCAAAAAAAAAGAGATGATCGAGTCAGCGCTTCCTTCAAAAGGTTTTCTCTTTTCTTCTGTGTACCTTTAAAACAAACAGAAACGCTGCCATAGCGTAATAAACTTCTAAACAAATGTAGATAAAAAAAGGAGAATGCACTCACATTTTTTTGTGTCTTAATCAGACACTGGATGTTCCAATCAATCGGCAAAATTAGATGGGAATGACGAATTTCCCCTGGATACGTAGTCTTGTATTCCCAAAAAAGTGCTGCACGCCAATTATAGATTTAAAAGGCAAAATTTATTTAAAATAAATAAAACAGGCACATGGGTAAAACACCTAAACACGTTTCGCGAGCGGACTCGCTTCCTCAGCAGGTGCCGATTGATTGGAACATCCAGTGTCTGATTAAGACACAAAAAAATGTGAGTGCATTCTCCTTTTTTTATCTACATTTGTTTAGAAGTTTATTACGCTATGGCAGTGTTTCTTCTTGTTTTAAAGGTACACAGAAGAGAAGAGAAAACCTTTTGAAGGAAGCGCTGACTCGATCATCTCTCTTTTTTTGCTATATTTATTATCCTTTAGTGGGTTTGGATATACCACCTATTGAAAGAGACAGCTGCTGATTCATATCAAGAACTGAACTTATTTTATTTTTATACTAAACTGTTTGAATCTATATACGAATAGTATCCATTCCCTCTAGGTGGCGCCAGTGATACAGGTTTCTTTTTCCATTTTCATTCAGTAGTTTCTTTGCAAACAGCGTTTCACTTTTCAAACATTCAAGCATACTATTTTTTTTTTCCCACTCGGCGGCTGCTCTGCGCTGTGAACAGCTCCTGCTCGGGTTTTTCCAGCGTGTTCCGGCGGGGTTAATCCAGATGTTTTTGTGGGTTTTTTGATGAGTTTTGCGCTGAGTGTTCGTCAGGTTTGCGGCGGCTTTTCCCTGCACTACGACGGCCCTGTGGTGCTTGCTGAATACACCGCAGGGTCGCCGAAATGGGATCGCCGAACTGCACCGAATTGAAAAGAACGAAGTCACCGAACGTGCGGTGACTTTTTAATTCTCTTTCAATAACCCTGTTAAAGTTTGCAAATTCATAGTAGTGCACGATTTGTGTTCCCTACACAACACAAGTTGTGTAGGAACAGAAATTATGTTGAAAGGCTGCAGGGACGTCCGGGTTCAGGAGTTCAGCCATCAGTTGAGCTGGAGAGGATGAGCTGCGCTGTAAGGGACAAAAGGTAGTTGAAATCACCTAGAACAAAAAAAATATTTTAAAAAAATTGGGCAGAGGCTGTCAGCAGCGTCTGCCCAATTTAAAGGCAAAGAAAGTGAACTCTATTTTTAATACAGTATCCCTTTAATTTCTTACAAAATTACCTCAATCATGATTCTAATTTATAGTAATGACGAGCGTCTTCTAAAATTTCCATGTTTGAGCAACATTTCCCATGATGCTAATCCTGCCAGACACATCTTCAGTCTCAAAATAGGTTTGTCAGTTTCATAAAACAGCTGGGCCTGATTCCACAGGCACCTTGAGCACCTTTTGATACCAAAATACATGTGAAATAAATTGTGTTTCGCCACTGTTACATGTTTAACAATAAAAACGTTGACTTGATCTCTCTCTTAGATTGTAAGCTCTCGAGCAGGGTTCTCTCTCCTATTGTTCTGTAAGTGTAATGTGTATGTATTTTTGTTATTCTGTCTCTCCCATTGTACCGCACTATGGAACATGTTGGCGCTTTATAAATGCTTGTAACTGTAACCGATCAGTTTATTTTAATAAGCGGTAAAAACAGTTCTAACGTTCATTGGTGAGTGTAGAGCAGTATAATATTGCCACCTACTGGAAGAACCATGTATTACATTTTTGGTTTAAACCATAAAATAATCAATAATTTTATCAATTGTGCCAACATAAGTGCAATTTATTGTGTAATTAAACGATGGATTACTTAAAATATACAATCAGAAGTCCTATAATGACACATGCTGATGATAATGATATAATAGCTATGCAATCGATACAAGCTTTTGAACTCAAGTACATAATGATTAATTACTTAAAAGATATAATCAGGTATCTTATGATGAATCACATAAAGACAGTGTGATCAATGCAAGCTTATCATAATATATGTATGCCGATAACATTGTAAAGTGTTTAGGATGCGAAATACAGTGTAAAATGTTGCACAAAAAAGTGCTTATAAATGCATAGAAATCAATGTTTACAGAAGGTTTAAAATGTTTGGAAAAGGCTGAAAGATTGAAATTGTTCTTGGATTCTAAGTATATATATCTTCCTATGCTATAATGTCTAATACTTATTGGGAGATAAGTTGATTAAAGTGGCTCGATCCTCATTTTCCTACAGAGCACCCCAAATATGGAATAGCTTCCCAGACACCATCAAATCTTCCCCCAGTCTAAAGTCACTTAAGAGATCTCTATTAACCTACCTCTATAAGGAATGCACCTATAAACATGTAACATAGTGAATATATACTGAATGCACCTATAAACACGTAACATAGTGAATATATACAGTATGCACCTGTAAACATGTAACATAGTGACAGGGCCGGTGCAAGCTTTTTTGCCTAGTCAGGCGAAGGTCTGTTTTGGTGCCCCCCCCCCCGTCATGTCAAGCCAATCAGGATAGAGATGCATAATAATCTCTATCGTGAGTGTTCGGTGTCGTCACGCAGAGATTAAAGGATGCTTAAAGTTGGTCTTGCAAGGACAACCTTTAGCAGCGTTGTGAGTCACTGATTGGGGGGGCAGCCACCAGTGCTGTCTTTATGGACTTATATAAACACTGTCTTTCTTCTGGAAAGGCAGTAGTTACATTTGTCAGACTGTAGGAACAACATATTTGGGTATATATTTGCGGCCCCCAGCTCATGTATGGGTATATATTTGCGGGCCCCAGCTGCTCATGTATGGGTATATATTTGCGGCCCCCTGCTCATGTATGGGTATATATTTGCGGCCCCCAGCTCATGTATGGGTATATATTTGCGGCCCCCAGCTGCTCATATGGGTATATTTGCGGCCCCCTGCTCATGTTTGGGTATATATTTGCGGCCCCCAGCTCATGTATGGGTATATTTGCGGCCCCCAGCTGCTCATATGGGTATTATTTATGGTATAAATTTTCCCCCAGCGAGTCTCTTACCTCTCTGCTCAGCTGACTGTGTCTGATTGACTGTGACAGTGTGCACAGCACTGCTCACTGCTGCCTGCTGACTTCTGCTGCCTCACCTTGGCACTGCAGGCCCCCCCGTCGCCCGCTGGCGTTCTAGTTCTACTCAGTCCACACTCTCAGGCAGTCAGGGAGGGAGTGAGACGAGAGACCAGACCACCAGGGACAATCAGGGACCAGACCAGGTAGTAGGTTTTTTAGTAGCAACAATTTTTTAGGCTTAGCTTAAGCTAGGCACCGCCACCGTCGCTCTCTGCGTCCCCCTCGTGTGACACGTGACGTCACGTCTCGAGGCGACTGGTGCGAGCGGCCGCTGGCGCTGGCCAGGCATGTGATGCACACGTGCACACGCACCTTTCCCGCTCGCCTGTGATTGGATTCGGGAAGCAAGGCCAGGCAGGGAACCACGTGGTGCTTGTTGTCCCCTCCCTCTCATTGCCCCCTTCCAATCCCAGGCAGGGGCGGATCCAGAGACTAGTCTCGGGAGGGGCACTTACAGAAAATAAGGTGTTTTAGCAGAGAGCCCGACTCACGAGAATTTACAGAGGGCCCGGCTCACAGGAGCTTACAATCTAGAGGAGCAGAGGGCCCGGCTCACAGGAGCTTACAATCTAGAGGAGCAGAGGGCACCCAGGAGCTTACAATCTAGAGGAGCAGAGGGCACCCAGGAGCTTACAATCTAGAGGAGCAGAGGACACCCAGGAGCTTACAATCTAGAGGAGCAGAGGGCACCCCGGATTTTACAATCTAGAGGAGCAGAGGGCACCCCGGATTTTACAATCTAGAGGAGCAGAGAGCCCCCAGCTCACACATGAATTTGCCCCCAGCTCAAGGATTTGCCCAGCTCATGGATTTGCCCCCAGGTCATGGATTTGCCCAGCTCATGGATTTGCCCCCAGGTCATGGATTTGCCCAGCACATGGATTTGCCCCCAGCTCATGGATTTGCCCCCAGGTCATGGATTTGCCCAGCACATGGATTTGCCCAGCTCATGGATTTGCCCCCAGGTCATGGATTTGCCCAGCTCATGTATTTGCCCCAGCTCATGTATTTGCCCCCAGGTCATGGATTTGCCCAGCACATGGATTTGCCCCCAAGCTCATGGATTTGCCCCCAGGTCATGGATTTGCCCCAGCTCATGGATTTGCCCCCAGGTCATGGATTTGCCCCCAGCTCATGGATTTGCCCCCAGGTCATGGATTTGCCCCCAGCTCTCACCTGGATTGTTGCCCCAGCTCCGGCAGGGGGTTGAGGGACCCAGATGCCGGGCAGCGCGGGAGCGCCTGCCTGATCTTGAACAGTCCGTCCTGTGAAGTGGATGCGGCTGTGTGCGTGCGCAGCCGGTCACGCGGTCCGGCCAGTCAGGTGGTACTGAGACTCAGTACCACCTGATTAGCCGGACCACGTGACCGGCTGCGCACGCACACAGCCGCATCCACTTCACAGGACGGACTGTTCAAGACCGGGCAGGCGCTCTCGCGCTGCCCGGCATCTGGGTCCCTCAACCCCCGGGCCAAATCTCGGGGGTCGGTTACACCCCGGGCCGGTGCCCCTCACACTGGCAGGACGCCAGACAGTAAGGCGGCCGCCTGTGCCGCCTTACGTTAGCGCCGGCCCTGCATAGTGACTATATACAGAATGCACCTGTAAACGTGTAACACAGTGACTATATACAGAATGCACCTGTAAACGTGTAACATAGTGACTATATACAGAATGCACCTGTAAACATGTAACATAGTGACTATATACAGAATGGGCCTGTAAACATGTAACATAAGTGACTATATACAGAATGGGCCTGTAAACATGTAACAGCCTTAATAATACTAAGTGCATTATTCTTCCATTTTTGAGTATAATAGAAAATAACTACATGGGTAACAAAGGCTTTCAATCCAGAGGAACATTTGAAAATAGTTGAAATATAGCTTTTTGACGTGTGCATTCATTTATTGGACGAACAGCAATTTGTCCGAGTTTCAAGTGATTTGTTGGTAGATCCGAACAATGATGAAAAGAATTGCCACATTGACGAAAAGACCAAATAGTAAATTGCATGATAGACAACTTTATGGCCATGGAATTGTTTTTATGCCTTTGTATCCTAGAACCAAAACAGAGGAGGAGACGGTGGAGTTACTGTCAGGCCCGGGCCAGGATGGAGCCATGGCAGGGCCTTAGGTTAACGTTTATTATCCCAACCGCTGGGGGTGAGCAGGTAAACAGACACTGGAAGCTGTATAGGTAAATAAGCAATGTATTGATGATAGCACAAAGCAAACAGTCTTGGCAAGTAAAGGCTTCAAAACAAATACACAAGCAGTGTTATAGCAAGTGGATAGTGGGCCACGTAGTCTCTCAGGATCCATTTGAGGGAGAAGCAGGAGTCTTTGGCAACGGTACCTTGATTGTAGGTCTGCTACTTTGGAGAGAACTTGAGGACTGGAAGCCACCTGTAAGTCATAAGACCCACTGGATAGTGTGCTACGTAGTAGAATGCAGAATCCACTAGAACCAGCAGCAGGACCTTAGGTAGCAGGTAAGGTGGAAGCAGCTATGACACTGGCAGTCTCAGGTGTAGTCTCTAAGCAAGCAGGATGAAGGGCTATGCAGTGTTTCAGGATCCACTTAGAAACCAGGAGCTCTTCACAAAGACACCTTGAAGTAATGCAGGTAGATACAAGTTGGAACACAACGAAGCCACAGGAATTATACAGTACAGAGGATGGTGGGTATAAAGACAAAACAAAGGGAGAGGCAGCTCACAGGACCTCACACATAGTAGGAAAGGGAACCAAAATGAGAGAGCGAGGAGAGGAGGGTGTGACCTGGTTTTATGCAAGCACACAGGATCTAGAGCAGGAATTAACCCTTGGGTGGAAGCAGACAGGGAGTAAATGTAACCCAGACTGACCACAGCAGACTACAAGGGCTGGGGCATGACAGTTGCTCAATTCTCTTGCCAAATCAGCACCTCACATGTCATGCTGTTCACTGAATCCTGTATCCCTTCCCCAATACTCATGTATGAAATGGATGGTTGACATTTAGGGAACAACCAGTAAATGCATATTTTTGTCCATCTGACCAATTGTCCCTCCTCCCTACAGGCTGTCAGGCACTAGCAACTGGATAGCCTTTCAGGGGTTGAGTTCTCCCAATCTAAAAATCATTTTGAGGAGGACTCGTGAGCTAGCCAAATATGATTGGGAAATAACTATTAACGTTAAAGATAAGGATTTGAGAGTATTTTTTTTCTCTTTATCTCTTCTTCTGTTCACGCAAAAATGCACGGTAAACGCGTGAATTTTTGCACGAAGCGTTAAACATAAACGCGCATAAATTAACGCCAGTATTACAATCCTCGCGCATTATTTCATCTGTCTAAAAATAACGCGCGTAAAAAAGATTCGCAAAAACGCGGCACATTAACGTTGCGTGCAGAAATCGGTGTGCAGACTGTTTTGTCACGCGATTCAGCCAATGAGAATTAAGAACCTTAATTGTCTCACATTAAGTTTTTGCACCTGTCAAAGTCAATCTGTGCATATATGCTGCTTCAAAAAAAAAACATGCACAACTTCTCAAATTTATTGTTTGGTTATGCGTAGAATGTGTAACTATACTTTGCTGTATTTATTTTTTTTGGCCTGGTGTATTTGGTTTCGGCCAGGACGTTCAGAAGAATGTAATAGAGCCCTTAAAGTTTGATAAGTTTCACTGAAACTATTTAGAAAGCACCATTTGCATCTACTAGATTTCATTTGTACCCATGTGTGCAGAGCGCAATGGATTAGCAGTTCATCACCTTAACCACTCGACCACCTCTTCACCTTCTGCTTATCTATCACAAACAAATTTATACTAGAAATTAAACAAAAAAAAAAGATGTAAGGCAAGGCAATTTGCTTTCGTTTTAGAAAAGTGCTTTTTGAGGCAACAGTACCACTATGATTGGGGAATAACTATTAACGTTAAAGATAAGGATTTGAAATGATTTTTTTCTCTTTATCTCTTCTCAAGGCTACTTGATGTTCCATGAAACCTGTTGAGAGTACGCAAAATGAAATTGAGAATGTTATGCTGTGGTGTGGTGTACTATCAGGGTTATTCAGAGAGAGGTGAAAAGCAGGAGAATTACTGGAGAATGAAAAATTCTAGGTCAAAATAGCCGATTTGGAAAGTGAGATGAAAGGGAGAAATTTTCTGGTTTGGCTATTTTGACCTAGAATTTTTCATTCTCCAGTCATTCTCCAGTCATTCTCCTGCTTTTCATGCTCTCTGAATAACCCTGACTGTGTTGTAAAAGTCGAACTCCCCAACCATGCTGTTGTTAGGTTGCCTGTCTGTAGTAAGATAAAGTTTAATTACAAAAGGCAAGGATTTGGGTTAAGATAGGAATCTTTCAGAATCATGATTACAGTTTTAGAACGGGGTTACATTTTAATATATGGGTTAGACCAGGCCTCAAAATTTCCACTCGCCTGCTCACATTTGGCGAGTGGAAATTACATGAGGGCGAGTGGGAATGCAGAGGCAATGCTGGATAGGGGTTAGGTGGGGCAACTAGTGGCGAGTAACTCTTAAGGCCTGGCTAGTAGCTCAGGACTTGAAATTTTGAGGCCTGGGTTAGACAACATCTTTAAATTTGATAAGTTTTGACTGAAACAATTTAGAAAGCTCTATTTGCATCTAGTAAATTTCTAGTGTAGAAGAAAACACAATGAAGACGGATTTGAACCCATGCGTACAGAGCACAATGGATCATTTATAACCATAATTCTTAACCCTAGCTTCTATCGCTAATTCCTAAACTTGATTCCTAACCCTAGCTTCTATCGCTAAATCCTAACCCGAGTTTTTAAACCTAATTTACGCTTAATTTCTAACCTCGAAGAAATCCAGCACAACGTGGAATATTAGTAATATGGTTTGTTCCATCACCGACAGAACATACGCTTCGACCTCACATAGGTCTTGCGTCAAGTACGAATCACAGTTGTTCTCCTTCCATTAAATAGTCTCACATATCAAGAGGTCCACAATTGAGCTACTAATTGAACACAACAATTAGACCCAGGTTAATTAACCCTTAGCAACAATACTCAACATACACCCTTAACACACTTAAAAACAAAATACAATGCCTTTACTATACCAATATTATTGCATATCTATTAAACGTAACATCATCATTAATTATTAAATATATGCTATTATTAAAGTAAGACATATGTAAGCGCATGATGTTCACACCCATTGCAACAAGAAAATTGGAAATCCATCAAAATATTTCTCAGAGAGTTGTAAAGTAATCCACATTATATTCACATCTGAAAGAGAATAAAAGGATAAAAGAGCAAGGTTCATGCATATACAATATAGTTTATAAAAAGGGGGAATAGTCAGCCTCTCTATTCAACCCATGTGGAGTCATGG
Organism: Leptobrachium leishanense; assembly: GCA_009667805.1. NCBI lineage: Eukaryota > Metazoa > Chordata > Amphibia > Anura > Megophryidae > Leptobrachium > Leptobrachium leishanense. Next base: position 105,807,804 of record CM019064.1, read on the forward strand.
TATTTAAATGGTATATCCAATACAGCTCCTTTCTTTTCCACAATTTTTCTCTATCAGCCCCACGTGTCAGTTTAGGCACTTTAATGGGAGGGGAACAAATGTGATTCATACTTGACAAAGACCTATGTGAGGTTGAAATATACCACCTATATTTAAGTATATATAAGTATACCACGCTGTGCTGGGTTTCTTCAATATTTCTGCTGCCTTGAGGCCTTGGAGTGAGGACCTCCCCCAGCTGTGTGTAACGTTGGGGGCTTCCAGCCTTTCCGGTGTGCTTGACGGCAGCATGTCTGATGCTGCTCGCTCACCAACGCCCGGTTTAAATTGAAACAGGCAGGGAGGTGGCTGCGTGAGGCGTGGCTTGAGAGGGGGGCGCGGTCTGGTGAAGGTCTTTTAAAAACCAACAGTTCCTTCTAAGCAGTGCCAGATCGCGGTTATCCATACCTGAGCTCCTTGTACCTGAATTCTCTTGTGATTTAACCTGTTATCGACCTCTGCTTGTTTTCTGACTATTCTGCCTTCCGTTGCCCTAGACTATTTTCTTGTACTATACTCCTGCACTGATATCAACCCGGCTATTCCCTTTGACTATTCTATACTCTGTATTCCTGATTCTGGCTCGTCTGACTACCCCCGTGTTGCTGACCTGGTTTTGTATTACGACATTGTCTTTGATTAACCCTTTCTGTCTAGCTAGTTGTCACGGAGCGTGTGCGGTTCTGGTGTGAGCCCAGCAGGCGGCGACACAGAGGGGAGGCCAAACAGAAATCATACAATGAAGATACTTTAAGGAAACATAAATAGTCCTTAACTGCAGGTACTTGAACGAACAAAGGAAATATATAAAGTCATGGGAGAGTTCTAGACTGGAGGGTCTGAGGTTTGTGGGCTATGCAGTCCCAGACTGCAGACAGGGCCCACCAAGGAGAAGTCTGGACAGCGGTACCTTGGTCAGAGACAGAGATTAACTGATGATCCACAGGTAGAGATCACTGAGAGTCCCTTGCACAGACAGATGTATCCAGGAATAACAGGGCAGATGGATGGACACTGGATACACAGGATAAACTGGATAAGCTGGAGCAGGTAGGCACACATCCAGATGACCTCAGTCAAGGATAACAATAATGCAGACCCACTGCTAGTTGGGTCTCTCTGCTATTTAAGGAGTCTTGATAGGAGATGGGCCTCAGCTGAAATTCCTAGGCTTGACAGGAAAACCCAGGCTGGATCTCCAGGAGCCTGGACATGGCACTGGGCTGAAGTAAACCCCGGATTGGAGCCCAATACAGAAGCATTCCAGGACAAAAGGCAGTCGGGACCAGGCTGAGCAATATGGGTACCCCGGGTGGACTGTGACACTAGTATACCTGGCCAATTCTAAGGACCAGACAGTTAGGGATTCTTCTACGGCTACCCCGTTGGTAGCTTTTGGGCTCTGTGGAGTGTTGGGCTTTAAGGACTGCGTGGTGGGATCCAGGAACCGTGACATTACGATCTGGCCAAATGGATCCCGCAGACTTAACACAGCATTTGAGTAACTTTGTATCCAGACAGGACGAGCAGGACCATAGGATGGATCAGTTTGCTCTCGCCTTACAAACTATCCTGACTCATACGGCTCACCTGGAACCAGCTGGGGTTGCACCTCCGCCTGCTATACCTATGTCCCCTGTTGTTCAGACATCCCAGGTACACATGACCACTCCTATGAGGTTTGACGGTACTCCCTCGGAGTGCCGGGATTTTTGGTCCAGGTGGATATTCATTTTAAATTGAATCCACAAATGTTTATCACTGACATAGCCAAAGTGGGGTTCATTATTAACCATCTGTCTGGCAGAGCGTTGACATGGGCGAATCCTTTATGGGAAGCAGAGAAGCCTATCGTACTGAACTATAAAGAATTCATAGCCGAGTTAAAACGTACGTTTAATCCTACCAGAAAGGCCAAGGTAGTTGGCAAATCCTTGTTCCGCATACGTCAAGGGAACAGGACTGTGTCTGATTATTCTATAGAATTTAAAACGTTGGTTTCTGACGTGAACTGGACTAATGAGGCTCTGGTTCTGGCTTTTATGGAGGGGTTATCGGAGTCATTGATGCATGAGTTGGCCCCTCGTAAATTACCTGAGGTGTTGAGTGAATTTATAGATTATTGTACAGATCTGGATGATCAGATAAGGGACAGAAGAACTCCAAGAGAGAAACCTAAGAGACCGTTACCAAGGTTGGCACCTGTCTTTCAGGCACCACCAAGAGTTATCCCCTCCCTCTGAGCCTATGCAACTATGCCATACTAGGCTTACAGAGGAAGAGAGAACAAGGCTTCTTCATGAGGGATCGTGCCTGTATTGTGGTTTAAAAGGACATTTACGACTTCAATATCCCACTCGCCCTAGAATGCATGATAAGTCGGAAAACTACCGCACCTAAGGCAGCTGAGAGAGGCCTTGGGTGTGACGTTCATGTCTCCTGTCAAAGACACTAGACTCTTGTTACCAGTATCCGTGGCTTGGGAGACCAAGACCACGCATACTACCGCTTTTGTTGACTCTGGGGCTGCTGGTAATTTCATTGATATTGAATACGCTTCCTCCATTTCTCTCCCTCAGGTTGTAAGAGAGACACCCTTGGCCGTCAAAGCCATAGACGGTAGGCTGTTATCCTGCCCCAGAATTACTCACGATACTGTTACAGTGGTTCTTATCACTGGTCTGTTGCATAAAGAAGAGATCATATTTCAGGTTATCCGTTCACCTTCCAATCCTGTTGTGCTTGGTTTCCCTTGGTTGGTGGAACATAATCCTGTTATTGATTGGGCTAAGGGAGAGATACTGTCTTGGAGTCCTGCTTGTTTTGGGACTTGTTTAACACACCCATTCAGCATATTGGTGCCCTGAACACACCTACAGCCCCTCCATTGTCTACAGAGGTTCCTGACTGGTATGCTGACCTCAGGGCTGTATTCGATAAAAGAGAGGCAGAGAAACTACCTCCACATAGACCGTATGATTGTTCCATAGATATTCATCCAGGTACCATGCCTCCTCGAGGCAAAGTATATCCTTTATCCATAAAAGAGAACCAAATCATGGAGGAGTACATAAAGGAGAATTTGGAGAGAGGTTCCATCAGACGTTCCTCTTCTCCAGCAGGGGCTGGGTTCTTTTTTGTATCTAAAAAAGAAGATTTACGCCCATGTATCGATTATAGGGGGCTTAACAAGATCACCATCAAGAATGTGTACCCTATCCCTCTTATATCAGAACAGTTCGACAGGTTAAGGGGATCAGCAGTATACACAAAACTCGATTTGAGAGGGGCTTACAACCTGATACGTATAAAAGATGGGCATGAGTGGAAAACAGCATTTAACACCAGGAGTGGGCATTATGAATATCTGGTCATGCCTTTCGGTCTCTGTAATGCTCCAGCTGTATTCCAAGATTTCATTAATGATGTGCTCAGAGAGTTTTTGCAATCCTTTGTTATCGTATACCTAGACGATATACTGATTTACTCTCCCGATCTGAAAACCCACCATGAACATGTCAGACAGGTATTAGCAAAACTACTAGACAATGGTCTTTATTGCAAACTGGAGAAGTGTTTATTCGACATTACTACTGTAAAATTTCTTGGGTACATTATCACTCCAGAAGGTTTTGAGATGGATCCTTCCAAACTCACGGCCATCTCAGAATGGCCTCTCCCTCAAGGCCTCAAAGCCATACAGAGGTTTCTGGGGTTTTCCAACTATTATAGGAGATTTATCAAGAATTATTCTGCTGTAGCTTCTCCTATCATTAATATGACACGTAAAGGTCTGAAGAACCAGGTCTGGTCTTCACAATCCAAACAGGCATTCAAAGCTCTCGAACAGGCTTTCACTTCAGCTCTCGTGTTACGGCATCCTGATCCCAGAATTCCATTTGTTCTTGAGGTTGATGCTTCCGAGATAGGCATTGGGGCTGTCCTGTCTCAAAGAGAGTCTCCAGGGAAGCCTCTACATCCTGGTGGGTTCTTTTCAAGAAAATTATCACCAGCAGAACGCAATTATAATATCGGTAACAGAGAATTGCTTGCTATTGTGTCTGCCCTGTCAGAGTGGAGACATTTGTTGGAAGGTACTCTTGACCCTTTGTTGATAATCACTGATCATAAGAACCTTACGTACATCGGGGATGCTAAACGTATGAACTCGAGACAGGCCAGGTGGTCATTACTACTGTCTCGGTTTAATTTTGTGTTGACTTACAGACCAGGTGACCGCAATGTAAAGGCTGATGCCTTATCTCGTCAATATGACCCGTATGAATCAAATACACAAGACCACAATCCTATAGTTCCTCCTGAACGTATTGTGGCTTCCACGGTCTTGTCTGTTTCCTCGCCTTTTCTGGAATGCCTCCAAGCAGCTCAAATGGGGGCCCCACCTAACAAGCCTCCAGATATGTTGTTTGTGCCTGAAAAGGAAAGACAAGAATTACTCATAATGTTTCATGATTCAAAACCAGCAGGTCATCCTGGTATTACTAAGACTCTTACCAGTATCTCCAGAGAGTTCTGGTGGCCCACCATGTGACAGGACGTACGTCTGTTTGTTTTGGCTTGTCAAGTCTGTGCCAGAAGCAAAACCAGTAAAACCTTGCCTGTCGGTCTATTGCAGCCTTTACCCATTCCTAATAGGCCTTGGTCTCATCTATCCATGGATTTTATTGTGGACTTGCCGAAGTCCAAGGGTCATACTGTGGTTCTGACAGTTGTAGACCGCTTCTCCAAAATGGCTCATTTTATTCCTTTACCTAAGCTTCCTACAGCCAAAGAACTGGCGGTTGTCTTTGCTAGAGAGATTGTACGAATACATGGGGTTCCGTCTGAAATAGTCTCTGACAGAGGAGCTCAGTTCGTCTCTCGTTTCTGGAGGGATTTCTGTGCGGAGATGGGGGTGCGATTGGCCTTCTCTTCAGCATATCATCCACAAACCAATGGGGCAGCAGAGAGGGCAAATCAGGGTCTCGAGCAGTACATACGTTGCTTTACCACACAACAACAAGACAATTGGTCAGAGTTGCTGCCCTGGGCTGAGTATGCACGTAATAACGCTGTTAACGAGACCACTGGCCACTCTCCTTTTTCTGCTATCTATGGTTTTTTCCCTCCGGCTCTACCGTTTCAGTTTGCTGAATAGGCCATCCCGGCTCTAGATGAACATCTCACACAACTACAGGATATTTGGAGACAGATTCGCGAAAACATGCAGCACACTAAAATGGTGTCCGGCTTGAAGGAGAAAAGTTATCAGGAAAGACTTAATGATCTTAACATGTACAGCTTGGAAAAAAGACGAGACAGAGGAGATATGATAGAAACATTTAAATACATAAAGGGAATCCACAAGGTAGAGGAAGGGAGTATATTTAAAAGGAAACAAAGTAGCAAAACAAGAGGACATAGTCTTAGATTAGAGGGGCAAAGGTTTAAAAGTAACATCAGGAAGCATTATTTTACTGAGAGGGTGGTGGATACATGGAACAGCCTTCCAGTTGAAGTGGTAGAGGCCAAAACAGTAATTGAATTTAAGCAAGCATGGGATAGGCATAAGGCTATCCTAAACAAAAGATAAATCCAGGTAAAGTATCCATGTAATTGGGCAGACTAGATGGGCCGAAAGGTTCTTATCTGCCGACATTTTTCTATGTTTCTATGTTTCTAATGTTGCTGTCCAGAAACGCAAGGCTGACAGGCATAGGTTACAAGCTCCTTCCTACAACATGGGGGATAGAGTTTGGTTGTCCACTAGGAATGTGAAGTTGCGGGTGCCTTCTATGAAAATGGCACCTCGGTTTATCGGTCCATACAAGATCATTCGCCGCGTTAACCCTATGGCTTATGCTCTTTCCCTTCCTAGACATCTTCGCTTACTCAACGTCTTCCACACCTCCCTACAGAAGCCATTGTTGTGTAACAGGTACACGCGGGTCGTTACTCCTCCTCCACCTGTTCAGGTTGATGGAGAGACTAAGTATGAGGTTAGGAAAGTTCTGGATTCTAGGCTGTTCAGGGGTGCTCTGCAGTACCTGGTCGATTGGGTGGGTTATGGTCCGGAGGACCGGTCCTGGATTCCGGCTTCCAACATGTCTGCCTCTAGGTTGGTCAGGGCGTTCCATGCCTCGCACCCCGATCGCCCTGGTGGTCGTCCTGCCACTCGCTCCGGTGGTCGTCCTGCCACTTGTCCTGTTGGTCGTCCGGTGGCCTCCCGTGGAGAGGAGGGTACTGTAACGTTGGGGGTTTCCAGCCTTTCCAGTGTGCTTAACGGCAGCATGTCTGATGCTGCTCGCTCACCAACGCCCGGTTTAAATTGAAACAGGCAGGGAGGTGGCTGCACGAGGCGCGGCTTGAGAGGGGGGCGCGGTCTGGTGAAGGTCTTTTAAAAACCAACAGTTCCTTCTAAGCAGTGCCAGATCGTGGTTATCCATACCTGAGCTCCTTGTACCTGAATTCTCTCGTGATTTAACCTGTTATTGACCTCTGCTTGTTTTCTGACTATTCTGCCTTCCGTTGCCCTAGACTATTTTCTTGTACTACGCTCCTGCACTGATATCGACCCGGCTATTCCCTTTGACTATTCTATACTCTGTATTCCTGATTCTGGCTCGTCTGACTACCCCCGTGTTGCTGACCTGGTTTTGTATTACGACATTGTCTTTGATTAACCCTTTCTGTCTAGCTAGTATACCTGGCCAATTCTAAGGACCAGACAGTTAGGGATTCTTCTACGGCTACCCTGTTGGTAGCTTTTGGGCTCTGTGGAGTGTTGGGCTTTAAGGACTGCGTGGTGGGATCCGGGAACCGTGACACTGTGGACTTAATCGAGTATGTGAGTACATCTTCTGTACATTGGTATTGTTCACTCCAGTACACATATACCTAAGGACTTTTAATATGGATTCTATACCATCACGTACTACATTTGCTTATGATGAAATTGAAGCCAGAAGAATTTTGGCACAGGCTGCAAGAACAATACTTTTCTCTTGCTTCCCACACATGATTGCAACATGATCTGCTTAAATGGAATAGTGTCAGACCTCATGCCGGTATAGGCAGACCCAGGCACTGCTCCTTGCTGGCTGCTTGTCTGCCTCATGCCTCCCGGTGCTCCTCTGTGCAGCTCCCCCGTCCTGCGCGCACTACTCCTATGTCCCCGTGGCTTCAGCGTCTTTAAGCGCCGGCGGCACGTCGCGTGTGTGACGTCATCACATCAGCTACGGCTCTCTCAGACACCATGTCACAGAATCACAGAACAATCACAGAACAGTACGCCCTATTTAAACCTCCTTAACTATTTCTCACTGCCCTTTCATGGTTTCAGTTCTGCTGACCCTTTATTGCCCTGCTGTTGCTGTTGTTTGCTCTATTTCATTGATTTTATGTGTTTGATTTTCTAGAACTCCTTAACTCGGATTTTCCATTTGTCTACTCTACCTGCATTGCAGGACTTCTAGCTTCCAGGCTTTGCCTTGTTCAGTCTCCCATCTACCCTTTTCCGTACCTCTCTTGTCGTATACTGCCAGCCATACAAGGACTGGTGTTTCCCTTCCTTATTGCTGTCCCTGCCTTATAGGTTCACCTTTTAAATTGCAAAATGTAGCCACCTCAAGGACTGGTACAGAACTTGGGTGAAGGGCTACTTGGTCCTGCATCTCGGCTTAACCCGTAACACAACCATTCCACCTAGAAATGAGAAAATTGTACCGCTGGAAAGGGGAGAGTCTCCCCTTTTCAGCGGTGGGCATCATTAACCCATGTGTTGCGAGATCGCGAAGTGTCACCGAATCGCGATTCAAACCCGGAGGTGGCTGACATCTTGGATGTCAGACAAGCCTCTGGGTCACCCCCCACCTACTGACATCATCACCATATGTGTGAAGATGTAAGTGGGCCAGTTAACCCCCCTAGCTGCCAGGTAGAGATAAGGGGATCACGGCCTTTCCTATGATACCAAACATGACTAGCAGGGTTATTCAAAGAGATTCGAAAAGTCACCGCACTTTCGGTGACTTTTCGTTCTCTTCAATTCGGTTCCTTTTGCCGATCACATTTCGGTGACCCTGCGGTGTATTCAGCAAACACCACAGGGTCCCCGAATTGCAGGGAAAAGCTGCCGCAAACCCGACGAAAACAAACCGCAAAACCCAGCGAATGCACGCCGAAAACCCTCAAAAACATCTGGATTAACCTGCCGAAAACCACGGAAAAACCCGAGCAGGAGCCAATCACACGCAATGAAGCCGCCTGGAAAAGCCAAGAAAGCCGAGACCACAGTCAGAGTGAATAAATTAGGAAAACAGTTTGTATGAATGTTTGAAAAGTGAAACACTGTTTGCAAAGCAACTACTGAGCGAAAATGTCTGAAATTTACATATGAGATCCAGGGAATGATAATAAAGAGGGCTGTTACAGAAAAAATAAGTAAACTTAAAAAAATGAATAAAAAAAATTGGACTTTTAAAAAAATAAAAAAAAATCAGAAAAATGCTTAAAATATCCTAAAAAATCTATAAATAAAGAGACTCTTTACTGCAGAATTTTGTAATGAACGGTTTACTAGATATTGAATTAAAACGGGAATATTTTTAACATTGAAGCCTATGGGATTCTCCTTAATAAATTTGCCGAATTAAACCACCGAATGGCAGGGCATTTCGGGAACATTTCACTGCTGGTTTGTGGTCTCTGAATAGCCGAAGCAGTGCTTTTTCATGGGGTTTTCACTGCCCTTGAACAGGCACCGAACAGGCACCGTATGTTCAGGCAATTCGCCAGGATTTGGCGAATTGCCTGCTCTCTGGATAGCCGAATGGCCAAGAAAGGTAACCGAACACTGATTTTCAGCGTTCGGTTACCTTTCTCAAGCAATTCGGATCTCTTTGAATAACCCTGTAGGTTTGTTGTAAAACAATATAGATATTTTTTTTAAAAAAAGGATTTTTTTTTAAAAAAAATTGTCTGGGGAGGTTTAATAAAATAAGCTGCCATCTAAAAATAATGAGCATAAAACGGTCAAAATGAGCTCAGCGCACGAAGGTGAAATGCCTCAGCAGTGAAGGGGTTAAAACGCAAAAACATATAAAAATTGGGTCTTTTTTGGTGGTTGTAGATTTTGAGGATTAAATTTTGAAAAAGTGTGTTTTTTCCATATTTCATATCTTTTTTTATAGTAAATTATATGATATGATGTAAATAATGGTATCTTTAGAAAGTCCATTTAATGGCGGGAAAAACGGTATATAATATGTGTGGGTTGCATAAACAAGTAAGAGGAAAATTTGACCTAAACACAAACAGCGCAGAAACGTAAAAACAGCAGCGGGCACTTTCAGACGTACTTTTGTAAAACTGCCCGGTCACTAAGGGATAAATGTTACTCCAATGACAGCTAATGTGATTTTCACTTGTTTAGACCCTTATTAATAAAAAAAATAAACATTGTTTTATCTAAATTAATTAGTCACAGCTGTTTTTGCTGTTAACAAATCAGGCTTTCAATACACATGTATCCAGTCACCTACTTTATTTTGCCAGTGTTCTGAGAATATCTGCACAATATGTATGAATGCAGTTAGTAATAGTAACCATGCTGTTATTTTTCTAATATTTTAATCCTTTTTTTCCCTTTGATAAATTATACTTACTATATTTATGAAAATTATATTTGTAGAATGTTTTATATGTTGGATCAGCTCCAGATTTAAAGGCCTCCTTTTGTTCTGGACAAACTCCAGGTTTCATGACATAATTTAAAGAATGTTAAAGGAAAAATTTTTTGGCAAGTTTTCCATGATTTGTTCTTACCTTATTTTTTACAGCTCCTGATCTTATGTTTGTAATTTACAATAGCTAAAAAGCTGCAAATATTATCTCTTACTTTGTCCCTCATATTAACTATGAATATATTAGGCTTATTCTCTCCTTCCTTCCTCTCATGCACTTTCTTTTCTACTTTGTGTATATGCTCCATTTTTATATATTGGATACGTCACATTTAAATCTGATATTTTTTCTTCTTGAAGATCATCAGATCAAATGAATACCTCATTAACCCTTTCACTACCAAGACTGACTATACTTGATCTGCAAGGTATTGAATATAGTTGATATGGTATTCTACTGCAGCAATGCAAAAAATGTTATGCATTGCATCAAAACTCATTTGCAGTTGAGTCCCAGAACATGCCCCTAATGTTTTAGTACCGCAGTCATGATACTTGAGATGCTGACACACTTTAAAACGAGGTGGGAATATATGTCTAAACCACATAACCCAGCTGATCCAGCACAAAGCCTAGTGCTGCAGTAGCTCCTTCTCTACAACAGATGGCAACATTTTCACGCCGAACAGGTTTTTATAGTAAGGAATGATTATGGAATATTTACAAATTTCTTAATCTGTAATTGGTTAGAATTATTTTCTAAAATCCACTGGTTCCTAACAGTGGTTTCTGTCAAACCCATTGGTAGTGAAGTGGTTAAGTATAATGAATTGCTTCCTATATACATGCTAGCATCTTTTGTTAACAGAAAATATAGGAAATGTATTAATCCCCCATATAAGATCACTTACATGCCAACAGAGTAGGCATCAACCCGTTGTAAGTGGAAGAGCTACCCAGCCACCCAGCACAGCCCTCTAATCACTGCAAACAGCTGACTGGCCTGGACTGGCCATTGGGTGTACTGGCCCATTGGGTGTACTGCTCAGCTGGCGACCCTCAAAGTACACAACGGCCTAAGGCCTGGCAGTAATTGAGGGCTCCCATTCTGGTTGGCTTGCACACTCGAACAATTGGCACATGTGGCAGTGCAGGGGGAGCGAAAAATCTCTGCGCTCCCTCACTCTTGGAGCAATGCGGTCTGTGCTGCGAGTGCGCACAGACTGCATTCAGACTGAGCTTCGCCGCTGGTGCACTGATGACGTATCAAACTCAACCCAGGCTCACTGTTAGGAGGCCAGCGCGAGAGGAGACAGGGCCCCTTCCATCCAGACCACCAGGGAGACATAACCCCCTTCTCTCCAAAGCTCTTTCCACTAGACCAGGGCTCAAAATTTCAGGTCCTGAGCTACTAGCCAGGCCTTATAAGTTACTCGCCAACAGTTAACCTTCCTAACCCAGTCCCATACTGCACATTTTCCTTGCAGTGAGAGCAGTGACCCTATGTAAAGGATATATGAGCTCCACAGTTAGGCTCGGGTCAGACGAGCGCACTGATCACGTCCATGTTGCCGCACATTTGTATGTCCGTTATAACATAATTATGACCAATGGAGCCCCACACACAAAGTACGTCCGCACGGAACTACGGACACATAACGGATGTGGCAAACGGACGCAGGTTAGGTAAGAACGTAAATCTGCTAGAACGGATGCACAGAGTGCGCTGCGTCCGCAGCGTCCGCATAGCTTTGTGCGTGAGTGATGGAACGTAGTCAGACAGACTGCATTTGTGACGTCCAGCATTTTTGATGGACAAAATGTATATTTTATTTTCCCTTCTACATCAGTCAAAAAAACATCAGTCACAAAAACGGACCGTGTGGCCACTACCTTGTCATCAGTCAGAAAGTATGTCTGTTGTGCACGGACACACAGTCCGCACTGAATGCGTTCGTCTGACCCTAGCCTAATAAAACTTAGAAATGTGCGCCGTGTATGAGCGTATCACAGTGCCTATATCCCTAAACTTACCCTTTAATCACACAATGCAAATGGTGGTGGGATCTGCCACTTTGTCTGCCTGCAACCAGTTGGGCCCGGAGAAAAAAAATAGTTTCCATTGCTTCTCTGACATCCTTGTGCGATCCTGCATATGAGCTCACTCAGGACTCGAAGCAGAGAAATGCTTGATTCCGAATCCTATGGACTCTAGGAGTCAATACCAGACACTGCAGGTATCTTTGAGCTCCTCCCTATTATTATGGCTCAAGCAACTGCTGGTACCAACTCTATTACAAATTAGCTACTATAACAGAGAGCCAATTACAGTTACAAGTATTTATAAAGCGATAATAAATTCCATAGCGCTGTACAATGGGAGAGACAGAATAACAAATATACACACGTTACACACACGGAACAGAAGGAGGGAGGACCCTGCTCAAGAGCTTACAATCTAAGAGGAGAGGGGTGACACATTAGGTGAGGGTGAATAGGGTAAGTGAAGTAGCGGGGGTGCATGAGGACTGAATGGGAAGAAGAGCAAGAAATGTACAGTTGGGGACGCATGGAGTGAGCTGATAGGCTTCTCTAAATTAATGCGTTTTCAGAGACTTCTTGAAGGACTGGAGAGATGGGGAGAGTCTAATGCGGGGAGGGAGTTCCATAGAAAATCACTATCAGTTACTGGACCACACAATGTTTTCTCCTTAGCAGCTCTCTTTTACTAACTCTGTTGGAACTGGGCCCTTGGTAAGAAAAAAAGTCACATACTTTTCCTAACCTGGCATCCATGAGACGTCCATGCACATAAACCACGAGCAACGGAGTGTATGATCTCCCATTGCTGGACTGAGGATCTGAATGAAAAGCATGGAGTACAAGCTCCTTGGGACACGAGGGCCTAGGCATAACCCCCCCCCCCCCCACCAGCCTGCAACAACATTAATCAAGGCGGGTCATACTAGCTCCCACCCCACCACTATCCTGCTAAGGTGCTGCCCAGCTCCCCCCCCCCCATACAGACTTTTATCCATTTTGCAGGGCACTGTATTATTTTAACCTTTATTATTCCTTTTTGCAGGCTTTAAAATTGAGTTTTCCCCAGATATTTACAGTTTTTTTTCTTACCTCTCCTGTCCTGCTAATGTGGTTCTGTACAGAGAGATGATCTCCTCTCCACCCAGTGCTGCTGTGGCCAATATGAATTTATTCCCAGGTCGGGATCCCTGTGACCAGTGACCTGGGCTGGGAGGAAGTGTTCAGGGCAGTATTAGTATTTATTACCTGTACTGAGGGACTCCATGGCCAGCATGCACTCTGACAGCACACTTCCCCGGCAGCCCCAAGGATGATTTAGTAGTAGGAGGAGGAGGAGGAGGGGGGGCAGGTGGTCAGTGCTTCAAGATAAAGGATTTTACCAGGAAGGATACATTGAGATTTCTCTCGTTTTCAAGTAGATGCAGAGTGATTTGCTGCTTTGAGAACAGTTTGGCGTCGGAAAAAGAATGCGGAGGGGGGAGCCCCCACCCACATAGATTACTAAAGTTTCTGTCCCATTTACTTTACACTCCTAGCTCCAACCTCCAGCATCAGCGCATCTCCTTCTCGCTGGAAGGGAGTCAGGTGCTGGCACTTTGACACATCATCAGGGTGCACAGGACGCACTGTGTCACTCACACAGCATCAAGCAGGAGTTAGGAAGGGCTGAATTCTCCTGATCCTCCGTCTCTGGACTGTGAGTCATTGAGATGCAGAGGCAGACAGTGCGTGCAAGGGCCATTCACGGACACCTTGCTGATCCCTGATCCCAGCCCAACTTTCACTCGCACTCTCCCAGTTTCTACTCGCAAATTGCGAGAGGGCCAGTGAACATTTTGACCCCTGCACTAGACCACCAGTGTGATTTTGGCCCCCTCTCTACAAAAAAGGACACAGGAAATAATTTTTTATAAATTATATATAATCTATAATGTTTAAAAAAAATAAAATATTTCATAATATTAACCCTTTCACACCGGACAGGTGGTGCCTTATTGGGAGGGCTTTAATGCTGGATAGCCAGCTGCTGTGGCGGGCCCCTCCTTCAGCCCGCCCATGCAGCGGTCACACGTCATTGGCTGCTGGGGGACGGCCTGAACCAGGCCATCCTACAGCAGAAAATTGCACGCGCCAGCTATTGAGTGGGGCCGGTGCAGGCCCATTGAAGTCAACGGGGCGTACAGTGCCACCCCATTGCTTCAAGGCCCACCCGCCACAGGGACAGCATAGTACACCCTGCAACCGGAAAGGGTTAAGCTATTTAATAAAGGGTGTCCATAAAGTTTCTTTACAATTTCACCACCACATTGGGGACCGTATGTTCGTGGGTTCCTAAATGAAACCTTTCCAGACTGGTGGATTGGAAGGGATGGCCCAATTCCCTGGTGACAGCAAGGAAAGGAAATTGTAATTGCCTTGTGTTCCCCAAGGAAAGTAGATGCACATGAGAAGAAGATGAGAAGAGCTTGGACGCAGTTGAAATTACACTTACAAAGATGGGACAATTATGAACTTTCTTTATTAGGTAGACTAGCAAGGATTACGATGAATATATTACCGAGATTCTTATACTATTTGAGGACTATTCCCCTTATGATACCCATGTTGTTCTTTAAAAAAGTACATTCTGAATTACTGGGCTTCATCTGGAGGCATAAATCTTGCAGGGAGAAAGGGAGAGGTTTGTGAGGGTCCTGAGAACGAGCAACGGCACTAGTGGCCTGCTCCATGATGAGTGCCCGCTCAGGTCTCACAAGGCTTTAGCTCGATTGTGCCATTACAGGGACAACTGCTCCATATGTAAATCAGACTGCTCTCACCCAGAAAGGGTGGCCAGTACTGAAATACCAAGGATGTCATCCCTGCACGAGACGATTAAATTGACGACACTACAAAATACAAAACGTTGCAGTATTCTTGGTCTCCCAGACTTCGCGCAATACTATTATGCAACTAACGCAGCCATAGTGGTACAATTTAACTCCCCCATACACACTTCTAAATGGTTAGACGTAGAAAATTCTAAATTACATCCGCACACCCTATCAGATCTAATCTGGCTGCCAAAAAAAGAAAAGATCTTACATTAAAACCATGTCCCGTTCAACTAAACTTTCCCGAAAAGCATGGGACACTTTACTAGCAGTGATACACCCAGTTAAGACATTCTCCCGAGCGATGCTCCTGTCACTTCTATAGAAACACGATATACAAATATATATATATATATATATATATAACACGATATAGTACTGGAGGAGGCTGCTCCCTCTAACAGCCGGGGCATCAGCCCACCAAGTAAGGGAGGGATAAAGAGGGCAAGTAAGCCTAGACAGGTTGTGGTGGTAGGGGACTCTATTATTAAGAGAGTAGACAGGGTAATCTGTCGCACTGATCGCCTTAACCGGACAGTTTGCTGTCTGCCGGGTGCCCGTGTTAGGCATGTGGATGACAGAGTTGATAGATTATTGGGAGGGGCTGGAGATGACCCAGCTGTCATGGTCCATATTGGTACCAATGAAAAAGTAAGCGGAAGATGGAAGGACCTGAAGAATGATTTCAGGGAATTAGGAAGTAAATTGAAGAAGAGGTCCTCCAAGGTAGTATTTTCTGAGATCCTACCTGTGCCACGTGCTACAGTGGAAAGGCAGCGGGAGATTAGGGAGGTCAATGCGTGGCTTAAAGCTTGGTGCAGGAAGGAGGGCTTTGAGTTTTTAGAGCACTGGGCTCATTTTGCACTGGGGTACAATCTGTATAGTTGTGATAGATTGCACCTGAATGGAAAAGAGGTCTGCTGTGCTAGGGGAGAGGATGGTTAAAAGGTTGGAGGAGACTTTAAACTAGTGGAAGGGGGGAGGGATACAGTATCTTACAAAATGGAGACAGAGCAGATAGCGGAAGGGTTTCAGTTCAGACTAAGGGGGGTGGAGTCGGGGGATGGGTAATGTCAGAACAGTGGAGGCATGTAATGTAAAGTCGCATTCAGCATGTGTGGGTAGAGACAACATTAAATGTATGCTTGCTAATGCAAGGAGCCTCAATAACAAGATGGGGGAACTAGAGGTAATAGCATACACTAAGCAATACGACATAATAGGAATAACAGAAACGTGTGGTGACGAAACGCATGACTGGGCTGTAAACTTAAACGGTTATACATTGTTTAGAAGGATAGGAAACATAAGAAAGGGGGTGGAGTGTGTTTATATGTAAATCAGGATTTAAAGCCTAATATTACACAACTGGAAAGCGATGAGGGAAATGTGGAATCCTTATGGGTAAATATTTCCTGGGGAATAAACAGGGAAGTCAACTATTGTTGGCATTGCTATAAACCACCTAATATAGATAATGATGAGGAAGAACAACTGTTAGAGCAAATTAGGAAGGCTGCAGATCACGGTAGCACTTTAATTATTGGAGATTTTAATTACCCAGACATTAATTGGGATAGTGGGACTAGTAATTCAGCAAAGGGAATCCAGTTCCTGAACATTTTAAATGATACCTTCATGTCACAACTGGTAGAAACACCAACTAGAGAGGATAACTGTCTGGACCTGGTTATAACAAATCATGTGGATCTTTTCTCAAATATTAATGTAAAGGAACAGTTGGGAAACAGTGACCATAATATGGTGACTTTTGAAATAAACTCAAAAAAACACATTCATAAGGGCATGCTAAAATATATAATTTTAAAAAGGCCAACTTTATTAAAATAAAGGAAGCTCTCAATGTCATTGACTGGCAGAAACTCTTTCACGGGAAAAACACTGAGGATAAGTGGAATATCTTTAAACTAACACTAGAAAAGTACACGTCACAATATATCCACTGGTTAATAAATATAAAAGAAACAGACTGAAACCAATGTGGCTTAGTAGGAAGGTAACTAAGGAAATGAAAAATAAAAAGAAGGCATTTAAAGCTTTTAATCTGATAAATCTGAGGCATCCTATAAAGCATATAGGGTAGCCAATAAAGCATGTAAAAATGCTATTAGATGGGCTAACTAGAAAATGAAAAAGAAATAGCCAAAGAGAGCAAGACCAACCCTAAAAGATTCTTTAGGTACATAAATTCTAAAAAACCCAAGAGTGAAAATGTAGGTTCACTAAAATCTGAGTCAGGGTTATTGTTAACTGAAGATCAGGATAAGGCAGAAATTTTAAATGATTATTTTTCTTCAGTATTTATCAAAGAGAAACCTATAACAGGAGACATGAAATTCATTAATAAAAACTTACTAATACAAAGTGACTGGTTGACTCAGGACAAGGTTTTTACAGAAATTAAACAATGTGAATGTTAATAAAGCCCCAGGGCCAGATGGAATTCACCCGCGAGTACTGAGAGAGCTATGTGTTGAAATATGTAAACCTCTGTTCTTAATCTTTCAAGATTCTTTTATTTCAGGAATAGTACCAGAGGATTGGAGAAAAGCAGACGTGGTCCCTATATTTAAGAAAGGTTTAAAATTTGTGCCTGGGAATTATAGACCTGTGAGCTTAACATCTGTGGCTGGGAAAGTATTTGAGGGGTTACTAAGGGATAATATTCAGGAATTTATTGGGAGGTATAATGTAATTGGCAAAAATCAGCATGGTTTCATGAAACACAGATCATGTCAGACTAACCTAATTACGTTCTATGAGGAAGTAAGTAGAAGTATAGATCAGGGGGTCGCAGTGGATGTGATTTACTTAGATTTTGCCAAAAGCTTTCGACACAGTTCCACACAAAAGGTTACTATTTATTTATTTTTTATTCAAAATGTTTTTATTTTGAGAAGTCAGCAGTGGTACAACAAATGCAAGAAAAGTACGCTACAAAAAGACATTGCAGGGTAGCAGTCGCGAAGGACCAAAGGTCCATAAGGTACATCAAAAGAATGAGCAGGAAGAGGTACATGAAAGGAAGAAAAGAGGAGGGGGGAGGTTACACTTCAGTTACCCCGTACCAGTGGATGGTGGAAAATTTAAAAGAAACTATAATAAAATAAAGAGAAGGTAAAGTGGCAAAAACCATCTACGTGACGTTCCTGGCTCGCTCCCGGAAGAGGCCATGGAAGGGCAATGTCACGAGGCCCGAGAGCCCGAGGGCCAGATATGGCAGACAGAGCCATGGTGAATGCCACAGTGGCGCACCCCGGTGCAACTCGGATATTGCCAGAGAAAAAAAAAAAGGGGGGGGGAACACACCATCAGTGGTTGGGTAAGTGTCAGCAGAAGACAAATGCCCACAGAGGGGGGGGGAAGAAAGAAAGACAGAGGGGAGGCAAGAACAACAAAAAATCCTTTCAACAGTCAAGAAAGTGTGTCATCTGGGGGTCATCATGAGAAGTAACATAGATAAGCATTCACAAATGTCATCAGGGAGGAAACATTGCTAGGGAACTAAGACTGTGAACTATAAGAGTCAGAAATGGCAGACTGCAAGAAAAACTCAGTGTGGAGGAAGCATCTCAGCATCGGTGAGGGTGAATGCATCGAGGCGAGCAGGGGTCTTCAGCCCGTATCTAGCCACCGAGCGTAACAGATCCCATCCCCGGGCACATCAGCTGCACAGGGGACATGCAGGGCAATCCGCTTCCCAGGGCTCCGGTAGCGTCTCCAGCAGCGATTTCAAAACCGCAGGGGGCACCTCGACCAAACTGCCTCCGGGCAACTCCAACGGTCCCCTTAACAGTGCTGTAGGCCCAAGAGAGACCCAGTGCGCCACGACAGTCCCAGGCCGCACTACTTCTTCCGCCGACTCAGGGGGATCCACATCAGCTGGCTCAGCAGTCACCCCACAGGCACCCGGCCCAGGTCCAGCGCCAGAACCAAGATTCGCTCCCAGGGGGGAAGGATCCAGGACCAGCCCCTCGTCCAGGCCATCAGATCCGGCACCGCAGATCCCGGCAGCTGGCAGATGGAC
Source organism: Leptobrachium leishanense (assembly GCA_009667805.1). Classification (NCBI taxonomy): domain Eukaryota; kingdom Metazoa; phylum Chordata; class Amphibia; order Anura; family Megophryidae; genus Leptobrachium; species Leptobrachium leishanense. The sequence goes on from CM019064.1 coordinate 105,826,490, forward strand.
ATCCTCGTTGCCTATCGGGAAAGCAGCAGCAGGTAGGAACGCTCGTGTGGCCTCAGCCTCTACACACTTGTCGTTGTGCACGCGGTCATCAGCCGGCGCCAGTCCCCTCTCGTGAGCACCCCCTCATCGGGACCCGAGAGCAGCGACAAGCAAGCATCCAGGTAAGACAGCATGGCACTCACAGCCCCAGCAGGGAGGGGTATCTACTTGCCTCTGAGCCATGCATCCATCTATGTCCTGCTCCCGGTGGATCTCCAACGCAGCCAGGAGGCGTGGCCCACCACCTCCACAGCTAGCGCCGTACCTCCACCGGGAATCAGAGCCCCCGAAGGAATCTGCAGAGTGGAGAAAGTCATCAGGGAGAAGCCTCAAGATTGCCGTCAGCGCGCTCCGAGGCCGTTAGGAAACAGTCCAAATATGAGTCTCTGTTCCGGAGGGGGGGACAACGCGGGCTCCGAAATGCAAACACCCGATAGCCAGACCCGTAGGGACCACAAAAAGTGAAAAATCAGCAAGAAAAACACCGAAAATACCCCAATTTCAGGGATAAAGATCAGAGCTTCGCCCAAACACAGCTTCTCTCCACAGCGTCCGGCCACGCCCCCCAAAAGGTTACTATTTAAATTAAGAAAAAATGGTCTAGATGAAAATACTTGTTCTTGGATAGAAAACTGGCTAAAAGATAGGGTACAGAGAGTGGTCATAAATGGTACATTTTCAAGATGGACACCAGTGGTAAGTGGTGTCCCTCAGGGGGTCTGTTATAGGACCAATACTATTCAATTTATTTATAAATGACCTTGAGATAGGCATTGAAAGTCATGTATCAGTGTTTGCAGATGACACAAAGCTAGGAAAAGTAATACAATGTGAGCAGGATGTTACTTCGCTGCAGAGGGATTTAGATAGATTGGGGGACTGGGCACTTAAATGGCAGATGAAATTTAATCTAGATAAATGCAAAGTTATGCACTTTGGAGTGAAGAACACACAAGCAATTTATACCCTAAATGGTACGGAGTTAGGGAAATCCAAGCAGGAGAAGGACTTGGGAATAATCATAGACTTCAAACTAAGTAACAATGTGCAATGTAAAACAGCAGCCGCCAAGGCCAGCAAAGTACTGGCATGCATTAAAAGGGGAGTTCACTCACGAGATGAAAACATAATTTTGCCTCTGTATAAATCAATGGTCAGGCCGTACCTTGAATATGCCGTGCAATTTTGGGCACCTGTCTTAAAAAAAGATATTATATTGCTAGAAAAAGTGCAGAGACAGGCAACTAAATTAATAAGGGGGATGGAAGGGTTAAGTTATGAGGAAAGACTAACAAGCTTAAACCTGTTTAGTTTAGAGAAAAGGCGCCTTAGAGGGGATCTGATAACCTTATATAAATATATACGGGGCCATTATCAACCATTGTCTGATAACCTATTCATTAACAGGTCTATACACAGGACACGGGGTCATCCATTTAGACTGGAAGAAAGAAAATTTAGCTTAAAGCATAGGAAGGGTTATTTTACGGTGAGAACAATAAAGCTGTGGAATTCTCTGCCTGTTGAGGTGGTTGGGTCAGAGTCTGTACAGACTTTTAAAAACGACTGGATGACTTCCTGCAGACACAGAATATTAAGGGTTATAATATTTAAGATGTGGGTAAAAGCTTCTTGATCCAGGAGAAATCTGACTGCCATTCTGGGGTCAAGAAGGAATTTTTCCCAGTATGTTGCATATTCAGACTGGCTTTTTTGCCTTCTTTTGGATCAACAGCAGTAGGTTATGTGGGAGAGGCTGAACCCGATGGACGCATGTCTTTTTTCAGCCTATATAACTATGTAACTATGTAACTATGTAACAAATAGACACAATATATGGCATTCCTACCAATTATTTAACCACTTGAATGCGGAGGACGCGCTCAGCGCGTCCTCCGCATTACCGCTGCTGTGCGGAGGACGCGCTGAGCGCGTCTCCCATTGGGGTCAGCGTTCGGCCGGGTTCCGGCCGATCGCTGGCCCCCCGGTGCGGGCTGACATCCTCGATGTCAGCCGCGCATCCGGGACCGCAGCCGCTGGAATTAGGTGTCATCGCGGCAGCGCGATGACACCTAATTCAGGCGCCCCCCCGCATGTGCGGAGGAGGCGCCTGAAAGGGAGGGGGGGTCCTTCGGACCTCTCTCCCTCCCGATCGGCGGCTCTGCGGGGGTTAAGCCAGGCATCATTTGGAAGGGCACAGTCTGCCCTTCCAAATGGTGCCTGGCATTAACCCCTGGGGAGCTGGATCGCGAATCGGCGCTGAAAAGCGCTGGTTCGCGATCCTTTCCCGGAGCTGGCCGACATCTTGGATGTCGGCCAAGCCTCCGGGAACTCCCCCTGAGGACTGGCGTCATCGTGCGTAGCACGATGACGCCAGTCCTGGACTTAACCCCTAACTGCCACCAACGGTGGAGATAGGGAGTTCCAATGAACTCCCTATCTCCCGATCCGTGGCAGCTAGGGGTTAAAGTTTGATATGGTTGGATCGGCCAGAGCATGGCCGTTCCAACGATACCAAACACTACAGTGAAAAATTTTGTCAAAAAAATAAAATAAAAAAAAAAAATTAAAAAAATTTAAAAAAAAATTATAAAAAAAAAAATAAACACTTTTTTTTGGTTTGTTAATGCAGCAATATTGTTCCCATTTCAATTATAATGTGAACAATGATGCTGCACTAACGATTTTTGTATGCGGTGCGTTTGTTAAAAATAGTGTAATTTTCCCCAAAAAAAAATGTAACGAGACCCCATCTCTAATTTTTTTAACAAGCGCACCCCATACAAAATATAACCGCAATTGCTCTCATGTTAAAATGTGAAAAAAAACACTTTACACATTGTAAATTATTGAAAATACATATTTTATTGCATTTTTGTTATAATATACAGACATGACATAACGTACATATAATAATGACATATTATGAATCTGTCGAGTCTGACGAAAGAACGATATATAATATGTCTGGGTCATGTACTAAAATAAGCCTTCAAAACACGTTTAAACATGATGAGCAAAACCGGTAAAAATTACCTCAGCACAGAGGCGGGAAAAGCCTCAGCAGCGAAAGGGTTAAAATAGATGTGTTTTTTTCAGGGAACTCACTGATGACATTTAACATAATGAAGGAGAAATATAATTTGTGTGAGGATCTGGAAGACCAACTCACTAGGATCGTAGCTCTTTTGAAGCAATGGTTTTGCGTCCCGGAGTTAGACCGTAAAATGACAACTTTGCAATTGTCGGGCCTAGAAAACATTTGCTTACATAATCCACAGCAGCGTAATATGATTTTCTTTTGTTATCGCTCCTTAAAAAATAATACAATCAGCAAAGTTAATTTCATGTTGGCGTGAGAGAGGGAGTTAAACTTGCAGATCAGCCTGGAAGAATGGTTTTCCATTACAAGGGCTCTAAAGGGTATAACACTATGTTCGAATCATATAGAAACGCACCATAAAATAATTTGCAGGTGGTACTTCACCCCCGCTAAACTCCATTTATTAGACTCCTCAGTTTCAAACAGGTGTTGGAGAGAATGTGGAGATGAAGGCACCATGGCACACATTTGGTGGCATTGTTCAAAACTTCGTGGATACTGGAAAGAGGTATATAAACTCGTCCTTAGTGTTACATCTCATATTGTTATTTTCACCCCAACTTTTACTTTTCAAACAATTTCCAGATAACACTCTTAAAGTGGATAAAATAATAATAGGACATATACTGATTGCAGCAGCAGCTATCATTCCAAGACATTGGAAAACTACCACAACCCCTACATGTGACAAAGTCATCCAAATGATACTTGAAAATAAGGATTATGAGTTGGCATTAAGACAACCATCTCCGTTTACCACAAAACTGAATTATTTTTGGAACACATGGGAAGATAATACTGTATGTAATGTTAATGGTCACGCTTTACGGGAATGATTTCACCTTTTCAGTTTACATGTGTCCTTATGGAACTTGCTGCAACGTTTCATGTCTCTGTATACGTATTTGTACTCATTGTTGTACTGTTTGAATATTATATTTTAAACATGTTCAGTATAAGATAGGTGGAATTATTCCCCCCTCCCTTCCTTTCTTCCCTTTTTTTCAGCCTTTCCGTTTCCTTAATTATTTGACTGCTTTTGTTGTGAATAATTATTTTTGCAAACGGAAAGAAAAAAAATGTAAACCTTTAATAAATATTAATTTGATAAGAAGAAGATGAACAAAACCGGATCTTCTTGGAAAATCCCCAAATGTTTCATTTTTTATATAAATCGACCATAATATTTTATTTATTACTCCTGGATCACTCTTTCCTTCACTACAACCAGATTCCCTGAAGAAATCCAAGCCGGCAATATTGATTCTTTTAGTGGTGATTCTGCGGATCTTATAAGCTGTTCTTTCACTTTGTAGCAGTTGAGTACAATAAATGTCCTCATTTTATTTTTGCCAAACCACTGTACTATGGTCTTTGAATTGTTGCTCAGTTGGAAAAGGACCCTCTACGTGTCAAGTTATAAACTTCCTACCTTCATTCTGATTTTGACTCAATTAAAAGAGTCTGCACAATAGACACAGTTTATTATTATTATTATTATTAATATAAGTTATAATCCAGATACTAAGAAGAGTCTGCTTATTTTTTCTGAATTTGCAATTTTTTTCTCTTATCAGTTCTTTCATACAGAAACGCAGAGAGTAGAACATTTTTCTAGATATCCTATGTTAGAGTTTATTTTCTTAGATTTTTGTATATGTTTAGATATTATACATATTTATTTCTATCGCGGTCTGAAATATTAGAACAGTATCGGTCATGTCACATAAAATAGGTGTGTTTGATATAGGTTAACCAGGGGTCTAGTCCTAAAAAGATAAGTGTGGAGCTCTCCAAGATATCTGCCCCCCAATTAACTGTTGACATATCGCACTTAAACCACCACCGCACGCTGGCATTTGTAATCAGTGTTTTAATATGCTGATAAACTGTGTTTTATGCAATCATTTTAATTATTCTTATAAATATAATCTACTTCTGGTGACTTAATAAGGAAACATTTGATTGAAACTTAAAAGCTTTTCTGTGTGTGGGCCAAAAAGGAACTACATTCCTCCTGATAATAGAGGAGGAGGGGGGCGTGGCCGACCATGGAGGAGTGTGGACGTGCTTCTGTAGAGCTCCGCTCAGAGTTCTGGATAACAGGATAATTTGGGAGATATTTGCCGCTATTGCTGACTTTTTGAGGTCCCTCCATGTCGGTGCATCATGTGGATACGGTCCGGAGCCTGTGGAGTCCCCCCCTCCGGACCAGTGAGACTTTGTCTGGCGAGCTTGGTGCTCGGCCTGTATAATCGGTGGCCATTTTGTGGCCGACTCCTGGTGCCTGATGGCTCTTCGGACCCCTGCTCCATTGGGCCCACTCCCGATGGGGTGTTTGGTGCGGCTTGTGGAGGTGGAAGGCTTACATCTCTCGGCCAAGCTGGATGCCAGCCGGGTGGAGGACGCGGGGGATGGTGGAGACAGGCGGCATGGTTGCTCCGCTCCCCCTGCTGGGGATGCAGGGGCCTTTCTGGCTGTACTAGATGCGTGCCTGGCACTCCTCTCCGGCGACGAGAAGAGGCCACTATCAAAGGGAGACTGGAGGCGCATGATAGAAGTGCTGCGGGCCTGTCGGGGAGCGGCGACTCTGTGGAGCGGTGGACCCAGTGAAGCCCTACCTCGTGAGGTGCTGGATAGCCAGCGGGTCATTGATGCAGCGGCAGAGGGTCTAGGAGTGGAGCCGGTTCTGGACCCGTCCCTGGAGGTGTCCCCTGATTTGCTGGATGGAGGTGCAATGGATGGTGGCGAGGTCTGGACTTGCTCGAAGGCCGTTGTGGTGGGCCCTGTGTTGGTCCGGTGGAGCTAATGTGGAGGCGATCTGGATGCGGTCCACTCGATTTGAGTCTGACATGCATGGAGGCTTTAGAGATACGCAGTGCCTCCCTCATGTCCTGCTGGGAGCCTCGGTGCCCCTCCAGTTCTGAGACGCGGGCTGAGGCTTTTTTGCTAGACTGTCTGATGTGTTGTTCTTCCCCCCTTACACATGTAGACTTTTCTTTTTTTGTCGAGACCCCCCCCCATTTGGGGATGTACCCCCCCCTGCTTCGCTGGAACTTATTTGAAATTTTTTCCCCTTTTTTTTTATTTTCACCCCTCCCTGAAATTTTGAGACACTATTTTTGACTTTTTCCCCTATTACATTCTTTGCCCATTTGTTTTTGCGCATGCAAATGCTCATTTGCCGAGGGGCAAAACCCTTAGCGCTGAACGTCGTATTACAACGTTCACGCAAATGATGCGCATATCGTTTAACGCGGATGGACCTGCGCAAGCTTGATGAACTGTGCGCGTCCTATACTTAACATTGTGAGCGCAAATTCGTTCGTGCGCTGGTACGTGGATGGTATTACAATCGATGCGCATCTTTTTCCGAACGACGTTTGCGCGCATAATTTTAAAGTCTTTGAAAAGCTGGTGGTAACTGCAAATCGGAACGTTCTGGCTGAAACAAAAAACACCAGTACGAAAAAAAAATACGGCACAGTATAGTTACACATTCTGCGCGGACGAATTTGCGCAAAGAATGTAATAGGGGCCTTTATTGGTATATAGCTCATATCTGATGTGTGGGTGGATGCTGGGGGCCTCTTCAATCCCCCCTTTTTTTTTTGGTAGAACGAGACTTCCTCGGGATGAGCCACTATGGCAGCTACCATGGCTCTGCCTGCCATGTTTGGCCCCTGAGAGCCCTGACTGCGTGACATTTTTCCTCCATAGCCTCCTTGTGCTTTGGACTTTCTGGAGTGTGCCAGGAGTGTCACGTAGTTGGCCTTTGCCATATCCCCCTTATCTGGTTTTGTTTTTCATCTCCCCCCCTTTTTTTTTTCTCTCCACACATTTTGATCTCCGGCTCTGTCATGTCCTCAGCCCCTGCTGCGCTGCCTGGGGGGTCTGGGCACGGTCCTGTGCCAAGAGCTGGCCGGCTGCCAGCACTGGGGAATGGCAGAGTGGCATCCGAGGGGGCGGGGCCTAGCATGGTCACAAGGAGCCACCGGGTTTAAAACAGGGCGCGAGGAGTTGCCTCGTCGCCCTGTTGTGGAGTCTGATTCCCGCATCGCTAACCATTCGTTTACATTGTCTCTCTTTTGCGAAACCGTTTTCTGGATACGATCCCTGCTCCTGTTATTTGACCCGGCTTGATTTTGACTATTTTCCTGCTGCTTGATTACGACCGCCTGTGTGGTGCTTTGGTGGTTTAACCCCATGCTTGCCGCTGGGGTGTTTACGCATTACTGGGGAAGTGTCCCTTCTCAGCGGTGGGTCTTGTCTGTGGCCTCATTAGGTTCCTATACCCAACCCAGGGCTCATGTTCTCCAGCCACACATATTGATAAGATCTGCGATCGCAAGGTACTGCTTATTTGCAGCTCATGGTCAGTGTGCGCTCACCAGCAACAATACTCGTTACTGTACTTACGACAGACCCCGAGGTGTATGTGTTGTCTCTGACTATCTTAAGGTACCGCTGACCTGCTCCTGATTATCAACAAACTTTAAAGCAGCTTGTTTCCTGACTGCCCTGCAGTCCGCGCAATTCACCAACTGTCTGACTAATCTGTGTATTTCTGCTTGTGCTCTAAGTAGTCTATCAGTCTCGAAACCTTTAGTGCTTAGTAGCAACTCAGTGTTTTGTTTATCCTCGTTGCCGCAAGTGTATAATTCTGTGTCTGCCAATCGGTGTTTAAACGTCAAAAGGGTTTATCAGTCCTTAAGGATCTCAACTCCGCTACTCTCTAGTGGGCGCTACTCCCCCCCCATTACAGGCTCCCACCTTCCGTTGTTTTGGTTACTGCCGTGTACAGCAGTGTTTATTCCTTCTTAGCCGACTTCCCCCCCCCCCACACGATTCCTGTTATTTATCTTTTTGACGCGCTTATTTGACCATTTACTTTGGCCCTGCGTGACCTTTTGTTGATGTTTATGTGACCGTCACTCAAAATAAAAATCTTAAATACCAAAAAAAAGGAAAAAGAAAATAGGAGGAACTATGTTCCCATGCGTTCCTCCTTGATGTGACCCTTGAAGCTTAATACAAATCACATATACACTGTTTATGGATATCTGTAGGCATAGTTACCAACAGTTTAAATTTTACAGGCGTGTGCTCAGTGTTGTGAGAAGTTATTTGTCCAGGACAATAAACTTATCTCATCTACTGCAAGTCTTGTCATCTCAACATTCTCAGGATAGTGTTCTGAGGCAATTAACCCGAAACGTCCCTGGAAAACTGAGCCTATTGGAAACTATGCTGATGGTATTTTCTAGAATGTAGGTTGAGGTTCGTAAACATGCCGACAGAATTCTTTGTTTGGCCAATATCTTCAAACAACACCAATGCCAAGGGACCGATTTGCTATCACTGTTGTTTATCAGTGTTGAAAACAAATGGCAAAAACCCCCGTTCTTGCAACTACGGTAAAGTTTGGCGATCCAGAGGGAAACAGAAGCAGTAGTTTGAGAATTTTCATCATTTACCACTCTAGAATGCTGATGTCTACCATGTTTGCTCCACTAAACAAAGGCAATTTGTGAGTAACCCCCCATATGTTCTATATTTGGCATTTCAAACTTATACTGCCTCCTGAAAAGCATCCATGGAGTGTACTTTTGAGTCTTTGAACTCTCTTACTGGTTGCTATAATGTAGTAATGGAGTTTCACCTACAGAGGTTGCTATCATGTTTGGAATAAGGTGTGTATCTCTGTTTTTGGACCTTCTCAGAGGTAGAGAAAGACAGAATGGATCTCTGGCAGAGAGTTTTTTGTCTGCAGGTATAAAACCAGTATCAGAGTAATATGTAGTATACATTTAAGATAAATGAGTATCATGTTGATGCAAAGCCATGTAAAAATATAGGTATCAGTTGTATGTATGTGTGTGTGTGTGTAGGGTGGGTATGGTATAATCCTGCAAAAACATAATATTTAGGGCTATAATATCACGAGGGTATAGCAGTACATATCCATCAGACACTCCATTAAGAACCATTAGAAAAATAAATATTGTAGCCCAGTGGTACATTACTTTAATCTGACAGGCCACTCCCATGCAAGAACTCAGGATTGAAATTCTCAAAAGGAAATTTTAAAGACTCAGTGAACATAAGACATTAGAAATAAAAATGATCACATTTGTTAACACCATACAGGAAGGATTAAATGTAGATTCTGTTTATTTTTTTAACTCACTATCATAATTTCACGTAACATTTAGCATTATTCTTGGTTTATATGTGGGTTTTTTTCTTGGTTTTTGTCTTAGGTGTGTCGTTTACTTTTTCCTCTTAGGCACTATCATCAGATGCTCACTATGATGCTTATCTCTGTTGGTTTATGGGCCTATGATCTGTCCTCTCTGTTTCCCTTTCTTGACCATAGGACTCTACTATTAGTATTTACGACACCCATCCTAACCCTGAGCACCCCTTTCTGCTTGGCTCTTTATTGTTCTATTCTATGATTTTGGTCAGTATACTGTGGAGAATCAAGTTTTGATTTAACGAGAAGTGGGTTCAACCTAACCACCAGGTCAATGATCTACAATCATGGTAAACTGACTCAATCCCACTCAGACGCCACCAGCGAGTGTCCTTGGGCAAGACACCTAACGATACGGATGTGCCTACCTCAGGCCAGGTCATCATCCATGTGTGGTATTCTAATGTAACAACCCCTTATGAAAAACTGATCTTGTAAAGCGCTGCAGAATTTGTGGAGATATATAAATAAAGGATAGTGATAATAATAATATAGCTTCAAGACCTGAAGAAGAGAGTTATACTCTTGAAAGCTTGTCTTTTAAATGTAAAGTTAGTCCAATAAAAAAGGTATCACTACATACTGCTGTACTCTACAGCGCTATAATATTTAATATGTGGATAAAAGTTGCTTGAGCCAGGGAGAAATCTGACTGCCATTCTGGGGTCAAAAAAAAGGATTTTTTCCCCAGTATGTTGCATATTGGCGTGCTCTTCTGACTGGGTTTTTTGCCTTTTTTTGGATCAACAGCAGTAGGTGATGTGTGAAAGGCTGAACTCCTTGGACACAAGACTTTTTTTCAGCCTATGGAACTATCAGGGTTATTCAGAGAGAGGTGAAAAGCAGGAGAATGGCTGGAGAACGGAAAATTCTAGGTCAAAATAGCCAAACCAGAAACATTCTCCCATTTATCTCACTTTCGAAATCGGCTATTTTGACCTAGAATTTTCCATTCTCCAGCCATTCTCCTGCTTTTCACCACTCTCTGAATAACCCTCTGGGTATCTATAATGCTCCCAGTATATAAGAGTGTATGGATTTTGAAAAATATAATCACTCTTGATTGGACTTGATTATTCTTCCAAAGGATATGATATTTTTAGAATATAAGAGAACATTTATTTTTTGAATCTCGCCTTTAGACTTGGGATACTTCTCCAACATATGGAACAGCATGGAGATCATACTTGGTTTGAAGACAAATGCTTCTTTCTCTCTCTCTTATATATATATATATATATATATATATATATGTAGCGCTCACTCCCGGAGGAGCCGCTGAAATTGAACCTCGGGTCAGTCTCCCCGCACTAGGGAATAAATATACTCCAGCACCGTCGTGGATTTTCTAAATTATATAGTTTACTAGATAAACTGGCATATAATAAGTAACACGGTATACATATATATATTTACAGTACTTCGTAATGCGGGAAACGCGCAGCGGAAAAGAAATACAAGGCTTCGTAATTCGAGAAACGCGCAGCGGAAAAGAAATACAAGGCTTCATAATTCGAGAAACGCGCAGCGGAAAAGAGAAAAAAATATATCTTTAACCCCCTTTGTGGTTGGGGAGTGAGTCCCGTACAGGTTATGTTCCAGAGAATGTAGGTGTGTGTGTGTGATGGTACCCGGGTACAATATTCAACTGGCCAGTGAATTATTTATGAGGTATCTTCGACTAGTCAAGTTGGGGCCCTGTGGGTTTTGAAACAAACAGCAGCGTGCTTTCTATTTTCACAACGGCCTGGAAGGCCTCTCACCCATCCGCCAGATACTTGGTGCTCTGCTCGACCCAGGACGTCTCTCCACTCGATTTTGACTGGGATTCTCTGGGTTACCGGATCCGCTGTCTTGCTCCTCTGTAACTGCCGCAAGATGTCCAGCTCACCGCCTGCACTCCCTGTCAGCTCGATCTGCGGTGCTCCTAACTCGGGGTCCTCCAGCTCACTCGGTATCAGCGTGGGTTATTCTGGTGAATCACTGTGTCTTCCTCTTATAAGGCGGAATAACCCGGTCTTTAGCTCTGTCAGGCCGCACCTGCGCTCCGGCCTGGTCACTATCACGTTCTGCTGCACTGCGTCTTGCTCCTCTCACTCCCTGGCGCGCTCTGCCAGCTCTCTCCACGAGGCTCAGGATGTCCGCGTCTCTCCCCCACCCACTTCCTGTCTCCGCCCGCAAAGCATGCCGGGAAATGTAGTCCCAATGTTCAGTGTCTCTCATCACGCTTGTCTCCCTCCGGTGGCCAAAAACAAGTACTACACGGCAGGGGATTTAAAACCAGCACTACATATATATATATATTTATATTTATTTATTTTTTATTTATGTATCATATTTCACAGCTTTTCAAACATCCATTCTTACAGTCTTTGCTAAATGATCAAACTGCATGTGAAAGCAGGTTTCGTTGCATCGGAACGGTCTGAGCACTTACTAGCACTAAAGTGCAGAAACAGCTACAGGGGACTGATTTCTTCACAGTATGGAATTTTCTAAATATTTTTCTATCCGTTACTGAGGAAATTGCTTGTTTTTAAAGGTGGAATCTCATTAACGGAATCAAATTTTCTCACCGTTAGTGGTGTCATGTTAAATTAGCTCTATCATCACTAAATTAGTGCCAACATTTTCCAAACAGCATTACAATAAAATGAAGAAGGTAAAAAAAATTCAATTTAAAAAGCCAGAAACAATATGTACCTTACGATTTATTTGAATTTATTGCATTTATTCATATATGTGTATATATATATATATATATATATTACATAGCTGGATAAATACGTGCTGCAGCATTAAAAAACAAAATGTTCAGAATGCTCTAGATTATACACATCTTATTGGAATTGTAGGAACATATTCTAGACACACCTTTTGATTATTCACAGATTACTCTTCATTTTGCAATATTATTCTTTCAGGGATGAGTCATGTTCTGTTGTACAACCCCAAGGAGATTTGTTATGGGAATCCAGCTCCCCCGTGTAAGTAGTATAAATTACACTCCTTCTTTTTGCAAATAAGCAAATTATAGCATTTTAAAAAATATTTTAAATTCTTCACCATGAATCACCCGCTTAAAAAAAATATTTGGAATTCCTGTAGAAAACAGTGCTGTTTATAATAAAACACTTCGATGTTTATTTGAAGTGGTTAAAAGCCGTCCTCCAAGGATATTTTCGATACCACCTACCCTACAATCTAGAGCAGAGCTGCCAAAACTCTGGTACCCCAGATGTTTCTGAACTACAGCTCCCTTGATTCCCTTGCCATCTACTTCAATGAAAGAATTCTGGAAATTTTAGGCATCAACATCTGAGGGCCATTAGTTTGACAGCGCTGATCTAGAGTGTACCAACAATGAGGCATATGTGATGTAGAGTGAACTATGTACAATCTAGGGTGTCCATCCAGATATCTGGAAAACCTGGCCTGTTAGCGTGTCCTGAGGACAGGGTTGGGAACCACTGATCTAGAGTGTCCACTCAGTGAGACATATGTGATCTTGATTGATCCATGTATAATCTAGAGCAGTGTTTCTCAACTTTGGTCCTCAGGACCCACTAACAGGCCAGGTTTGCCAGATATCTGAAGGCAGTGGCGGAAGTACAAGGGTCGCAGCGGTCGCACTTGCGACCGGGCCCTGGCATTCCGCCACTGGAGGGGGGCCCATCGCCGCCACCAGATTCCAGCAATCGGCGCCGGAATCTGGGAGCAGCACCGCCGGCTGTTTCTATCCCTATGAGCGGCCGCTGGCTTGCAGCTTGGCCGCTCGCGTGGGTTGGGAACCACCTGACCAGCGCACAAGATCTCGCAAGAACTTGGCTGCGCTGGTCAGGTGGTTCCCGGCGAGCGGCCAAGCTGCATCATGCCAGCAGCCGCTCCCAGGAAGAAGAACAGCGCAGAGCAAGTTGAGCGCTGGGGGCAATATATACCCATGAGCTGGGGGCAATATATACCCATGAGCTGAGGGAAAATATATATCCATGAGCTGGGGGCAAATATATACCCATGAGCTGGGGGCAATATATATCCATGAGCTGGGGCAAATATATCCATGAGCTGGGGCAAATATACCCATGTGTGAGCTGGGGCAATATATACCCATGTGTGAGCTGGGGCAATATATCCATGTGTGAGCTGGGGCCAATATATCCATGTGAGCTGGGGCAATATATATCCATGTGTGAGCTGGGGAAAAATATATCCATGTGTGAGCTGGGGCAATCTATATCCATGTTTGAGCTGGGGCAATATATATCCATGTGTGAGCTGGGGCAATATATATCCATGTGTGAGCTGGGGGCAATATATATTCATGTGAGCTAGGGGCAATAAATCCATGTGAGCTGGGGTCAATATATATATCCATGTGAGCTGCTAGGGGCAATATAAATCTATGTGAGCTGGGGCAATATAAATCCATGTGAGCTGGGGCAATATAAATCCATGTGAGCTGGGGGCAATATATATATATCCATGTGAGCTGGGGCAATATATATATCCATGTGAGCTGGGGCACTACTATTTTTTTTATATTGCAGGAAAAAATAAGTAAAAATATAGATTTTTTAGGGGGTAGGGGGGGCCCTTCATGGATTCTTGCACCGGGGCCCTCAGGTTTCTAGTTATGCCACTGTCTGAAGGACATCACAGGTGATATCATTTGCTGGTCAGTGATTGTAGGATTCAGTCTGCATTTCCCCAAAGTGATACTTAAAATCTAGCCTCTTAGTGGGTCCTGAGGAGCGGAGTTGAGAAGCACTGATTTAGAGTGTCCATCCAGTGAGACATGTGATCTATGTGTAATCTAGAGTGCGCAGGGTTTCTCAACTCCAGTCCTCAGGACCCACTACAGGTCCAGATTTTGCAGATCACCTTGGGGAAATGCAGACTGAATGCTGCAATCACTGAGCAGCTAATTAGATCACCTGTGCTGTGCTTCGGATATCTGGCAAACCAGGCCTGTTAGTGGGTCCTGAGGATACGAGTTGAGAAGACCATTGACTCATTTCCCAACCCGGTCTTCAAGGACCACGAACAGGCCAGATTTTACGGCTTACCTTGGGGACATGCAGATAGGATTTGCTGCTCAGTAATTGCAGAATTCAATCACCTGTGCTGTGCTTCAGACACCTGGAAAAACCTGGCCTGTTAGTGGTCCCTGAGCTATTCCTGTTTAACATATAGGCTGTAAGATGTAAAATAGATAAAGCTTGTTCTAATATGCGGAATTGATCTGTGTATCGTTTAAAAGTCCCTAGAATGTCACATTAACATAAACCAGTCATGCTTCTATATTTGTTTTATGCTGTTTGAGCAGATTATTAATGTATTGTGTGTAAAACAGATTATACCCTTCCTTCAACAAAACCATCCATCCTGTCCTACTGCACATTTGCAGGTCAATTTCACACACTCCTGAAATGTGTAAAGGGATAGAGACGGTCATTGGGTTAGGAGGGCTTTGAGTTATGGAGGATTTCAAAGTGAAAGAGAACATTGGCTGAATCTCCACATCATCCTCACATCCTCGGCCAGGATGCTTTATGAGATTATATAAAGTGAGACGTTTGTCATGAGCACAATAATACGAGCCTATGGTTTAAGCTCTGAAACAAATACATTGTTGCCAATGCATAACTTTTGCTATTGAACGGAAATAATGAATTAGTGTCATTTCAGTAAAAGTCCTCTGCCTTTTTGTGTTGTACAGTCTGTTGGCTTTTTCCTTGCCGTGTTTCCGGCTGGTTCTTTTGTTATAAACCAAGGTGGGATTTTTCCAGATGAATAGCAGAACGCCAATTCAAAGTCCTTCTGCTGACTTGAATAACGTTGAGTCAGTGTTTATACAAACGTGATCATCTCTCTCTGAAAAAGATGAGAAAATTGGCTCAACATGAATCAAATTATCTTCTGCACACTCCATTGTGAATCGGGCGCCTATAGACAGAAGATGACCTTTTTTCATGCAGCTCATAAATACAGTTTTATTATAAGCTTATTTTATAAATCCTGTTTTACACAGTACGCTCCCCGGCTCTCACACACCCTTTGTATGATGTAAGAAACATAGAAAAATATCAGCAGATAAGAACCTTTCGGCCCATCTAGTCTGCCCAATTACATGGATACTTTACCTGGATTTATCTTTTGTTTAGGAAAGCCTTATGCCTATCCCATGCCTGCTTAAATTCAATTACTGTTTTGGCCTCTACCACTTCAACTGGAAGGCTGTTCCATGTATCCACCACCCTCTCAGTAAAATAATGCTTCCTGATGTTACTTTTAAACCTTTGCCCCTCTAATCTAAGACTATGTCCTCTTGTTTTGCTATTTTGTTTCCTTTTAAATATACTCCCTTCCTCTACCTTGTGGATTCCCTTTACGTATTTAAATGTTTCTATCATATCTCCTATGTCTCGTCTTTTTTCCAAGCTGTACATGTTAAGATCATTAAGCCTTTCCTGGTAACTTTTCTCCTTCAAGCCGTACACCATTTTAGTAGCCCTTCTCTGAACTCTCTCTAAGATGTCTATATCCTTCTGGAGATACGGTCTCCAGTACTGCACACAGTACTCCAAGTGAGGTCTCACCAGTGCTCTGGTTGAGCTTTCATGGGTAAGGCTGAAAAACTGTTAGTGCCAGGCATGAGGACTGTTCTAGGCTTTCTAGGGCCCAGTATAACAGGACTCACTTCTTTGGGTCTATATACTGCAGGGGAGAACTATCACCTCCTGCTCATTAGCAAGTAAAAGTTATATGTGTCCCTAAAAACATGGCTGAACTAGTTGACTGATACCATCAGTGGTTTTGTGTTACGTTGCTGTGGGTCAGAGGCTACGACTATTTCAAAGTCATCTCATTATTTTCCAGAAGTATATAAGCAAATCTGAGGTTACTATGCTGCGTTGGCAGACACTATCAGGGTTATTCAGAGAGAGGTGAAAACCACGAGAGTGACTGGAGAAGTGAAAATTCTAGGTCAAAATAGCCAAACCATAAACGTTCTCCCATTTATCTCACTTTCCAAATCAGCTATTTTGACCTAGAATTTTCACTTCTCCAGTCATTCTCCTGGTTTTCACCTCTCTCTGAATAACCCTGTATGTAGCTGCTTTGCTTTTTAGAGGAAATGTAACAGGTTTTGCAATAGGTGCCAAATGCTCATTACAAGAGAGTGGCATCTGTAACGTGGATTAAAACAGGATATGGGATAGTACTGTTATGGTATTCACGAGGAAGGGCTAAACTTTTATATGCTGTGTTTCCTTGCAGGAAGTCATTATATAAAAGACAAATTTAGATACATCGGCACAACAGTGTAGGCAGATTTCTAGACACACACACACGGTTTATTATTGCAGAAGCCATTTACACATCACAGCAATTCAAACCACTGCATCACAGAGCTCTTGTGCTACATTCCGCATATGCAGCAAGGAACTCTGGGTAAGACATGCAAATAACATCTGTCTCACTTTTTTGCATCCTGGGTCTGTTTTCACACAGAACCCTTAAATCGATGCCATGCCATTCTAGATGGCTTTTCTTAGCAGAGATCAGGTTTATGCAACTGGCCAAAGCCACTCCTAGGACAGCGCTGTTTCGGGTTTATTGGACCCTCATCAACAGAAGCTAGGCATGACCAGTTGCAGTTGGAAGCTTGAACCCGTAGGGCAAATCAGTACTTACTTGGATTGAGGTGGAGGGCAAAAAATGAGATAAAAGGCCTCCACGCAATAACCAATAAGGTTCCAACTGCAACTGGTCATGCCTAGCTTCTGCTGATGCTGCTCCACCACAACCCAAGTACTATATATATATATAATTCTGTATAAATTCACATATAAAAGGATATGAGTAAGGGTTTAGGCATGTAAGGAAGTTATGGCCATACATGTAAAAAATAAAGTGTAAAAAAGTGGAAATGGAACATACAAATGACTTGGGATGTGGGAGGTATAAAAGAGATCTGGGAAAAAGGAAACCACTTGAACTGGGTAAAAACAAACATGCAAAGAGACATGGCAGGATGTGCACACATAAAGGTCTATTCAAAGAAAGAAAAAATTTCATCTGTGCTTATTCCCATTATACCGTGTGAAACAAAACACAGTTAGAGGATTTGGTTTCTTATTAATGGCCATTAAAAGATTAAGCTCACCGCCACGTCAAGGCACCACTGAGGGTGAGTCCTATCCAAAAATGAAGCCACAGGCTGCTGTATAGCAAACCATATCTGCTCATGCTGCTTGTCAGACATGAGATAGACTGCTTGGCCTTTATTTATGCTCCCCCAGAAACAAAATCCACTTTGGGATCAAAAACAAAGACACGGAATCGAATTTTGCTGCAGTGATGACCTGGCTGGAAGTACATTAAGGCTGGGGTCAGACGAGCGCAGTTATCACGTCCGTGTTGCCGCACATGAGTACGTCCGTGGCAGCATAGCATTCTGACCAGTGGAACCCCACACACGAAGTACGTCCGCACAGAAGTGCGGATGCATGGCGGACGCGGCAAACGGACGCAGGTTAGGCAAGAACTTAATACTGCTAGTACGGACGTGCGGAGTGCGCCACGTCTGCAACGTCCGTGTAGCTTTGTGTGTGAGTGATGAAACGAGGTCAGATGGACTGCATTTATACGTCCAGCATTTTTGACGGACAGAATGTTTTTTCATTTTAATTTATTTTCCCTGCTACATCAGTCGAAAAATACACACAGTCCGTACAAAATGCGCTCATCTGACCCTAGCCTAAAACATATAGTACAGGAGGGGTGGGGTCGCACCTATTCCCCGATGGGGCGGCTGCAACCACCAAATGCATCCAGCCCAACAACATGTGTAAAACATAACAAAGAAAAAAATGTCATCTGCGCTAATTCCCATTATAATCCTCTAACTGTGTTTTGTTTCACATGGTATAATGGGAATAAGTGCAGATGACATTTTTTTCTTTGTTATGTTTTACACATGTTGTTGGGCTGGATGCATTTGGTGGTTGCAGCCGCCCCATCGGGGCATAGGCGCGACCCCACCCCTCCTGTACTCTATTCAAAGAAAGGTGACACTCAGAATTTTCACTTCTCCAGTCATTCTCCTATGTCAAAATAGCCAAACTAGAAAAATTCTCCCATTTATCTCACCTTCCAAATCGGCTATTTTGACCAAGAATTTTCACTTCTCCGAATAACCCTGTAAGAGTTTTGGGATAGGGAACAGACCTACTAAGGGATTTGGGGAAAGGAACATACAGTACTGTGCAAAAGTTTTAGGCAGGTGTGAAAAAATGCTGTAAACAAAGAATGCTTTCAGAAATATACATAATGATTGTTTATTTTTGTCAATTTGCAACATGCAAAGTGAGCGAACAAAAGAAAAATCTAAATCAAATCAATATTTGATGTTACTACCTTTTGCCTTCAAACCAGCATCAATTCTAATAGGTACACTTGCACAAAGTCAGGGATTTTGTAGGATTATAGTCAGGTGTATGATCAACCAATTATAACAAACAGGTGCTAATGATCATCAATGTCACATGTAGGTTGAAACCCAGTCATGAACTGAAACAGAAACAGCTGTGTAGGAGGCTTAAAACATGGTGAAGAACAGCCAAACTCTGCTACCAAGGTGAGGTTGTGAAAGACAGTTTCATGTCATGGCAAGATTGAGCACAGCAACAAGACACAAGGTAGTTATACTGCATCAACAAGGTCTTCACTCAATTACGAGATTATTATCAGTATCAGAACTATTTAACCCCAGATCAATCAGGCTTTCGTCCAAACCATTCAACTACAACTGCCCTTTTAAAAGTTTGTAATGATATCCAAGCGGGCATGGAACAAGGAAATCTAACTGGAGCCATCTTCCTTGACTTTGCCAAGGCTTTTGACACAGTAGACCATGGCATCCTATTACAAAAACTTAAAAACTCTGGTATTGGTGATAGTACGTTAACCTGGTTCCAATCATATGTGTCTGATAGGTCTCAATTTGTGTCCATTTCTGACAGCACTTCCCTTCCCCTCCCAGTCACGTGCGGTGTACCCCAAGGCTCGATACTTGGCCCCCTGCTATTCACAATATTCATAAACGATCTGCCCAATGTCTGCAAAGCTTCAACTGTACACATGTACGCAGATGACACTGTAATCTATACCAGCAAACCAAATCTCCCACAGCTGGAGGCCGTGCTGCA
Source organism: Leptobrachium leishanense (assembly GCA_009667805.1). Classification (NCBI taxonomy): domain Eukaryota; kingdom Metazoa; phylum Chordata; class Amphibia; order Anura; family Megophryidae; genus Leptobrachium; species Leptobrachium leishanense. The sequence continues at coordinate 105,846,105 of CM019064.1, forward strand.
AGAACAATTCACAGGGGTAGAAAAGTGGATCGCAAATAACAAACGTTTTCTAAATACTGACAAAACTGTTACAATGCTCTTTGGAACCGCACCTAAACTACACAAATTGCAAACACCCCATCTATGTGTTGGGACAAAATCAAACGGCACACTGACCACAGTCACCTCTCTCAAATACCTAGGTATGTGGTTAGACCCAAATCTATCTTTTGGCCCCCACATCGAAAAACTCTCATCTAAACTTTACCCCAAACTAGGTGCCCTGTACAGAAACAAATCCTGCCTGAGCCCCGCGGTAAGAAAGCAGATTGTACAACAAATGCTTATGCCAGCCATTGAATACGGAGATGTAGTGTATGCAGCCGCCCCGCAAACACACCTCCAGAAACTTACTACATTGTATAACTCATTCTGTCGCTTTGTGCTACAATGTAACTACATGACCCACCATTGTGACATGTTAAAAGAACTAAACTGGCCATCGCTGGACTCTAGACGCACCCTTCACCTTTCCAACCTGGTGTTTAAGAGCTTTTCTGGGAAGCTACCACCCTACCTGAATATGCTGCTTCCCCCGGCAGTTCCCTCATCCTATAACCTCAGATCCAGGACCAGCACCTTACTTGCAATACCGCAATACAAAAAGAAAATGGCTAGATCCTCATTTTCCTACAGAGCACCGCAAATATGGAATAACCTCCCAGATGCCATCAAATCTTCCCCCAGTCTAAAGTCCCTTAAGACTTCCCTATTAGCATACCTCAATACGAAATGCACCTGTAAACATGTAACATAATGACTTTATTTCCTCCATATTTATTTTTCTGTTAATCTGTATATTTGGTCTTGTGTTAATATCTTGCATTTTACTATTTTGTATTTCTGTAACCACTCAATGTTCTCGAACCCAGGACATACTTGAAAACGAGAGATATCTCAATGTATCCTTCCTGGTAAAATCCTTTATAAATAAATAAATAAATAAATAAAGCAGACTGGGGTTTCAAGATGTGCTGTTCAAGCTCTTTTGAAGAAGCACAAAGAAACGGGCAACGTTGAGGATCGTAGATGCAGTGGTCGGCCAAAGAACCTTAGTGCAGCAGATGAAAGACACATCAAGCTTATTGCCCTTTCGAAATCGGAAGATATCTAGCAGTGCCATCAGCTCAGAACTGACAGAAACAAGTGAGACCCAGGTACACCCATCTACTGTCCGGAGAAGTCTGACCAGAAGTGGTCTTCATGGAAGAGTTGCAGCCAAAAAGCCATACCTCCAACGTGGGAACAAAGCCAAGCGACTAAAGTATGCACGAAAACATAGGAACTGGGGTGCAGAACAATGGCAGCAGGTGCTCTGGAGTGATGAGTCAAAATCTGAAATATTTGGCTGTAGCAGAAGGCAGTTTGTTCGTTGAAGGGCTGGAGAGCGGTACAATAACGAGTGTCTGCAGGCAACAGTGAAGCATGGTGGAGGTTCCTTGAACGTTTGGGGCTGCATTTCTGCAAATGGAGTTGGAGATTTGGTCAGGATTAATGGTGTTCTCAATGCTGAGAAATACAGGCAGATACTTATCCATCATGCAATATCATCAGGGAGGCGTATGATTGGCCCCAAAAATTATTCTTCAGCAGGACAACAACCCTAAACATACAGCCAAAGTCATTAAGAACTATTTTCAGTGTAAAGAAGAACAAGAATGGATGACTTCCTGCAGACACAGAATATTAAGGGTTATAATATTTAATATGTGGGTAAAAGCTTCTTGATCCAAGGAGAAATCTGACTGCCATTCTGGGGTCAAGAAGGAATTTTTTCCCAGTATGTTGCATATTGGCGAGCATTTCAGACTGGGTTTTTTGCCTTCTTTTGGATCAACAGCAGTAGGGGATGTGTGAGAGGCTGAACCCGATGGACCCATGTCTTTTTTCAGCCTATGTAACTATGTAACTATGTAAGAAGTACTGGAAGTGATGGCATGGCCCCCACAGAGCCCTGATCTCGATATCATCGAGTGTGTCTGGGATTACGTGAAGAAACAGAAGGATGTGAGAAAGCCTACATCCACAGACGATCTGTGGTTAGTTCTCCAAGATGTTTGGAACAACCTACCAGCAGAATTCCTTCAAAAACTGTGCAAGTGTACCTAGAAGAATTGCTGCTGTTTTGAAGGCAAAGGGTGGTCATACCAAATATTGATTTGATTTAGATTTCTCTTTTGTTCATTCACTGCATTTTGTTCATTTATGAAAATAAATGTGTAACGCTTCCATTTGCGAAAGTATTCTCTGTTTACAGCATTTTTTCACACCTGTCTAAAACTTTTGCACAGTACTGTACATCTTAACTGACTTGAGTGGGAACACACAAACATAGTGACTTGGGAAGAAGAACATGTATGCTAATACATTTTGGAGGGGTACACGCATAGGAATTAACTTTGGAAAAAGAGCACAACTACTATCAGTGTTATTCAGAGAAAGGTGAAAACCAGGAGAATTGGCAGGAGAAGAGAACAATCTGAACCAAATAGCCGATTTTGAAAGTGAGATAAATGGGAGAATTTTTCAGGTTTGGCTATTTTAACCTAGAATTTTCACTTCTCCAGTCATTCTCCCGAGTTTCACCGTTCTTTGAACAGACCCATAAAAGTGACTTGGGATGGGAAACAGACACTTTATGTGCCATGGAAGGGGGTATGTCTATACATACCCCTCCCATGGATTTGGAAGGGGAAGAGGTGTTGAAAGTGGTGGCCAAAGAAACAAGGTTGGACTAAAAGCAAATGTGCAACATGCATTGGGAGGATAGAACAGATATACTTTGGGATGGAGCTGGACAAGGGCAGACACGTAAGAGGTGCAAAAGAGAAGTTTATTTATTTATTTGCGAAGTATTTTACCAGGAAGGATACATTGAGATTTCTCTCTTTCTCAAGTATGTTCTGGGTATATATACTCTATATTGCCAAAAGTATTCGCTCACCCATCCAAATAATCAGAATCAGGTGTTCCAATCACTTCCATGGCCACAGGTATATAAAATCAAGCACCTAGGCATGCAGACTGTTTTTACAAACATTTGTGAAAGAATGAGTCGCTCTCAGGAGCTCAGTGAATTCCAGCGTGGAACTGTGATAGGATGCCACCTGTGCAACAAATCCAGCCGTGAAATTTCCTCGCTTCTAAATATTCCACAGTCAACTGTTAGCTGTATTATAAGAACGTGGAAGTGTTTGGGAACGACAGCAACTCAGCCACAAAGTGGTATGCCACGTAAACTGATGGAGCGGGGTCAGCGGATGCTGAGGCGCATAGTGCGAAGAGGTCGCCAACTTTCTGCAGAGTCAATCGCTACAGACCTCCAAACTTCATGTGGCCTTCAGATTAGCTCAAGAACAGTGCGCAGAGAGCTTCATGGAATGGGTTTCCATGGCTGAGCAGCTGCATCCAAGCCATACATCACCAAGTGCAATGCAAAGTGTCGGATGCAGTGGTGTAAAGCACGCCGCCACTGGACTCTAGGGCAGTGGAGATGTGTTCTCTGGAGTGACGAATCGTGCTTTTCCATCTGGCAATCTGATGGACGAGTCTGGGTTTGGCGTTGCCAGGAGAATGGTACTTGTCTGACTGCATTGTGCCAATTGTAAAGTTTGGTGCAGGGGGGATTATGGTGTGGGGTTGTTTTTCAGGAGCTGGGCTTGGCCCCTTAGTTCCGGTGAAAAGGAACTCTGAATGCTTCAGCATACCAAGATATTTTGGACAATTCCATGCTCCCAACTTTGTGGGACTAGTTTGGAGCTGGCCCCTTCCTCTTCCAACATGACTGTGCACCAGTGCACAAAGCAAGGTCCATAAAGACATGGATGACAGAGTCTGGTGTGGATGAACTTGACTGGCCTGCACAGAGTCCTGACCTCAACCCGATAGAACACATTTGGGATGAATTAGAGCGGAGAGCCAGGCCTTCTCGTCCAACATCAGTGTGGGACCTCACAAATGCGCTTCTGGAAGAATGGTCAAAAATTCCCATAAACACACTCCTAAACCTTGTGGCCTTCCCAGAAGAGTTGAAACTGTTATAGCTGCAAAGGGTGGACCAACGTCATATTGAACCCTATGGATTAGGAATGGGGTGTCACTTAAATTCATATGCGAGTCAAGGCAGGTGAGCGAATACTTTTGGCAATATAGTGTATATAAGTATGGATGAGATTGAAAAATGCAAAAGGGAGAAGACTTCAAATTGAAAGAGACACTCATAGGCAATGGCGAAGACAGATTATATATATATATATATAGATTAGGTAGGCCGTGTTAGACCAGATGTCCAAATCACGAGTATAGCAGTCTGTAGTGATACCTTTTTTATTGGACTAACGTTACATTTAAAGTACAAGCTTTCGAGAGTGATATATAGGAGTGCAGATGGGAAGATACTGGGCAGTTGGGATGAAAGATCATTGCAAAGGGGGATTTAAAGCAGCATGTAGTATAGGATGGGTATGGTCACAGAATCTGGATCAGACGATAGGATTGCAATGTTTGTTTATTTTATCATTCTAATTGTAGAATACACAAAATGTTACTTTGTGTACGATCTTTCTAGATCAATTCTATATTACCTAGATTTTTTTTATATTTTTCAGCAGTACCTATTTCGTATCATAACTCTCTAATGAAATCACCTATGGATACTGAAATACAAATTGTAATGGACAATACCACTACAATATCGTATTATATATTAGACTTTTTCCATGCCTATTGCACTTGAATAATTGACTCCGATCTTAGGGCACTATCCCATAGTGAACGTTAGCATTCAGATGAGTAAGCGTTACCACCAGGTATGCCTTCCCGAAGCTAAACCTGACAAAAATCACTTAGCGTATCAGAGATTGCGCTAGCTACCACAAGCTTACTGTACTTTGCGCACTTTACACTTAACATGGAGAGCGCCATCATGAATTAGCGGTAAGATAAGGTATTAAAGTGTAATTACTGCAGGGATGCGCAACCCAAAATTTCAGCGACGTCTAAAACCTGGTGCTAACTGATTCTGCTTTTGCAAAGTCATTTAGCCCCCCTAAACCCCACTCAATTAATCTGATACTCAACTCTCATCTCACGCGAGAACGGTGACCCAATCCGCCACTTCCTGAAGCTCGGAGCAGAGTGAGACTGGGAAGAAATAGTTCCCAGTCTCAAACGGAGATCACTCCGCAGCGCTGCTAGATCTAGCGAGTTACGCAGGCCCGCGGCCTGGAAGCGCAAACCTCCATGGAGTCCTAAGGAGGTGATACTTGCGGCGGCGCGAAAGCGCTACCTTGAGTATCCTTGCAGTTAGCACTGCGTTCTGGAGCAATGTGCAAAGGTAGCGCCTGCCCCAGAATATCTTGCTAAAACGGGGATGCTTCAGGAAAATCTGAAGGCACAGGTTTTGCCGTTAGCGTCCCCATTTTAGCGCTAAGAAGGGAATAGTGACCGTAGGGTCTCAGATTCAGCAGATACATTCTGACAGGTCTCTCCAGCACAGTTAGGGCCATATTACATACTTGGTGCTAACTTAACCAGAGCTGTTGTAAACGTCCCAGAGCCATTATAGCCTATGGAGTTTTAAGTTTACAACAGCTCTGGTTAAGTTAGCACCAACTATGTAATGTGGCCCTTAGTATTTTAATCTCTTCCCCATTTATTATTTTTTCCCATCTTTGTTTTCTTTTTTTTAGCGTTGTTCGCCTTAGTGTTTCACATTCCAGAGTCGTCTGCAGTATTTGTATTCTATGATTAAATTGTGTGCCGATAACAAGATCTCAGACTTACCATAAATCTTCCCTTATCACTGCATAGTTTATGCTAATACCCAATTATGTGGTCATCAGAACGCAAAGTGATGCAAGATTTCTATGGTCTTGCTTTCCCTCCTTTAATAAATCTCTCCTGTTGTTATTTATTCATTTTATTCTTATTGCCAGATATTTAGTTGAGTAAATATTTCCTACTGAATACAAAACAAGGGGGCTTTACAAAGTAAATGACTACACAACCTTTCTAAAACAGAACTTCTCATCTTCCATCTCTCTAAACCCTCCATTCTTGCGCCCATTTCCCGTCAGGTGAATGGTGCCACCATTACCTCTTGCTCTCAGGCTCGTTGCCTCAGGGTCCTCTTCCACACTGATCTCTCCTTCACTCCTCACATTCAGTCACTCACCAAATCTTGCTACTTCCACCTAAAAATCATTGCACACATCCATCCTTTTCTTAATCAAGACTCTACAAAAATGCTCGTCCAAGCTCTTATTATCTCCCACCTTGACTACTGTAACCTCCTTCTCTCCGGCCTTAAAAAATCCCAGATCCTCCTTCTGCATTCTGTTATTAAAACCTGTGCCAGACTCATTCACCTCATCCCGCACCTCTCACACCTCACCCCTTTGTCAAACTCTACACTGGCTCTCTGTTTCCTTTAGAATACATTTCAAAATACTGGTGCTCACATACAAAGCTCTCCATAACTGCGCCCCTGACTACATCTCCTCCCTTATTAGCAGGTATACCAAGCCCAACCACTTTGCTCTGCCAATGAGCTGATGCTATCAGTTCCTCTTACCCATACCCCAACTCAACTCAACTTCAGGACTTCTCCTAAGCTGCCCCATTTCTATGGAACGCCCTCATCCGCAACATTAGACTTTCCTCCTCTCTCCAGTCCTTCAAGAAGTCTCTAAAAACATATTACTATAGGAGAAGCCTATCAACTCACTCTATAATCCCACACTGTACATTTCATGCACCATCTTCCCACTCAGCCCACACGCTGTCACATACTCTGCTTTTCACGCTCACCTAGTGTGTCACCCCTCTACTCTTAGATTGTAAGCTCTTGAGCAGGGTCCTCTCTCCTACTGTTCTGTGTGTGTAACATGTATGTATATTTGTTATTCTGTCTCCCATTGTACAGCTCTACGGCGTTTTATAAATACTTGCAACTGTAACTGTAACAAAGATAAAAAAATTAATTGATACATGTATAAACGTAAATAGTATTGTTCTCCTTCAATTTTTATCCCGAGTTGAAAAGAAAATCCAGAAAAAAACCAAAAAATGGTTTAGAATTTAACATTTAAATCCCATACAGTGTACCTCAAAGTAATTACACCCCCAGACATGGAGTTCCTTAGATATCGTTCTTTAAAAAAAGGGGTGACAGTGATCTCTCTCTTTAAAGGTACCAGGTATCAGAGAAGAGAATCTTTCTCTTCAGGTAACTGAGATAACACATAAAATGACCCTTTCTATAACTGTTTGAGGACCACTGATAAACCATCTTGATTGTTTGCTTTGTTCTTACAATATAATCCTTTAGAGAAAGTTATGGAAGCAGCAGGAGACAGGAGAATCACAAATTGGTTGAGGACATTTTCACAATCTATGGGCTCTATTAACTTCTTCGTGCAAAAGCGCACACACAGAGCTATTTTTTTGCACGCAGCGTTAAACGATAACGCACGTAAATTAACGGTGGTAGTACAATCCGAGCGCATTTTTTCATCCGTCAAAAAATATTGCGCGTAAAAAAGACGTGCAAAAACGCGTGCACATTAACGCTGCGCGCAGAAATCGGTGTGCGGACTGTTTTTTCACACGATTCAGCCAATCTGAATTAAGAACCACACTTGTCTCACGTTAAGTTTTTGCGCCTGTCAAAATCAATCTGAGTATATATGCTGCAGCAATAATAAAAACAGGCACAATTTATCAATTTTATTGTTTGGGTATGTGTAGAATGTGTAACTATAGTGTGCTGTATATTTTTTTTCGGGCTGGTGTATTTGGTTTCGGCCAGGACGTTCAGATTTGCCGTTAACACCAGGTTTTAAAAGATGTAAAAAATTATGCGCGCAAACGTTGTCTGTTAAAATTTGCACATAGATTGTAATACCATCCGCGTACCAGCGCACAAAAGCATTTGCGCTCACAATGTTAAGTATAGGACGTGCAATGTACATTACGCTCGCAAAGGGTTCACGCAGGTTCACCAGCGGTAGTCGTTAACGCGCATTTTTTGCGCAGACATTGTAATACGATGTTCTGCGCAAAGAGTTTTACCCCTCGTGTTAATTCGTTTTTGCGCACGCGTTAACGTTTGCGCGAAGAAGATAATAGAGCCCTATATATGCATCTTCAAGGTTATCAATGATATACGTGATATAATAGTATTTCCTCTTTGCTCCAGTAATTGTTTATACGCCAATCTGCACTAAAAATTCGAATCGCTGTATATTATTTTTCAAGGATCATTCGCAATTACTGGAAAAAAGAGTTAATGCATGACTTTATGTTGAAGAAATTTAATACCGTGAAATTATACTTTCAGCCGGATACCCAGGGGATAATAAATACACACGATATTGAGAGCTTAAATTGACAAACAGCTTCTGTAATGCCCACAGCAGTACTTTAAGCCACGGTGTTTCTGTTTGCCAGCGCTTAACAAATTGCTTTCTGTCTCCTACTGGGTATCAGCTAGCTATAATATGGAAAATTAGAAAACATGTTGCAGGACCCAACCGTGCTTCAACAGAAAGCCTGCAGACAGAAGAATTGCTATATACATCAGCTGTCAGAAAAATATGGTATGAATGGGTACATCATGTAAATGAACCCTGTAATACACTTACATGCGTGTTTATTTCCTCATTAAAACAGAAACATGCGATCCAGATTCAATTAGAAAACTCTTACATGACATAAAAGTGACAGATTACATATTCGGAGGGAATGATTAATGTATTTGTTCCTCATACATGCTGGGCTTCTCCCTCACATGACAGATCCAAACGCTGACTAAAAACTTGTCTGGCACTTTCAATTTATGTCTGCATGTTTTGTTTCCCGGTTTCCTTATAGATTGCTGGTAGTACAGGACAATATATGAAATAATGACAATAATCACACATTTTGTGTACACAAACCTGGATGTAATATACATCGTTTTAGTTCTGGCATCTTCCTATAGAAGTAGAACTACAATCTAATGCAACCGCACTTGGCTCCAACGCCTATTTTGTATACCTGTGTGTCCACGATTATAAAAGGACGCTCAAGCCCAGTGAGGGCGAACCTTGGCCCCCCCAGAAGTTTCTGAACTACCTATCCCATGACGCTTTGCCAGGCTTTTGTGGAACTAAACATCATGGGACATGTAGTTTCAAAACATCTGGGGGGCCAAGGTTCATCAGGCCATCACTGCTCTAGTCACTATAACTGCTTTGGCTAATTTAAGTGTCATGCTCCTAAGGTTCTCCTCCCGCTTACATTCCCTGGCTGTCTATGGCCACTGGGACAGTGCTTCAAAGCATTCAACCAGCCAACTCCTTAACATCTCAATGTTTCTGCATTGAGAGGCAACTGGTTGGCTGCTAGTCGAGCATGTGCTGATAGTTAAGATTTGGTATATAGCTACTTTCTGTAGTTATATAATCGTCCAACGCAAGACCCAACAGGAGTCCATGGGGTGGGACAATAAGTTAAAACACTTTGGGCTAAATTAAAATCTTCACGCAAACGTTTGCGCCGGCGCAAAAAAACATTAACGTGAGGGGTAAAACCATTTGCGCCTAATCCCGTATTACATAGTCAGCGCAACAACCGCGTTCAATCGTCTACCGCGGGTGAACCTGATCGGCGGACGAAAAAAGCCGCGAGGATTGTAATTCCAGCGGTGATTTACGCACGCAAAAGTTTAACGCTTGGCGCAAAGATTTTTGCTTTGCGCGAGGCTTTTTGCGTGAACATTGTATTATAGCCCTTTAAGTACAATAAATGAATGGATAATACACAGAGACAGAAAAAAGTGTGTGAAACCTTTGGTATTTGCTGGTTTTCTTCATGAATTGATTGTAAAATGTCATCAAAGAAACAAGTATAGACAATCACAATGTGCTTAAGCTAACAACACACACACACATTAGTAATCCTTCATGTCTTTATTGAAAACATCCCATTAATCTTTCACAGTGCTGTGGAAAAAGTAACATAAATGAAAACTTGGATTAAATAACGAGTTGATCCTCCTTTGGCAGAAATAACCTCAACTAAGCATTTCTAGTAGCTGCGGATCGGACCAGCACAACGTTCAGGCGGAAGTTTGGACCATTCTTCTTTATAGAACTGCTTCAGTTCAGCCGTATTCTTAGGATGTCTGGGGTGAACAGTGTTGTAGAACTCATGGGCTGAGCTCATTTCTACTTCAAACAGCTCTCTTGAGGTCATTCCATAACATCTCTATGGGTTAAGGTCTGGGCTCTGACTGGGCCACTCCAAAAGGTGGATTTTCTGCTTTTGAAGCATTCTGTAGTAGGATATTGGATATTGGACTTGGATATTTGGGACCACTGCATCACCCCAAATGTAAGGAACGTCAGCTCGTGAAATAATCCTGTAGGTGTCAGGGTGGCACCTGACATGAGCCATAGTGGGACCCCTGGAGCGAGACACAGAGAAACCTTCAGGCGACGACACATAGGGTGAGGTGTAGATGGGAGTATATTAGACAGCAGGAACAAAATGAGGAGAGTACATATAGGTTAACCAGTGCAGCAGTTCATATAGTGAAGGCAGCAGGGTTAGGTGGTAGTGAGCGTGCCACACTGCTGGGCAGTGATCCAATAATCTACAGGGCAAGAACTCAAGGCCACGCTATGGCAGGCAAGATGAAACAACACTGCAGGGCAGGAACTCAGTGGGCACTGATAAGTGGGATCATACAGCACAGATGGACAAGTTTTCACTGCAATGCTGGGCAGAAACTGACGGCAATTGCTCTTGTACCGGAAAGCACAGCACGACTTGGCAAGATGGTACAGCACGGCTTGGCAAGATGATTCGTAGAACTACTGGGCGGGTACTCACTGCAGGATCACATGGCAGGATCTGTAATTAACCCATAGGTCTCACTGGAGAACAGATAGAGGGGTAGCAGGATACACAGACACACCCTAATGTTGGGTGAAGAGGTCCTCATTGACCTCCTGTTTTGACATTTTAGATGTCCCTTAGCTGATGCATGATGAATAGCATAAAAACTGACTGTATCTCTGATTACAGGCTTGATATTTCTATTGAAAAATGTTCATTTTGTGCAAAAGTTTCTAAACATAAGTTGTGAGTTAATAAATGTTCTATGGAAGGACACGCTAATGTAACGGGCTGCACATGCCAGTGCTCAAAATGTTTGAGATCTTAACGGCTGGGTGGAGTAGAGGTAACATCACTGCTCTGCGTGGAGAGAGCCTGTGGAGACATGGGTTCGATTCCAGCAAGAGCACCTCTCCAGTAAGTGTCCTTGGGCAAGACACCTAATGGTACATACTCGCCACCCAGGACATACTTGAAAACCACGAGAAATCTCAATGTATCCTTCCTGGTAAAATACTTTCTCAAAAACAAAAGTCAAAGTAGCTCCAATCCACCCCTCCAATCTCCTTTCATCAGTTGGACACCAGGGTCCTATTCCAACCGTGGTGTAAACTTTGCCAGAACTGGTATAAACTTACCAACTCTATAGACCTTAATGACTCTGGGAAGTTTACAACAGCTCTGGTTACATTTACACCCAGTTTGGAATAGGACCCCAGGTTTGCCAACTTCCGACTCTAATTAACTTTTGTTGCAGTCATTAGCCTAGGCCCAACGGTTTCTCATACCATACGTTTTCCAACCTATACTGTGAATATTTCAATGATATATTCAATATGTACAAAAGTGATACAATATTATGTGTATTATTTGTTAAAACAGATTGTGTTTGTTGATTACTGTAACTTAGATGAACATCAAACTATTTTTTTTTTAATATACATAAATGCTTCATTTCTAAAGGGCCCACATAGATTTACTTATCATTGTAATTAACAACTCCCATTTATTTGTGTGCAGGAGGAGTAGCAGGTGTGACCAGACACAGATAAATTTAAAACTGAGTCTGTATCTGTCCTGCTTGTCTCCCCCATCTAATTTCATACTATAGCTTTTGGATGTTCCTTTCCTTAACCTGATGATATCGAATCTGAAAATCAACCATATCTCTGTAAACACTTCTATATGCATATTTCTAGGGAAATTGGTGTACTTTGTGCTGAGTTTCTAAGTTTAACATAACATAATCCATTGTAAGAATAAACCTTCCACGAATGTACTCACTAATGAAATAATAAATATTAGATTTGTGCATTTGTTTTGAACAAATTGCGTTGGGTGGGAGGCTTGGCTAGTAGAGGTAGTCGGACTACGCTTGCCACTTGTATTAATGCCAAAGACATTCCCAACCAGTGACAAGGAAGCACTGAGCAAAGAGAATAAAAAAATGCTTTTTGTGAGTTTTATTGCTGTGGAGCTCTGTGATACACTCAAACACACTGCTCATTACAGTGCGTTTTATTGCTGTGGAGCTCTGTGATACGCCCATACACAATGCTCATTACTGTGAGTTTTATTGCTGTGGTGCTGTGATTCTTCTTGTTCGTCCGTCGAGTCGACGAGGACCATCTAGTCATCCATTTAGGGAATAGGGTGGGTCACGGTGAGTGCGTAGATGGCTTACCAAGCCAATTCGCGCTCGAAATAGTCTCTGGCAATGTGGACAGTGAATAGCCGCAGAAGATAGTGGTATATCACTACCTTTCCTGGCCAGCCTTTTTTGCTCAGCTGCCGCTGCTCTGCTGGTCTCATAGGATTGAGCTCCGTTCTTAATAGCTGATCTCCACTTGATTTTGTCCTGAGCAGCAAGCTCCCAGTTAATGGGGTTAATATTGAAGGCCTTTAGAGCTGCTTTCAGTGTGTCTTTGTAGCGCTTTTTTTGACCTCCTTGGGAGCGCTTGCCTTGTGTAAGTTCGCCAAATAACAACATCTTTGGAAGTCGATTGTCTTTCATACGAGCTACGTGTCCTGCCCATCGTAATTGAGACTGCGCCAGGATGGTGAAGATGCTGGGTAGGTCCGCTCTAACAAGGACCTCGGTGTCAGGCACTTTGTCTTGCCACTTAATACCAAGACGTTTTCTAAGAGATGTTGTGTGAAAATGATTTAATTTCTTGGCGTGACGCTGGTATATTGTCCACGTTTCACATCCATGGAGCAACGTCGAAAGGACTGCTGCGCGATACACCTTGATCTTGGTTTTTTGTCTGATACCTCTCCTGTCCCACACATTTTTGCGGAGTCTTCCAAATGCTGCGTTTGCTTTTGCGAGTCTAGCAATCAACTCGTCGTCCATGACGACAGATCTAGAAAGGATGCTGCCCAAGTACGTGAATTTGTCCACCGCGTTTAGACGCTGCCCACTGATGGTGATGCTGGGTTCAGCGTAAGGCTTCCTGGGAGCTGGCTGATACATCACTTCAGTTTTCTTTCTGTTGATCGTGAGACCAAAGTTATTGCAGGCATCAGCAAAAATGTCAACGCTGTGTTGCATATTGCCTTCCGAAGCAGCATTGAGGGCACAGTCGTCTGCGAACAGAAGCTCATTTATGAGGTTATGTTTGACCTTGGTTTTCGCTTGAAGCCTTCTGAGATTAAAGACTGATCCATCAGTACGAAATCGAATTGGCAAGCCCGTGGTGGAATCCTTGAATGCATCAGACAACATTGCAGAATACATGATGCTGAAGAGTGTGGGAGCCAGGACACAGCCCTGCTTCACTCCATTTGTAACAGGAAATGCTTGAGATGATTGACCGTTTTCCTGGACTCGAGCCAACATGCCATCATGTAGCTGCCGGGTGATAGCGGTAAACTTGTCTGGACATCCATACTTTTTCATGATTCTCCACAGGCCATCTCTGCTGACCGTGTCAAAAGCTTTATTTAGGTCAATGAATGTGGAATATAGATCCGAGTTTTGTTCCTGACATTTCTCTTGAAGCTGTCTGGCAGCAAACACCATGTCAATAGTCCCACGTGCTTTGCGGAAGCCACATTGACTCTCGGGAAGGAGACCTTGCTCTAGATGTACATTCAGGCGGTTCAGCAGGGCTCGGGCCAAGATCTTGCCTGCAATGGATAGCAGTGAGATTTCACGGTGGTTGTCACAGGCCTGGCGATTTCCTTTTCGTTTGTACAGATGGATAATGGAAGCATCTTTAAGGTCCTGTGGTACAGTTTCTGTCTGCCAGATGATCTGGATTAGACAGAGCAACTTATCCGTCAGCGCTGGTCCACCCTCTTTATAGATTTCAGCAGGAATCATGTCGGAACCAGGTGCTTTGCCACTGGACAGCTGGCGGATGGCTGTTTGTATCTCGTCCAGAGTTGGAACAGCGTCCAGTGACTTGTTCGCTGGGACCTGGGGTAGTCTTTCGATGGCTTCATCATTTATGACAGAAGGCGTATTCAGCACACTAGCAAAGTGTTCCGCCCATCTTTCCAAGATTTGCTCCTTTTCTGTGATGAGTGTGGAACCATCAGCACTGAGGAGAGGAGAAGACCCTGAGGCAGTAGGGCCATAGATTTCTCTAAGGCCGCTGTAAAAGTTCTTCATATCTTTCCTGTCTGCAAAGCCCTGAAGCTCTTCAGCTTTTGCACTCAACCAGGAGTCTTGCATCTGGCGCAGTTGCGACTGGATGTTGCTGCGGATGTTACGCAGTGCAACTTTCTTTGCCATTGACATTGGGTCATCATAGAGTGCCTTGTACGCCCGACGTTTTTGCTCCAGTAGCAGTTGAATCGTTATGTTATTTTCATCAAACCAGTCCTTGTGTTTTCTGGTAGAGGGTCCAAGGTGCTCAATGGCTGTGCTATACACCGTCTCACGAAATGTGGTCCACGCTGCTCCCGCATCCAGATTATCCAGTGTGATTGAAGCAAGGCGTTCATCCAGGGTGTCAACAAAAGTCTGTTTGACATCAGGACGCTTCAACTTGCTGATGTTGAGGCGTTTCAGAGCTATGGCGGCATGAGGTCTTCTCTTAGGTTGAATGTGGATTTTCATCTTTGAGACGATGAGGCGGTGATCCGTCCAGCAATCTGCGCCGCACATGGCCTTAGTCACCTTCACATCCTGCCGGTCCCGATTTCTGACGATGACATAGTCTATTAAATGCCAGTGTTTTGAACGGGGGTGCATCCATGATGTCTTGTTGCGTGCGGGAAGGCTAAAGATGGTATTTGTCACCAGGAGGCCATGTTCAACACAGGTCTGAAGGAGCAGCAGGCCGTTGCTGTTACACTTTCCAACCCCATGCTTCCCCATCACTCCGTCCCAGGAAGTGTGATCACTCCCGACACGTGCATTAAAATCTCCAAGAACAATGAGTTTATCAGCAATGGGAGTGGAGGAAATAACGGTGTTCAGATCATCATAGAACTTATCTATGGTCTCTTCTGGATTTGTCATGGTGGGTGCATAGGCGCTGACTATGGTGGCAAACTTCTTTCCATGGCAGAGAGGGAGTTTCAGCGTCATAAGACGATCATTAATTCCTTTCGGGGAGCTGGAGAGTTTACTCACAAGAGAAGTTTTAATAGCAAAACCAACTCCCGCTTCTCGCTTTGCATGAGAGTCGCGTCCACTCCAGAAGAAAGAGTAGCCAGCAAGCCTTTCTGTGAGTTCTCCTTCACCGGAGAGTCTGGTCTCACTTAAGGCGGCGATGTCTATATTGTATCTGGCAAGTTCATGGGCAATGAGCGCCGTGCGTCGTTGCGGCCTATTTGCAGTATCCCTGTCAAGAAGAGTGCGGATGTTCCATGTAGCAAATTTTATTGTGATTGAGTTTGTTTTTGATTTTCGACCGCATAATTGGGTCCCCGCCGACCGCGGTTAGCCAGCCAGGGTGTGAGGAGCAGGCAATGTTTGGGGGCACCTTTTCTAGCCCCTTCCTCATGCATGGAGGTGAGCAGTGCTACCCTAAATAGGACTGCTCAGACACTCAGGTGGCTGCCGAACTTCACTTCTGCTCCGGTCAGTGAAGAGCGACCCTATAGCCTGAGTCGCCTGTGTGCAGGCTTGTGGCTACGACTCCCAGTGCACCACACCTGCCGCTTCGTCGCTTACCCATCGCCACAGGACTTGAATTGTGGATGACTGATGACTTGCGCAGAAAACTTTGTTTAAAGTGAAGAAGAGTTGCGCTGCGTCGACCTCACTCTCTCGTCCGGGCCCACCAGTATCCAGTGGCAAGAGGAAGTCAAGACAACCAGAGATGGGCACGGATGCAGTGGATGACCAAGATGTTCTACGTGCCTCGTCTTGCTCCATACACTCCACAGTGCATTGCTGTAGTCGCCGTCACCTCCGTTGGACCTAGATGGTCTCCTCCACAGGATCAGCCGATGTTCAGACTTCACATGCATAGGTAGGCAACACCTAATTCACCGAGGGTTTTGAGACCCTTCGGCTACCCCCACCTGGTTTGGCCGGCCAGTGGAAGCCGTTGCCCAGGGTATGGCCGCTGTTGCATGCTGACAGCTACGAGGAGCCACAGGTGAGAGCTGAGTGACAGGTGAGGACCAAGGTGGACGAACTGCTCCAAGGAGCACCACATGTTCCCCATCAGAGGTACTACCTCTACCTGAACACTCCATATACCCCGGTGCTGTGATACGCTCATACACACTGCACGTTACTGTGAGTTTTTTTGCTGTGGAGCTCTGTGATAAGCTCATACACACTGCACATTACTGTGAGTTTTATTGCTGTGGAGCTCTGTGATATGCTCATACACACTGCTCATTACTGTGAGTTTTATTGCTGTGGTGCTGTGATATGCTCAAACACACTGCACATTACAGTGCGTTTTATTGCTGTGGAGCTCTGTGATACACCCATACACACTGCTCATTACTGTGAGTTTTATTGCTGTGGACCTCTGTGATATGCTCATACACACTGCACATTACTGTGAGTTTTATTGCTGTGGAGCTCTGTGATACACTCAAACACACTGCTCATTACAGTGCGTTTTATTGCTGTGGAGCTCTGTGATACGCCCATACATAATGCTCATTACTGTGAGTTTTATTGCTGTGGTGCTGTGATACGCTCATACACACTGCACATTACTGTGAGTTTTTTTCTGTGGAGTTCTGTGATAAGCTCATACACACTGCACATTACTGTGAGTTTTATTGCTGTGGGGCTCTGTGATATGCTCATACACACTGCTCATTACTGTGAGTTTTATTGCTGTGGTGCTGTGATATGCTCAAACACACTGCACATTACAGTGCGTTTTATTGCTGTGGAGCTCTGATACACCCATACACACTGCTCATTACTGTGAGTTTTATTGCTGTGGACCTCTGTGATATGCTCATTCACACTGCACATTACTGTGAGTTTTATTGCTGTGGAGCTCTGTGATATGCTCATACACACAGCATAATACTGTAAGTTTTATTGCTATGGAGCTCTATGATGCACTCATGCACACAACACATTACTGTGAGTTTTGTTGTTTTATTACTGTGGGGTTCTTTGATGGACTCATGTATTCTCCTCTTCTCTGCCAACACTCATTGTATGGGAAACTATTCAATCATCTATCTTCTCTGGAAATGCTGCCTCTCTTGGGTGTGTTTTAGCTCTGCCAGTTGTACTAATAAAGTAATGAGGGCTCAGGCGTGCCATTCTTTGGTTACTAGTAACCAAGGACCCCCTTAACCCCATTCACTACCGATATCGAGATATCTCGGGCTTCAAAGGCACCATCTGGTGCCCCGATATCTAGATATCTCGATATGCAGATCTGCAACCCAAAAGCAAACTTGTTATGTGAAAATAAATGTTGTTTGCTTTTGGGCTGCAGAAGGTGCCCCCACAGTTTTAGCCCCGTGGGCATAATGTCCAAAGAGCTAAAACTGTAAAACCAGCTGATGAAATCTCTGAAATATCGGGTTTTCAGCAGCCGATGCAGGGAGAAATAGAAGAAAATAGACCAGCCGCTCAAACCTTTAACTCAATTTGGTGGTAGATGGCACCATCTACTGGCCAAAAATAGGTTATTTACAGTAAGACATACAATGGGTATAAGCTCAAATATTTCTTACTTTATAATTAATTAAAATGATTTTACAAAAAAACACTGGTTTATGACCATGTATTTTTTGCAAAATCACATGGTAGTGAATGGGTTAATATTAACCAGCATTTAACAACAGGTATTAAATTCCAGAAATGGCAACAGCTATAGCAAAACATCACAAGAAAATGTGTTTGTAGTTATTTCAGGAAGAGGAAAGAGTCTATAACGACACTCATTTCATTTGGAATAAACAATATCCTTTAAGATGTTTTAATGGTGAGGGAAAGAGTTTTAAATCCATTACCTAAATGATGCCTTTAAATGTGTATAATTATCTTAAATATTTCCTTCATTTGTTACAGCTCCCAGCCAATCTGACTAATGCTCTGGACAGGGAGTGGTTGTGATGAGTTTCCAGAGCAGACCTGTGACTCTTTGAAAAAATAACTCCGTGTTTGATATGCATCATACAAGAATTTCCTGTACACAAATGATAGGGAATCATCAGTGCATGAGCAAAGCATCCGCAGATATCTTACGCTGCTAAAGAAATATTCTACTGTAGCAGTGTTGCATTGTTTCGAGTTACAGTATATACTATGGGAGTTATCCATTAAGCACCAGTGTTTGCGGGCATTGCAAAAACAAGCTAAAGTCTAGGGGCTATATTACAATGTTGGTGCTAACTTAACCAGAGCTGTTGTAAACTTAAAACCTCCATAGGCTATAATGGCTCTGGGAGGTTTACAACAGCTCTGGTTAAGTTAGAAACATAGAAACATAGAAAAATGTCGGCAGATAAGAACCTTTCGGCCCATCTAGTCTGCCCAATTACATGGATACTTTACCTGCATTTATCTTTTGTTTAGGATAGCCTTATGCCTATCCCATGCCTGCTTAAATTCAATTACTGTTTTGGCCTCTACCACTTCTACTGGAAGACTGTTCCATGTATCCACCACCCTCTCAGTAAAATAATGCTTCCTGGTGTTACTTTTAAAACTTTGCCCCTCTAATCTAAGACTATGTCCTCTTGTTTTGCTACTTTGTTTCCTTTTAAATATACTCCCTTCCTCTACCTTGTGGATTCCCTTTATGTATTTAAATATTTCTATCATATCTCCTCTGTCTCATCTTTTTTCCAAGCTGTACATGTTAAGATCATTAAGCCTTTCCTGGTAACTTTTCTCCTTCAAGCCGTACACCATTTTAGTAGCCCTTCTCTGAACTCTCTCTAAGATGTCTATATCCTTCTGGAGATACGGTCTCCAGTACTGCAAGTTAGTACCAGCTATGTAATATAGCCCTAGGTGTGTGCATTTTGTTTCTTCCAAACTTATTTTCGTCTGAGATTTCCATATTTGTTATTTTGGATGCATTTCCGAAACGAAAATTGACTGTCCGAAATGTCAAAATCGATCCGAAATAACAAATCACGATCCGATTCGAAATGATTTTATACGAAAAGGAATCGATCCGAAATGATTTGAAATGATCCGAAACTGAAAAAAAAGGAACTAAATGATCTGAAACAAAACAAACAAGAACAAAATGATCCAAAACAAAGTTTTAATGCAGCATATGAATCCGCACGCTGTGGGGAAGCACTTC
Source organism: Leptobrachium leishanense (assembly GCA_009667805.1). Classification (NCBI taxonomy): domain Eukaryota; kingdom Metazoa; phylum Chordata; class Amphibia; order Anura; family Megophryidae; genus Leptobrachium; species Leptobrachium leishanense. The sequence continues at coordinate 105,865,739 of CM019064.1, forward strand.
TATGTAGTATAATTATTGCAGAGTTCGAATCCTACAAGAAAAGAGAAGTGAAAGGCACACGTGGATTTGAACAAGATGAACATACGAGGTTTTCTTGCTAGATGGACCAGTTTATAACTTACATTGCCTCATAAAAAATAAAGCCAGTAGTACCGGCTGTATGTTTTTTGAGGCATGTAAGCCATAAACTGGTCCGTAGACATAGGCATGTGCATTTAATTTCGTCCAAACTTTGTTTTCATCCAAGATTTCCATTTTCGTTATTTCGGATGCAATACCGAAAACGGAAATCAGCCGCCTGAAATTTCGAATCGATCCGAAATAACGAATCACGATCCGATCCGAAATGATCCGAAACGAAAAAAAAATTGATCCGAAACGAAAAATACCACATCTCTACTAAAATCGCCATATTGCAGTGCCAAGAAACACCGACGTTTCTCAAAACTAAAAACTAAACTGCGAAAGGAGAAGCCTTACTGTAAAACTCCTCCTTTTGCTGTTTACTCTTCAGTTTTGAGACGCGCCGGCATTTCTGGGCACTGCAATACCGCTTGATTTTAGCAGTTTTTTGTAAAATCAACAAACACCAGCGCTTAGTGAATAACCTTGATATGTACAGTATACTTGTCAAACAGTGAACCTTTTTAGAGGAAACATATAGCAGCGAATGAATCTTTTCTATTTCACATCTGAGCTTTCTGTCATCCTGTGTCTTTACTCTGTAATCTGAGATCAATGCTCTTCATCACAGCATAGCAGAAACTGCCACCTCATCTGTCAACAAGGAATATTAGCCCCAGAAAGCTAAATCTGCAGAATCAATAGGATTGACTTCTTTTGAGTGGGAAAAAAAGTTTAATTTGCTAATATGCTGCTAATACCAGACAGGATCTTTACAGGGACACTCCAGCCACCATGAGCACGTAACATATTGATCGTGGAGGCTATAGTGTGCAGCCCACACCGCCATCTGTTGCTGTCCCTTTACAGAATAATAATTAGACTGTTTCTCATCTTCCTTTCTGAACAGGAGCATAAAAAAATTAAGAAATGTGCATTTTAACAATGGATATGAATATGTGACGAGAGCCTTGAGCACACGACAAAGTGGGAATGGAAGACTGCAATGTGGCATATATTACAGCTACATGTACATGGTTATTGTCAAGCAGCTGTACTTACCACATGTAAGTATAATGCCCATATGTTGCATTGTTTAGTTTTTTTACTTTATAAAAACCTAAAACTCTAAAACGGCATTTGGCATTTTTACTAATCTCCAAGCAGTGTACAATAGGTTTAGTATCCCTTATCAGAAATACTTTGGACCATTACTTGCGTAGAATAGGGAACGCAAATTGCGCACCACAATGGGACTTGCAGACTTTACGTTCGCAAGTCCTGTAGCACTTGCGCACAATGATGGATCAGGGCTGCACACACACGCGCAAATCCGATCCGTCGGTTTTCTCCCTGACAACCCCCGTGGCTTTGCACCTTCAGGGCTATTCAGAGAGAGGTGAAAACCTTGAGAATTGGCAGGAGGATTGAAGAGAATAATGGTCTCCAATTGTCCGTCCTTAACCCCTAAGACCCTGTCTTAGGCACACCTTGAGTTAACTCTCCTCCTGCGCAGGGAGAGAGAAAATCCTTTCAAAAAGGACACACGAGGCATGTAATTTTGTCTGGCAATTTCTCTCTGCCTTCCAACGGTTCTTTGACACTTATTTATACCTGTGTCAAGGCGTTGGCTCTTTATTTCATTAGTTAACATTTCAAAACATAACATAGTTCATTGGCCAGTTTCAATACAGGTCTGGTGACACATTTCTGGACCTTCCCGTGGCCTCGGCATGTGATTTCTTGAGATATCAGCATTTCTTAAGACATCAGTACTTTTTTTAAGACATCAGCACTTTTTTATCACTTCAGAAAAACATTTGCAAACATCAGCATCCTTGCCATTCCAAAGACATTTGCAAACATCTTGAGAAGTAAAACTTAATCCTATAATACTGCTGATTATCAATTTATCTTAAAACTATTTCTTATATTTTAAACCTTAATTTATCTATTAATATTATAATTCCTGGGGTGTTATTTAACTACTTATAGGGTCCTTCTTATAGGTTAGCAGATGGTGGTCTGAGGATTCCTTTTCCTTCAATCCCCTCTTAGAATCATAGTATGATCATACTATTTGATTCTTTCTTTGTTTCATCTATCTACTGTAAGTTAGTATGGGTTGGGGAGCGAGACCCTCAATACCCATGTGGATCAATAAAAGATGAGCTAATTTAAGGATAAGTAATAAAAACTTATTTAGTGAATCCTCCCCTAATCTCGAGAATCAAACTTCTAATCTTTTGCTTTTTATTTTGTAGTTATATAATTCCTTCATATCATAAACAAAAATTTATAAACCACAATCCAATAGTATATAAAAACTAGCTTCACAATATATGTATCTCCGGTTAGTAACTGCATACATGACCAACATCATCCAACCCCATCAGTCAGCAACTAACACACAAATGGCCAACAAACACCTCTGCTTAATACAACATGCACCTCACAGCAAACAATGTCCAACCAGTCAGCTCTTATATATACATATATATATACACAGTACCATCAGTATACAATGGGGCAAAAAGTCTGCCCTACCTTACAGACCACTCGGCACCTTAACTTATACCTCTACAATTTATATAATTTACTCTATTATCACAACTGAGGGACGTCTGTCTTACCTTACAGATCGTTCAACAGTGAATCTTAACACTCTAATATTCTTATACGCTAATATTCTTATACTCTATTATTCTTATACTCTATACATTTTATGAGGGTTAACGCAAGGTGTGATCAATTGGACATATAATGTCCCTTCTATGAGTGTGGTCCCTGACCCACTCCATCTTTAAATAAACGGCCCCTGGCAACGTTTTCTTTTAATTTGTAATAAACGGCCCCTGGCAACGTTTTCTTTTAATAAACGGCCCCTGGCAACGTTTCCTTTTACACTATAGGACATGGACAACTAACTTTAGTTCGAGATAAACGTTGTCATTGCCCTCGTCCAGACAAGACAATATACTCACCAGGACGAGGGGTGACTGTTCATTTCGGCAGTGCCTCCAGATTGAAGAGAATAATGGTCTCCATTTGTCCGTCCTTAACCCCTAAGACCCTGTCTTAGGCACACCTTGAGTTAACTCTCCTCCTGCGCAGGGAGAGAGAAAATCCTTTCAAAAAGGACACACGAGGCATGTAATTTTGTCTGGCAATTTCTCTCTGCCTTCCAACGGTTCTTTGACACTTATTTATACCTGTGTCAAGGCGTTGGCTCTTTATTTCATTAGTTAACATTTCAAAACATAACATAGTTCATTGGCCAGTTTCAATACAGGTCTGGTGACACATTTCTGGACCTTCCCGTGGCCTCGGCATGTGATTTCTTGAGATATCAGCATTTCTTAAGACATCAGTACTTTTTTTAAGACATCAGCACTTTTTTATCACTTCAGAAAAACATTTGCAAACATCAGCATCCTTGCCATTCCAAAGACATTTGCAAACATATTGAGAAGTGAACCTTAGTCCTATAATACTGCTGATTATCAATTTATCTTAAAACTATTTCTTATATTTTAAACCTTAATTTATCTATTAATATTATAATTCCTGGGGTGTTATTTAACTACTTATAGGGTCCTTCTTATAGGTTAGCAGATGGTGGTCTGAGGATTCCTTTTCCTTCAAGAATGAACAATCTAGACCATATAGCTAATTTGGAAAGTGAGATAAGGCTAGGGTCAGACGAACGCATTTTTCACGTCGTCCATGAAAAGTGCGTTCGAACGAATGGACGTATTTTTACACGGAATACGCGATAGCGGTCATACGATGCGCATTTTCGTCCGTGATTTTGTACGGATTATCAATAAAATCATTGGCCGTCATTTGCTGCTACTACGGCCGGGATAAAGTGCGGCTGCACACGCGTTCGCACTGCGTTCGTCTGACCCCAGCCTTTATGGGAGATTTTTTCTGGTTTAACTATTTTGACCTAGACTTTTCAATTCTCCAGTCATTCTCCTGAGTTTCACCTCTTTCTGAATAACCCTGTTTGTGTTTTGCGCTTGAGCGTGCTGACGTCTCAAGTGAACGAACTAGTGACTGACAGCTGGGAAGTTCACATCTCCTGACTGCCTGTCCTGCAGGGGGGAGTAGGAATCTCTCCACCTTACGCTGCATTTTGAAGAGTTCGGGGCACCCTGAAGGAGGGGAGGATACTCCACACACCCTGGCCACTTTAAAAAGATAAAGTGGTCAGGTGTGTAGAATATCCCTTTAATTGTGCATTGTTTCATATGATTCTTACACTAAATTAAAATAATTAAATGAAAGAGATTAAATAGACCAATATTCAATTGAACATATGATAAAAAGGACGTGACAATAGTTATAATCCAGCTAATGCAAGAAAATTGAATGAATCATAGATTAGCAGAACAATTGCAAATTATTATATAATCTTTTGTGTAGACACACTAAGCCCTATTACATTGATAACGCTAACGTTAGTGCTCACCTGTGTGAGCGTTAACGTTAGCTCTGGTCGCCCTAGCATGAGCGCATCATATTACAATCTGAACGCTAATGGGTTAAAAAAACCGTTAGCGATTCGGATCTTGCGCTTTTCAGCGCGAGGTTACTGTACTTTGCGCTCCCTGTACTTAACATGGAGAGTGCAAAGTGTTAATTAAGGTTATGATTGCAAAGTCCTGACACTAATTACCGTCCGGCTGTGGTTAACTCGAAAGAGAACCACAGATAGGACCTTGTGCTAGCGGATTCGCTTCTGCAGAATCCGTCAGCACCAGCCAAAAATTAAACCAATAATTGGATATTCGCCTCCCATCCCGCGGCGAGAACAGCGGCTCGATCCGCTTCTTCTTGCCGCCGAAAGCAGAGAGAGACGGGGAAAAAAGTCCCCCCAGTCTCCCTCTGTGAATCACTTCTGCCGACCTGCTGGATCTCGTGGGGCGAGATCCTGCAGGTCATGTGACCAGCAGCGTTAGCCTCAATGGAGTCCTATGGACTCCAAGGAGAGGATGCTCATGGCAGCGCTTAGCGCTGCTGCGAGCATCCCGTGGCTTGGCGCTGTGTTACGCTGCAGACTGCTGGTTTACCGCCTGCCCCGTAATATCACGCTAAAACGGGGACGCTAAGGAGAAACCTTCAGGCGCAGGTTTTTCTCCTTACCGTCCTCATTTTAGCGTGATGATCATAATATGGCTCGCTGTACATAGGATTACAAAAAGAATTCTGTAACCAGGTACTGATATAACCACCCCTTAAAAAATAGTTTCTGCATTTCCTGACTGAATTAGAAGACAAAAGGAATAAAGTTCCTTTAAAGGGATACTCTAGGCAACCTAAGCTTTTTTAAGTGGTCATGATGTCCTAAGTATGCCCTTTTCTTCCGCTGCCCCTCGGCTGAGCTGATCAGCTGAAACAGCTGAGAGACGCGGAGGACTTTACTCCGCCCTCCCAGCTGTCAGTCAGCGGAGCAGGATTTGTATTTCCCACTTCTGACGACTATTGCCGAGTAGGAGACGTCATCGCGCTTTCAGCGCAATGACGTTTCCTACTCGCTGCAGTAGCTGCGGGAGCGAGCCGCCGGCAAAAGTTGGCGGCAGTGATTAGTGTTGCGCGCATCCTCTTGCGCGTAACACTAATCAAAGAAGGTGGAGCCGGGAGGAAGCCTGCTGAGTGGCTGGTTTACTTGCTAGGCGCGCATGCGCGCTTTGCACGTAAACCTTCAGCCAAGTTGAAGATTTCCCACGACAGGAGCAGAAGAGGAGGGAGGTGAGTAAAAAAAAAATAAAAACGCCGTTGGAAAAGTGTCGTTTTTAGGGTAAGTATAACATAAAATAAAAAAATACTGATTAACTAGGTAGGGCAATAGGTATAATATAATGTAAAAAAGGGGGGGGGATTTTCAGCCTAGAGTGTTCCTGCTGGGATCACACCTGAGCGTATCTCATATGCGCGTTTTACATACGTTTTTTGTCGGGCGTTTTATGAGCGTTTTTGACAATTAGAAACGCGCGTCGTACGCGCGTTTTTTGAAGTCTATGGCTGCAAACGCGCTGTAATATGCCCCAAAGTAGGGATGTGCGTTTCGGGTTTCGGAATTTCGGAATTTTCACGAAATTTCCCGATTCGTGTCTTCGGATGCGGCCGAATTTCCGAAATTTTTTAGATTCGAAAAGGTCGAATCCGAAAAGTTTTCCGAGCCGAATCGAAAAATTTTCGGAATTTTCGAATGGATTTGAAATGTATCAAATCGAAATTTATTTTCCCTCTATTCATGATTTCGGTTCCATTCGGGATTTCGGTTCCATTTCGGTAATTCTGAACATCGTATATTTAACTATTATCGGTTATATCGCTGATTCTGTAAATTTTGTATTTGTAAATGTGCTGGAGCAAATCCATGAGCTGGGGCATCCATGTGCTGGGGCAAATCCATGTGCTGGGGCAAATCCATGAACTGGGGCAAATCCATGAGCTGGGGCAAATCAATGTGCTGGGGAAAATCCATGTGCTGGGGCAATATCCTATGAGCTGGGGCAAATCAATGTGCTGGACTGCTGGGGCAATAGAGTTAGACAGCTTTGAAAGGAGGAGAACAGATGTTCCGAAAAAAACGAAAATTTCCGAAATAACGAAAAGCCGATACAAAAAACAAGCAAAGTGACACGAAAATACGAAAAATGGTCGATATTCCGAAAAATAAATGTACCCGAAAAACGAATCGAGCCGAACCAAATCGAAACAGAAAGCGGTCGAATCGAGCCGAATCGAAAAGTTTCAAAATTCGAAAAATCGAACCGAATCGAACCGAAAAAAAATCGGTGCACATCCCTACCCCAAAGAAGCTCCTGTACTTCTTTGGGCGTAAGGCGTTTTACAGCGCGTTCCTACACGCTGTAAAACGCCCAGGTGTGAACCATACCCATAGGAAATAATGGGATTTCAGTGTTTGAGCGTTTTACAGTGCGTAGGAACGCGCTGTAAAACGCCCAGGTGTGAACCAGGCCTAAGCTCTCGTGAGCGGGACCCATTACCTCTTTGCTTTTATCCTCTCAGTTCTGTTTTTGCTGTTTTACATTGAAATGTTACATAGTAAATACTTTCTAAATAAAGTAACTGTGAGCTCTTGTATAAATCAGGTTTTTTTTAATCACTATAAGCAAAGAATATCATGTTGTTATAAAGGTGTTAAACAAATTAAAGGCTTTATCACCTTGCATAAGAGTCTGGTTTATTGCTACCAAATAACTAGGCCTCTAGCTTTGCTGCTTACAGTGACGGTTGTTAACAGCTTTTGTTTTTATTGCTCTAGGGTTCAGATTGCTTAAGGTTTGCGTTTATCTTTGTTTGCTCACTTGGAAAGAGCTTCAGAGGTAATATTCAAATTAACAGTTCTTTGCAAAATTTTACATGTACGTTTAAACACACAGACTACCCACCTGCTAGGGTAACATTGGATGTAATTGGATTGAACTTTAGTTTGCTGTCTATGTGAAAATATTTGGGGCTTCTTGTGTGCGTAGAATTACTACTTAGAAGGCTCCATTTCAAAGGTGTTCACTTCTTGCGTTCAGAAAAACAGATTGCACCTCACAGCTGTAGCGGGTGGATTGGGAAAAGGCCGTAAATAGAATTGGATCACTGACAAAATAAAACCTAATTAGTAATAGAAATTAAAAAATGAATTATTAAATCATAAATAGAAGGATTGTACATGTGTTTCTTTATTTTTATTTATTTTTTTGTTGCACTTTTCCTTTTTTTTAAATTTACAATTTTTATTTTGTAAAGAAGTGATGATCACACATTCAAACAAAATGAGGGCCACACAGAGTCATCTATAATGGCACTGTATAGAAAAAAATAAAAAATAAGATCTCAGCGTAAGACAGCACATCGAGGAATCAAGAAAGTCCACATAGTGTCGTGGAAAGAATCGGGGGGGAACATCCCCGAACGGGGGGTCTCATCGAAAATAGGAGAACTCTGCTTGTAGGGGGGGACTGGGGAAGGAGAGAAATTCAGCAGGAAGGCAGCAAGAAAAAATACAAATGTCTCCAGAAATTAGATGCATGACGGAGAGGAGGGGGATGACAAAAAAAGTTAGAAAGTCTCAGCAGAAGTAAAAAATAAAATCAGAGAGGGAACTCTACAGAAAACAGAGAACCCCAGTGACTCAGCCAGTGTCCAACCACATAATGTCGCAGGTGACTCCAGCAAACACGGGTCCTCTTCGGAGGAACTGGACGGATGACACCCAGAGCAGTGCAATCGAGGCCGGGACCACAACACGCGCTGCAGCCCTCCAGGAAGGTGATCCCCAGCACCCGGCCACATCTTCGCTCTATCTCGAGGCGCCTCGGGGATCATGACTACAGCCGCCTTCGCCACAGGTACAGACCTATCTCTATCAGGGCGAACCACATCCGGAATGGGGAAGTCCACCGCGTGACCAGCAGGCAAGGCCGTCCCCACCGGGGGCATCGTCCAGGCCTACGCATCAGCCTCCCGACCTCCACAGAGCACCGCCATCAGCTTACGCCAGGAGCCTCTTGTCAACGGGCTTCCCTCAACCTCCGGCAGTGACCACAGGCACGCCTCCTGGTCCTCAAACACAGCTTCCAGATCCCTGGGTTTAGGAGGATATGGCCGCCGCTCCACGTCCTCCTCCATCAGTTCCGCCACGGGGACAGCCGCCTCGGTCAGAACATGGGGGGCCCTCCATTCTCTGACCTCTCAGCAGCTGAGCGCCCGGAGCCCCATGGAGGGATATTGGGCAACAAGGGGTAGTCCCAAAGAGCCAGAAAGTAGGCCTCAAAATGGCCACTGGTAGCTCGTGGTCACCAGGCAGCAGGGGCGGATCCAGGGGGGGCAACAGGGCAATTCCACCCCCCCTGGGAAAATCGCCGCCGCTGGCGTTCTTCTCCCTGTGAGGCGAGCGGCCGCTGGCATGATGCAGCTTGGCCGCTTGCCCATGGGATGAGAACCACCTGACCAGCATGTGATCTCGCGAGAACGCAACTGCACGGCTGGTCGGGTGGTTCCCGACAAGCGGCCGAGCTGCATCATGCCAGCGGCCGCTCGCCTCATGGGGAGAAGAATGCCGGTGGAGCCTGGGGCCTGGCAGAGGAGGTGAGAGGTGGGGGCAAATATACCCATGTTGTGAGCAGGGGGCAAATATACCCATGTTGTGAGCTGGGGCAAATATACCCATGTGAACTGGGGGCAAATATACCCATGTTGCGAGCTGGGGCAAATATACCCATGTTGTGAGCTGGGGCAAATATACCCATGTTGTGAGCTGGGGCAAATATATCCATGTTGTGAGCGGGGGGCAAATATACCCATGTTGTGAGCTGGGGGCAAATATACCCATGTTCTGAGCTGGGGCAAATATATCTCCATGTTGTGAGCTGGGGGGAAATATACCCATGTTGTGAGCTGGGGGAAAATATACCCATGTTGTGAGCTGGGGCAAATATAACCATGTTGTGAGCTGGGGGAAAATATACCCATGTTGTGAGCTGGGGCAAATATATCCATGTTGTGAGCGGGGGGCAAATATACCCATGTTGTGAGCTGGGGGCAAATATACCCATGTTCTGAGCTGGGGCAAATATATCTCCATGTTGTGAGCTGGGGGGAAATATACCCATGTTGTGAGCTGGGGGAAAATATACCCATGTTGTGAGCTGGGGCAAATATAACCATGTTGTGAGCGGGGGGAAAATATATCCATGTTGTGAGCTGAGGCAAATATATCCATGTTGTGAGCTGGGGGAAAATATACCCATGTGAGCTGGGGGCAAATATACCCATATGAGCTGGAGGCAAATATACCCATGTTGTGAGCTGGGGACAAATATACCCATGTGAGCTGGGGCAATATATATATATCCATGTGAACTGGGGGCAATATATATATCCATATGAGCTGGGGAAAATATATATATCCATATGAGCTGGGGCAAATAAATATATATCCATGTGAGCTGGGGGCAATATATATATATATATCCTTGTGAGCTGGGGGCGAATATATATATCCATGTGAGCTGGGGGCGAATATATATATCCATGTGAGCTGGGGCAATATATATATCCATGTGAGCTGGGGAAAATATATCTGCCTATCCCTGCGGACCTAACACCAGCTCTTGGCCAAAACTGGTCGGATGCCCCCCCCCCGAAACCTGTGTCTGGATCCGCCCCTGACAGGCAGAAGGGTTTCAGACTCAGCTGGGCTCTGGAGGGGGGAGCAGATCAGGCTCAGGGGCACTCCTCCCGATATCCAGCCGTGCAGGGAGTCCTCGAAGGGGTAAATATGAGGAGGAATCCGGGCAAAAAACTGCCCCCCACAGCAATATCACCCGGAGCTCCGTCAAAGCAAGTCTGCTCCCTCACACGACATGTTTCTTTAGTGCAATTATTTGCGACTTTATCATTTTGTATTTAAGTGTAAACAGATATTAAGAAGCACAATACTTTTTATTATTATGGGTACCTTTTTTTTGGTTTTGCTTGTATACCGGATTAGGCAATTCTGGCATTTAGACAACGTTGACATTTTAGGTAGATTAGCATTTAGGCGTAACGTTCCATTAGCTTTCTTCATAAGAACATGACATTATGACAGCAATGTTAAGAATTTGGAATGGTTAGTTGGGGCTACCATTAGAAGTAGCGTATAGGATAGGGGTTAAAAATGAGAGATTCTCTATTTGCAGGGATATATATATAGAATTAGGGTGACTTTGTAATATGAGATACTTATCGTGGTCTAAAGCAAGGGTCAGCAACTTTGGCCCTCCTGATGTTTTGAAACTACATTTCCCATGAGGGTCACACAATCAAATGAGTACATGAGCATCTGGAGAGCCAAGATTGCTTACCTCTGCCATAATGTTAACACGGGCACAGGACTGACTATACATTTTAGGATTCCATGTGAGTTAAAGTCAGTATCCACTAGTTCCTTAAATCCTATTCTTATTGAGACACTCTCAGGTGAAAACAGGGAGTGGATTGAGGGGTTAAATATGAACCCCTCCTACAACTGCACCTTCTGTTTTTACTCCTGCAGCCGCCACCCTATATCTCTTTATTATTAACCTCATCACCACCATTGAGCTCTCCACTCTTCTCTTGCATTCTGACAGCCTTGGCTCCTGTGGAAGAAGGGCTGTTGTGGGGCTGGCAGTCACTCAAGCATTCAGCTGACCTGAAGCCATTAAGACTGAGGAATGTGATGGTCAGGAATGCACAGGGCTGCATTCATGATGTAAATCCCTGGAAGGGTGGTCTTTTATATGTATTTATATGTATTTATCAGACACAGAAGGCAAAATCTAATCTGTATCTAATGGAATGTCAACCTGACGTTTGGAATGGTTGTTTAAAAACCTATTTGATCAGGAGACGGGACATAGTTTGTATATTTTTAATTAATTTCTGTTCAATGGCACAAGTATTCAGAAAAAAAAACTACTAGAAGAGTGGGCATGCTTCTGATTTATGTATTTAGACACCGTTCATCTTTTGTGACTACTGCTACGTTGCCCACGTTGCTTATTCGTTGTCATACTCCATACAGTCAGTGAATGGACGGATATAAGGGATATCCCGTCAATGTCAACCTAACCTGCATTCCATAATCCGTCAGCACGGATATCAAGCACCAATATTATTCCACCTTCATGAACTCAGACGAATTTTGGCTGAGAAATTTCATGACTGCACGTCGACCTCTTAACCTAGGAAAACGTGCGTCTATTCAGACATGATGATTCAATATTTCGGTCTCTTGCTTTTGTTATAACTGACATCAAGGAGTAATTTATATTATCTACAGAAAAACAATAGGAATAGCAGTTAAACAATAAAAATGGCAAATCCCAGTGAAGTTTGTAGAAACATGTTACCTGCTGGATGGAGTAGAGGTAACATCACTGCTCTATAACCATGGAGTCACAGGTTCAAATCCTGACCAGAGCACCTCCAGTAAGTGTCCTTGGGCAAGACACCTAACGGTACACACCTGCCTACCCCATAATGGGCTAAATTACAATCCTAGCGTTAAAACGTGGGCGCAAGGGAGAAAAAACTGCTCCTTTTAACGCTGGATTACAATGCAGGCACAAAAAATGCTGCCTGCATTGTTACCGGCCGTTAAATCAGGGGTGCTCGTGGCAGCGCTGATCGCAGCCGCGAGCATCCACTCAATGGAGTCCATAGGACTCCATTGAGTTCCCCCCTGCTGGTCACATGGCCAGCCGGAATCTCGCCTCGCGAGATCTGTCCGGTCGGCGTAGTGATACGCAGGGAGAGACTGTGGGGACTTTTTCCCCCAGTCTTTCTCTGCTCCTGCCAGACGGAGGAGGCGGTTGGAGCCGCGGTTGGAGTCGCAGTCCTCGCCGCGGGACAGAGGGTGAGTATGTGATTCCTTTTTTTTATTTTATAGGCTGGTGTTAACGGATTCTGCAGAAGCGGAATCTGTAACAAATATCTAGGTATGTGGTTAGACCCAAATCTATCCTTTGGCCCCACATCGAAAAACTCTCATCTAAACTTTACCCCAAACTAGGTGCCCTGTACAGAAACAAATCCTGCCTGAGCCCCGCGGTAAGAAAGCAGATTGTACAACAGATGCTTATGCCAGCTATTGAATACGGAGATGTAGTGTATGCAGCTGCCCGCAAACACACCTCCAGAAACTTACTACATTGTATAACTCATTCTGTCGCTTTGTGCTACAATGTAACTACATGACCGCCATTGTGACATGTTAAAAGAACTAAACTGGCCGTCGCTGGAATCCAGACGCACCCTTCACCTTTCCAACCTGGTTTCTGGGAAGCTACCACCCTAACTGAATAGACTGCTTCCCCCAGCAGTTCCCTCATCTATAACCTCCGATCCAGGACCAGCACCTTACTCGCAAAACCACAATACAAAAAGAAAGTGTCTCGATCCTCATTTTTCTACAGAACACCGCAATTATGGAATAACCTCCCAGTCTAAAACCACTTAAGAGATCTCTATTAACATACCTCAATACAGAATGCACCTGTAAACATGTAACATAATGACTTTATTTCCTACATATTTATTTTTCTGTTAATCTGTATATTTGTTCTGTGTTAATAACTTGCCTTTTATTACTTTGTATTTCTGGAACGACTGTAACAATTCAATGTTCTTGAACGCAGGACATACTTGAAAACG